>JAMXBD010000771.1:0-660266 GCA_024138025.1 Combretum micranthum | reverse complement strand
TAAGCTCCTTTGTTTTGCAATTTATTTACTTTCAATGTTATCTTAAGACTAATCCTTCTAGTCTTAAACTTGTCCTCATCAAGTGAAAACAATTTTATTTTTCTTTTAGGACTAGTCTATTCTTAGTCTCAGGATACCTTGATGAAGCTAAGGTTCCAATACTTGACATATTTCTTTACTAGATTATTTCTTTAGTTATTGTGTCTTTCTTATGTTTTCATAATTTTATGTTTCATATTCATGATCATGCATGAACATATTAATTTTGTCTCAACAAGATAAAAGAGGAAAAAGTTTTCTTAGAATAGAAGTTCTTCTCTAAAAATAAAAGTTGTTATGAAGGAAGTAACTTTTCATGAAAACTTAGGAATTTATCTTAACAAACTTTTTCTAGAAATCTAGAGGAATTCATTATAAATTTTAAGAAAATGGGGATTTTTTTTTTTAAACCATACACACCCTTTACAAAGTCATGAGATGGAAGGAAATTCTTGATTAAACAAAAGTTTTACTAAACTTCACTTTTCTTCAAATACTAGTTTGGCAAATACTAAGACATTTCCTTTCATAAAAGTAGAATGATCTTAAGAAATAAGAAAATTATTTCTATTAATATATAATTATTACTACTTTCAAAAAGTATTAGCTAAGCTTAGAAAATAAAAATCATTCTTTAGAAATTTAAAAAGCCTAAGGAAATAAAATTAAAAAAAAGAAAATACTCATTTAAAATAACTTGAGATATTTTCTAGCAAGATAAAAAGGAAATTTTCAAAAGTTTCATTTTTCAAAATCTTTAGAAAACTTTACTTTTACCAAAAATTCATGGTTGAGACAATTTAATTAAATTCATATCAATAAATATATGTAAATATATTTCAAAGGTTTTACAAACTATTATAATATTTATCTCTTTGATATGAGCTTTTGTAAAAAGAAGGAATACAAGTTTTGTAAAAATTCGTGGTTTCGGAGCTCAAACGACTTAGTTTGACGAAAATAGTTTTAGAAATAGATAGATCTTTTCAAGTAGGTAGAAAACGGTATATAATATGTGAAATTCCAAGTTAAAATAAGCAAGTTATGGCCATTTTAAGTTAGAAATTCCTTCAATCCGATTTTATCGTGAATTCAAGATAGATTTAGAATCTTCAAAAATAGAAAATCTATGAAAGACTCATTTTGGGTATTTCATTTTGTTTAGGTGAAGAAGGAATCGAAATTGCATTCCCAGAAGATTACTTCGACTAAGAGCGATTGTTATGGAGTGAGTTAATCCCTTACTAGTTACATTTCCTTATTTGTGCTTGTAAGTAGAAGCACTAGAAAATAAGGAAAAAGATAAATGAACCAATGTTGTGAATTCCTAATTGATTGAATACAAGTTAAGAATATAGAAAGAGGAATTGATGAATAATTTATGTTTCCTCACAATGATATGATGAATATTGTTTTGATCACTTTTAACTTGAACTTAACATTAATTGAATAAACCTATATTGAAAATAGTTCATGCATATCATATTTGTGAGTCACATTTATATTCATTACTATTCTTCGTGTGGGGAAACGACGTGTTGTAGTGGTGGCCAGTAGGAGCCAAAAAGTCTAGATGGGCAAGTAGGAGCCGGAAAGTCTACAAGGCAAGTAGGAGCCAGAAAGTTTGCAAATATTGATGGTCATATGGGCCTGTAACCACCCAACCCCCAATATGGAAGGTGTAAAATCCATGCTACCTATGGTTTCTGGTTAATCGTGTGTATTTAGTTTGCTTATGTGATTAGTGCATTCTCATATGATTGTTTAAATACTTATGTGATTTACGGAAATATTTTTTTGATGGGAGTTATCTCACTAAGGTAGTTTTGCTTATACCTCTATAGCTTTTTGTTACAATATGATTACTTGTGGTTAGCACCAAGGAGCCTCGTTTGTCAGGTAAGAGCCAAAGCTACTAGGAGTTTTTGAGAGAAGTTTATATGTATTTAGTTTTGAATATATACTTATGGTATATTTATGTATATTTTGATGATGGTTTAGAGGAACAAGACTATTAGAACGGGGGAATGCCCCTAAGAAGCTATACGAGACTATTATTCCAATGAATATTACATGTTTATCTATATAAGTTCTTGCATGCTTTTATTATCTACTTAAACATAATACCCTGTGAGTCTCTTACTATCTTGGAAGCACGCCTTGCATATGATATCGAAGCTCTTGCGTGACTAAGGTTATCATTCATTAGCTTTAATATTATGTGTGGTGGACTACCACATTTAGGGTACCCTGTAGAGCGTGACAGCAACTCCTCATTTGCTTCCAGGTTAACCGAGTCGAAAGCTTGGCTATCTTGGAAAAGTCCTTTACAACTTCCTATAATAGCTATCTTGACCCAGAAAATTCTCAATTTTGTTATCGTATCAGGCAGTTTCCATACTACCACTACTTTTAGCTTCTTTGGGATTCATTGGAATGCTTTTATTTAAAAACAACATGACCCAAGAAGGAAGTTTGGTTTGACCAGAGATCACACTTGGCATATAAATTGTGTCCTCTCAATGTTTGTAACGCCATTTGTGGATGCTTTTTATGTTGTCTATGCATCTTTGAATAGGTAAGGATGTCATCGATAAATATTATCACACTTTTGTCCAATAACGAATTATGCACTTGATTTCCTAAGTCCATAAAGGTGATGAGGTGATGGGTGTGTCCATTATTCCATAAGGAATCACTAGGAACTTGTAATGCTCATAGCATACATGGAAAGTGGTTCTTGGTATGTCTTTTGGCTTGATCCTTAACTGGTGATATCTAGAATGCAAATCGATAAACTCTCCTTCTTGAAGTTGATCGAAGAGATCATAGATCCATGGCAACGAATACTTGTTTTTGAGCTCATGGTGTTCTATAATCTTGCGGTTCCATCTTTTTCCTTATGAAGGTGCTAGGCTCCCTAATGCAAATCGCTTGACTTGATAAATGCTTGGTACAATAATTCTCGTAGTTGCTTCTTCAATTCCTTCGACTCAACTAGTATTGTATGATATGGTGCTTTTGATATAGACTCAATATTCCTTACCAAGATAGTCTCAAAATCGATCTCCCACTTTGGTGGCAATTTCCTTTAAAAAACATTGGGAACTTGTTGATGATGGGGATTGTAATTCCCCTAATTTTACGCAACCTAATTATTAAAAAATATAATATAGAATTATAAAGAACTATAATAAAAAGTAGTAAAAATCACTCTAATTTTTTTGCGAATATTAAAGTATGAATAAATAAGGATCGACAATAAATAGATCGTTACTATAAAATTTAAAATCAGTTTCCTTAAATTCAATACTTAAAAAAATAAGATTCTAATAATGATACAATGATTATCAAATTTTCTTTAATATTTTTCAAACTATAAAATAGCATTAGAAAATTTACTATTATTAATAGTTAGGATAATTAATTCCTAAACAGTAAAAGATAGTGTTTTGTGATAAGAATCAATAATTCAACCAATGATCATAGTTGACTTTAAATTTCAAAAACAATAAAAGACAATTAAATTTTTAGAACCTATGGGTTATAAAAAGATAGTTTAAAGATAAATCATTAGAATTGTAAAATATGCAAAAAGATAAAAAACTGATCAATAGTAAATAATCTAAGGAAGTGTATTGACAAATCTTTCTCAGTTTCTTTCTTTCTTTCTTTCCTTTTTTTTTTTTTTTTGAGATATTGTCAATTAGTCTGACGATATGTACGAACTTGCCTTGTTGAATTAAATAGATATGTTTTATCAAGTCAAATATGAAATAGAGTAGGCACTAGTCCTGATGTTAACTATGACAGAAACTTCCAAGGCTCACGTTGATATTATCCTTTTGGATCTAGTGTTGTGGAAATTTAGTCACAAGCTCTTTATTATTATTGTTTTTGTTACTATTATAGTTAAAGGCGAAAGGACCTTTATTCTACAAGATTTATGTTGCAATTTATTTCTTTATTCATTTTTTTTTTTTGTTCCATTTTACAACTTATAAGTTGTTAAATTGGAACTGAATTAAAAATTTTGCAGTTATATGTAGCTAAGATTGTAATGCTAGAGAACAACATTGTTGTTTATAAGTTTGTACAAGACATCCATCTTTTTGTTATTGGGAGTGAAGAAGAACATGACCTCATCTTAGCTACTGTTCTTCAAGTTTTTTTTCTCTTTTTCTTTCTTTTATGCAATTGACCTCCTCTTGAGGTTTTCCCTTCTGTACTTGCACTCCAATTATTCTACATATATACTTCTCATTATAATGCATTGTGATAGATTTTAACATTAGTTGTTTCACCTACCAATCTTAGGGGAAGTGTATACAAGAAGGAGGCTCTAAAATACTTGGATCTCATTCTGCTATGCATTGATGAAATTATTGATGGAAGGTAAGCAATCTAGCCATTCATTATATTGCTGCATAAGTTGATTATCTTGAGTATATCTTCATGCTTGTGTATGAAATTTTATATATCATCACATTCCATGATTTAATTGAAAGACAGTGAGATATAATGGTTGCAAGAAACTTCTTGAAGTTGGTATGGTGAAAATTTTAATTAACATGTTTATGGTGAACACTGGAAGCCTTTGCAATTTGAGATGTTGTATATTTGTTCATATGTTTTGGATAATAGCCATTTATGTTTTTGCTTATTTGATGGTTGGCTTTCTTCCATTATATCATTCATTGATTTTTAATCCTTTTGTAGCCCTTGATATTTTGAGAACTTACTTTTTTTGTTTACTTTAAGTAAGAGAAAGAAATAGAATATTATTCCTAGAATGGTATTTATTCATCGTTTATTTGTAATTTGACTAGGATTGGTATAGAAGAGGCTTTTCTATTCTCTATACAAGGAACAACTATTGCTTGTTATTATTAATGTGAAATGTTTAGAAATGTCTTTTCCCTTGATTATTAGAGCAGAGAGCTTACAAGTCTACTTTTTAACTTAAGGTCCCAAAGTGTTAGAGAAAATATTCTCTTCTATTAATAAGGGAGATTATGTTGGCTCTTTGAATGGATTTGTTGCCATTCTAGATGGATTGGCATCATATGGAAGTTGTCATGGAAATACTATATAGGTGACCTTGTGTTTAAAGTACTTTGTCTGCTTAAAGATAGGATCCGATTTATATATCTTCTTCTTTATGTTATCACTTTTATGTATTAATAGCTTGCATTTATGCCCAGGGTCTCTAGGTAATTGGTTTGATTGCTTTTCTCTTTTCTTCTTCTTTTATTTTTTTTATGATTGAATTTAGGTTAAGTGATTATTTCAACATAAAGGATTTGAATGCATTTATTTATGCGACTTTGTATATAAATTTCTTGTCACACCCTGCCCCCTCATTAACTACCATCAAGATATTTGACTGTGATAAATGAAATCTATCTTGCCCAGTCCAAGATAGCACAACACTTGCTTTAGAAGTTCTTTCGAATTTTGTTCTTGATGGGTGAGGCCGAAATCAATAATTCCATCTTTCAAGCTTCTCGAAATGCTTCTAAAGCTTGGTATGAAGCTGAATTGGAGAATGTCCAAATCAATCTGAAAATAATTGGTCCCTTTGTAGAAGTTATGCTGATGCAGTAAAACAAATGGTTTTTCAATGTAAGCCTACACAAGTATATCTATTGCTTGATTGGATCTTGTTGTATTTTAAATTTTTTATGTGATTGTATCATTTGAATAATATATATTTAATTATAAATTCTTTTCTCTCTTCCCTTTTCTCTTGGTGCACGATAGTATCCCCATGCTAACATACACCCTTTCACTGTGGTGAAGAAACTTAATCAAAGAGAAAAGAATTATCAACCTAATAGTAATAAAAATCAATTGTCTGATTTCTATAGAAAACCTACAATAATTAATTTTGATAAACTCTAGTTCTACACAAGTTTTACCTAAACACCCAACCATTGAAATACAAACCCTAAATTCTGATAACAATGGTGAGGATTCAAACGAAAGCCAAAACCCTAAAGATAATTCTCCTAATTAGGTAGGATTATTCAAATCAAATCGTATGCGATCAGAAGATTGT
Organism: Combretum micranthum; assembly: GCA_024138025.1. Classification (NCBI taxonomy): domain Eukaryota; kingdom Viridiplantae; phylum Streptophyta; class Magnoliopsida; order Myrtales; family Combretaceae; genus Combretum; species Combretum micranthum. The sequence goes on along the minus strand of JAMXBD010000771.1, from coordinate 654,166 downwards.
ACTCTTTACTATGTTCCCCTGTAGTTACTAATGGGATCAGAGCTGCTCGATTGAAAACTATGGAAATCATCAAAGAAGCATATCGTTGGAAGAACGCCCTAATTGGTTGTGTATTTGGTCTTCAACCACAATTCAAGAAACTAGAGAATTTTGCTTTCAATCGATGGAGATCCATTAGCCTTGTTAGTGTTAAATGGTTAAGATTAACCTTTTTCTGTTTCAATTTGACTCAATAGAAGGAAAATAGAAAGCATTAGAGGATGGACCCATTACATTTGATCAACACCTACTGTTGCTGCAAGAGTGGAAAAGAAAAATGGCTTTTGCATGAATGATGTATCTACAATCCCCACTTGGATTAAACTACCAAATTTACCATGGGAATATTGGAGTAAAGAGTCTCTAACTTCGATAACCAACCTTTGCGGTAAGCCTCTATTTACTAACAAATGCACCAACACCAGAGCTAAATTGTCATATGCCAAGGTTCTTGTTGATATGGATATACAGGGAGATTTTCCTAACTTTTTTGTTACCCTTAAGGATGAATTTAGCATGCAATTCCCACATTCTATTGAGTATGAATGGAGGCCAATATTCTATGCTAAATGTCATAAATTAGGACATTTTCAGAGAAATTGCAATAAGAAGGATAAAGTAGTTCAAAAATGAACTGAAAAAACTGAGAAGGAGAACTTGGATGACCATCAACTTCTACTAAGACTAAAGTAGAGGAAAAGACATAATCTATTAATCTAGAGATCCCTAAAGAGATTGAGTCAGCTTCAACTTTAAGTATTGATAAAGGAACCATTATAGTTATTGCCAATTATGAGAACCAAAACTTGAATTCTGATGAAAAAGGATTCACTTTGGTGCAGAACAATAAGAAAAACAAAGGCAAAATAGGAGAGAAAGCCACTTCTTCAGGTATGGTTATTGTCCTAACTATGGATGATGAAAATGCATTGAGACATAAAGTCATAAGCCTAGTATTATGAAAAGAGTTGTTAAAGCAGAGAAAGTTCAATCTAGGAGGTCATCAAGACCTCTAGATAGAGCTAAATGATATTGTCCTGGAATATAAGGGGTCTTAATGACCCAATTAAACATGCAGAATTAAGAAAACTGCTTGTTAGTAATAAGATTGTTGTTGCTGGAGTTCTAAAGACCAAAGTTCAAAAGAAAAATGTTAATAAAATTTGGTATAATTTGAATTTAAAGGGTTGGGATTATTTCATTAACCATGAAAATGCAAAATTAGGCAAAATTTGGGTTATGTTTAATAAAATTGCTGCTAAAGTTGATATTATTGATTCATCCACTCAGCTAGTGAATTGCAATGTTATTATGATGATAAACAGTTCAAGTGGTCTGTGATTTATGATGCTAATCAAATTGCTGACAAAAAAGAGTTGTGGAATAAAATTTCCATGATTCGTAGCTCTTGTAATGAAGCTTGGCTCCTTCAAGGTGATTTCAACGCCATTATGAGCAATGATGAGAGAATTGGGGGGGCTAATCTTGATGATTACCACCTGAATGAAATGAAAGATTGTTTGCTAAAGGCTAATCTAGTTAAGCTTAGATGTAGAGGTTTTATTTTACCTGGCCAAACAATCAGTCTGGAAATCAAAGAATCTATAGAAGGCTAGATAAAGTTTGGCTAATCAGAATTAGATTAGCACTTTTCCAACTGCTGATGTTGAAGCTTTACATCCAAGAATTTCTTATTACTCTTCTATTTTAGTATCTTTTAATAATAAACAGAATAGTAAGAAAAACTTTAGATTTTTCAATGCTTAGGTCTCTCATCTTGCTTTTTATGCTATGATTTCTCAAGAATGGGGAAAGTAAGATACAGGGCATACCATGTATAAGATTATGTAGAAACTGAAAAGAATTAAAGTCAAATTAAAAGAACTAAATGGTAAAGATTTTTCTGACATTTCTGCTAGAGTCAAAGCTCAAAGGGAAGCAGTTGAACAAGCCTAAAAAAGACTGTAATTGCATCCTCTTAATACCGAGGCAATGAAGGAAGAACGAAATATGGTTCAGTAGCTCAAAACTTTAATTTAGCAGGAAGAAAGCATCTATAAACAAAAATCAAGGATTTAGTGGATTGAACTGGGAGATAATAATACCAAATTCTTCCATATTTCTGTCAAGATCAATAATATGAGAAATCATATTTCTATAATCAAACTTGAAGATGGCACTACTATTGAGGAGCAGCACAAAATTCAAGATTCCATGACTGATTTCTATAAAAGCTTCCTTGGAGAGGAGAACATAATAAGAGATCATGCTTTAACAGAAGTCCTTAACAGGGGAAACAAAGTTAAAAACGAAGACGCGGATTCTCTCATGAAACCTATCACAGAAAAAGGAAGTTCAGGATGCTTTATTCTGTATTGGATTTAATAAAGCTCCAAGCATAGATGGTTTTAATAGTTTTTTCTTCAAAACTTGCGGGAGGATAGTAAAGAAAGATCTTGTGATGGCCATTCATGATGTGTTCAATTCTAGTAAAATCCTTAAACAAATTAACTCTACTTCTATTACAATCATTCCTAAAATCCCTAGTGCTGAATATTTGAGAGATTTTAGACCTATAGCTTGTCATTCTATCCTTTATAAATGTGTCACAAAAATCATAGCTACAAGATTAAGCCCTATTCTCTAATACCTAATCTCTTCTAACCAATGTGCTTTTGTAGCAAATAGGTCTATATATGATAATATAATGACTTCTCATGATCTTGTCAAGAATTATCACAAAAATGAGGGCAATCCTAGGTGTGTTCTTAAAATAGATCTCAAGAAAGCCTATGACTCTATTGATTGGGACTTTGTAGAGGAAGTCTTGTTGGGTTTATGTTTCCCTTTAAGGTTTATTTCTCTTGTTATGACTTGCATTAATACTGTCAGCTTTTCTATCATGGTGAATGGGAGCCCTAGAGTTTTCTTTAAGGGGAAGAAAGGTCTTAGACAGGGAGATCCCATGTCTCCCTTAATCTTTGTTATGAGTATGGAGTGTCCAAGCAGAGCCTTAGCTAATTAGATTAACAAAGAGTTTGTTTTTCATCACAAGTGCAAAACTCTTCAATTAAACCACCTAATGTTTGCTGATGACTTGATGATGTTTGGTGGTGGTAATCAAACTTCTATATCTCAATTCCAATCCATTCTTAAGCATTTCTTTACTGTCTCTGATCTTAAGGTTAATAAAAACAAAAGTTAGGTCTTCTTTTGTGGAGTTTCTACTGTAGTGAAGCATAATATTCTGAATTGCCTAGAATTCGCTAAAGGCCAGCTTCTTATGAGGTATCCAGGCATTCCCCTCATCACTTCCAATTGTCTAAAGATGATTGTAATAGCATCGTCAGCAAATCACCTCTAGAATCTAGGTCTGATCTACTAGATTTTTATCATTTGTTGGAAGATTACAACTTGTCAATGATGTCCTCATGAGCATGCACGTATTTTGGTCCTTGGTTCTTCTTTTGCCTAAAAAAGTTTTTAATGATATTGAAAAGTATAATAGAAGCTTTTTATGGATAGGAAATATGGATTCAAAACACTATAGTGCTATCTCTTGGAATGATGTCAGCAAACCTAAGGCTACTGGGGTTTAGGCATTAAGAACATTACCTGTTGGAATGAAGCTACCTTAAGCAAGCATATTTGGAAGCTCACAACTAGTCAGCAATCTCTTTGGACTCAATGGTGCAGTACTAATAAAATTAAGTTATCTAGCTTCTGCGGGATTTCTAAAACTATGGATACTAGTTGAATCTGGAATGGGATTTTAAAACTTAGGAATAAAATCATGCAGTTTTTTTACTACAAGATTGGTAATGGCAAAACTTTATCATTCTGGTATGACCCATGGATAGAAGGGCAATAAGTCTATGCTAAGTTTCTAATGTTTCTATCAAGGATTCTAGAATTTCTAAGAAGATTAAAGTCTTTGAGCTTTGGAGAAATGACACTTGGTGCTTCCCTGACCCCATTGATGCTAATACAATTGATGCTTGGGAATACATTAAGAGCCATGTTATGATTAAGCAAAATAGAGATGACATTATCAAGTGGCAAGGATTAAATTCTGGTTAGTTCACTATCTCTAATGCATACAGGACTAATCTCCTCTGGAGAGGTAGAAGAATACCTAGACATAATTTCATCCTCTTGCTTGTACTGAGAAGGAGATTGAATACTAGGGACAGACTTAAAAAATGGGGAATCATTGATTATGATAGCTGCATTTTCTGCAACAGTGGAATAGAAACTACCAATCATTGTTTTTATAACCGTGGGGTTATTAGACAAATATGGAGAATTCTTCTTCCTGCTTGTGCTATTCATACCAACACTAAACATTTTAGAAGATTAATCAATTGGTTTAGCAATAAAGCTAAAGGAAAGAGTAAACTAGCTAGGATAAGAATACTAATGTTAAATGCAGCTGTTTACCACATTTGGAAAGCCAGAAATTTGAAGATCTTCAAGAATGAAAATATTAATATTAACTGTATATTCCATAGTATCTGTCAGGATGTTTATTTGAAAATTCATACTTGTACAAGGGATCAAAATGTGAATACACTAGTTAGCAATAGAAGATCTCTATAAGTAATAGTTTTGGGGAGGTTATGTAGTTTTGTTTTCTGCTTGTTTCTTAGGGTGTGTTTTCTCCCCTAGGCTATATTTGTTTATTACTAGTATGAGTAATATCTCTTTTTGGTGTTTTTACTAAAAAAAATATATAGAGATTTTTATTATTAACATTTGTATTATTATTTATATACAACAATTTTAAAAAATAATAAATGGAAAATACTACGAGAACTTATTTCTTGCAAATGGAGTTCATGTGTTGAGATCTTATTTCTTGCGAATACCATTAGTTAACATATTATCACATAGAGTGCAACAACACTATTTCTCACAAATACCTTACCTTTTGCGAGAATTTTGTAATTCTCGCAATAGTTATACAAGAAAGTATTTCTCACTAATTGTCAAAGATGTGAAAGCTGTAACGACAATTTATTGCGTTGAATTAAATTCTCCAAATAAATCTATTGCAACAATTTATTAATTTTTTACGAGAAAAAAAGTTCCTTGCTATATTTTGTTATTCTTGTAGTGGGCATTCTCAAGTGTAGAGTTGTCATGCCTATTTAATCTCTTTGCATATGCTTTTTGAGAGCCAATCAATCCGGTAACTGATATGGTAGCTAGATCTTTTGTCTCCTCAATGGTAGTCACAATAGAGTTATATTTTTCTATAAGTGCAATTAATATTTTTTCAATAACCCTTTTGTCAGTTATAGTTTCTTCATAAGCTCCAATTTGAGTTACCACTTCATTAATTCTAGTATAATAATCCTTTATGGTCTTAGAATCTCTCATTTTAGTATTTCAAAATCCCTTCTAAGAGACTGGAGTATTACAAGATGTACCTTTTCACTTCTTTGAAACTCCTCCTTCAATGTATCATATGCTTACTTTGCACTCGGAGCTCTACTAATTCTTGCAAAAACTGGATTTGTTAATGCCAATTGAATATCATACAACGCCTTCCAATATTTTTCTTTGGTGGATTTGAATTTAGCCGATTGCCCTTCTAATAGACTTGAAGTATTTTCTGGCATGTCAACATCATTTTCTATGATGTCCCATAAACTTTGTGATAGAAAATAGGTCTTCATTTTGATGGATCAATAATCATAATTTTCTTTAGAAAATATTGGGAAGGGAATTTAGCTATTAGATTTAATGGTTGACATAGACTAAGTTTAGAAAGATAATTGGTGTAACTACGCCCAGTAGATGACTGGATAAGGCTTTGATACCACTGATAATATTTGATTGAGGTAGAATAGAAAATGTAAGGATGATATTGGATATTAAAGTATCAAAGTAGAAAGTGATTTATATAAATTGATAAAATAGATTTAGAATGTGTTTGGAAATGGAGAAGTATTTGTATATTTCTTAATTTTGTTCTGACTTGGTTACAAATGATGAGGCTTCTCCTCCGCAATGAATGATTAAGATTGATTTAATCCATCTGTTGCAATGTAGCCTCTAGAACATTTCAACTAGCATCTACAATATTACATGAAAACATCTACCTTGTCTAGAAGATTACAATAAACATCTAAAATACTATCTAAATTACCATATTCTAAAAACTCCACCTAATGTATTTTAGAATAGCAGTTGTAATGGATTTGGAATTGGACAAAAGCATATGACTTTAACAAATAGAAATAGCAGTATGAGAATTTTAGTGAATTTAATTAACCTTTTGGATTGCATAATTCATTGACATTTTCCTAATGTGAGAACATCTGCTTTGGTTATACATCAATGGGTAGAATGCTAATAGAATTATTATTATTATTTATGGTTATCATCACCTATGAATTAGTCTCCTATGTCTGCTGAAAATTTACACTCCAAATAGAATAAACAAATGTTGTAGTTAATTTTTCAATTAGAAAATATTTCCATTCCTGTTATGAGATTTTTCAGAAGAAGGCTCGAACAATTTTAGGCCAAAAAGTAGACAAATAATTACTTTCTCATCCTAATGAAGGTGGTCCAATTACACATATTCATCCTATTTTGTTTATTGTTATTGCCCTTAAGTTGAGATTTTTCAAGAGGAAAATGTAAGAATTTATATGATAAATTATTTCATTAAATCATGTTTGAAGATCTTTGAACTTCACAATTTTCACAATAATCAAATGGATAAAATGCGTACCTTTATCTATAACCATAGTAATATCTTGAATTTGAAGAAAAAGAACAAGAACAAGAATACTTTAATTTCTTCAAGGTCACCTTATCCCACCAATCCTGCTTTATATCTCCAAGAGAATATAATTTCTCTCTCTTAATCTTTCTAAATTTTGATCGACTAATTGTGGAAAGAGCATCATATTTTTCTTTAATTTTCACATATATATAAAGGTAGAAAGAAGACCATATCTATTCATGAATCGTTGCTAGATGTCTTCCATTAAAACACCTCTTTATGAAAGGTCATATAACTTAAATTAAAAGTCATGACTTTCTTAACAAAAGTTACATATTGGGCCATAATTTCTTACATTCTCCCACTTGGCCCATATGTATTCTTTAATAACTTAGGATAAGTATAATGTGTACAATAGCATTATTCTAAGTTGTTATCATATTGATTGTATCATTATATCATTAAATTAAAAATTAACTAGAGTCATGGCGGTTGTATGTCATTATCTCGACATAGTCCCTTCCATGTACTACATAATTAATCTCTAATTTGACCTTAACTTAATGAAGAGATAAATAAAGGTCTAACTTTAATATCTTTATGAAGACAATTCCTGTTAACAATGTCACGCCCCAAAGGGTACCCTAAACGCGACAGTCCACCACACCCGATACTTAAACTTAAGTATGACACCTTAGTCATCCCATAAGTTTACATATCGAGTGTAAGGTGTACTACACAACTTTTAGGATCACACTTTGATTCGAGTAGTCTTAAGAAAGCATACATAGCATTAAGAATATAAATCACAACAAGATAAATAGTTAAACTTTACAAAAGCCAAGGGGGCATACCCCGCCAAAATAATAGGAGTCTACATCGTTTAGCTCCAATTACATATATCTGAATCTACATTAAAGAGATTTTCCTAGAAGTCCACGCCTATACTAGGTCCCGACTTCCTCAAAAGCTCTTTAATCCAATGTGATAAACCTGCACAAAGTGTCCTCTCGGAACATCCAAAAATAGGAACACTGCAACAAAAACTATTGGGGTATAAGCTAATTGCTTAGTGAGATTCATTTTCCAAGTAACATACTCGACCAAGCTAAAATATCTATACAAGCAAGTTATAATTAAGCAACCATATGAATGCACAAGCAAATGAGCAAGCAAGCATATAACTTTCCGGTAGTCATATGTGAATGGATTTACGCCCTCCACTCGGGGTTTGGGGTAGTTCATAAGTCATGCAACTACAGTTCCAAGTTGGTCCATAAGACATGCAACCATAGTCCCAATCTTAAGTGGGGTGGTCCATAAGACATGCAACCACAATTTTAATGTTGGTCCATAAGTCATGCAACCATAGTTTCATTATTTGAATGGGGTGGTCCATAAGTCATGCAACCCTAGTCCCCTTCATTAAAGACCCGCTGCCTCCCAAATACACCTTTGTCCCACCAAAGGCATACTCGACAATGATATGTGACTCACTACGTGATATGCATGTACAATTTATTCATATAATCATGGTATATTAATTAGATAATTTAAAAGTGACCATACAGATTTCAGACACTCCAAATCTATACTAGCTCATACAAGGTTATTGCAACAAAGCTTGCCTCGATATACTTATCGTTCATTCATGCAAGTTTAGATCACCATTCAATCACAATTTTATCTTTTCCTAAGTCTAATGCCACTACTACTACAAGCACATCCAAGAGCATAATTAATTGAGAAATGAACTCACTTGTCCATGTAGTGAAATCCACTAGTCGTAATAGTCCTCGGGAAGTGGTAACCCGTCCTCCAATTCACCTAAGTACAAAGAATACCCTCAATGAGTATCTCTTAAGAAGTTCTATTAAACTTAACAATTTTATTTACTAAGTTCGTCAATTTTCGCCTAGGTTGAATTCTTAACTTAAAAAGGTCATATCTAACTCATTTTAACTCGGAATTAAGCTTATAATATACCGATTTATCTACTTCGAAAGAGCTATCTATTTCAAAGTTAATTCAAACATTTAAGGTCATTTAAGGGTCGGAAACATACTGTACAGTAGGGTTGCGAAAATCCAAGATTTGAGCCTTTGTGAAAAATTGCCATATCTACTCTATTTAACTACTTAGACCAACTTATTTTAGTCCTAAACTTGCAAGGAGATTCTCAAAAAAAATTAAGAGATTACACACTTATCTAATCCCAAACATAAAGTTCAAATGAAACTTCTAAAAATCCATTTTCATAAAACCGAAATTTACAAGTTGAAACTCATTGTCTTGTTTTGAGTAATTCCTTTACTAAAACTTACTTAGTTCAATGAAAATAATTTTCCTATATTATTTATCATCAAAGCATTCCATTTTCAATATAAAATACTTGTTTTGAGATCTAAAAGAAGGTTTTAAAAATTGGTCTCCCCTTAATTACGAATTTCCTCTTTGAAGTTTACAATGAAAACAAGACCTAAATTTTGTCTTTTACAAAGCACTTGATTTAAGCAATACTTTTTAGGAAAACTCATTTAAACTTATGAAAATTCATTCCTTAAGATATCTATACCAAGAGCCCTTTATATTTTTGTCTAAATCTTCATTTTAAAGTTGAATGATGGGTTCCAAAAATGGGTCTTGGTCTAGATCCGAATTTTCATAAATTTATTTTGAACATATCTCTTGAGAAAATTCATCAAAACTCATGAAAAACAACCCATTACATATTATATCTTAAGAACCCTTCATTTCTTGAATAAAATCCTCATTTTTGAGTTGGAAAACATGTTTTTATTTTAGATCTTTGTCTTGATCCGAAAATACAATTTTTGTTTTTGAAAATAAACTTTGAAAATCAACTTTGATTCTTGTAAGATGAAGTCTTGATGATATACATCCATCAAACCTTCATTTTCTTAACAAAAACTTCCATTTTAAGACTTGGAAGGGGTTTTTAAAATGGTGCCTTGACAAGTTACGAATTTATTTTTCATTCAAACTCAAATCTAAGATCTACTCAAATACAACCATGAACATAAGAAAAACTTGGTAGTAGGCCTTAAACTTCTAGATCTACACATAAACATAACTAAAGCTTGTAAAACTCTAGATCTACAAGTTATCACAAAAACAAGAAGATAAACAAGCCTTCAATATAACAAAAATACTAAGAACAAAAGAGATCATCATCTAGAGGAGTGTTTCAATTCTTGGCATCATCATCCATAGCTTTTTAAGCTTGTGGAATGTCCTTTGATGCATGAAACATCCATAATATCATCCTAGAACATCTTATGAGAGCTAAAAGAAAGATTACCTCAAATATTTGCAAGAAAATATGTGGGAGTATGGAATGGAAATGGTGGCAGCTTGTTCTTAAGAAGACAAGCCAAGAAGAAGAGAAAAGAAAGGGAAAAAGAGAGAGGAAAAATGTAGGGTTTGTAAAGGTGAAAGAGGGAAGGAATGAGATGCTTAAATAGAGATGAAAGTGTGTTAAATAATTGAAAAAAAAAATAAAACAAGCAGCTGCGGGGGGGGGCTGGCGTGATTTCTATGTGTGGGGGAGTGTGTGTAGTTTGTTTTAACTTGTATTTTTGAAAGTGTAACTGTTGCTTCCATTTCTAACTAAAAGAGACTTTAAAATATCAAATAAATAATTAAAAATAAGGAAAAGTGGCTAATTTTTGGGGATGGTCAGCTGCCATCTTGGGAATGGAGTGTAAGAAAAAGCAAAAGAAAACATAATAATGTGTAGTAATGATAATGATGTGTACTTAAGGTATGGGTTGATAAAGTGGCTTTTTGACTAAGAAAATATATAAAATAAATTAAGAAAAATATTTTTATTTAAGTGGCAGAATTTTTATGATTTAAATAAAATAATCAAATAAATTATTTTTAGAAATTTAACAATTAAGTTACCGGTAAGAGTAAAATAAGCTTATATGAGCTATAACTGATATTTTTAAAATCCGAAAAATTATAAACTTGATATTTTTGAAATCCTTATAAAAATACGAGTCTAAAAATATTAAAGATATATTTTTAATTTTCCGAGCCCGGGACACGCTTTCCAAAGCAGTATCCAAACGGGTTCGAAATAAGCCGAAAATAAACCAATCTGATATTATTAATACATCAAATATTATTACGCTATTCTAAACACTTTAATTATTTTTTGACTCCTTTTACGAACTCGGTTTGCCGGATCTAAACTGTACGGTTTACTCGAGATCCGTTGACTTAAGGTCTCCGATAGACTTTCCGCTTAAGGTTAAGGCTTAGAAAACAAGGGTTTACAAACATAATTCTATTACAATCATACATACAATATAGAAAAACAAAATATCAGAAGCACTATAATTGAGCTTGAGAGTGTCATACAAACAAGTACAATAATCTTTAATTAAGACGTCCTATAATGCCCATTCTTTCAACATGCTCTCTAAAAATATTAGGTGTTAATACTTTTGTTAATGGATCTACAATCATCGATTTTGAACTAATATGTTCGATTGACACCCTTTGTTTCTAAGCTTCTTCTTTAACAACTAAGTATTTGATCTTTATTTATTTTGCACCCTTTGAATTCTTGTCGTTCTTTGAGAAAAAGACTGCTGTGGAGTTGTCATAATAAATTTTCAATGGCCTACTAATAGTGTCGACAACATGAAGCCGTGAAATAAAATTCCGTAGCCATAAGCCATGAATTGTGGCATCAAAACAAGCCACAAATTCTGCTTCCATAGTTGATGCAGCAATGACAGAATGCTTCGCACTCTTCCATGAGATTACCCCTTCAGTTAATAGAAACAGGTAATCAAATGTGAATTTTCTTGTATCAACACATTCATCATAATCCAAATATGGATAACCAACCGCCTTTAACTGATCGGACCTTCTATAAGTAAGCATGTGGTCCTTCATTAGTTGCAAGTATTTCAAAACTTTCTCGGCAGCCTTCTGGTGATCCAATCTTGGATTACTTTGATATCTGCCCAACATCCCAACACTGAAACTGATGTCGAGTCTACTACAAGTTTGAAGATACATCAAACTCCCAACAACAGATGCATAAGGAATTGTTACCATTTGGTCTCATTCCAAATCATTCTTTAGACACTACATACTACCAAATTTATCTCCTTTCTGAATTGGAACTATACCTACTGAACATTTGTCCATTTTAAATCTTTCTAAAACCTTATTGATATAAACCTTTTGGGATAAGCCTAACAATCCTTGTGATCTATCACAGAATATTTCAATTCCTATCACATATGTTGCCTCTCCCATATCTTTCATTTTAAAGCTCTTTGAAAGAAAATTTTTGGTTTCACGTAATAAACCAAAATCATTAGCAACAATCAGGATATCATCAACATATAGGACTAAGAAAATAAACTTGCTCCCACTAACCTTCATGTATATATATCGATGGTATCGTTGAACTTAAGATACCATTGGCAATAAGCTTGTTTAAGTCCATATATTGATCTCTTAAGTTTATATACCATATGCTCCTTTCCTTTAACTAAGAAGCCTTTAGGTTGGTCCATGTAAACTTCTTCTTCCAAATCTCCATTAAGAAATGTAGTCTTAACATCCATTTGGTGTAACTCTAGATCATAATGAGCAATCAAAGCCAAAGTGATCCTAAGTGAGTCTTTCTTTGAACCGGTGAAGAAGTCTCTTCATAATCAATGCCATCCTTCTAAGTGAAGCCTTTGGCAACAAGTCTGGCTTTATGTTGTTCAACATTGCCATTTAAGTCTCGCTTTGTCTTAAAATCCCATTTACAGCCAACTCTTTTACATCCTTTTGGCAATTTAATGAGTTCCCAGACTTGGTTTTGATCCATGGATTTCGACACATCTATCGTGGCATTTACCGACTTAATAGGATCACTACATTCAATGGCTTGTAAGAATGAAATTGGATCATTGTCAATTCCTATGTTAAGTTCTAACTCTTGTAGATAAACCACATAATCATTAGGAATAGTAGATCTTCTCTCTCTTTGAGATCTTCTTAATGCTATTTCATGTGGTTCCTCCACTATAGAGGTATCATTTATAACTTCATGATGTGTTTGATTTGTTACTTGTTATTCTTCACTTTGGTGAAGTTCTACAATATTAGGATCAATTAGCTTAGAAGGTAACAGTATAGGAACTTCTACCCTAACTTCTTTAATGCACACATCATGTCGTTCTTTACTCTCACTAATTTCGCCATTTTCAATGAACTTGGCGTTTTCAGTTTTAATAATTCTTGTACTATAATTAGGACAGTAAAACCTACATCCTTTGGAATTTTCAAGATATCCTATAAAGAATCCACTAACGTTCAAAAGTCCAATTTCTTTTCTTGTAGATTATAAATCCTTACTTCTACAGGATAACCCCACACATGTAGGTGTCGTAAACTAGGATTCCTTCCAGTCCACAGTTCGAAAGGGGTCTTTGGAACTGCTTTACTAGGAATCTTGTTTAACAAATATACTGCAGTTTTTAACGCATAAACCCACATGGATATAGGTAAAGATGAATGACTTAACATACTCTAATCATATCTAATAATGTACGATTCCGCCTCTCTGCAACACCATTTTGTCTTGGTGTGCCTGGTATAGTGTATTGAGCACATATGCCATGCCTTTCAAGAAATTTGGCAAATGAACCTGGACATTGTCTCGATTCATCATACTTTTCATAGTATTCACCCACCCGATCTGATCTTACAATTTTCACTTTTCTATCTAATTGTCTCTCAACCTCATTAATGTACACCTCAAAGGCGTTCACAGATTGAGATTTTTCATCCAAAAGATAGACATAAGCATAACATGAAAAATCATTAATAAATGTGATAAAATACTTTTCTCCACCAAAAGATGGAGCATCAAAAGTCGCATATATCTGTATGTATAATTTCAAGAAGTTGAGTGCTTCTTGTGGCTCCTTTCTTAGTATGTCAAGTTTGTTTTCCTTTAATACAATCAACACACATTACAAGGTCAGTAAAATCCAAAGTAGGAAGAATTTCATTCTTTGATAATCCTTGCAATTTTTCTTTGGATATGTGGCCTAAGCGTTTATACCACAAGTAAGCAAAGTTATCATTAATCAAACTACATTTAGTTTCAATATTATGATGCAAGGTCACTAAGGTCTCAGCAAAATATTCATCAAGTTTAAACTTGTAAAGACCGTCACATAAAATTCCCGAGCCATATAGTTTATTATCTTTATACAAACTGAAAGATTCAAATCCAAACTTAAAAGAAAAACCTAACACATCAAGTTTTGACAAAGAAAATAAATTGCGAGAAAATGTAGGAACATAAAGGGTTTGGAACAAATCCAAGTGATGTCCGGTCTCCAAAATCAAGTGATAAGTCCCGATTCCTTCAACTGAAGCTTTGTTTCAATTTCCCATGAACACAAAGTTCTCATTTCGCTTTATAGTTTTGGATCATAAGGAATCCCTACATCGTATTGGAAATATGAGTTGTAGAGCCAGAATCAATCCACCAAGTATTATAAGGAACTTGTATAAGGTTTGATTCAAAACAAACAAAATCACAAGGCTTACCTTTCTTTTTTGTACTAAGCCTTACGTTTTAAGCAATCTTTCTTCAAGTGTCCAATCTTTCTATGGAAATGGCACTTGATTTCCAAGTTTCATTCCTAATTGATTGAATATTTTATTCAGAAAATTTATTATAATGGCTTTATTATATTTGTTACGTGGATGGATAAATGAAAAGATATGCTGTTTTCTAAGATTATTTGGTGGGTGATATTATTTTCCCATGATTTTATGCTAAATAAAAAAAGAAATTTGGTGAAGAATCTTGTGGTCTGAAACATTTTCCATCAATGAGAAAGAAACTGGTTTTTAGAGCATTATCCACCGAACTGACGCACAAAGATAAAGTTATGCAATACAAATTTGTTTAGGTTAAAGAATAAAAAAAATGATATTATTAAAGACATAATTGTTGCGTCTGTTGCATCATTAACCATCCATGGATATCCACAAATTTTACATCTATTTAGTGTACGATAAAGCTGAAGATTGTACAAAACATGGATTATCCGAACTCCTAATGTAGAAACGGTTTCCATCGTTATTATTGTGGGGCAATAACTGATGTTAATGTTGTAACATTCAAGGCAAATGAAATACTGGAATCAAGATTTTATATCCGTGAGAATTGTTCTCGGGAATGATTCTATATATACGTTAAGTTTTTTATAATAAAAGTGGATCATGATATTTTCTTAAGGGATTATAGTTTTCTTCTCTTTCTTTTTTTTTTTTCAAATTAGCGTGACCGAAACAACGCAATGGTTCATTTATATTTGAATCGAAATGTCAACATGTTGGTTTTGTCAATTACATTATAAGTATTTTATACATGAAATATTATTGCATTAACGGTTATTTTAAAATATTGTTCCGTATAAAATAATCAAAATTGTTAATCCAATTTTATGGATATTTTATTTTATATGAATGTGTATAGAAATTTATATAGTGGATGATTTGTTATTTATCAAAGTAGCCAAATCATTCAATTAGTAAATTTCATGATATTATTAGAATTTCAATTTTACCCATTGAATTATATTTGCAAATGGCATAATAGAATATGATTTGGGTATTAAAGTTTGTTATTATAAGGCATTATAAATCATCCAAAGATGATTTTGTTCTTATAATACATAATACAAACGTTCATGATAAATATATTTTATTTGATTTATTTGTATATCCAAAGATAGCAAATATATCAAACTGTATATATAATTGTTTGTTATGATTAATGTTTATATATATTTAGGTTAATTACAAAAACATTACCTATGTTTTGATCAATTTATAAATACATGACCTGTGTTATCTTTTTTGACAAATAGGTAACTTGAGTTTCGTCTAAAAGTGCTAATGTTATTTAATAATTTTAGAATGACACGTGCCAATATTTTATCAGTCGCAAAAATTAATTTTACATTTTTTTCAATTTTCTAATTTTCAAAAAATAAAATTTAATATTTTTGTTTATTATTATTTTTATTATATTATTTTTTTAGACCAATAAGACTCTAACACATTTTCTCTAATAGTAATTAATAACATTGACATTTTTTTTATAAAACTTGGGTCATCTAATTGTCAAAAAGATAACACAAGTCATGTGTTTGCAAATTGCTCAAAACACGGGTCATGTTTTTGTATTTAACCCTATATGTTTTAGTATCACCCAAAGGTGGACTTTGATATATATAATTATGTTATTCCATGAGTTGATTGAATCTGACTTTTATGATTGTTCAAAGCATTAATGCCCACTGTATCTTTTATTATTGCAGTATCTGTTACTGTTTCTCCGCATTCTCATGCTTCATCTATTCCAATATTCAATGGATTTAATTTCTCAAATTGGCATGAGCAGGTCCAATTTCACTTAGGTGTTTTGGATCTTGACTTGTCTCTTTAAATTGAGAAACCCATTGCTATTATTGATGAAAGTAGTGATGAGAAAAACGTCTCCATAAACTTTGGGAGAGATCGAATATATTAAGCTTGATGTTTATGAGAATGACAATAGCAAACAACATTAAAGCTACTCTTCATCAAACTAATAATGCTAAGGAATTTATTAAATTTGTGGAAGAGCATTCTCAAACTACTAATAAGTCTCTTGCTACTACATTAATGGGTATTTTGACCAATGTGAAGTTTGATGGGTCTTATACTATGCATGAGCATGTTCTTGAAATGATGAATATAGCAGCAAAATTAAGGACTTTAAGAATGACCGTAGATGAGTTCTCTTTGGTACAATTCATATTGAACTCCTTGCCTCCTGAACAATATGGGACTTTTCAAATGAATTATAACACTATAAAAGACAAGTGGAATATCAATAAATTGACTAGTATGCTAATTCAGGAGGAAACAAGATTAAAAAACCAAAAGACTCATTTAGTTCATTTTACAAGTCATCAAGAAGTTGCATCGAGTTCAAAGAAAAGGGCTAGAAAGGGCAAGAAGAAAGGTTTATACAACCTGAATGAATCTTCTAAAGAGGCACAAATCTACAAAAGGGAAATCAAGTGCCATTTCTGTAGAAAGATTGGATACTTGAAGAAAGACTATTTGAAACATAAGGCTTAGTTCGAAAAAAAAAAAGGTAAGCCTTATGCTTTTGTTTGTTTTGAATCAAACCTTACAGAAAAATATGAATGCTAGATTTGAAGCCAGGTTGACAGTTGGTTACCATATAATTGTCTGTTTGGATGGTCTGTTTTTTATCTATATTTATATCTGTATCAAAATGATATGTGTAAATATGTCCAATTTATATATCCATTTTATCTATATTTGATCTATTTGATCTTTTCATAAGAACTGGTAACTTTCTTTTATCTGTATCTATTTCTTGATAAATAATTTAGTAGAAAAAAATTAGAAAGAAAGTGTCTGTAATTACTAAAAGGGACTAACCAAACAGACAGTCTCATTGAAGGTTTTCACAATTGCTTTGGTACTTGCTCTAAATATTTATACACGTCAGTTTTTACTTTCATGTCACACAATTACTCATTCAATTCCCTTGTCAGTGATCTTGCAGATGCGGTAAAAATGATGCATGCAATTGTGCCGATGGAGAGGCTTGAAGGTCGTGGCACACTAAGTGTAAGTCCCCGAATTTTTGGAACCAAATTAAAGACTTAAACCCTAATCGGAAGTCAAACGGATTCTTAAGTCAACCAAAACCCTAGTTTTCTGTAACTGCTTAAGTCCGGCATTGCCGTTTTCTCTAGCCCTAGAAAACGAAGTTGGAAAAATTAGCTATAATGGATCGTAATAGCTATTGGTTGCGTAAAAATATCAGATTGAAGAATTTCGAGTGTCCTTTGAACCCGATCGGACATAGTTCTTGAAAAACGTGTCCGGAAGCCCGGAATAGGAAAATTATTCCAAATATACCGTTAGACTCATAAAAATATAAGATTTCCAAAAATATCAATTTCGTAATTTTTCGGTAGCTAAAAATATCAGATATTGCTTTTATACGCGTATTTTCTTACTACTGGCATTAAATTGTCATGTCTACTTTTACATTTCACTATTTTCTACTATTCTACACTATTCATCTATTTCTACTTTTTCTTACAACCTATTCTTACAAGCCATACACCTATTTTTTACACATTTTCATTTCCAATATAACTTCACATCTTTCATTTCTTACTTGTAATTAACAAAATAACAAAAAATAAATAAATTTCTCCCCTCCCAATACACTCAAAATGGCGTCGGCCACATCCCTCCATGCATCAAATTGTTTTTTTTTATTTATTTAATTAATACAAATTATCTCCTACATTTTCCTATAAACACCCCCTCATACCTTCACTTCTTTCACACCACTTCTCTACTAAAGTTACTCTATAAAAATCTCTCAAGAATTTCTCTCCAAGAAGTTCTTCCAAGAAGTTCTCTTTAGCTCATCTCCTTTAGGTAAAAAAAAAAAATTCTTCGAGAAGCCTCCATGTTCATCTACTTAGTATGAACTTAATGTGTGTTTTCTAAAACCATGAAGGTTAAGAAAGCAACAATAGGTTCATACTTTGTTTTTGTTCATAATCACAATTTCTTTATGTTTCTTTTATGTTCATTACTATCTAACATATCTATATATATTATTTAGAGCATATAAGCTCATTGTCTTACAATTTATTTATCTTCAATGTAATTTATTTATTTCAAGTTGTTTTTAAGACTAGCCATTCTAGTCTTAGACTTGTCCTCATCAAGTTAAAACATCTTCTTTTCTTTTCGAGACTAGTCCTTTCTTAGTCCCGGGATACCTTGATGAAGCTAAGGTCCCAATACTTGATTTATTTTATATGTTTATTCTTTTAAGTTATTATGTTCTTTTCATATTTTCATAGTTTATGATTCATATTCATGCATGAACATAATGTTTTTGTCTCAACAAAAAAGTGTCTTCTTAAAGTAAAGGTTCATTTTAAATAAATATAGGAAATAGATTTCTAAAAAACTCAAGAACATGCTTGGAAAAGATTTTTCTCAAATAAACAAAAGATTTCATGAAAAACTTATCTTTCATCAAGAATTAGAAATTCTTTTGAAATCGTTATAAAGCAACAAAAGTATCATTTTAAAAGTTGTTTAGAAAATAAAACTACCCCTTAAGGATTCAAAGTAACTACAAGAAGATTAATTTTAGAAATATTCATCTCAAATAATTCAAGAATCCTTCCAAAAGTAAAATGAGTATTGTAATAAGAATCTCAAGTTCGAGTCTTTTAAAACCTTACTTTTCATAAAGTTGAGACAACTTCATTTACTTCATACATTTGTTATGAGTCATTACATATATGTATATACCTTCCAAAAAGTTTACAAAATACTTAAAATATTTATCTTTTCAAATGAACTTTGTTTACAAAACGAAAGCAAGTCCTAGTAAATTCGTGGTAAATCTGGTCGCTATCTTTCTGAAACCCAAACGACCTAGTTTTATGAAAATAAGCTTAGAAATGCGTAGATCATTTCGAGTAGGTAGAAAACGGTATATTATACGCGAAATTCCGAGTTAAAATGAGCAAGTTATGGCCATTTTAAGTTGGAATTTCCCTTTATACGATTTTACCGCGATTTTAAGAAAAGATTAGAAACTTCAAGAATAGAAGTCTTATGAAAGACTCATTTTGGGTATTTCATCTTGTTTAGGTGACGAAGGACCCGAGATCGTCTACCCGGAGGACTACTTTGATTATATCCATCGATATGGAGTGAGTTAATTCTTTTCCTAAGTTCATTTCCTTGTTTGTGCTTGTAATTAGTAGCACTAGAAAACTAGGAAAAGATAAATGAACCATTGTTATGAAATAATTGTTGAATGAAGGTTAAGTATATCGAAAGACGATATGTTAACTAAAGTGTGACTTATGTATTGAGATGATGAAATTATGGTTGATCACTTTTAATATGAATTCAACTTATATGGTTAAATGTGTAATTGAAATTATTCATGCATTTCATATACATGAATCACATTTGTTCACTACTTTTCTTCGTGTGGGGAAACGAAGAAGTGGTAGTGGTGGCTGGTAGGAGCCGGTAAGTCTACATGGTGGCTAGTAGGAGCCGAAAAGTCTACAGGGCAAGCAGGAGCCGGTAAATCTGAAGATATTGATGGTCGCATGGGCCTGTAACCTCCCAACCCTTGTCATGGAGGGTGTTAAATCCATGCTACACTTGATTTCCAGTTGATCATGTGTATTTTACTTGTTCATATGATTGGTGCATTTTCATATGCTTTGACTAAATACTTGGTTGATTTTCGGAAATGTCTTATAGTTGGAATTATCTCACTAAGCTAGTCATGCTTATACCCTTATAGTTTTCTATTACAGTATGATTACCTATGGTTGGCCCCGAGGAGCCCTGTATGCCAGCTACGAATGTAAGCTACTAGGAGTTTTTGGTGGAAGTTTATGTATTTTTAGTTTTGAATTTAAACTTCTAGGAAAAATCTCTATAGTAGACTTATGTAGTAGATATGTTTATTTTGATATTAGTATTGTTGATCAAAGACTTTAAGACGGGGAAATACCCCTAAGATAATGTACGGATTTATGATGAAATGAAGATCTTATGATTATCTATTTAAGTTATGCTTGTTTTTGCTATCTATTTAAACGTAACACCCCTATGAGTCTCCTACTATCTTGGAAGCACGCATTGCATATGATAATCAAAGCTCCTGAATGACTAAGGTTGTCATCCATTAGTTTTGGTATTATATGCGGCGGACTGCCACGTTTAGGGTACCCTCTGAGGCGTGACACTAGGGGTATGTAGAGTCCTACAGCAGAGGTCATGATAGAAAAAAACGGATTCTTCTAGTTTGAAAGGGTTCCGTGATGGTTAGGGTAGTTGTTGAAAAAGCAAAATTGTTCATTGCAGTTAATTTAAGTTTTGACTTTTTATGGTTCAGGTGTTTAACTGTAACGTATTATTATTATTTTGGGGGGAGGGGGGAGGGAATGTTTGTTGATATCGTTCTATGGTGAAGATATGTAAGAAAATGAGAAACAAGAGAAAGAAGAAGGCATCAAAGGGCAGAAAGGAAATGGAAATGGAGCCTACAGTTGATCGTACTACAACAGCAGTTGGCGTTAGCCTATTCAATAAGAAAAAATAAGCAAGTGGTGATGCATGTGAGAAAGATGGTCCATTGTCTGCAAGACTTACTAGTGAAGGAGAGGCAAACTTCCCACTTAGGGCTGATGCATCGGAAATGAATGGCACAGCTGGGATTGATACAGCCACTGCTTTAAATGTTGAACCATCTGCCCATCCTACTGACACTTATGACAATACCAGTGATCCTTCTGGCAATGAACAATTTTGTGATAACAATGAAGTTGACTTTAATGTGTCTTCTTTAATATCAGCTTGTGCAAACACCAGCATCATTCATAACATATGTTGGTTGCTTAAGTTCTATAAAAACAATGCTGCTAGAACGAATCACCACATCATATCGATGCTGAGGAGGATCTTAGATGACCTTGAGCTCTCTCCAATGCTACACCAGGTATAGAACTTCACTTTTACTGATCGGCTTGGTATTTACACGTTGAATAGTCCTATAAATAAGTCATCGCATTAAATAATGCAGATATCGCTTTTGACAACATTCTATGTGATCCTTTCTGAGCAGAAGTCATCTCGAATCAAGGCTGATGAGGAAATTGTAAATTTCCTGACAAATTTAGTTAGAAAAATAATGAGAAGAATGAAGCGGCAGTCTCTTCTTTTTGTGGAAGTTCTATTTTGGAAGACTCAGAGGGATGACAAAGTATTAGTGTTGAACATTTGTTGCACGAGGCTAACAATTTAAAGAAACACAATGGAAGTAAAGTGACAACTGTTATTCCAGGTGGAGGAAAGGCAGGATCAACAGGATGGACTCGCAAGAGCATAGCTGATGCCTTAGGTGATGATGAAGCTGATGTTGATATAGACCATGATATTGGACTTGACATGTGAGTCTCTTTTTAATATTGCATGACTAGTATCCAACTTCATTCAGTTAGGCATACTTTTCAGAAGAATGGGGACGATGATGCAGGACACAAAGCATAATGCAGTTTTTCGTTCTTCCATTCACAATATATTATCACTGTCTGAGTTTCTCATTAATACTGTTCTATTGTCACTTAGAAATGAAATTAGCTGCGTTGACTCACCCAAAATCGCCAATTTTTCAAATTCTGGGAATTTCAATGGAAAAGAGGATTTAAGCAGGTATCCCTTGGTGAAATTAAAGTTTTTTTGGGTTTATATTGTTTACCGACTATGTAGTAAGTGGGTTAACATTGTTGCTTCAGTGGAGGTTCTGCTGGACATTAAGTCAGCAATGGTACTAAAAGAAAGAGAAGACTTGTCTTGACTCATGAGCTGGAGGCAAAAGTAGTGATCTCTATGAGAAGTAGGATCCTTTTAACTTTATGATTTATCATTGAAAAGTTGTGCAAAAAATTTATTCAATCTCTCTTATTTATTTTAATGCCATCTTGGAGATTGATGATGATATGTTATGTCTATATTTATCTCTAGTACAGCTAAAGCACATTTTAATGCTGTGTGATTTTCTTTTTTCAATTTCAGATTTAAAGATGACCAGAATTGTATGCACATATTAGACGTCCTGATGGTAAAGTGTTACCAGCTCAAGTTGTCAACAAACTAAAACAGCTAGGATTAAAAATCTTACGAAGGAAGCTGGTGCATGCACATAGTAGACGTCCTGATGAACATACGAGGGAACTGCTGAGGAATGAGAAGCTGCCTCTCTTGAGTCAACGGATCCTTCAAATAAGTCAACAGCATGGCCTCTGTAAGTACCTTAGAATAGTTGTGCTAACGCACAAGCAATGTAACTTGCAAAATGCATATCTAATCATATTTGATTTGGCATTTTGTGTCTTGTAGGCACAAAAGAAAACAAGCATCTTCTTTAAGTCAAGATCAGTAGCTGATGATAAAGTCCTTATATGAGAAGTGAGATTCATTAAGCTGATTTCTTACAAACATAGAACATCTGCTGGTCTTTCTGTTCCATCGTATGTGAGATTTAAGTGTAGTTGTAGCTTTAGCCATTGATGGTAATCAAGTGCCTGAACATGCAAGTTCGAGGACAATAAGAGCTGCAGTTATATGATTACTGATGCATTGGATGGTGGATTCACATTCATATCTTCACAGATTTTTCGTAAACTTAAGCAACTTGGGTTACGAGTTCCTCGAAAAAAGTCTGAAAATAGCATGTCTTTGGTAGATGTGATCCACAGTGATTATTCTAATGATGAAGGTCATGAATCTGATGAAGAGACGCTGTTTATCATTTAAGCAGAGGTATTTTATTTGCTTCTATCTACTAGGGACTTTTCATTCCTTATGCACGCAACACAGCCCATCATGAAGCATAATGGTTAAGAATTACTAAAAGAGAAACAGTAAAAAGGATCATTGATGAGCATGACGTTTTTATAAATGAAAAGAAGAGGATTTTAGAATTTTTTAATTTAAAGTAATGCATAATAGTTTTCCTCTCGTTGTTTATTATGCAAATGCTCTTTTGTTACTTTTTGCTGAAAAAGAAAAATGAAACATAAAAAAGGGGAAGTAATGCTTCTGTGCTTTTTCTTGTTTTTGGTAAGACTTACAGGTCATATGCCCTAAAACATTTCAATTTGCTTCATAATGTTTCGTTTTACAGTAGCAATATGGTGTCATCATAGTGTATCAATCTTGCCTCATGATGTAGTAGGCAAATGTCTTTTGTGCATGTATTAAGTTTTTCTCCCAAGGAATTTAACTCTACTTCATCAAAGAGTCCTGTGTTGTAAATCTGCGGTTGTTTGATGTATAAGAATTTCCTTCAATTTTGTGTTAAAAAATAAATGCTTTTCCCTTTGGGATTGAACAGTGGTTAAGCTTTATTCGTACAGCTTAGTGGTTGTCCCTCGGTGCATCATTATAGTTTTTTAATTCACAGCTCTATTGTATATTCTTTAGCTTAGAATTGTGCAGTAGGTACATGTCATTGTGATTCATGAACATCTTTCTATGCCATTATTATTACTAAAATATGACTGCATTGTCCGTTGCAATTTTATAAATTTGTAATTTCTGATATGTAATTTCAGTTACTAGCAGTGAAATTATTTAAAAGTTCTTTTATACTCAAACAGAAGACCGGTTTTTTTGGATGGTCTGTTTTTTTCTTATATCTTATTTGTATTGTATTTGTATCTAATCTATATGATATGCTTATGAGCAATAGTGTCTTTTTTTTCATCTATATCTGTTTGTGACAAATAGTTTGATTAAAACAGATATGAAACCGATAAATCAAATACACCCTTAATCAACCAGGAGTCAAAAGAGGAACAACAAATTACATCTTGAATAAATATAGAACTCTAGTGCTAAAGAAAAGTTGGTAGATGACTCTGATGAAGAAATTCTCTGCTCCTACTCGAGTAAGTGTGGAAAAACAAGTGTCCTTAGCTTCTCATCTAGTTGTTTGCATCTCATTTTTCTGAAATTTTAAGTTTAGATTTGATAGAGTGTTGACATGGTACAGAGAAGAAATGTAGCAATCATTTTTGTGCATGCTGTTCATTAGTTACATGGAAATAATACAATCATTATATAGTAACAAAGATGTGATAAACACTAAAGATTCCACCATTGGCCCTTAAGCTGGAGCACATGTATCTAGCAAGCAAAACTTGTCACAGACTTTGAAAGCCTTTTGGCCTTGAGACCATAGTAAATGTATCTGCTATTTGCTTGGACAAAGTAGTTAATGGCATTGATAGTCTTTTTCATTACTACATCTTGAATAATGTGATGACTTCAATGTAATGTTATATCGAATAACTGATGGAAAATTTTTTTTTCTTGCGATTTAATAAAATGTTTAAATATAGGCTCAACCGGCAAAAGGAATCTCAAGTAAAGGTTACTTCTTGTCGTTTTGACTACTAACCTGAGATGTTTTAAGGTGAAAGTTGATTCCCCAACTTGAATGAAGAGTCTTTTAAGGTATTGTAACATTCTAAAAAGATAAAAGCCTCACTCAAACTCTATATATTAATTTAAAAATTTGAAGTTGACATGTTAATTCATATTGGCAATATGTTTGTTTGTTGTATGAGATTAATGTAGAGTTCGCAAAACTATTTCCTTATATTTCTATGATATGGAGTTGATAGTATTTGGTAAGAGAATTGGATATCTATAAGATATGATAATTTGAAGATTTCAATTGTTTAAGATAGAATTTTAGTAGAGTGTTTCCTTATAAAGTTAAATTTTGAAACTAACCTAGTGTTGGTTTTTTGGCTAAACGGTTATCTTGTTTTGGATAGGATGAGAAGCTTAAGAGTTTACGTATTGATCATTACACATAACAATGATTAGTTTTTTTTCTTTTAAGTTTCGATAGTTCTTAGTTATGTTATCTATATTTGAGGATATAAAAAGGGAAATATAAGAGGATGTGCCAATACTTTATGAGGAGATAAGGATTAATGGTTTAAGGCTTTTGGGAATTTTCTTGCAATTAGGATTAAATGGATTGATAATTTTGAAGTAGGGGTTTTGGTGGTTGTGTTTACAATTGTGCCTTCTGTCACGCCCCATAGGATATCCTAAACGTAACAGCCCGCCACATACTAGATAAGACTCTCGAATTCCTTATCTAAGCCCTTCGGGAGTCTTATAAAGATGTAAAGTGTTCCTTTATGACAATAGAATACTTCAACAAATGGAGTTAAACAGTTTAACGTGGCATTCATTAGCCATAGATAATAAACCAAAACGCATAATTTATATTTTACAAAATCTAAGGGGCATTCCCCCGCAAAATAATATAAAGTCCATTACAGTTATCCAGAGTCCTTTAGTTTCCAACGGAAGTCTATACAAAAAGAATGAAGTAAACTTCTATGGGAAACTCCTATCTCTGGTACCTGTGCTGTGGCTTGCCTCGGCCTAAGCCAGATAAACTCGTGCTGCAATAAGTAAAAACTATGGGGGCGTAAGCTAACTAGCTTAGTGAGTAATAACTTCCATAACACAATTAAGTATAATTCATTCAAACAAGTGATTTATTCAAGCAAGTGTATGCATCAAACAAATGAGTTCAACAAACATATGACCAACCGGAAATCATATGTGGATGGACTTGCACCCTCCATCCCGGGTTAGCAGATTAACGAATCCTGCAGTACGATGCCGTTTAAGCTCACGGTCAACTAACAATATTTCGTTTTATGGATCACGATTAACCAACAAATTCGTTTTATGGATCACGATTAACCAACATATTCGTTTTATGGATCACGAAAAACCAACCAATGCCAATGCTCCATCCCCATCGTGATATGAATGAATCCAATTACTATTACAATCGAATATACATTAGTTCAATTCTTTTAGGTGTCCAACAAGTGTTCACAAACATTCAATATAAGATACTAGCTAATCAGTCAATAGTTTAACACCCGGTTTCGATATTTCTTAAGTTCTATTCCACGCATCAACAGCAGACAAATACATATATAATTCCCATACACCCCATCATGCATATTCGTTTTTTTATCTTTGCCTACACCACTAGTGCCACTACATTACAATCATAATCATTAATTGGGAGTGGAAGTAAAACTCACTCGGCCATTGGACGCCGGTCTTTCTAGTAGTAATAATCGGGGGTAAGGTATCGTCCTGCTCGGGATCACCTACCAAGTAAGAATAATCCTAATGAGATTCTCATCATGTAGCTAAATCAAGCTATGCATCTAAACTAGATGAATTCGGAATTCTCGCTATTTGCGGAAGCTCCGACTTAAAACGGCCATAACTTGGTCATTTTAACTCGGAATTTCGCAAATTTTATATCGATCTCTATCTACTTCGAAAGATCTATCTATTTCTAATATTAAATTCAAGTTTTGAAAACATTAAGGTCACGGAAAAGTAGGATCAGATCTGTTCCGCAAATTCTCCAATTCCAAAAATTTGTTTTGCTTTTGATAAGAAATGTTCCTAGTTGATGATTCATGCATGAATGGCATATGAATGAATTCCTAACATGAGTATCATGTAATGAACTCCATATATGCATGGTTTTGATGATATTTGATTATGGACTCTTATGAATTCCTAACTATTATGAATTTCCTTAATGATTCCTTATAACAAGTCATTATTACCAATCTTACATCCCCTAATGTTTTTATGATTTTTATCCTTAGAATTTACTTGTCACTTAATTAAAAATGAGTTCCCAACATCCATATTAATCATGACCTTCATTCATGCATAAAAATCTACATTTTTCATTAAGTAAATATGTGTTGGAATGGGCTACTTAGAAAAATCCGAATTTTGAGATTTTTATTTTCTTGCAATTTCCCTATAAGAAAACTTGTTTAATGCATCAAAAATTGAGGCTCCAATATATCTATTATATCAAGACTTCATTTAGCTCATAAAACATGCCATCTAAGCTTAGATACCAAGTATTTATGTGGGCATCACCCAAAAATACGAATTTGACTATACATTCATAAATCAATATTTTTCATTTTAACTTTACTACTTGTTTTATATTTATTTTATGCCTAAACTTATCTAAACTTATGGAAATCATTCCTTTAATATACCTATTGCACATACCCTTCATTTTTCATGTGAAATATGAGTTTAAAAGTGACTTTGGAGGTTTTTAGAGTAGGGTTTCAATTTCATCCGAATTTCCAACATTTCATATTTGACAAAACCTTTCCTTTTTCAATGTTCTTGCCTTCTATATATGAAGATCCACTATCTAACACACCTTTACATGAATAAGACTACATTTTTATGATCATCAATGCATGAAAATCAAAATAACTCTATGATCATACATGTAAATGAAAATGTGGGTGTCTAAACTTTAGATCCACTAACTATAATGCATGAATCATATATCTCATGGCATGAACATTAATATATATACAAGATCTCTACTTTACATGCATGAACGAGATGATATCATAACATAAACTCATCTAAACACTAGATCCATGTCTTGTGATGGCTTGATATTCTTGTTCATGTGTTTTCATGTCCCTAGCATGAGCTAATTGGGATTAAATGAGAAACCACACAAGATATAGCCTTGCCATTACAAGATGTAGGAAGAACAAGGTCTAAAATCAACATACCAAAGGAGTTTTGGAGTAGAAAAGAGAAGAAAATGAGTTGAACTTGTGAGAGGGGGAGGGGGCAAAGCTCATGGCACAAAAGGGAAAAAAGAGAGTGTTTTTCCTCTTTTGAAAAGTTTGAAATAAGAAGAAATGAAGAGAGAGAGAGAGAAAAATATGTTTATATATGAAGTGAATTAGGGTTTTAGTTAATAAAATGGAGTAAAAATAATTTGAATTGAGGGAAAACAACGGCGGCGGCGGGGGGGGGGGGGGGGGGGGGGGGGGGGGGGGGGGGGGCGCACGCTGGGGGGGGCACCGGCCACTCTAGTGTGTGTGTGTGTGTTGTTTTGAAATTTTGATATTTGTAATTTAGTTAATTAAAATGTAATAAATGTGATAATTGATTAAGAGACAAAATTTATTGGAAAAGAAAATTGAAATGAGTAGTTGTAAGGATGTAAGAATAGGGTATGGGTAGTGTGTAGTATAGGTTGTACTTGTGAATACTAGACAAGACATCTACTTTACTGGTTGTAACGAAAACACGGGAAAAGCTATAACTGTAATTTTTATAGCTTGGAAAATTATGAAATTGATATTTTTGAAATCCTTATAAATTTACGGTTCTAATGAGCATTCCGAAACATTTTTCTAAATCCGTGGTCCAGGGCACGCTTTTCCGTAATTGACCTCGGGAAGGCTTGGAATTAAAAAATTCCCGAATTTAAAACTTTCAAAGGTCTAAAATATACTTTAAAACAATAATTCAACTTCATTTACTTTACAAAATTTTTTTTATTATGAAACCGAAGGAAAGCCGGATTTAGGGTTCCTAGGCTTCTCTCACCGGACTCAAACTGGACCGGACTAGGGTTTTGCTTCCAACTCCCGAGGTTTCTTAACTACTGAGAATGCTGGGGTTTACACCTTCTCCAAATAAAATCATGGCATAAAATTTAACATCATTTGTTTTAAGCTTAATAAAGAACTAAATGAGCTTTGCAATTCTAACGAAATTTATGGGATAAAAAGGATATTTGAGACTTTGTAGTTGACACTTGAGAAACCCATATTGCCCTTTCAGTCCTTATAATAATCTTTACAAATTACTAAATGTTGAATGTTTCTCATGATATTTTAGATTATAGTAATAAATTCTTGTGTTAGTTTGTTTATTTTGATCTTAATCTACAATTAAATAGGATAGAATGTTAAAATTTATGAAATGATTGATAATGATATGATCTTCAAATATTCCAGCACAAGTGTCTTTTATTGTAATGTGATATCAAATTACTTGTGGAAATTTATGTTTCTTGCAATCTTATATATTATTTAAATATAGATTGGACTAGAAGTAGAAATGTCAAGTAAATGTTACTTGTCCTCACTTTGAATACTGTAATGAGATGTTTCATGGCAAAAGTCGGTTCCCCAACTTGTCTTAAAGGTATTGTGTAATTCTAAAAAGATAAAACCCTTAAACTCCACATCTTGAAGGACTTGAAGTTGACATACTAATTTTTATTAGCAGAAAGTTCGACTGTTATATGACATTAATGCAGAGCTCAAGGAACTAATACAAAATATTTTTAAGATATGAAAGTTGATTGTATTCGATAAGAGGATTAAATATTTACAAAGACCGTCTCTAGGGATATCTTTGAAGGAAGGTATGCTAGTTTAAAGATTTTAGTTGTTTGATATAGAAATTTAGTATAGAACGTTTCTTTATGAAGTTGAAATTTGAAACTAATCCATTGTCAGCTTTTCAGTTAAACGATTATCTTGTTATAAAAGGAATGGGAAGCTCAAGACTTTAGATAAGGTCTTCATAATGATGATTGATTGTGTTTTTTGAAGTTCTAATAGTTGTTGGTTATGCCATGTGCATTTGGGGATATGGAAAGGCAAATGCATGGGGATGTGCCAATAATTGATGAGGAGATAATGATTAATGGTTTTGGAATTTTTGGTTTTTTTTTTCAATGATTTTCTTGAAATTGGATAAACCACTTGCCGTTGAATTAGGATTACATGCATTAGTAGTTTTGAAATGAGGGTTGTGGTTGTTATATTTACAATTGTGTCTTTTCCATATAAAATCTTGGCTAAGAGATTTAACATAAATTATTTTAGGTCAATGGAGAACTAAAGGAGCTTTACAATTGCAAGATGAAATTTTTAGGGAAAAAATAATAATTGAGACTTTATGCTCGAAACTTTAGGAACTCGTAATACGGTTTATGCTCTTGTAGTAAACTTTATGAAGGGCTGGTTGTATAATACTTTTCAAGATTTATTTGAAAGTAACAATAAGTTCTTGTGTTCATTTCTTCATGTTGGTTCTGATTAAATGATTTAAAACGTTGAAAATTATAAAATAATTGATAATGATATGATCTTCAAATATTCTAGCAAAGTATCATTTCATTGTAATGTGATATCAAAAAACTTGTGAAAATTTATGTTTCTTGCGATCTAATATATTTTTAAAATATAAATTGAACTAGAAGTAAAAATGTCAAGTAAATGTTAGTTGTTGTTGCTTTGAATACTAAATTGAGATGTTTATTATGAGAAGTCTTAAAGCTATTATGTAATTATGAAAACATAAAATCCTTAGTCAAATTCTATATCTTCATTTGAGGACTTAAAATTTACATGTTAATTCTTATTAGCAAAAAATTTCTCCATTGTGTGAGATTAATGCATAGTTTAAGGAACAAATTTCGAATATTTATAAGATATAGAAATTGTTAGTATTGGATAAGAGATCGAATATCTACAGAAGCTTACTCTTTGGACATTGTTTAAGGAATGTATGCTAATTTAAAGATTTAAGTTGTTTGAGATAGAATTTTTGTAGAGGGTATTTGTTTTTTATGTTAATTTTAACACTAACCCATTGTTGGATTTTTGGCTAAATGACCATCTTATTTTGGTACAGATGAGAAGCTTAGGACTTCAGATAAGGTGTTGATCATGTGTTTTGAAGTTCTGATAGTTACTTGTCCTACCGTCTACGTTCAGGGGTATGGAAGGAAAATACAAGGGGATGTGCCAATGCTTTATGAGCAGAGAATGATTCATGGTTTAAAGGTTTTTTTTTTCTTTGAATTCTTTTGATAATTTTCTTGAAATTTGATAAATCCCCTATTGTTGAATTAGGACTAGATGGATTTGTAGTTTCGAAAAGAGGGTTTTGGTTGTGTCTGTAAATGTCCCTTTTCCAAACAAAATTATGGTGTGAAATCGAACATCATTTTCTCTTAGGTTTATTGGAGAATTAAAGGGGTGTAATTCTAGTGAAATTTATAGAATAAAATGATTGTGAAAGACTTAGTCGAAACTTGAGAAACCCATAATACTCTTTCTATTCTTATAGTTATCCTTATGAAGGATTATTCAATGTTTTTCTTGATATACTAGGCTATAATAATAAATTATCGTGTTAATTTGCTTATTTCTTGATTTACAATTAAATAGGTTAGGATATTGAAATGTATAAAATAATTGATAATGTTATGCTCTTTAAATGTTCTAGTACAGTGTCTTTTCATTGAAATATAATGTTGAATAACTTGTTGAAATTTATATTTCTTGCAATGTAATATATTGTTTAAATATTGATTCAGCTAGAAGTACAAATTGTCATGTAAATTTTACTTGTTGTCGTTTTGAATACTAAATTGAGATTTTTTGAGGTAAAAGTCAATTCCTTAACTTGTATAAAAAGTCTTAAAAGCTATTATCTAATTCTTAAAAGATAAAAAAGTTACTCAAACTTCAATTGAGGACTTGAAGACGACATGTTAATTCTTATTAGTAAAAAGTTTGTTTGTTTTATGAAATTAAAGTAGAGTTCAAGGAACTAATTTCGAATAATCTAGAAAATGGAAGTTCGTTGTATTGGATAAGAGGACCGGTTATCTATAGAATTTGTCTCTAGGGATATCGTTGAGGGAAGGTATGTTAATTTGAAGAATTCAATTGTTTAAGATAGTATTTTAGTAGAGAACGTTTTCTTATGAAGTGACAATTTCAAAATAATCTATTGTTGGTTTTTCAGTTAAATATTCATCTTATTCTGGATGGGATGAGAAGCTTTAGATTAAGGTAACATATTTATATTTACTCATAATAATGATTGCTTTTTTTTTTTTTTTTTTATGTTCCGATAGTTTGGGGATATGGAAAGAGAAATACAAGAGGACGTGACAATACTTTATGATTACATAATAATTAATGGTTTAGGGAATTTTAGGGTTTTCTGATGAATTTCTTGAAATTGGATACTATTGTTGAGTTAGGATTAGATACCGGCAAAAAAAAAAAAAAAAAGAATTAGGATTAGATGGATTGGTCATTTTGGAAAGGTGGTTTTTGGTTGTTGTTTATAATTGTGTCTTTTTCTAATTTAATCATGGTATAATATTTATCATTATTTTCTTTAGGCTAAATGGAGAACTAAAGGAGTTTTGCAACTGCCAATCAAATTTATATGACAAAAATGATATTTAAGTCTTTGTAGTCAAACATCAGAAACACATAATACCTTTTCTGCCCCTGCATTATTTTTTGTAAAGGGTTGGATGTACTGGGTTATAGCAATGAATTCTTGTGTTACTTTGTTTATTTTGATCCTAATTTACAATTAAATAGGTTAGGATGCTAAAATGTATAAAATGATTGATAATGATATGATCCTTCATAAATTCTTGCGCATTGTGTTTTCAGTGTAATATGATATTCAGTAACTTGTGGAAATTTATATTTAGTGCGATCTAATTCATTGTTTTAATAATTATAAATTAAGAAGTAGAAATGTCAAACAAATGTTACTTCTTGTCACTTTCAACACCAAATTGAGATGTTTAGTATGAAAAGTCTCAAAAGCTACGTGTCATTCTGGAAAGATAAAACTGCTAATAAAACTCTATATCTTCATTTGAGGTATGATTAGATAATGATTGATGGTTTGGGGCCTTTTGGGGTTTTCTGATGATTTTCTTAAAATTGGATAAATCTTATTGAAATAAGATTTGATAGGTTGGTAGTTTCAAAAAGATAATTTGGTTGTTGTGTTTACAATTGTACCTTCATCCAAATAAAATCATGGTATAAAATTTAACATAATTTGTCTTAGGTTTAATGGAGAACTAAATGAGCTTGACAATTCTAATGAAATTTATAGGACAAAAATGATATTTGAGAGACTTTGTATTTGAAAATTGGGAAACCCATAATTCCTTTCTTGTCCTTATAGTAATATTTACAAAGTGCTGGATGTTAAATGTTTTTTGCGATATATAACGTTAAAACAATAAATTCTTGTGTTAATTTGTCTATTTTGATCCCAGTTTACAATTAAATAGGTTAGAATGTTGAAATATATGTAATGATTGATAATGATATGATTTTTATTATTCCAACACAATGTGTTTTCATTACAGATTGAACTGGAAGTAGAAATATCAAGTTAATTTTACTTCTTGTCGCTTGGAATACTAAACCGAGATGTTTCAAGATAAAAGTCAACTCCCTAACTTGCATGAAAAGTCAGAAAACTATTGTATAATTTTGAAAATATAAAACCCTTAGTCAAATTCTATATCTCAATTTAGGGACTTGAAATTTACTTAATAATTCTTATTAGCAAAAATTTTGTTCGTTGTATAAGATTAATGTTGAGTTTGAGGAATTAATTCTGATTATTTTTAACATATGGAAGTTGATACTATTGGATAAGTAGACCACTTATCTATAGAGGTTGTCTCTATGGATATCTTCGAAGGAAGATATGACTAATTTGAAGATTTCATTTGTAGAATTTTAGTAGAGAGTTTTTTCTTTTGATGTTAAATTTTGAAACTAATCCTTCTAGTATTTCGATTAAATGATCATCTTGTTTTGGATGGGATAGGAAGCTTAAGACTTCAGGTAACATATTAATCTTTACTCATAATAATGATTGATTATTTTTTTTGAAGTTCTAATAGTTTTTTATTTGCCATCTATGTTTGGGGATATGGATAGGGATGCAACTAGGCAGGTCATTGTAGAGTACCCAACCCATCCGACCTACTAAAAACCCTATACGGTTCGACCCCAGGGGGTTATGGGATGGGTTTGGTAAAAAATTTTGTGACCCTATAGGATTGCGGGTTGAGTTCGAATCATAGTTGTGACCCTATAGGGTCAATCTGACCCGCTAAAATTATTATAAAAAATTAAAATTTTAAAATTAAAAAAAAAAAACTTAACAAACATTAAGGCTTGTCATAACTCGTATATTACCGAGTTGCTATAGGTAAGTGAAATTTTTTTTTAAAACTTATATAATATATATAATGGTAGAGGGGCAAGTAATATTATCATTATTAACTTATTATTGGCGTTAGCAATTAAATATTCAATAATATGTCAAATGAATAATTTCATTATTTTTTAATTGACATAGTTTAATATTTAATATAATATAAAGTGTGCATTTTATTAACTAAATATATCATTAAGCACATATTTTCTATTGTTTTTTATATTTTAACATTAATTTTCTTTTTCAACTAGAAAAATTAAAATGAAATACCACCCGTAACTTGAAAAGATAGAAGGCTAGCTTCATAAAATTTGTATTACAAAGTTTGGAATAAAATTTTCCTTATTTAGAATGGTGTTTACATTTACATTATACTTAAACCACATATTTCAATATCGAAGCATAAATTCAAAAGAATCGCATCTTATCCTACACCAAAATTAAATAAAAAGTATATATAAAATAAAACAAAATTGCAAAAGAAATAATATGCATCACACGTATACAACAGCTTTTGATATTGCATTGTCTTGCTATTATACTTTTTCAAAGGTATTGATATATAATATGCCATGTGAAGCTGATATTATATTATCTTGTTTGTCCACCATGCAAGAACCTCTACACAATAAGAATGAAAAAAGAAACAAAAAAAAAAACAAAAAGAGAAAAAACACAATCGGATCGATGGGGCAGGGTGGATCAAGTTAGGACTATAACCCTATAGGGGCGGGTTTGAGTATTGCATAAAAAACCCTATAGAGTCGCGGGTTGGGTTTGGGCGACCCTATAAGGAATCGGGTCAAGCTCGGGTCTTATATGACCCGTCCTAAACCCGCCCTGATTGCATCCCTAGACATGGAATGGAAAATACAAGAGAATATACCAATACTTTATAAGTAGATAATGATTAATGGTTTATGCTTTCTGGGGTTTTCCAATGATTTTGTTCAAATTGGATAAATCTATTACTATTGATAATTTCAAAATGAAGGTTTTGGTTGTGTTTATAATTGCATCTTTTCTAGATAGAATCGTGGTATAAAATTTAACATCTTTTGTCTTAAGATAAATTGAGATCTAAAGGACCTTTGCAATTAGTAATGAAATTTATAGCACTAAATGATATTTGAGAGATTTTGTTGTCAAAACTTGAGACACCCATAACACCCTTTCGATCCTTACAGTAATCTTATAAAGGACTGGATTTTAATGTTTTTAATGATATAGTAGGTTATATCAATAACTTCTAGTGTTAGTTTGTTTATTTTGATCTCGATTTATAATTACATAGGTTAAGATGTTAAAACAATAAATTTCGCAATATAGAAGTTGATAGTATTGAATAGAGGATTGAAAATCTATAAGGGCTTTCTGTTAGGGATATCATTTAAGAAAGCTATGATAATTTGAAGATTTTAGCAGGGGGTATTTCTATTTTATGTTAAATTTTAAAACTAATCTATTGTTTTTCTTAAATGTTCATCTTATTGTGGAAGGGACGAGAAGCTTAAGACTTCAGGTAAGGTATTGACCTTCACTTAAATTAACACTTGATAATGTTTTTTGAAGTTTGGATAGTCAATGCTTTATGAGTTGATAATGATGAATGGCTTAGGGCTTTTCAAGTTTTCTAATGATTTTCATGAAATTTGATAAATTTCGCTGCTATTGAATTAGGATTAAATGGATTGATAGTTTCGAAAGGAGGGTTTTAGTAGTTGTATTTACAATGGTGCCTTTTTTAGATGAAATCGTGGTATAAATTTTAACATCATTTGTCTTAGGTTTAATGGATAACTAAAGAAGCTTCGCAACTGCTAATGAAGTTTATAAGACAAAAAGGATATGTAAGAGACTTTGTAGTCGAAACTTAAGAAACCTTAATACCCTTTTAGTAATTTCTACAACGAGCTAAATGTTTAATGTTTTTCATGATATGCTGGGTTATAACTACAAATTCTTGTGCTAATTTGTTTATTTTGTTCCCATTTTACAATTAAATAGGTTAGGGTGTTAAAATTTATAAAGTCATTGATAATGATATGATTTGCAAATATTCCAACATAGTGTCTTTTCATTGAAATGTGATATTGAATAACTCATGGAAATTTATGTTTCTTACGATCTAATATATTGTTTAAATACATATTGAACTAGATGTAGATATGTCAAGAAAATGTTACTTGTTGTCCCTTTGAATACTAAATTGAGATATTTCAAGGTATAAGTTGATTCCCCAACCTATATTAAAAGTATTAAAGGTATTACGTAATTCTAATAAAATAAAATCCTTACTCAAACTTTGTATCTTGATTTAAGGACTTGAAATTGAAGTTGACTTTCTAATTCATATTAGAAAAAAGTTTATCTATTGTATGAGATGAGTGCAAAGTTTGATGAACTAATTCAGAATATATCTAACATATGAAAGTCCATTGTATAGGTTAAGAGGACTAAATCTAAAAAGGATGTATGTGGGGATATTGTTGAAGAAAGGTATGCTAATTTGAAGATTTCAATTCTTTGAAAGAGAATTTTAGTAGAGACCATTTCCTTATGAAGTTAAATTTTGAAATTAATCCATTGTTAGTTTTTCAACTAAACAGTCATCTTGTTTTGAATGAGATAAGAAGCTCAAGATTTCAGGTTACATATTGATCTTTACTCATAATAACAATTGATTGTGTTTTTTGAAGTTCTTACAAATATTGGCTATGTTATCTATGTCAAGACATATGAAAAGGGAAATGCAAGAGGATATGTCAATACTTTCTAAAAAGATAATGATTAATGGTTTCTTTTTTTTTCTTTTAAATTAGATAAACCCCCTGCTATTGAAATAGAATTAAATGGGCTGGCAGTTTAAAAATAAGGGTTTTGTTGTTGTGTTTACAATTGTGTCTTTTTAAGATGAAATCGTGATATCAAATTTAATGTCATTTCTCTTAGGCTAAATGGAGAATTAAATGAGCTTTGCAATTGCTAATGAAATTTATATGACAAAAAAAGAAATTTGGGAGACTTTGTAGGCAAAACTCAAGAAACCCATCATTCCCTTTCTTCCCTTACAACAATCTTTACAGCAGGCTGGACAGTTAATGTTTTTCTTGATATACTATGTTATAACAATAAATTGATACGGATGAGAGAATCTAAGTAATCTGTGGATCTAGTACTTTCAATTGCAATTTAAGGTTATAGTATGTTTTTAGTTTTTGGTAATGAAAAAAAAATTAAAAGATATGAACAATTAATCCTTGGATATTGTAAACCCCTAAACTTTTCGATACTCTTAGAACATAATTCTAGAGTTAAATACCGAAACCAAAACCTTGAAACGGAACCAAGTTAAAACTGAACTCTAGAAACTCTAAACAAAATCAAATATAAATTTCATAACCTTTCGACTCAAAATCCATACGCTAAATAATTCACTTATCTGACCTCTAACACGAAAATTGCGATAATATATCTAAGCAAATATTCAATGACAAAATTTTAAAACCTTCAGTGAATTTTAGAATAAAAAAAATTTAATTACTATCAAAAGTCAAACGGAGTTAGCACATAATCCTAAACTCGGCTAATAATCTTGAGAATTGCTAAATATTGAGTGAATCATAAAAATAAAGTAAAACTTAAATTTTTGAACCAAAAATATAAGTATAAGCCTAAACCCATAGATTTTATAACCTTATGAGTAAAACTTGAAAGCTGGAAGTCAAACCATAACCCTAAAGTCAATCAAGGGTAATAACAAATCTTAATGAGACTAGACTCGCCAATCCCGCATGTGAAACCCTAAAACAGTAAAAATGAGATAATCTCATATTCTAGTTCGAAATAATGTGGTACAACCTAAAAAGATTAGACTTGTCAAAAATTCGCTTGTTTTGGATTCGAACGGGATCAAATTTTGAAATCGAGGTCCTAACATGTAAAATGGTAAAAATATTCCGACAACACATTTAGACTCGTAATGAGATAAAGAATCATAAAATATCAGTTTTAGAATTCTATGACTTCTAAAAATATCAAGTATAGCTATTTTACACGTATTTTTATTTCTAATGGTATCTTATTTGTCTAGTCTATTTTTCATTGTACTATTTCTACTATTCAATACCATTTATTTATCTATACTTTTCTTACACCTACCTCTTACATCTCTTATGATTATGTTTTCCCATAAAACTTTTATTACACTTTTTACTTAACTTCTCTTATACTTTTCTACAAAAATTAATTTTTTTCTTCTCTCTCTCCCCTTTGAAAAGAAATGGCAGTAAGTGCCCCCTCCCTTTTCTTCTTCTTTTTAATTTATCTTTCACACAAAAATCACTAATTTTACATCTATAGATACCCACTACTTTTATGCCTTCTTTCACTTTACAACTTTCATCAAATTTCTCTCATTTCCTCTCTCTTTTTCCTCTTCTTATGGCATCATTTTCCCTCCTCCTCTTCCTGCCCCATCTCTTACTCCATCACAAACACATTTCTTTGATTTTCTTTTTAAGGTAAACACTTCTCCCATACAAAGTTAATGTAGGTGTTATTTCATGCATTATCCATGGATAAAATCTCCTCATGATACATAAAAGTTAGGGATGATAATGCTAAAAAAATGAAACCCACATCTCATCTATATTATGATCATGTTGATATTGTGTTTATCTTGTTATATTTGTGAATCTAATCTAACTATCTATACATGTAAACATGACTATATAAATATCTATATTTATTTGAGCACATAAGCTCACTAGACTAACATTTATTTCCTTACACTTACTTTATCTCTTGAACATTTATTTATTACATGCAAATTATTAAGACTAGTCATTCTAGTCTTAAATTTGTTCTCATCAAGTCAAAACAATTTTCTTCTTTCTTTTTGGACTTATCCATAATCTAAGTCCGGGGAGCCTTGACATAAATCTAAGACTCCAATGATTTTTCTTATTTGTTTTCTTGCTTTTCTTAAGGGACTTACTCATGTCTTAGTCTAGGAAGACTTGAATAAAATCTAAGACTTCTGAACTTTTCTTCTTTTTCTTTTCCTTAAGCTCTTTTGTATGCTTTTCCTTTCCTCTTTTAGAACTTATCTATTCTAAGTTCCGAGAAGCCTTGATGTAAGCTAAGATTTTCCAATATTTGACTTTACATATATGCTCATTATTTATAAATTCATATTCATGTATGATTACAATGTTGTTGTCTTAACGAAAGTTTTCAAAGAAATAAAAGGAATTCTTTTCTTCTATAAAATAAAACTAAGCTCTCTATGAAAATAATTTTTTTCAATTAGGAAAAAAAAATTCCATTAAAACTCATAATCATGATTCAATAACCTCCTTTTACAAAATTTAAATATGTTCATCATAATTTTTTTTAATGTTGTTTATATGCAAAGTTTCTTCAAGACTTAATTATGTGGTTCAATTACTCTCTTTTCAAATACTAAAATAAATTTATTATTAAGTCTTAATGTTGATAATTCTTTGTTATGCAAATTTTTCTTAAAAATTGATTTATAAAATTTTTACCAATACTTTGATAAGCACTAAGAACCAAACAATTTTTCTAAGTTAAGTTTAAAATCAAACCACTAGTTAAAAACTCACTTAGAAAATAAAAATGGTATACAACTTAAGAAACTAAGTTTTAAGAAGTAAATTCATCTCTTTTTATTAAACTAAGGAAATATAAATAATGGATATAATAATTGGATACTCACTTATAACAAACTAAAGATTCTCCAACAACCCTTTAAAGGTTCATGTGTTGAAAAATTATGAATTGAGAGAAGAGTTATTATGAAAATAAAAATTTAGAACAAGCGATTCATTTAATTTTTCTCATTAAGAATTAAGACATTTTAAATATGATAAAATTTAAAATGATTTTTCCTCACAACCACATAAAGTTTCATGTTTTGAAAAATAATTAGTTATAGAAACTTAATATAAAAATGAAATACTTATGAACTCAATATAAATATAAAATCATGAATTTTTTTAATTAAGATCCACATTCATAAAAATCTAACAATTAAAATATCTTTAAGAACCGAACTAAAGAAAATTTCTATAAGAAAATATATTTAGAGTTTCATGCCACCAATAAATAAAACTATGTCTTGTAAATAAATTATTAAATAAAATCTTTTCAAATATGAGACCTTTGAGTTTTAAAATACATATCAAACTATGATTCTTATTGTTGAGTCACATGTTTACAAAATAGCAAATTGGACCACAAGTCGAAGGATAACCTTTCACAAAACTCTATCTTTCTAAAGATTGTTTAAAAATTCTTTTTAGACAACATCACTAGAATCATGCATCTAATATGAGTCTATGTATATATTAAAAGGATTTTTAACTATATAAATTTATGTGTTTCCTATGGAATTTTTGAATGATAGAATTTAGAAAAAATTACAAACTGAGGTTAGAATTTTCATGTTAGAACTATACCACCTCATTTTCAAACCCAAACGAATTCAAATGTTGAAAACAAGCTTAGAAATAGATAGGTCTTTCGAGTAGGTAGAAAATAACATCTTATATGTGGAATTTAGAGTTAAAATGAGTAAATTATTACAACTAAGAAAATTGCGATATGGACGAGTAAGTTTTCTCTCTTAATTTTGTTACCTTACTTGTGTTTGTAAATAGATGTACTAGATCTATGGGTACAAGATAAAATGAATATGTATGGGATTATGGATTTATGTGTATATGCTTTTATGTATGTGTAACAATAGATGCTAAGCATATCGGAACACACAAATGATTGTTTAAGTTATCATTCATATTACATGTTACTTATATGTATATGATGCTTGTTTGATTGCCTTTAAGTATACCATAATTATACTTGGCTTGATATAAATTAAATGGACACGCATTGCATCCGTTGAGTCACTTGTCGAAAGCTACTACTCCTACGCGAAGAATCGGGAGGGTCCGAAGCGAAGAAACCCACAATCAGCTCATTCTTAGGAAACTAAGGTAACCAGAGATACATTCTAAGGATAAGCCACATTGATCGATTGCTGAGAGTAGAGTGCTTAGGGACTAGTAGAAAAGATTGCAAGGACCTTCAACTACCACTTCCTTAACCTCAATACGAAGGGCATAAATGTGGTCTGTGTATGGTTTTCAGATACCCATAGATCATTTACATCATTTGATTGTTGCACAGTATGCATAGCATATGTATGAAAATTAATAAACTTATCTGAAATCACAGTACGAACAAAAGGGGATATCTTACTAAGCATGTTGTAAGCTTACACTTCATTGAATTTTTGAAACAGGTATGCTTGAGACTTTATTCGAGGATCGAGATATTAAGGAAATCATTGGTGGATTTTTGAACTCTTATGGAAGAAGAGGGAGCATAAGATGAATTTACTTTCTTGAAATTTCTTTATGAGTAATATATGTTATGTTAATATTTTGGAGAGTGTTAGGAAATGTATTTATGTAGACTTGAAGTCATTAGCAAGAGTATGCCCCTAAGAATTGTAATCAACCTTAATTATGTTTAATGATAAGTACTTCTCTTGCCTTGTTACTTAACTGTTATCAATGTAAATTGCATTACTCCAAAGCGTTTCCTTGGTTGTGATGTACACTTTGTGCATGATCTGAAAGCCTTTGCATAAGTAAGTAATAGTCATTCCTAGGTTTTAATATTATATATGACAGGCTATCACATTTAGGGTATCTCTCGGGGTATCACAGATATGATGCACCAAAGACAAAATCAAACTAGTTGTTATAATCAACTCTAAATTTCTTTGTCTCACAACTTTGAGACTCATAGCAGATAATTTAATTCTCCTTCCATTGAACAAAAATAGAATAAGTGTTGTCCCTATCATTATGGTTCACATTTTGATCAAACAACCACGGATGCCTAATAGAACATGGGATGCATTCATTGGTACTACATCATAAAGAACCTTATTAGTGTAATGATTAGGTAAAGAAATAGGATCCGCTACCTACTTAGTGACTTGACTAGATCCTTCATCACGGATTTGATGTAACTGATATGGCTATGGATTGAAGTAGTGGTTAGAAGTTGCAACCTCTCCACAAGTGTCATTACCATGATATTAATGCAACTACCCAAATCAATGATAACTACACAAATAGCCCCATTCACCAAGAACTTAATATGGAATATATTCTCCTACTATCTGTTATCAATTACTATCATACTTAAACTCCTCCTAAACATACCATTCAAAGGTATCGTAGGCCCTATAATTTTTAAGCTAGCATCGCTTCCTCACTTTCC
Organism: Combretum micranthum; assembly: GCA_024138025.1. Taxonomy (NCBI): domain Eukaryota; kingdom Viridiplantae; phylum Streptophyta; class Magnoliopsida; order Myrtales; family Combretaceae; genus Combretum; species Combretum micranthum. Next base: position 611,415 of record JAMXBD010000771.1, on the reverse strand, counting down.
TTGTCATAATTGTATAACTGACTTTTTCCCCTTCATCATCACTCTCTAAATATTCTCCATGATGCAAACAACACACCTATTTGGACATTAAGTAGCAATATGTCCGAAACCTAAGCATTGAAAACATTTAATCTCTCTAGTTTTCCTCCCAACACTACTAGAATCATTTGGTTTAGAAACCGATTTCACTTTCTCATCATTAAACTTTTCATAGACTTATGCTTCTCATCGTCCTTATGATTACTAATACTCTCATTTTCATCATCATGCCTATAAGATTTCCGATTACTCTCTTATATAGAAGAGTTACTTAAGGATTTGTGAGACAATTATTGCCTTTCAACCCTTTCCAACATCAACATTGCTTCCTCCAAAGTATCAATCTGTTGAAGCTCAACAACATCAAAAATTTCAGATTTCAACCTGCAAGGAATCTAGCAATTGATTAATCTGCAGTTTCCATGATTTGACTCGCACGGTAAGGATCCCAAACTCTTGAATATACTTACCTATGCTTTTACTTCCTTGTCACAAAGTATGCCATCATAACAATTCTTGGCTATAGTAATATGAAACAAATCTTCGTTGCAATAACTCATGCATCCAACCCATGTAGTTACATCTCTCTCATTCCTCCTTCTACTAGCTAATATGATCTTCCACCAATGTGAAGCATAGCCCTTAAATTCAATGGCAGTAAGCTTAACTCGCTATCCATCATCACAATCATGATAGTCAAAGAGATTTTCAATTTGATCTGCCCAATCAAAATATTTTTCTGCTCCACCAGTACCATCAAAGGATGGTACTTTCAGTTTTTTAGTTTCTATACCATGTAAACCTCTAGGCCTACACCCATCACGATGATCATCAAAATCATCTTCATAGTCTCCAACTCTACAACAATGCACTGGGTAATGCACATTCCTTATAAGCCCTTAGATTTTTCGATACTCTTATATGAGAACCTTAAAGCTAGTATCAAAACTAGAATCCAAAAAATCGAGGCAAGTTATAACCAAACGCAAAGAAAACCCTAATTACCAAACTCTAAGAAAAGGAGTACCTTCGAAAACAAAATGAAAATCCAATAATCGCTTGACTCGGAATTCTTATGCTAAATAATTTGCCTATCCAATCTCTAAATCGAGGCAATATATCCAAAATAGTGTTTAATGACAAAGTTATCAAGTCAAAATTTCACTAGTTAAGATAAAACCGTTTCTATACTAGGTCTTTGGTGCACAAATCGAGATGACAATACCAGATAACCAATATTTATAACAAATTGTAAAACCCTAGATTCTTCAGTAACTTTATAAGTGAGTACTAAAGTTAAAATTTAAACCTAAAACCAAAAGTCAAACCGAGTCAACTTTCAACTTTAAAAGCCCTATATTTGATCAAATAATCTCAAGAACCACAGAATATTAAATAAATTATAAAAATAAAGTAAACTTGAATTATGAAACAAATATATATTATAAGTATAAACTCCTACATTTATGATCATATGGGCAAATCTTAAAGCTAGAATTCAAATCAGAACCCTAAAAACCAAAACCCTAAAAGCCAGTTTAGGTCAATAATAACTTCTAGAAGATCTAGATTCGATAAGATCGTGCTAGAAACCTAAAAACAATAAAAATAAGCTAACCCCATATTATAAGCCGGAAAAATGTCATATAAGCTAAAAAGTTCATATTTGCTAAAAATTTGTCTATTTCAAACCTGAACGGGATTAGTTTCCAAAATCAAGACATCAACATACAAAATGGGAAAATATTTAGACAAACAATCTAGACTCATAATGTAATAAGAATTCATAAAAATATCATATACAATTTTTATTGCTCATAAAACGATGGATATAACTTATTTACACATATTTTTATTACTACTGGTAATTTATTTGTCTTCTTTACTATTCTTTTACTATTTATTACTATTTACTATTATTCACTTCTCTCACTTTTTTTTCACCTATCTCTTACATCTCTTATAGTTATCTTTTCCCATAAAACTTTACTATACTTTTTACTTAACTTCTCTTGTGCTTCACTACTCTTTTTCTACTTAAATTAATTTTTTTCTCTCTCCTCTCTTCTTGTGCAGCTGCTGCTCCTTTACTTTTTTTGTCATATTTATTTTATTTTTATTTATTTTTACATCTTTAGTTCCTCCTTCTTCTCTCTATAAATACCTATCACCTACGTCTCATTTTTTACTCTTATTTCTCTTCCTTAACAAACTCTTGCAAAATTTCTCCATAACTTTTTCCACTCATGCCACACATACATGCACACTCACCTAATTGTCTTCTCAAATTTTTCTTTATCCATCTTCAACCTTAGGTAAAATACTAAACACTCACCTTAGACTATGTTAACCTAACATAAAAAAATATGTATGTTATGCTTCCATATAAAATCCTCATGATGCATATACTAGGGAATGGAAACATAGAAATAACATATTGCTCATGTCTTGTTTAACTTCATGTTCATGTTTATATTATGTTGTGTTTTTGCTTCTAACATTAACTTGGTATATGTTTGCAAATATGTGTAATATGTATATTTATTGAGCTTAAATGTTCACTAATCTAACTTTTATTTAACACTCTTATTTCATTGCTCATTATTTATTTCTTGCTAATGATTTAAGACTAGTCAAATTCTAGCCTTAGACTTGTTCTTAATCAAATTAAAATAAAAAAAGAACTTGTCCATAATCTAAGTCTCGGGAATGCCTTGTCCAAAAATTCTAAGGTTTCTATTATATTTCTTTTGCTCTTAATTATTTTTCTATCTAGGGGGCCTTATCCATTTCTAAGTTATGGGGAGCCTTGACATAAATATAAGGCATAAGTCTATTTTACTCTATTCTATTCATAGGAATTTGGGCTTAATTTGATGTGTTTTTTATTAAATTCCTATGAATCTGGTGCTTTTAATGTTTAAATGTTGTTTTTCATCTCCTTGAATCAAAAGAAGAAGGATTAGAATGTTCAGAATCAGATTTGGAGTAAAATAGCAAAAAAATTCAAGGAACAAACTATCAAGCCTTAGAAAAGCACTAGTTGAGGCAAAAATATTAAGGTAAAACAAGGTAAATTTGGTCTATCGTGCCCTCGACATGATCTTCGACATGTGTTCTAAGGTGATCAAGCCTGATGTCACACCCTGAGAATACCCTAGTAGTAGTAAACACGCTACACTAGAATACTATCATTAGATTACCTTCAAAGAATGACATGTTTTCAAACAACAGGATCTTTTAGTTGCTTTGATAACAAATGACAAATACTTGTAAGCCATAAATTAGTAAATAGCTATCATCTTAGTTCTTGAATATAATATTGCAAACCATACTGTCTTTCTAGAAAGTCTTTAAACACATAACTGATAATTTAAATACTAACTAACTTAAACTAAAATTAAAAGTAAGTAACTTATCCCATATTCTCCCATGAACCTCTAGACTTGAAGTTCTTAGCAAAGCTAAATTCTGGAATTGACAAGCCATGGCCTAAGTGTAAACCTAAAAGGACTATTAGAGTATGAGTGAAACCACGAACTTAGTGAATAACCAGAACTTACCACATATCAAACACGTTTATTAACAATCATGTGAAATGCATCAATCAAGAGTATGCATAGATATAATCCTGGATAACCCGAAATCCAAAGCAAGATGAAGATTTACGCCCTCTCATCGGGGTTGAAGGAACACAATACTATGGCCAACCTACCCAGGAGAGACTAACCTTACAAGAAAATAATAACACTTACTTTAATTATCACTTTAAATTTATTGTATCTTTAATACTCATTTCCTATTTTTAGCCTTAAAGACTCCACTAAGTGTTAGTCATTTAAAGTGATACCATAAACGACGTCCTTCATTTACCATTTAGTTCCTATGGTACCAACAGAACAAAGGTAATCTTGCGTAGAACTATTAGCCTCTTTGCCTAGAAAAACCAAGCATTACCAGAGATCCAAAACACTAACACATAGTAGGCTGCCACTTATCAAATGTTGTTTATACAAATCGTGCAATGCATGTTCATTTCATTTATGGTACCAGTAGTTTTTAATCAAGTTTAAGGTAATCAATCATTGTACAAACAAGTAGCATGCTATACAAACAACACATCCATACAGAGTTCTATTGTTATTGTTATTAGAGTAGCTTAGCAATCAACAATTCATATTGTTAAGATGAATATTACTCAATAATTCATTGGTTTAATTTGGATTAATTCGTTATTAATTTTATTGAAATTATATGGAATCGGTACTTAATCGTGATTTATATGAATATCAGGTCTTTGAATCCAAAAGAAGTGAAAAATACAAGATTGGAGCAAAATTGAATCAAAGGAAAAAAAAAATTACAAAGAAAGCCGGCCAAACAAGAATCAAAGCCACCGGCTTAGAACTGGACCACATCGGCGTTGAATGCAAAATAACATATAGGCCGATATCAACACAACAAAAGCTAGCCGTGTTCACAATCTTCACCAGCGAACAAGCAAGGATAAGAAGGCCGGCTGTGCATATGCTTAAGCCATCAGCCTTTATCATTCTGAACATCACGTACACAATAAAGGCCGCCAGCTTATCTATCAACGCCGCCGGCCATTACTACATTGGATGCATGAATGGAGATCAAAGCCGACGAGCAAAGCCGCCGGCGTATCTGGGCTTCTTGCTGGCCTTCCTGGAAAATTCATTGTTTGCGAAGACATAAGCCGGCCAAAGGAAATGTAGGACGCCGGCGTTTATGGAAATTTACCGGCCTATATTGCAGGATGACCTTTCAATTGCCCACTTGTGTATATATATACCTTTTAGGGTTTCTTTAGAGGATTCATTCTGATATCTTTTGTCAAGAAAAACCCTAGAGAGAGAGAATTTGAAAGTCATGAGTGGCTAAACATCCAATTCTAACCAAGGGGATTGCTACAAATTCAATTCAATAAGGATTTGTGAGATCTAATTCGATTTAATCATTTGTTCTTTTCTTCTGATTATTTATATATCATCTACTTATCTTGTGATTATTGTTTTGTTTGGTTGTTACAAGTTAGGCCTGTTGTTCAATTGACAAAACAATATATTGTTAATTTAAAATACTGAATCCGTAATTGTTCATCTATTCTAATAGGAGTAACATAACAACATAGTTGATTATAACTAGATAATTAATTTATGTTGTGATGATATATAATCTAATTTAAATAGTTCATGCTTCTTGACCTATTAATTAGGATTGGTAATCTCTCTAATTTATATTGCTATTGATAGATTAAATCTTAAGAGCGTGTTTAGGGTTATCTAATCGACAAGGGGAATAACTAAAGATCTTATCTTGGTTATCGAATCGGTAAGGAGAGATAGGTTTTCAGAGCGTGTTGGGAACTGTAACCAATCTAATCAGAATAAGAACAACGATCTTTGCATCGATGATCAATCCAATGAATTGAACTGTAGTATCACTCTGGTTAGAAATTTCTTATTATTGAATTCAACCTTAAATTGTGATTGTTAGATTTAGAGATAAATTAAATTTTAATTGCCTTTGATTAAACAAACCCCCCCAATCTTCTTTCATCTACATTCTTTCTTGAATAGAAATAAATTTTCCCGATCCCTGTGGAGACGAACCTACTCACTGTTATACACAAATCTTAAAATAGGTTTTTATTTGTTGGATTCGACAACCACCACATATAGCAAACAATTCCCATAAACCCATACAGCAAATTCATATTATTATTTTTCATTTAAGATCAACTAAGCTATAAGCATACACAATGTAATAAGTCTGACTTACTCACCTGCTCATACTAGCTAATCGTAATAATTAACAGGGAAATCCTCACAAGTATCAAGGTCACCTATTGAGATGAATAAATATATTCATTAATACAACATAAATTATATAATTAAACTCCTATAAGTGTCTAAGTTCCTATATTGATATTTGGTTTTCTTTTTATTACTATATTGGTCCTTTAATGGACCTATGATAACAATTATTATTAATATATATTTTCATTTTGCTTTTCTTGATCTTGTTTGATATTTATATATTTTTATTAGGTGGTTATAGAATTTATATTTAGTAGATTGATATCTTATCATTACTGTTATCATCACTTTTATATTGTTCATTAGTTAACCTATTATAGTAACTAATATTTATTTTCTATCATTTAGTTTCGTCGTGTTTCTCTTTATTTGTCTTTATATTATTACCTAACTATTTTAGGAATCACATTGTTTAATATTGTAGTTTATTTTAAATTTTCATTATTATATGTTTATACCTATATAAGTTGAGTTTTAAACCATTATCATAATTTATTCTTATTTGTAAAGGACACTAATATTAGCAATAATGATAATAATATTAATAATGATTTTTTTTTCAATTCAAGTAGAAAGAAACATGGCTTGGTACACGGCCATGTACCAGTCATGTACTTCTAGAAACATGGTCCCATAGAAAAATAGAAGCCGAGAGGAATACGAGGTGGTGAACTCCTTGTATACAAGCCATGCTCTTTTGTGGATTGTTTCTTTCATGCACTTTGATCCATTTTTTCACGATTTTCTACGTCCAACTTGTTTTTAAATATATCATCCTACAACATATCAACATGTACATAATCCTTGTTTTATGAACATAAAGAGTGTAACTAGGGTTTTAGCAATGTTTACCTTGTTGGGATTGTTGCGGATGTTTTAAACTCCGTTCTTGAGTTGATTTCGAATCTAGGCTTAACAAAACATTGTTTAAATTAATGTTTTAACATATAACTAACATAAAAATGAATTTAACTGACTTTGTTTTTCCCTTTCCCAAGCTTGTTGTTATGTTTTAATGGAGCTTATTTTATATTTGAGTTGTTAATTATGTTAGTGGTTTAGGAAGGATAAATTTAGAGTTACTCTTATTACTATTGTTGTGTAGTTTAAGTTGTTGATTTGATGTTCTTAAATGGCTTTGTTTCTTTATTAATTATGAAGCCATATATATATATATATATATATTGAGATGAAGAAGGACGCAATAGACTTGGCCAAAGGAGAAGAGATCCATCGAATTCGGCTTGTCTTTGCCTGCTTCCACAATGCATTCAACGAGCTTGTTTAATTACCTCACTTTGATTGGCTATTGTGCAATTTTGCTTGACTTTTATTTGTTCTTCTTTGACTATTGTGCCTCAAAAATTTGACTGGATGAATTCTAGATAAATCTAACCATATATTTGGTGCAATTTGCATTATATTTTGTAGATTTATTATTATAATATTACTTAGTTAATTATTTGTCCTAGTTTTAGGGTAGTTTATTAAGTTAAACGAGTACAAATCTGATAATCATTTAAGAGTTTTATTTCCAAAAATTTTTATAGAGTTCTACAAATTTTATAGGTTTACGCGATTAATTATTTTTAGGATTTTATTTCACCTAATTAAGGTTTTCTAAGCTTAATAAGCTAATTTTTTGTTCAGGCTCCAATAGCTTAAAAATACTCTAACTAAAACAATGGTGTGATCCAAATATTTATTTGAAATTTAGATTATTAGTTATAAATCTATTTATGTTTTATTGTGTATTTATAACCCTAACAGTTTACCTTTAAGTTATCGTTTTCTAACTATAAGCGTAATTGGTTATTTACTCTTTATCACATTTAAAATCTTAATCAAGTTATTCTTATATCTTAAGTTTTCAATACCCACTATGAAATCATATCATTAGTATTTAATACTATATAGAAAACTTTATTTTAAGATTTGAAACTATATATATGCTCACTACTACTCATAGTTTTATTCTAGAGTCTTTGTTGAGTTCAATATTAATCATTTTTTCTATATTTATATTTTTTTTTTATTTTTGCTTGTATGAGAAATTTTTGGGGTTTACACCTGAACTTGAAAATAGCTTCTATCACTCCTCAACATCAAGCCCCAAATCTGACCTGCGACAGTTATCGAATGAAGACCAAACCTTTGTTTAACTTACATCGTGCCTCAAGTCTCGAGCCCTAAATGTCCTCAATTTACCCCTCAATGGAAAGATGGACAGAAACGTTAGCATTTTAGCAGCTCAAGTCAAGCCTGGACCTTTATTTAATATTCAAGCCTTAACTCACCATGCGTTCATTACCTTTTTGAGCTAGCAAACAGATGCACATGAGTGAAAGAAAAAGGGCATTCTGATATAAAAGAATATGCCACGTCAAACCATAAAGCATCATTCTTTTCTATGCCCTTAGCCTATAAATAAGCGTACATAGTGTCGTAATGTATAGAATGTACAAACAATAGAATAGTGTACAAAATATAGAATTGAATAGAATAGTATAGTTTTAACATAGAATAGAGGAAGAATATTCTAAGGAAAAAGAACTCATTTCTTCTTGCTTTGGAAGTCTCGAAGTTTTCTAGCTAAAATAATTTTAATCCTTTTTTGTAAATTACGCAAGATTCTGTTCTAAATTGTAATATTCTTCGATAATTTCACATTATTTCTTCAAATTTCGTGCTTCATTTATAAATTCATGGAGAAATAATCTCATATATCTTAGGGTTTGTGAATCCAAATCCTGATTCATGTGATTTCAAATGTGCTTTCAATTAAATATTGACTAGGTATTTGTTATTAGTAGCTTGATCTTATTTTCATGGGATTAATTGTATGGTGTATTTGTAGATTCATGTTTGATTTCAATTGAATAAGCTGAGAGGCCATTCTTTTGAATAGATTTGTGGCTACTAATGGAGTTGATCCTAAATTATCTTAAGAGAGGGATGGTGGAACTTTTTGTCACTTGTTTTGAAATTCATTGAGTTGGTTTTAAAAACAAAGGATTCTTAAGCTTTATGCAGATCTAGTATCTAGATCTAGAACTATTGACCTTGAGAGAGGTTTTAGTTTACCTAAGTGAATCCAATAGTGCGAATTCTCTAACATACATCTCTCTTTAAGTTTTGTTAAGAAATCACATGATAAGGAGTTGGTGAAGCAAATCATGGGCCATCGTCTTGCCTTGTTGCAAACCGATCCAAATTTTGCCTTGAAAATGTTTGCGAATGTCATGAACATTAGCATAGCTTATGTTTCCATTATGCTTTTTTAAGTTTTTTTTTTTTCGTTAGATAATAGATGAAATGGAAGTATGGTAGATGCCACTGATCCTTTGAAATACGACCTAGTTCTTTCTATGCTACTTCGATAGGTGAACTAGCCTAATGTTAGTAGTTGCTAACTGAAGTTAGACCAAAATTAATTATTTTTATAAATTTTGAAAGCTTTAACTTCATGGTCTTTTTTAAAATGCGGTTTTTAGAACTATACCCAACAAACCACCCAAGTTTTTCCGACACCTTTGCCAGGGAATCAATGTTGGATTCATTTATTTGAAGCTTAACAAGGCAATATCTAAAAGCATTTCATTTATTATTCTAGCCTTTAATTTATGTGAATAGTGTACATAGTTTTTATTTTTGTTTTATGTATATATGCTTTTGTTTATAGTTTTTCTATATATATCTATTTTCTTTTGGTTTATGTAAATATGCATTAACCCTTTTTTCTTTTCTTTTGTTTATATGTATACTATGTATATATCAATTTTGTACTATTCTGTTCTGTTTTGTATATAACATTCTTTATATTTGTAAATATTCTTGTGTATATCTACTTTTATCTTTCTGTATAATCCATTCTTTTATTCTTTTATTCCTTAAATTCTTTATTATTTCAGTCCTTAAATTCTTTATTCTTTCATTCATTAATATTTTATTTGTCTATTCATTTATTCTTTCTTGTTTCTCTTTATTTGCTATTATTATTGTTTTTCTTTGTCTAATTCTTTTAAAATAAAAACAGGTAGGATTATGACTAGGAGTCAATCTCACCCTTTGTTTCTATTTACTCTAGAGCCTTAAAGAATAGGAAGAATTTCAAGCAAATTGGTTGAGGAGGAACCGAGAATTTTTGTAGATGAAATGGCTACTAGAATTGGTCCAGAACATGAAACCGAAGGAGAAATTTAGGACGAGATACACCCTGCTAGAACAACCAATCCAGGATGATGTTGGAGTACTGTAGACCATATTTAGATGCGCAAATATGAGCATAGCCAGGCCAAGGGTTGCTAAAACTAGTCTTGAAATAACACCAAATGTTATACAAATGATGCAGCAATATGTATAGTTTGATGGGTTGCAAGATGAAGATTTTAACACCCATCTGCAGCAATTCTTGAAAATTTGTGATAAATTTAAGATTAATGGAACTTCGGATAATGCCATACAATCGATGTTTTTTCCCATTTTCATTGAGAGAATGCAAAGAAGTGGTCAAACAGTCTGCTTAAAAATTCCATTACCATATGGCAACAAATGGCTAAGAATTTCATGAGGAAATATTTCCCCCCATCTAGACTAGCCAAATTGAGAGTTGATATTGCCTCATTCCACCAGCTTGACTTACAGACCCTATATGAATCTTTCAAGAGGTGGAAGGAACCGTTAGATCATTGCCCTCATCATGGTTTACCTGAGTTGACTCAAGTCTGAACTTTTTATAATGGGCTAAACTATGGAACTAGGCAACTGATTGATGCAGCAATAGGAAGGAGCTTGAATAATAAGTCTCCTAAAGAATGTTCAAATCTTTTTGAGGATATGGCCAATAACCATTATCAGTGGTCCTCTGCTAGAATTAGAATAGAAAGATCTGGAGGAGTGTTTGAGCTGGATTTAGTGACCAATTTGACATCCAAAATAAATGCCTTGAGTAGAAAAGTGGATATTATGATTGTTGGGAATGGCCAGGTGAGTGATTGATAGTAGCTTTAGACAAATTGGTAAGGGAATGACCTCTGAAAGTGTTGAGTTTGCGAGTATTACAATGGCCAAAGAAATGACCCATTTAGTCAAACCTACAAGCCAGGTTGGAAGAATCACCTAATCTATTGGAAATCCAACAAATTCTCAAAAGCTGCATGGTCAGGGTTTGGGAGTCTCCTAGGTTAAGAACTTATCGAAGGAGCTAATTCCTCAATTAATTAAGGTGACAGAGGCTAGGCAAGAAGGTATTGACGTAAATTTAAGGAATCATACAATTGCCATACATAACCTGGAGACACAATTGGGTCAAATCTTTAAATTCCTTTCAAAGAGATCCTAGGGATCATTACCATCAAATACTGAAGCTAATCCAAAAGAGTAGCCAAAAAGAGAATAACTCTTAAGATGATTATCCTATATTTTTGTTTATTTGTTTGTTTGATAGATAGTTGTTTTTTATGAGAGTTGAGAAGAGTTGATATTTCTTGTTTTAAAAGACCTTGGTTAAAGTTTGTTTGAAGTTTGGAAAAGTTTGACAACAGGACGATTGTTGTCCTCATAAGGATTCTATTGAATTGTTGTTGATTGTATGACTTTGTTAGGTTTTAAAACCTCTTTTGAATGAATTTTAATGATGTTTAACGTTCATGGATGTGTTTCTTTGAATGAATGAATGATAGGGATATGATTAATTTGCAGAATAATCCACTAATTTTAGTTATTTTAAGATGTTTTATTGGTGATTTATCTTATCAATTGGGCATCAAGTTAATGTCGCGATGTGAAAGAAAAATAAATTTTTATCATAATTTTTTGTCAAGCCTTTAAGTTGGCTGCGACACCTTTAAATCCTTTTGCAGGATTTAAATAAAGGCCCAGATTTAGGTCTTAATTCTTTTATTCATTTATTTTATTAATTCTTTATTCTTTTAAATAAGTCGCGATTTGCTTTTAAGTCTCGATTCTTTTATTTGTTTATTCTTTTATTAATAATTGTTGTGACCTAAATGTTGAGCCTAAAATTTGTGCCTCGACACATTTTAACATAAAAGGCTAAAACTTTTCTTTCCCTATTTTTCGTTACTGCATTCAAAATTTTTCGAACCCGATAGAGCAACATTTACCTTTGACATTATCGCATCTGTCAAACTTACTAAAAATTGGTACTTTTCACCATTTCAAGTATCAAAATTCTGAGAAAAATGGTATAAAGAGGGCACAATCTCAATCTCGGCACAATCAAATAGGGCTAGAGTTGCATCTAGGCCTCAAGTCCAAGTAAGTACTACCCTTAGCATTCCTTTAGGTTTATTGAGTAAAGATGGGGAGAACTACAACATGTATTTAGTTCAAAAAAAGATAGTTGAAAATTCTGTGTTGAATTGGGATTTACTTAAAATAATGATATGGAGGAAGACTTTAGAGGATATTTCAAGGATTTTCTTGGCAAAGGCTGTTTGAGATTAAAGAAGAAGCCTATGGTGAGGTTATGATGGCCTTTATGGCTAGTTTTTGAATTGGAAGTAATGTAACAAGTGTAGATGATGTGCTTAATTTTTATGCATTCGGAGAATATCAAGAAGTATCTATGAGGCAGTTTATACCTGCCATGAACTTATATGATGATGAAGAGTCTCTATATGAAACATAATTTAAGGAGCTGCCAATTGAGATACTAGAGGAAAAAGTAAGGCAATTTGCTATTGAAGAATTTGAAGGTACATTTGCTCCTTCTAAACAACTAGTTCGAAGCTTAGAAATAAAAGTGATAGAATGTTGCATTATCTGCTCATTAGGAGCATTTTCTCTAAGATGGAAGGAGCTTCCACTATAGCAGAAGCTGAGCTCCATTCCATGGTAAGTATGATGAGGTAAAGAAAAATAAATGTAGGCCTATTAGTCACTTGAAGAATCAAATATCATGCCAGCTTATAATGCAAGGAATATTTTTAGAGGGCTTGATAATGAGAATTTTGAAGAATCCGAAGATGTGACCAGAGCAAAGGCCAAATGATGTGGGTCATAAATTTAAGAAGCTTAGTAAAAGATCATTTAGAGATTGGGAACTGAATGAAGTAGGAGCTCACCCTACTGCTGCACTAGCAGAAAGGGATGCAAATATGATAGATTAGAGCCTTACCACAATATTTCAAGAGCTATCATCTCCACCTCCAGGGCCAACAACAGAGCACCATGATGTGCCAGTTCAATTAGGTTCTCCTCAACCATCAGCAACCAACTTCAACATATTAGAAGTTAAGGTGAGAGATATGAAGGAAAAGCTAACCGCTTTTGGAAAGGAAACTATGGAAGGCATGGAAGATTTGAAGAAAACCATGAGCCAGATCCTTGATTTGGTTACCCATAATTTTCCACAATCCAAAAGATCTCCAACTCCTCAACTAGTCTTCGCAGAGCCAAATCAAGATGATGGTGATGACGACAATAATGACAATGATGCTAGACCAACTTCCCCGTTTAAACCTTTTTCACCTCCACATTCTCCATTAGTTTTGCCTCAAACACATTCTTTACCGTCCCACATACATTCCCCCATACATATAGAACCACATACACAATTACCACCTCAAATAGATCCCATTTAACAATTGGCTGAGTCACTTACTTACAACATTGGTGAGGACAATGAAGACATGGCTGAAACACACGCAATTCATTCTCCCCAAACACAAACTCTAGAGCCTACACCAATAAAATCTTTAGCTCCAATTCATAACCTCCCCAAATATTTTAAGAAAAGCCAAGAAACCTCCCACTCCCCTAAAAAGGAGGAAATTAATTTTGCAAAGTTATTCATCATATGAGGATTCATCAAAGAAGTTAACCTGACAAAATAAGCCATCAGATGAAGAGTATAACCTGACTCTCCAGAGCAATCTAGTACAACAAATCGTTAAAGAAGTAGGAGTTGAAGAGGAAATGGCTAAAAGAGAAAGAGGTAGAATGATGTTCCACAACAGCAACAAGAAGAAGAATTGGCAGTAGAAGAAGAAGTTGATAGTATTTTCAATGAAGCTACTACAATAGAAGAAGAAGGCAATGCCATAGTCCCTGATGGCATTGACCTAAATAAACTACCTGTTAAAGAAGATTTAGCTACACCAACTAAACAATTGCTAGTCGATAAAGAGTCAAATGAACTAGAAGCTGATATTACTACAGCAATGAGAGAAATAGAGAATCAGATAGCTGATAAGGAAATTCTTGAAATAATTTGCAAACAAATTCGTAAGATTGTTGTAGAGGGAGCACCAACAATTGTAAGAAACCTCTCTTTAGGAAAATCCTCCAATGAAATCTTTTATGAAAGGATTGGAATGCCAATTCCCTCCAATAAAGTTCTTGTAGTCATCACTCCCTCTCTAAGTAATTCGAATGAAGAAAGCCTTAAAGCCATCAACAGCTTAGTGTTACAGACCCTTGAGGAGGAAATTAATGAAGAGGAAGACATTCTTTAGGTAATCAACACCTTAGTGTTATAGATAGTTGAAGAGGAGGAAGGCTATAGAACTGAAGTAAATAACATCTTGGAAAAAGTAGCTAACAACCTACTAGATGAATGCGCTTCCATAATTACTAAAGAAGGTTCGGTCATTTTGAATGGAGAAAGGATTCTTGTGGAATGTAAAGAAATTTTAAGAGAGTCAAGCTCAACAAAGGAAATATGACAATTGGCTTGAGGAAGAGTGATAATCGATAGATAAGAAAGAGAAATTCTTTATCGATAAGAAAGGAAATATGACAAGCAGTAGAGGGAAGACCTATAATACTACCTAAAATTGAGGAGGAAAAAGAGAAAGAGAAATTCTTCAAAAAGGAAAGAGAAGAGAAAAAACGTCTTTAGAAATTTAAAGAGTATTGGTTTGTTTGGATTGTCTGTTTTTAATCTGTATCTATATCTTTTTTAAAATGATATGTGTAAATATATCCGATTTGCATCTAAATTTTATCTAAATTTGTTCTATTTGATCTTTTGATGAGAACTGTCAACTTTTTTTTATCTATATCTATTTCTTGATATATAATTTGTTAGCAAAAAGTTTGAAAAAGTATCTGTATCTGCCGGAAAAAAGCCAAAACAAACAGACCCTTAGGCTTAGATGAACAAGAAAGGAAAGACAAATAACTTGCTCGAACTCTTCAGCAACAATGGGAAAAGGAGGAGAAACAAGCGACTCAAAGGAAGAAAAAGAAAAAATCGAAACAAACCTTTAAAAAAAAGAACAAATAATTCTATTCTTTATGATTATTGTAACTATAATATTCTTTTATTCTTTGATTCTTTTGAAATAAATATCATGCTTTGTAGCGAAATAAAAGATTTTGTGTAGGATCAAGCTTAATTTTCTTGTCCATAATTCAATTAAGGCTTTAATTGAGCCATGATTTTTGTTACTAATATTTTCCTATGAATTGCCTTAGTCTTCAAACAAAATCAGAAGATAATGAACTAGTGGCTACAAAAATCAACCCCTTGAGCTCCAAATAGCGAAGTTTTCTTCAAACTTATGATCTTTACATCTTGCTTTGATCTTATGTTATTGATAATCTCATGTCTGTTGTTTATGCATTAAAATATTGTGGACAATATTTAATTTAAATGTAGGGAAGGGAAAATAGAAATATTTCGTTTGGATATCAAATTGAAAATCTATCCAGAATAGAGTGACTAAGCTTTAAATATCATTTTTCACACAAAATAAATAATCAATGAAATGGTAAAATTTGACCAAAATTTTTTGAAAATCACCAATTAACTCAAAAAGCAATCAATGAACATCTTCATTCAATTGAGTTTAGCTTTCTTTATGTAAATCACTTTGCAAATTTCCATGTGGAGTAGTTTTACTTGTTATTTAATTGAAAATTTAGAGTTGGAATTAGCTTGAGGTCCTTAGTAAACTACTTATTCTACTTGTAAAAGTTTAAATGATCTGTATGATTTTTAATTTAGTATTTTGAGAGTCGTGTAATCTTTGATAAAGGTTCAAATGATTATCATAATTTGATGATTTTTCCTTGTGCCATAATTAAAAACAAAACAAAAATTTTAAAATGAGAACCATGCACTTATGATTGAAATGGGAATGGGTTGGTCTCTTAGAGAGCAATTCTTGACCCCACTTTCAATTTTAAATTAACCATGGTGTGAAAAAAAAAAGTGAAAAGAAGCAAGCAAAACCCGTCCAATGAAAAAGTAAAGAAGAAGGCAAAAACCTTATCCTTTGAAGCTTCGAAGTGCATAAATAAAAATAAAATAAAAAGCACAAATAAGGAAGTGCTTTAGATTTCTTCATTAAACAATGAGGGTGAAGGCTGATTTACATGGATAAGTTTTGTGCTTTTACCAGAAGTAATTTTAGCATAGTAAAAAGGAATGATTGAATATTGGAAGTGTTGAGGTGATTTGAGCTTAATCTGATCTAGTCAAATTTCTATTTATGACTTATTTTCCTATTTGAAAAACCCTTATCTGGTTAGAATGATGTTTGCTTGAGGACAAGCAAAGGCTTAAGTGTAGGGAAGCTGATAAGCCTATTTTAGTTTATTCTATTTGTCATGTCCCGAAGAATGCCCTAAACGTGACAGTCCATCACATACAATATCAAGACTTAAGAATGACTACCTTAGTCACGCGAAAGTCTCGATATTATATGTAAGGCATAGAACAATGTAATAGGAGACGCCATTGGGTAGTGTGGTTTAAGAAAGTAATAATGAACATACATGAATCTAGAAATAAAGTTAACCCACAATAACACTTAAGAGTCCATTATAGAAGTTACTAAGTCTTTACAAGAAAACTTAAATACTTTCATTAAAAGATTTTAAAGGAAGCCTATTCTAAGTCTTCGAGTAGATTTCCTCCAAAAGCTCCCAAAAGATGACTTAGTCAGATATGTGAAGACCTTGGATATAAGAACAAATGGTCTTACGTGTATAAAAATCTATAGAGATGTAAGCTTTATGAGATTAGTGAGAATATTCTCGATCAACATACTCGAAACAAATCTATCAACCAAGTTTATTATACAAGCAAGTGAATGCAACAAACACGTGAGCATACAAAACATATAGTTTTTCGGGAATCATATGCTGAATGAATTTATGCTCTTCATTCGGGATTAGGTATTTCGTCCAATTACAGCCAACAAATTTAACAAAACAACTTTTATAATTCTTACAAGCTACTATTCGCCATAAAAAATATGTAGATCTTACCAGCTCCTACTCGCCACATGCAGATACTACCGGTTATACCAACCACTAATATCATACCGTTGTCCCACCAATGGTATAACAACGAATGCAATGGGACACAATTCGTGAAGTGCATGCATCAAATTATATTTAGAGTCTAGCAATTTAATTTCAATTTCTTGCAAGTAATCAACCAATTTCAGACACTTCAACATTTTAGTAGAACATACAATTCATTATAGGAAATTCATGATTCGATATACTTAAGGTTCTTTCACTAACATTATAAGTCACATGCACTTTCCATTTTTTTATTTTCCTTATTTCTAGTGCTACTACACTACATGCATAATCATAAGTATGAAAAGAAGGGAAGTAAACTCACTCGGCCACATCGTGATGGTAGCTCCCTTAATCAAAATAATCTTCATGATAGTAAATGCCGTCATCCTCGTTTCCTAAACAAAAAAAATACCCAAAATGAGTATTCCATGGAATTTCTAATCAAATTTTCTAATTCTATCTTTTAACTGCGGTAAAATTCGTATTAGTGGAAATGCCAACATAAAATGGCCATAATTTGCTCATTTAAACTTTGAATTTCGCATATTATATATTGTTTTCTACCAACTCGAAAAGATCTATCTATTTTTAAAGTTATTTTCATCATAAAAATTCGTTTAGGTCCCCAAATAGCAAGGTACAGATTCACCATGAAAATCCTAGCTTTCAAAACACAAAACTTTTCTTCATCCAAAAATTCTTATACAAAAATATATATATTTGTATAGTTGAAAAATCCTTTGAATACATATGTGTATATATATATTGACTCATATTTTCTACATGATTTAGTAGTGTTGTCTCAACAATGATTTTTTTAAAAGCAATGTGTCTTAAAAGTTGAAAAAAAAAAAGTAAAGACTTGAAAATTCACTTTAGTTTGTTGAAAAAAATTATTAAATTATTACAAGTGAATGTTTTCTTTTTTTAATTTCATTTTTAGCCTTTGAGAAAAATTTAATTTTCTAAAACTAAATTTAGTCTTATAAAGATTTTACCAATTTCATTTTCTAGTGGTTGAAAAGTGAACTTTCTCTAAGTATTTCTTGATAGTGACTAAAATTTCTTAAGTATCATGTTTATATGTTCTTAATTTTTTCTAAAGTTAGGTCCACTTTAAATAAATAATAATAATGATCTTTTAAGTTTTTACTAATTTTATTTGCTAAGTAGATTTGTTTTTAGAAAGCTAATTTTTATGATCTTGTAAAACATGTCTAGACCTAGTATTTTAGAGTGTTTGTGAGAACTTCACAAATAATTTAAGAAAAGCTTTGTTAACCAAAGATAAGAAATATTGAGTTTTAAAGAAACTTTCTTATTTTATTGGTTTGAAAAGAGTGTGTGATAGATCTATTTTGTTTATTCTTTGATGAGATCAATTGTACTACTATTACTAAAAACTTATGATGGACTTATCTAAATTTTGAAAATGATTTGTTAAATAAAACTTCAAGTTTTATGGAAAAATCATTTCCTAAGTGACAAAAATTTATCTTTAAAGAGAGTTCTTATTTTTCTTCATTTAAGAAAACTCCTTTTATTTTTGTTAAGACAATATTAACATGTTCATGCATGTTTATGAATATGTAGTCATGAGAAATAGAATATTATCACATAATAAGATAAAGATATATATAAGAATCAATATAAGCATAATAATATGATCAAGTATTGGGAGCTTTAACTTCATCAAGACAACCTAAGACTAAGAATAGACTAGTCCCAAAAAGAAAAGAAAAAGAGAGAAAGAAAAAGCATAATAAGAGCATAATAATATGAGCATAACAGTAAAAGCATAATAATAAAAACGTAATGAATGAATAAGGACAAAACATGAACATGATATTCTCTCTAACCTCTATGGGTCTTTAGAAAACACACACTATGTTCATGCTAAGTTACATGAACATAATAAATTATCTATTAATAATATAAAAATATAAGAATGGATATATGAACAAAAACAAAGTATAAACCTATTGTTGCTTTCTTATCCTCTTATGGGTTTTTAGAAAATATACACTAAGCTCATACTAAGTTACATAAACATAAAGAAGGTTTAAGATAATTACCTAGTGGTTAGAAGAAGATGAAAGAGTAGTAAAGAGAATTTGTAGAGAAGATTTTTGTGGAGTGATTGTGAGAGAGTTTTGGTATGTAAAAAAGTGTGTGAAAGAAAGGAGGAGATGAGGTATTTATAGAATTTTGTGAAAGGAAATTAAATGTAATAAAATAAATTGAAAAAAAATCAATAGAGAAAGGGAGAGAGATGAAACGCTGGCCAAGAAGGAAAGGGGGAAGAAAAATGTATTAAATTTGTATTTTTGTAATGAAAAGTGAGTAAGAAATGAGATATGAGAGATGTAAAGTTGTATTGGAAAAGAAAAAAAAGTAAAAAATAGGCGTATAGATAGTAAGAATAGATAGAAAGAAAAAGTAGAGATAGATAAATAGTAATGAATAGTAGAATAGGACAATAAGTAGTAAACAAGACTAATAATACACCAGTAATAAAGAAAATACGCATATAAATACGATACATGCTATTTTTAGCTACCGAAGAATTATAAAACTAATATTTTTGAAATCCTTATATTATTACGAATCTAACGATGTCATCAGAATATTTTTATTATTCTAAGCTTCGGAACATGCTTTTCGAGAACTGATCCGTTCGGATCTGAAATGCACTAAAAATTAGCAAATATGATCTTTTTAAGCTTCCTTATATTATTATGAACTATTATCCACGATTATTTCAATTTGTTGTTTATGGTTTAAGAAAGCGAGATTGTCGGATCTAAACACTAGGGTTGGTTGTAGTTTTTTGCAGGGTTTCCGATTGACTTTTAATTCTAAGATTTAAGCATAAACTTCGTATAAAATTCAAGGGTTTACAATCTACCCCTCTTAAAGAAAGTTTTTTCCTCAAAACTTAATGTTCATACCTAGTTCCTCGAAAAGGTTCAGGTATTCCTTTCAAATCTCATCCTCAGCTTCATAGATAGCTTCCTCGTGTGAATGATTCCTCCATAAGACTTTAACATATCAAATCTCCTTGTTTCTTAGCTTCTGAACTTTTCAATCTAAGATTTGAGTCGGGTGTTCCTCATAAGTCAAATCTTCCTTTGATCTCACCAGTTCGAGCTGTACGATCCAATCGAGGTTGGCTACATGCTTCCTAAACACCAAAACATCAAACACATCGTGATTCCCGAAAAATTTGGTGATAATGCCAAGCGATAGGCCTATTCTCCCACTCTTTCAAGAATCTCGAATGGTCCAAAATATCTCAGGCTTAGCTTTCCTTGAGCTCGTACACAATGATACTTTTTATAGGATTCACCTTCAAGTACACATATCCCCAATGTCAAACTCAAGAACGCGACGCCTTGGATCTACCCAACCCTTTTGCCTATCCTGAGCTTCTTTCATCCTTTGTTGAATGATTCAACTTTGTTCGCGCATCTTGGATAAGATCCGGTCCAATGGCTAAATTCTCCACATCAACCCAAAATAGAGGAGCTGCATCTTCGTCCATAAAGCTTCATAAGGCAGCATTTGATTGTCGAATGATAGCTGTTGTTATAAGCAAACTCTACCAAAGGCAAGTATGCTTCCCAACTTCCTTTGAACTCTATAACACATGCCTACAACATATCCTCCAAGGTTTGAATAGTTTGATCTGACTATGTCACACCCTTAAGGGTACCCTAATCATGGCAGTTCACCACATATAATATCAAGACTTAAGAATAGCTATCTTAGTCACACAAAAGTTTTAGTATTATATGTAAGGCGTACAACACAGTAATAGGAGATGTTATTGGAAAGTGTAGTTTAAGCAAGTATGATCCACTTGAAATGTTTAATATTTTAAAACCAATTCTCCAGCAAGTGTACTGGGTCGATCAAGTAATAAAGTGATGAATGAGTATCGATCCCACGAGGAAAGTTTAATTACTAAACATTATTAGTTCATTTCAATATTTAGGCCAAGAGAAATCAAATTCTTTATATAAATATTACTATAATCTAACTATGCAATGTCTAGTATTTACTAATTCTACTCACACAATCTTAACAAATAAGGTTAGTGGGATTGAGATAAAATCCGATTTCCTCTCCAATCATGTTGAACTCGGGTTATTAAAATTGTTAGAGTTTGCATATCCATGTGAATCTACCAAGATTGACAAATTCTAAAAATGAATTTGAAAACCTTTTTCTACCTAAAACACTCAATAGCTTTCACGACTGAGCATTTTGATAGATTCAATATGTGCAACTAAGAGTTTCCCAAATCTGAGTTGACTCATTGTCCTAAATCAAGAAATTACAGAATTCCTTCTTTAAAACTTATATTTAAAACAATGTTTGAGCAGTAATGATAGACTCTACTAGGATTAAAAACTCTCTTGCCATCGCATACTTGAATTTTTCACCAAATATAAATTCAAACGAAATTAAAGTCTTTGCCAAGATACCCAATTTCATTCAAACTTGAATTCATCCGAATTTTAAGTTATTAGTTTGAATTTAACAAGGATATACATCATTCTTACAACCCAATAACACTAGTTCAACAATCACTTCAGAAAATCAAGGATTTCACCATTTCCCACCGTTCAAATTTAGCTAATAACCATTTCTACTCTATCTAACAAGATACTAATAACAACTATTAATATTCATCATGAAATGTAAATAACAAAGCAAGTGAAGAAGAAATTACCAATAATCAGAGAAACAAACCGTACAAATTGTAACTGAGATCCTTGTTAGCAAATTCTATTCAATCTACGAACAAATAGAACAAATTTGATGAAGATCCAAGTACATCTTGATTTTCTACTTCTATCTCTCTCTAAAACTATCGGGTGAAATTGAAAATGGAAAACATAACGTAAGTCCCTTTTCTCTCTCCTCAAAGCATGTAAAAATACATGCTTTTCGTGTAACTGTCGTGTAACTTCTGCATCCAACGCCGGCGGTTTCTTATCCAACGCCGGCGGCGTTCAATCAAGCGCTAAGGATTTGTAAACTGATGGTCTTCAACGCCGCCTTTGAACGCCGGCGGCGTACTCCTCAATTTGCCGGCGTTGCCTTCAAATTCAAGTACTCTATCCATCCTCAAACGCCGGCGGTGTTGGATCTAGCGTTAAATACTTAGGCTCTGTGATGTTTCAACGCCGCCTTTTAACGTCGGCGGTGTTTCCTTCAATTTTGCCGGTGTACGCTTTCATCCCTCTCAACGCCGGCGGCGTTTGGCCTAAATTCACCGGTGTTTGTGCTTTTCATTGCCAATTCACACAATTCTTCATGTTTCCTTGTTGCTAATTTCCATTTTCATTCCTGACCTGATTCCGAACAAATGACACAAAACTAAATATTAATTCCTTTGCTTTTATAATAATTAACACAACTAAGTATCAATTCAGAGATGAAAATTATATCAATTTTCTGAGTTTATCAATTTCCCCACACTTGAACTTTTGCTTGTCCTCAAGCAAAACAATTTAAATACTGAAATCTGACTCTTTAATTCAAAACTTGCTTCTCAAATCTCATGACTTGCAATACAATGCCTCTAGCTCCAACCAAACTTGACTTATGTGATTTGCTTACTTGAATTGAAATTAATTAGCTAATCTAGACCAAACAAACTTTAATCCCAATGTTTAACTTAAGCTATAACTTTTCGACAATGTCTAATTAGTCCACAAAGGAAAAATAATCATTTCAACTTCATCAACCTTTTAACTCAAGTTAACTCTTAGCAACACAAGGTATAAGCATGTGGTATCTACCATTTCCCTAGATTTTTCCATAGTCAAAGTCTTTTAATTCACTAATATGTGCATTTCAATTACAGAGGGAGAGGTTTTTGCCTCCATCTTGACTTTTCCTCTGGACGGGGTGTAGCCCGTATCTTTTCAAGCTCATTAGCCATATTACACCATTTAGTTAGAGTGAAATCCTTGAGTCGGCACATCCCGGGCTCATCACCCAAGTGACCAGGTTTTAAAGGGACCCCAGAGAACTCTCATTCACCTTATTCTAAATGTAAATACTCCTGACTCAATTACTTGAATCAATTGAGTAATGGCTCTATTTGTTTTTACTACTCAATGCACTTTTTCACAATTTTTAACTCTGATTCCCGGATCACTAAGTTAATAGCTTCATCTACCTCTTCTACCAAGTGTTACAAAGATTAATTAAACGTTAAAAGAATATTTGAGAAGTAAACCTGATCATTTTTTACAATAGGACTCAGACATTTATATAAGTTTTATTTCCTAGGTTAAACAGAAGGTAAGTTTGTCAATTAGAGATTTATCTACTTAATTTTAACTAAGTAAGCCAATCACATGGTTTAGTGAGCACGGCATCTTACAAGTCAAAAATTTCTTTTGTTTTATGTTTCAGATTTCCCAACAAAAATTTTGCCTGAATTTGCAAATTTGTTTTCTTCTTGAGGACATGCATTATATGTCGACATCCAAATGCAAGTGTGTGAAACCTATGAATTCTTATATATATTGACTTCATATTTCTAGGTATTCATACAATTACAAAACAACATGCCAAGTCAACATATAGTTAAACCCATAATATATTTCATTTTCATCTCAGCCTAATCTTCCCCCCATACTTAAAACCGAACAGTGTCCTCACTGTTTGTTCTAATTAACAAATAAAAGGCCGAAAGAACTAAATAAAAGCAGTTGGAACTTCCCTGTTTTCCTTTCCTTGTTCAGCATTCCCAATGGAGTTTTGAATTTGCAGAGATTACTTTAAAGACCTGTCTCTCATCAAAGAAACATACATGACAGAGAATAGAAAAACATAATAACACAAAACATAATATACAGACCAAGTGAGTTTGAAAAGAAGTCTACCCAAAAATGGGTGCTTAAGTACAGAAATAAGATTGAAATGAAAATCCCCAAAAAGTTAAAGCTAGCAGGAACTCTAGCTTTCAGGTTCAGTGCTGGACTCGCTTTCATCAGATGAAGTAGAATACTTCATCGCTTCACCTGCAGTTGCATTAATACAAGAAAACGCAGATTTCAACATTGACATCAATGAGCGTCTAAATTTCTTGTTCTTTCTCTTTTCGCTAAGAAAATCCTCCTGCAATTCTCTCAGTTCATATCCCAATCTAGCTAGGGTATATCCAGCTGAAGACGATTCTGGTTGAGAGGAGGATGGTGGAACCTGTGGTTGAGGAGGGGGTGGAGCTGAGGATGAAGATGGTCTGTCACCCTGTGGAAATTCAAATTGGGGCTCAATAACTGCAATTGCTGAATATCTTGTACCCCCCTGGGTACCTTCACTAAACCCCAAGCTCTAAAAGGTCCAGAAGATATCTTCTTGCTGGCCACTGTGATATCATTTTGCACTTCTTTGAAAACCCCCATGCCTTTGAGTAGCTGAGTGATATATCCCCCACAGAAGATATAATTGGTCCTGGTGTCTTCAGCTTGTCTCAGCAAAAAATTAGCCACTTCACAGCCTAAATCCAATGGATATCTCTTAATAAGGCTATACAAACATATCATATCTGAAGTGCTTAACTTACTATGACTTGTCTTTCGACAAGTCAAAGTATGAGCCAGAATATGATGAAGAAGTTTGTGCTCTAACTTCTTAAAAGACGAGATTGATTTTGAAGGCTCAAATGGATCAGTCCTTGGATGTATTAATTCAAACCAGAATTGCTCCATGGACATCAGGAGGCCACGATGTCGGGAGAGCAAGTTCTCCTCCTCATTCTGATAGTAGCCAAGGTAGACTCCTATCTTCCTTAATGGCACTTTTTTAACTTCCCCATATATCTGAAAATTATATGGGTATCCCCTTGATCATCCTCATCATCATCATCTTCTCTACCATATCTCATAGTAGAAAGGAATTCAATGGTGATCTTCTTGTAAGCCGGTTCTCTCATGTCAAAGACTTTGAACCATCGCTTGTCCTCAACTACATTTTGTAATGTCTCATGCATTCCATAATCCTCTAAGACAGGCCAGTCCAAAAAATGACTGTTATGAAACTCCTTTTTCATAAGTCTCTCTTTTCTTTCTTGTGCATACAGTTGACTAGACAAGACATTCTTACTTGACTAGTAGTAGCTGTTCTTTGTTTCTTCTTTGGAGCCATATCTGTAACACATACATAGCACAGTCCAAATATACAAGATAGCACATTTTACAATAACAACTAATATGCATATAGAACCAGATATCTTTTTATTTGATGTAATCTATTCATTGGTATTGATAATACAGGTAAGCATAAATTACACCAAATGATTGCCAACTTTTCAATTTTTCCATCTTTCTCTTTTTTTTTTTTACATAGAACGCCGACGAATTAATCCTAAAAATGCCGGCGTAGCTATCCGGCGTTGCTAGCCGGTAGGCACACAGCGTAGGGTAACCGTTGGGGCTTTGTTTCAAAAACTCGATGAATAGTGAAAATGGTTTTTGATTCAAAACTTTAGATTAAAAATAAACTTGACACTTGATTGCATATTTCCATAATCACAACTAATCAAAAACCCCCAATTTGTCTACACAAACCCTAATTTCGACGGTTACAAACCTAATCATAAACCCCCAATCAATCCATGCATTGATTTATAATAAAGCTAATGAACACGAATTTCAGATGCCGAACCAACAACTCATCAGATTATTGAACACACATTCAACCAAACATCTACATTATTGTCTAAACGATAGATTTGAACATTTTAAACAAATAAAAAGATCAAATAATGAGAATGAAATACCTTGTGATCTTGAGGAGTATTGATGTGAGCCTTGATGATGGATTGATTTAAAAATCAAGAGAGATATAGAAACCAAAAGAAAAAGAAAGGATTTCGGTAGGAGAAACTTGAGAGCACAAATGAAAGAGAAAGACTAGGGATTTTAATCCCTTTACATGCATGGGATTAGCATTTAATGCGCACATAAACCAAACGCCGGCTAAAATTTAAACAACGCCGGCGGCGTTGTTGACAGCAAATGCCGGCGTTAGAAAAATTGAATCTGGCCTTGATGGGCTCTTTGGGAACGCCGGTGAAATAAATCCCACGCTGGCGGCGTTGGAACTTTGTATTTGCCAGTGTTAAGAAATGGCTTTCTGGTAGTACTCCCAAACATCAACGCCGGCGGCGTTGACTGCTGTTTTGCCGGCGTTAAGGATTGATGCTTCTGCATTCCAAGCTTCACTTCGAACGCCGCGGCGTTCAATTATCATTTGCCGGTGTTCAATTCTACACTGCTAAAATTTTGCCGGTGTTCTCTCCAGACTTCAGCGTTGGAAGAATCATCTGTTATATGACTTCCCATTTTTCTTACACAATCTTCAACATACTAAACACCAACTTCATCACTCACTTGACTGTACCTGAAACAACTTAACACACAACACACAACACACAATATATATATATATATATTACACACAAAGCACAACAACAACCATGGGTTGCCTCCCATGCAGCGCTTAGAGTTTAAAGTCGCTTAGCCCGACTTGCCAATGCTTCACTTATTGCCTTCACTGATGAAGGTGGTTCTACTTTCTTAATGTCTCCCTCATAGTAGTGCTTGAGTAAATGTCCATTGACTTTAAAAGTTCGATTATCTTGGGTTTTCAACTCAATTGCACCATAAGGGAAAACACGGATAACTTCAAAAGGTCCCGACCACCTTGATCTTAACTTTCCTGGGAACAACTTGAGACGTGCATTGTATAACAACACCTTGTCTCTTGAAAATTCTTTCTTCAAAATGTTTCTATCATGCCACTGTTTGGTACGCTCTTTATAAATTCGAGCACTCTCATATGCTTCATTTCTCCACTCATCCAACTGATTTAATTGAAGCATTCTTGTCTCCCTGCAGCTTTTCCATCAAAATTGAGGAATTTTATAGCCCAATAAGCCTTATGCTCAAGTTCAACAGGCAAATGACACGATTTACCATAAACTAACTTGTAAGGAGACATTCCAATAGGTGTTTTAAAAGTTCTATATGCCCATAATGCATCATCCAGTTTTAAAGACCAGTCCTTTCGTGATGCATTAATTGTCTTTTCCAAAATCCTTTTAATTTCTCTATTGGAAATCTCCACTTGACCACTTGTTTGGGGTGATATGGGGTAGCTACTTTATGACAACTCCATATTTAGCTAAAAGCTTGTCAAATTGTTTATTGCAAAAATGAGTACCCCCATCACTTATAATTGCCCTAGGTACCCCAAATCTGGTGAAAATATTCTTTTTCAAAAATTTTGTTACTACTCGAGCATCATTGGTTTGCAAAGCAATAGCTTCAACCCATTTAGATACATAATCCACTGCTACAAGTATGTATTTGAAAAAGATGATGGAAATGGACCCATGAAGTCAATTCCCCATACATCAAAAAGTTCAATCACCAGAATGTTGTTTAATGGTAACTCGTGTTTTCTAGAAATGTTGCCTGATCTTTGACATTGAGCACACACTTTGATGAAATTTTTACAATCATGAAATAACTTGGGCCAATAAAATCCACAAGATAGTACTTTAGCTGCAGTCCTTTCAACTCCAAAATGACCTCCTGCCTCTCTAGCATGACAATGTTTATACTCATTTGCTCAATCTCGGGTACACATCGTCTAATTATTTGATCAGCACATGTTTTAAAAAGATATGGTTCGTCCCAAAAATAAAACTTTACATCATGTAAAAATTTTTTTCTCTGTTGAAAAGACAAACCATATGGTATAATTCCACTGACCAAATAATTAACTATATCGGCATACCATGGTAATCCTTGGATATCTATTGCATGCAACTGCTCATCAGGAAATTTTTCATTAATAGGCAAGTTTGATTCATCATTTTGCAAACGTGATAAGTGATCAGCTACCACATTATCAGCTCCTTTTTTATCTTTAATTTCTAAATCAAACTCTTGCAATAGTAATATCCAACGGATTAACCTAGGCTTAGCATCAGACTTAGCAAATAAATATCTAAGAGCAGCATGATCAGTGTATACTATCACCTTAGAACCGATTAAATAAGGCCGGAATTTATCACAAGCAAAAATCACAGCTAGCAACTCCTTCTCAGTAGTTGCATAATTCCTTTGTGCCTCATTCAAAGTTCTACTTGCATAGTAGATAGTATGAAAAATCTTACCTCGCCTTTGTCCCAATACTGCTCCTACACAGCATAATCACTGGCATCACACATCAGCTCAAAAGGAAGCTCCCAATCTGGTGCTATGATCACCGGAGCAGTGACGAGCTTCTCCTTCAAAAGTTCAAATGCCTGCACACATTTATCATCAAAAACAAACACAGCATCTTTCTCAAGTAGATTACATAAAGGTCGGGAAATCTTAGAGAAGTCCTTAATGAACCGTCTATAAAAACCCGCATGTCCTAGGAAACTTCTGACTCCTTTGACATTTGTTGGTGGGGGTAGTTTCTCTATGATTTCAACCTTTGCCTTATCTACTTCAATCCCTCTTTCTGACACTTTGTGCCCTAAAACGATTCCCTCTTGCACCATAAAATGGCACTTCTCCCAATTTAAAATCAAGTTGGTCTCTTTGCATCTTTGTAAAACTTTGGCTAAATTTTCTAGACAAGCATCAAATGATTTTCCAAAAACCGAAAAATCATCCATAAATATCTCAATAAAATTCTCAAGCATGTCAGAAAAAATAGCCATCATGCACCTTTGGAAGGTAGCCGGTGCATTGCAAAGGCCAAAAGGCATTCTCCTAAAGCAAAAGTGCCATAAGGACAAGTAAAAGTAGTTTTTTCTTGATCAGCAGCAATCGGGATTTGATTGTATCCCGAATACCCATCAAGAAAACAATAAAATGAATGCCCTGACAATTTTTCAACCATTTGATCAATAAATGGGAGTGGGAAATGGTCTTTTCAGTGGCATCATTTAGCTTCCTATAATCAATGCAAACTCTCCACCCAGACACTGTCCTAGTAGGGATCAATTCATTCGCCTCATTCCTCACTACAGTCATACACCTTTCTTAGGTACTACATGGACAGGGCTAACCCACTTACTATCTGAAATAGGGTAGATCATTCCTGCATCTAAAAGCTTAAGTACCTCTTTTTTCACTACTTCCTTAAGGGTAGGATTCAATCGCCTCTGTGGTTGCACTGTAGGCTTGCACTCTTCTTCCATCAAGATTCTATGAGTGCAAATCAAAGGACTAATTCCTTTGATATCAACAATCGTCCAGCCTATTGCCTCTCTATGTTCTCTTAAAACTTTCAACAACTTCTCCTCCTGATTTTCTGTCAAAAACGATGAAACAATTACAGGTAAAGTTTCATCATGACCCAAATAACATACCTTAGGTGATCAGGTAATGGCTTTAACTCTAAATTTGGAGGCTGTGTCAAGGAAAGAACCTGTTTCTTCTCACTTGTTCCAAGTTCCTCATACATTCTAACCCGAATTTCAGACACTTCCTCACAATCTACTTCTTTCTCCTCATCACTCCAGTCATCAAACTCTCTCAAAACCGACTCGGTCTCAATTCCTACTTCATCTTCCCAAAATTCATTTGTAAGCTCCTCTATAACATCATTATTAAAACAGGTTCTTTCTCATCAAATTTATGCATAGCATCATATACATTAAATGTAACCTGTTCATCCATAACACGTAGAGTAAGCTTACCTTGCTCAACATCGATTAAAGCCTTACCTGTAGCCAAGAATGGTCTCCCCAAGATCATGGGCACCTCTCTATCTTCCTCCATTTCCAGGACTATGAAGTCCACGGGAAATATGAATTTTCCCACCTTTACTAGCACATTTTCTACAATACCCTTAGGGTATTTGATACTCCGATCAGCCAATTGCAAGGTCACATGGGTTTCCTTGCATTCTCCCATTCCTAGTCTCCTGAAAATAGAGAAAGGCATTAAATTTATACTTGCACCAGAATCAATTAGCACTTTATCGAAATAAATATTATCAATAGTGCAAGGTACAGTGAAACTTCCCTGATCTTTTTGCTTTGTAGGCAGGCCTTGATTTTGCTGAAGTATCATTGAGCACTCTCCTGTTAAAACAACCGGTTCATTTCCATCTATCCTCCTCTTCTTGGATAGCAATTCCTTAATGAACTTAGCATAAGAGGGCATCTCTTGAATGGCCTCCAAGAAAGGAATGTCAATTTGTAAATTCATAAACACATCTAAGAATTTAGCGAATTGCTCATCCAACTTCTGCTGCTTCAACCTACCTGGAAAAGGCACTGGAAGAACATAAGGCTTCACACTAGGTGAAATTAACATCGGTTCCTCAAGCTTTCTTTTTCCTTTATCTCTTATCTGCACCTCCTCTTTCTCTTCCACCAAACCATTTGGGATTTCCACCTCCTTACCACTCCTAAGAGTGATAGCATTCATTCCTTTTGGATTCTCCTCAGTCTTGCTGGGTAGTGACCCTGAAGGTCTACTACTTATCTGCTGAGAAATCTGACTTATTTGCCCTTTAAGATCCCGAATAGTGGCTTGTTGATTATTAATCAACGTCCCAGTCTTCTGCATGAAAGTTTTCATCAGATCTTCAACCAAAGAATGGTTCTGTTGTTGCTGATGTGGATGTTGAGGTGGTGGTGGTGGTAAAGCATTCCTTACTAGACCTTGCATCATCGGACCTTGTCTTTAAAATCCAGGTGGTCGATAGACATTATTCTCATTCCTCCATGAGAAATTCGGATGATTGGCCCATCCTGGATTGTAAGTGTCTGTATAAGGTCCTTGATTTCCTCTTTGAAAATTCCCCACATAATTCATTTGCTCTCCACTAGCTGAAGTTGGTGAATATGTTTGAGGACAATCATGGAATGAATGTAAACCTGAACAAATATCACAACACAAAACTTGGTTAGGAATAATAGAACTTGAAGTAGTGAGCTTACTTACTTGATTTGCCAAAGCCGAAATATGAGTTGTAAGTTGAGACATGGCCTCATTATCTTGCACAACTGCTACCTTAAGTTTAGTCCTCTCACAACTTCAATTGTGAGCACTTGAAGCCATTTCTTCTATCAAAGAGCTAGCTTCATCATAGCTCTTACCCATTAATGCTCCTCCTGCAGCAGCGTCTACAAGTGATCTCAAAGTTTCATCCAAACTCAGATAGAATATCTCAATGAGGAGATTATCAGGTAGTCCATGATGAGGACATTTCCTGATAGCTTCCTTGTATCTTTCCCATCCTTCATACAAGGATTCACCATGAAATTTTGTAAAGTTGGTGATTTCATTTCTTAACCTAGCTGTCCTAGCTGGTGGGAAAAATCTCCTCAAAAACTTGTTTGACAAATCTGTCCAATTTGTGATGGATTCCTGGGGTAATGAATTGAACCAAGCCAAAGCCTTGTCCCTTAATGAAAAAGGAAATAGCTGCAACCTTATTGCTTCATCAGTAACACCATTCATCTTGATGGTGTTGCAATACTGAAGGAATTTGGCAAGATGATCATCAGGTGTCTCATTTGGATATCCTCCAAACTGATGAGCTTCTACCATCTGAATTAGTCCCGGCTTGTTTTCAAAGTTGTTAGCTTGAACTGCTGGTCTTCTAATTGGATTTCCAGACACAGTTGGTTCTGTGTAATCCCTTAATGCCCTGGCAGGGGCTTTGATAAGTACAAAATACCCTAATTATTCACATGGTTTTAGTATGATATTATAGTGATTTTTATGTGAATAATTGTAGAAAAGGATACTGATTTGGGTAATATGTTAATTTCACGATTAAGAGGAGATAATAAGCATTATAGAGATGTTTTGATGAATTACAACAAGTTTTGATGAAGAAAGTGCAAAGTGAAGAATTTCAACATACATGAGATTTCAACACAAGCTGTGTTGAATGCTGGTGTTGGCCTTGAAAAATGTACAGCAAGATATTGTAAAGAACATAAGGAAGCAACACGAGCTATGTTGGATGCTTATATTAGAGATAAGAAATGGACAGAATGCTTTATGGAACAAACACGACTTCTTAACACAGGCTGTGATCGGGCTTGTGTAGGACTCCAAATCGTGACAAATCCAAGGAAATAGCTGACATGAGAAAGCAACACAGCCCCGAACACGTCCCGTGTAGAATGCCCGTGTAGAAGACAATTCCATTTTCTTATAAATAGATCCAACCACTCTTTGTTGAAGACAGAGAAGAGAGGAGAAGAAACCCTAGGAGAGAAGACGTGCGAGAAGAAGAGGAACTCCTAATAATTTTCCATCACAAGACTTGTGGTTAAATGGTGTAATCATCATGTTTTCTCATTATTCTTCCAAGGTTTATATTTGTAATTATTTTACAATGGAAGCTTAGATCTATATGCCCTAGATTTTGAGAAACCTTAACCCTAATGTGGATTGAATTGATTTGTTGAATGAAGTTCTTGTTCTTGAATCTATTCATGTTGTTTGATTGTCTTAATCTAATATATGCGCAATATTAGATTATTGTATGATTCTTGTTAATTGAATCGACGGATTAATTAATAGGAAAGATCTAGCATGAGTAGAAGGGTTTGAATGTAAATCTAGAGATAGATTACATGAATCTTTTGCATCAAGAATTTATCTTTATGAGGAATTGTGATCATTAATGCAACCTTTATATGCATCTAGTGAGGAGAGATTTCCATTAGACATATAGGGTTAGGATTTAATTATCTTGAGAAAGAGACTAATGAAATTAGGTTCCTGCAATTCAAGAACGCGTGCTGCATTGACGAATGTTATTAATAAGATTGATAGGGTTAGTGGTGTATCAAGGTCTAGGGTATTGTTTTGTGATTGTCGAATTATTAAGGTTGTGAATATACATTGATTGCGAATTAATTAGTTAATTAGTGAATCGTAGTTGTTAGTAATAAATGCATTTAATTAGATTTGCTAATAGTGGAAAACCGATTAATTCTAGTAATTGTCTTAAAGATCCTTGTGGACGATATCCGTTGACCCTATACAACTATAGATAGGTACACTGCCTAACTAGGTCGTAAGAGTTTAATTGGAATTATAAATTTAAGAGTTGATACGATCTACATCAGGCTTGGATTTGATTATTGTTGTTTTCACCTTCTGTCATCACTTCTGATTGTCTTTGTTCTCTTTGTCTGTTCACTTTTCTTAATGAACGTAGTGTACATTCAATCTCAAGATTGAGGGATAGAAGTTCCCTACTTCTACTCCTGTGCATATAACCTGAAAAGAACACACACAACAAACCAAACAGTAAAATGAGCCTAAATTACTAACAGAACTAAAATTGTTTAATATTAATCTTTCCCCGGTAACGGCGCCAAAAACTTGATCCGCTTGAAATGTTTAATATTTTAAAACCAATTCTCCAGCAAGTGTACTGGGTCGATCAAGTAATAAAGTGATGAATGAGTATCGATCCCACGAGGAAAGTTTAATTACTAAACATTATTAGTTCATTTCAATATTTAGGCCAAGAGAAATCAAATTCTTTATATAAATATTTACTATAATATCTACACTATGCAATGTTTAGTAGTTACTAATTCTACTCACACAAGTCTTAACAAGTAAGGTTAGTGGGATTGAGATAAAATCCGATTTCCTCCAATCATGTTGAACTCGGGTTATTAAAATTGTTAGAGTTTATGCATATCCATGTGAATCTACCAAGATTGACAAATTCTAAAAATGAATTTGAAAACCTTTTTCTACCTAAAACACTCAATAGCTTTCACGACTGAGCATTTTGATAGATTCAATATGTGCAACTAAGAGTTTCCCAAATCTGAGTTGACTCATTATCCTAAATCAAGAAATTACAGAATTCCTTCTTTAAAACTTATATTTAAAACAATGTTTGAGCAGTAATGATAGACTCTACTAGGATTAAAAACTCTCTTGCCATCGCATACTTGAATTTTTCACCTAAATATAAATTCAAACGAAATTAAAGTCTTTGCCAAGATACCCAATTTCATTCAAACTTGAATTCATCCGAATTTTAAGTTATTAGTTTGAATTTAGCAAGGATATACATCATTCTTACAACCCAATAACACTAGTTCAACAATCACTTCAGAAAATCAAGGATTTCACCATTTCCCACCGTTCAAATTTAGCTAATAACCATTTCTACTCTATCTAACAAGATACTAATAACAACTATTATAATATTCATCATGAAATGTAAATAACAAAGCAAGTGAAGGAGAAATTACCAATAATCAGAGAAACAAACCGTATAAATTGTAACTGAGATCCTTGTTAGCAAATTATATTCAATCTACGAACAAATAGAACAAATTTGATGAAGATCCAAGTACATCTTGATTTTCTACTTCTATCTCTCTCTAAAACTATCGGGTGAAATTGAAAATGGAAAACATAACGTAAGTCCCTTTTCTCTCTCCTCAAAGCATGTAAAAATACATGCTTTTCGTGTAACTGTCGTGTAACTTCTGCATCCAACGCCAGCGGTTTCTTATCCAACGCCGGTGGCGTTCAATCAAGCGCTAAGGATTTGTAAACTGATGGTCTTCAACGCCGCCTTTGAACGCCGGCAGCGTACTCCTCAATTTGTCGGCGTTGCCTTCAAATTCAAATACTCTATCCATCCTCAAACGCCGGCGGTGTTGGATCTAGCGTTAAATACTTAGGCTATGTGATGTTTCAACGTCGCCCTTTTAACGCCGGCGGCGTTTCCTTCAATTTTGCTGGCGTACGCTTTCATCCCTCTCAACACCGGCGGCGTTTCGCTTAAATTCACCGGTGCTTGTGCTTTTCATTGCCAATTCACACAATTCTTCATGTTTCCTTGTTGCTAATTTCCATTTTCATTCCTGACCTGATTCCGAACAAACGACACAAAACTAAATATTAATTCCTTTGGTTTTATAATAATTAACACAACTAAGTATCAATTCAGAGATGAAAATTATATCAATTTTCTGAGTTTATCAAAGTAATAATAAATATACAAGAATCTAGAAATAAAGTTAACCCACAAATAATAATTAACAGTCCATTACATAAGTCTCAGGGGCATTCCCCACTAAATCTTCAAGGATCATATAAAAATTACTAAATCTTTACAAGATAACTTAAATACTTCATCAAAAGATTTTGAAGAAAGTCTATTCTAAATCTTCGAGTAGATTTCCCCCAAAAGCTCCCAAAACGAAGACTTACTTGGATATGCGAAGGCCTTGGATAAAGGAACAAATGATCCTACGTATATAAAAATCTATAGCGATGTAAGCTTTACGAGCTTAGTAAGAATATTCTTAATTTACATACTCGAAATAAAGATATCAACCAAGTTTATTTATATAAGCAAGTGAAATACAACAAACACGTGAGCATACAAGACATATGGTTTTTTAGGAACCATATGTTGAATGAATTTAAGCTCTTTATTCAAGGTTAGGTATTCCGGCCAATTACACCCAACAATTTTAACAAAACTATTTTTATAGTTATTACCAACTACAATTCGCTACCAAAAACATGTAGATCTTATCGGCTCCTACTCGCCATCAATTTGTGTGGTTCTTATCGACTCCTACTCGCCACATACAGATTCTACCAGTTATGCTAAGCACCACTATCATACACTCGTCCCACCAATTGTATAATAGTGAATGTAATGTGACTCAACTCGTGAAGTGCAAGCATTAAATTTTATTTAGAGCCTAGCCATTTATATTCAATTTCTTGCAAGTGATCAACTAATTTCAAACACTTCAACATGCTAGTAGAACATACAATTCATTATAGGCACTTCATGGCACGGTATGCTTAAAGTTCTTTCACCAACATTATATAAGTCACATGCACTTTCCATTTTATCTTTTTCCTATGTCTAGTGCTACTATACTACAAGCACAATCATAAGTATGAAAAACAAGGGAAGTAGACTCATTCGGCCATGACTTAATGGTATTTCCTTAATCGAAATAGTTTTCCAGATAGTAAACGTCATCCTCCTCATTTCCTAAACAAAGGAAATACTTAAAATGAGTATTCCATAGAATTTCTAATCAAATTTTCTAATTCTATCTTCTAATTGCAGTAAAATTCGTATTGGTGAAAATTCCAACTTAAAATGGCCATAACTTGCTCATTTTAACTCGGAATTTTGCATATTATATGCCATTTTCTACCTACTTGAAAAGAACTATTTATTTCTAAAGTTATTTTCATCATGAAAATTTGTTTGGGTCCCGAAATAGCGAGATACAGATTCATCATGAAAATCTCAACTTTCAAAACACAAGTTTTCAGATCTTTCTTCATCAAAAATTTCTTGTACAAAAATATAGATATTTATATAGTTGAAAAATCCTTTGAATATATATATATATATATATTGACTCATATTATATGCATGAATTTAGTGAGGTTGTCTCAACAATTATTTTTCTGTAAAATAATGTGTCCTAAAAGTTGGAAAAAGTAAAGACTTAGAAATTTACTTAAGTTTGTTAGAAAATTTTCTTGAATTATTATAAGTGAGTGTTTCCTTCTTTTAACTTCATTTCTTAACCTTTGAGAATAATTTAATTTCCTAAAAATAAATTTAGTCTTTTTAAGATTTCTACCAAGTTTATTTCTAGTGGTTGTACAATGTCGTTTTTTTTTAAGTATTTCTTGATAGTGACTAAAATTTCTTAAAGTAGTCATGTTTATGTGTTTTTAATTTTTCCTAAAGTTAGTTCCACTTTAAATAAATAATAATTATGTTCTAAGTTATTTACTAATTTTATTTCCTAAGTAAGATTTATTTCTAGAAAATTAATTTTTGATGATTTTGTAAAACTTGTCTAG
This sequence comes from Combretum micranthum, assembly GCA_024138025.1. Taxonomy (NCBI): domain Eukaryota; kingdom Viridiplantae; phylum Streptophyta; class Magnoliopsida; order Myrtales; family Combretaceae; genus Combretum; species Combretum micranthum. The sequence continues at coordinate 574,352 of JAMXBD010000771.1, read as the reverse complement.
ACCTTAGTATTTCAAAGTGTTGGTGAAAATTTCATAATTAAGTTTAAGAAAAACTTTTTTAACCATAGAATAAGCAATATGGGTTATAAAGAAATTTTCTTCAGCTGGCGACTTTGGTCTGGCTTTCCTTGTTTTTTTAAAGCTGGCTCAAGGCTGGCAGCCTTATGCCGGCTTTCAGTTTTTCAATTTTTTTTTTTAAATGAATAACCTATCCACACTAAAAATAAAGTTAGTAAAAACAAAAATAAAACTACTCTAAAATTAAACATGGGTTGCCTCCCAAGAAGCTTAGTTTAGAGTCGCTTAGCCCGACTTTTCCAATTCTTTTCATGGTTCCTTCAGATTCATGACAGTGGAAGCACTATCATGGTTTTCCCTTTCATAAAAATGTTTGAGCAAATGCCCATTCACCTTGAAAGTCCGATTATCATCAGTTTTCAATTCTACTGCACCATAGGGAAAAACTTTGCAATTTCAAACGGTCCTGACCATCTTGATCTCAACTTTCCTGGAAACAACTTCAAAGAGTTATAAAGTAAAACTTTTTGTCCAGGCAAAAACTCCCGCTTGATAATGTTTCTATCATGCCATCTTTGCTCGTTCTTTGTAGATACGAGAATTCTCATAAGCTTCATTCCTCCATTCATCCAATTGATTCAATTGAAGCAATCTTTTCTCACCTGCAGCTTTTTCATCAAAATTAAGGAATTTAATGGCCCAATATGCCTTGTGCTCAAGTTCTACAGGAAGATGACATGATTTACCAAAAACAATCATAAATGGGGACATTCCAATAGGGGTTTTAAAAGCAGTTCTATAAGCCCATAATGCATCATCTAGTTTTAAAGACCAATCTTTTCTAGATGCATTAACAGTTTTTTCCAAAATTCTTTTTATCTCCCTATTGGATACCTCAACTTGTCCACTTGTTTGTGGATGATAGGGGGTAGCAATTTTGTGTGTAACACCATATTTTGACAAAAGTTTTTCAAATTGCTTGTTACAAAAATGTGATCCCCCATCACTAATGATAGCTCTAGGCACCCCAAATCTGGTAAAAATATTCTTTTTCAAAAATTTCAAAACTACTCGGGCATCATTTGTTTGTAAAGCAACAGCTTCCACCCATTTAGAAACATAATCAACTGCCACAAGTATATATTTGTTTGAAAAAGATGAGGGAAAAGGACCCATGAAGTCAATTCCCCACACATCAAAAAGCTCAATTACCAATGTTTTTTGTGGTAATTCATGTTTCTTGGAAATATTACCAGTTCTTTGACATTGAGCACAAGACAATAAATATTTCCTAAATCACGAAACAAATTAGGCCAATAAAATCCAGATGATAAGACCTTAGCTACAGTCCTTTGAAGACCAAAATGACCTCCTGCTTCTTTTGAATGACAATGCTCAATAATGTTAAGCTGTTCAGATTCAGGCACACAACGTCTAATTACTTGGTCAACACATTTTTTGAACAAATATGGTTCATCCCAAAAATAGCTTTTCACATCATGCAAAAACTTTTTCTTTTGTTGATAAGACAAACCATATGGAATGATTTTGCTAACCAAGTAATTGACATAATCAGCATACCAAGGCAAATTAGGATGTCTACTGCATGCAATTGTTCATCAGGAAACTTTTCATTGATAGGAATATCTAAACTATCAGATTCTAGTCTAGATAAATGATCAGCAATCACATTCTCAGTTCCCTTCTTATCCTTAATCTCAAGATCAAATTCTTGCAGCAACAATATCCATCTAATCAACCTTGGCTTTGCATCAGCTTTAGCAAACAAGTATTTCAAAGCAGCATGATCAGTATATACTATGACTTTAGATCCTATCAGATAAGGCCTAAACTTGTCACAAGCAAATATAACAGCAAGAAGTTCCTTCTCAGTTGTGGCATAGTTTCTTTGAGCCTCATTCAAAGTCCGACTAGCATAGTATATAACATGAAACAACTTACCTCTTCTTGACCCAATACTGCTCCTACAGCAAAGTCGCTGGCATCACACATAAGTTCAAAAGGCAGCTCCCAATCTGGTGCAATAATCACTGGTGTAGATGTGAGCTTTTCCTTTAATAAGTTAAATGCCTGCAAACAATTGTCATCAAAATTAAACATTGTATCTTTCTCAAGAAGATTGCAAAGGGGTTTAGAAATTTTAGAGAAGTCTTTAATAAATCTCCTATAAAAACCAGCATGTCCTAAAAAACTTCTAACTCCCTTAACAGTGGTGGGTGGTGGTAATTTCTCTATGATCTCAATTTTGGCCTTATCAACTTCAATTCCTCTCACTGAAACTTTATGACCCAAAACAATCCCTTCTCTTACCATGAAATGACATTTTTCCCAGTTTAAAATCAAATTTGTTTCTTTGCATCTTTGAAGAACACAAGCTAAGTTTTCTAAACATGCTTCAAAAGACTTTCCAAAAACAGAAAAATCATCCATAAAAATTTCAATAAAATTTTCAAGCATGTCAGAAAAAATAGCCATCATACACCTTTGAAAAGTAGCAGGTGCATTGCAAAGACCAAAGGGCATCCTCCTAAAAGCAAAAGTGCCATAGGGACAAGTAAAAGTGGTTTTTTCTTGGTCATCAGGAGCTATAGAAATTTGATTATAACCAGAATAACCATCTAAAAAGCAATAATAATCATGCCCTGCAAGTTTTTCTAACATCTGATCAATGAAAGGAAGGGGAAAGTGATCTTTTCTGGTGGCATCATTTAACTTTCTATAATCAATGCAAACTCTCCACCCAGTTACAGTACGAGTAGGAATCAAGTGATTTTCTTCATTTTTCACTACAGTCATACCACCTTTCTTTGGTACAACTTGAACTGGACTACCCACTTACTATCAGAGATAGGATAGATAATACCTGCATCAAGTAGTTTCAAAACTTCCTTTTTTACTACCTCCTTAAGTGTTGGGTTAAGTCTCCTCTGTGGTTGAACTGTTTTGTACTCAGCTTCCATCAAGATTTTTGAGTGCAAATTATAGGGCTAATTCCCTTGATATCAGCAATAGTCCAACCAATTGCTTCTTTATGCTTCCTTAGAACTCCAAGCAGCTGCTTCTTGTTCACCTGTCAAATAAGATGAAACAATTATTGGCAAAGTATCTCCAGTTCCTAGAAAAGCATATTTTAAATGTGAAGGAAGGGGTTTAAGCTCAAGATTTGGTGGTGTATCAATGATGGTACTGGCTTGCTTTCACTAGTGCCTAGCTCCTCATAATATCTTCCTTTGATTTGGTGCACTTTCTCAACTTCTTCTTCTTGCTCATCATCACTCCATTCATCAAGATTTCTTAAAACAGATTCCACAGTCTCTACACCTACATTCTCTTCAACAGACTCAGAAATAAACTCATCAATAATATCAATAGTATAACAGGAACCTTTATCAAATCTTTTCATTGCATCATAAACATTAAAGGTTACCTGATCATTTTCTACCCTTAAAGTGAGTTTACCTTGTTCCACATCAATTAATGCTTTACCGGTTGCAAGGAATGGTCTGCCAAGAATCATTGGGACTTCACGATCCTCATCCATTTCCAAGACTATAAAGTCTACAGGAAATATGAACTTGTCAACTTTCACCAAAACATTTTCAACAATACCACGTGGGTATTTGACACTTCTATCTGCAAGTTGCAAGTGACATGAGTCTCCTTGCATTCTTCAAGTCCTAATTTCCTGAAAATGGATAGAGGCATAAGATTAATACTTGCACCAGAATCAATAAGTACTTTATCAAAATGAAATTTTCCTATAGTGCAAGGAACAGTAAAACTCCCCTGATCTCTTTGTTTGGTAGGCAAGTGAGGTAGACTTTTCTGCAAAATCATGGAGCATTCTCCTGTAGCATCACTGGTTCATTTCCATCAATCCTTCTCTTCTTAGTAAGCAATTCCTTGATAAATTTTGCATATGAAGGCATTTCTTGAATCACTTCTAAGAATGGAATATTGATTTGCAACTTCTTGAAAACATCTAGAAATTTTGAAAATTGCTCATCCAATTTTTGTTGCTTCAATCTTCCTGGAAAAGGAATGGGTAGAACATAAGATCTTACTTCAGGTGATTTTTGCATAGGTTCCTCCATCTTTTGTTTTCCTTTGTCTTTGACTGGAATCTCCTCAGTTTCTTGAATTTTTGACTCAGCGGTCACAACTTCTTTGCCACTTCTCAAAACTATTGTATTCATAGTTTTAGGATTTTCCTCAGTGTTGCTTGGTAGAGAGCCAGATGGTCTATTACCAATTTGCTGAGCAAGTTGATGGAATTTCCCTGGAAGATCTTGAATAATCACATGCTGATTGTTGAGTGTGGTCTGAGTAGTTTGAATGAAAGGCTTTAACAACTCATCAGTTGAAATTTGATTTTGCTGAGGTGGAGGTTGATTATTTCTTATGGGACCTTGTCTTTGAAATCCAGGTGGGGGCTTGAAAACATTTGCATCATTCTTGTAGGAAAGATTTGGATGATTACGCCATTCTGGATTATAAGTATTTGAATACGGCCCATAATTAACCCTTCCAAAGTTTCCAACATAGTTGAGTTGCTCTCCAATTGATGATGGTGTATTACCATGAGGACAATCATAAGTTGGATGTGGTCCTGAGCACTACTCACAAGTAGCAACCTGATTAGTATTCAAAGAACTAGATGCTACAAGTTTACTCACTTGTGTAGTTAAAGCTGAAACTTGAGTAGTGAGTTGTTGCATGGATTCACTATCTTGAATAGATTCCACCTTTGATCTTGTTCTTTCATAGCTCCAGTTGTGAGCACTAGAAGCTAATTCTTCAATTAATGCACTAGCATCATCATATGTTTTTTCCCATGAGTGATCCTCCAGATGTAGCATCCATCAATGATCTCAAAGTCTCATCTAGACTGAGATAGAAATTTTCAATCAAAAGATTGTTCGGAAGTCCATGATGTGGGCATTTCCTAACTGCTTCTTTGAATCTTTCCTAAGCTTCATATAGTGATTCTCCATGAAACCTTGTAGAGTTGGTGATCTCATTTCTTAATCTGGCAGTTCTGGCAGGAGGGAAAAATCTCTTCAAAAACTTTGTTGTCAAATCTGCCCATGAAGTAATGGATTTGGGAGGTTGAGAGTTGAACCATGCCAAAGCTTTATCCCTAAGAGAGAAAGGAAAAAGCTGCATTCTAATGGCCTCATCTGTTACGCCATTAAGCTTGACAGTATTGCAATATTAGAGGAATTTGGCAATGTGTTCATCCGGTGTTTCATTAGGATATCCTCCAAATTGATGTGATTCAATCATCTGAATCAATGCTGGTTTTAGTGCAAAATTGTTGGCTTGAACTACAGGTCTTCTCACAGCAGGACCTTGAACAGTAGGTACTGTATAATCCCGAAGTGCTTTAACAGGCGCAGCTTAAATTTGATTGTTGTTTTGATCATTGTTGCCATCATTGTTTCTTGGTTCGTTTTCTGCCATTTCTTCTTGTCTTCTGTTTTCTCTTCTTTGTTGATGCAGGGTTCGTTCTATTTCAGGATCAATTGATAGGATTTCCCTACTTCTACTCCTATGCATGTAACCTGCAAAAAGAAAAGAAAATAATCAATTTCTTGGAAAAATACCTAAATTACTAGCAAAACTAAAAGTAATCTAATATTAATTTTGGTCCCCGGCAACGGCGCCAAAAACTTGATCTGATTGGAATGTGCATGTATAATTTCAGATATACCAGCAAGTGTACTAGGTCTTGATCAAGTAATATGGAAGTGTTGAGTATCGTTCCACAAGGACTAAATTAACTACTAGATTTATATTAGTTTTTATACTATTCAGGCAATCAAAATTTATCAATTAACTAACTAATTCTATCTATATGAATGCAATGAGATTGTGAGAAGTTATATAAGATGAATGTGGGAAGGAATAGAATCCATCCTAATTTTTACTAATCATGCTAAATTTATATTATATGAACAATTAAGATTATAGATATTTGTAAGAAATTGTTAAAACTTAAAACTATCAAGTTTTAGTAAACCATAAAATAATCTATTAGCTTCTGCTATACAAATTATCAATGCAATCTAATTTACAATTATAAATCTCCCAATTCTATAAATGTCTAACATCCTAAATTAACTTCTCCTAATTCCTTAGTGAGAAATTAAAATAAAATATTGCATGAATCGCAAAGAATAATTTCCAAATTAATATTAAACTTAATTGCTTTCACAATTGTTGTTTAATTTCAATTCACGAATTCCTATGAACCCGAATTCTTTTTCCAAATTATCAGAATTCTTATCAATTCAATTTCAATCAGAAATAAAATAGATAATTAGGATTCAATACAAATATTCCATAATTCTAACAATCCTATAATATAAATTCAAGAATCATTTTAGCAAAATTAGGATTTCATCACTTCCCACAAAGAATCGTTTAGCTACTCATGGATGTTGATTCAACAATCAAATAAGAATATGTAATTGATAACATTATGAACAAAAAAAAATCCAGATAAATGAATTGCATAAAAAAGAGATTAGATATCACCAATTCAAATATCGCAATCTTCAATTACAATTCTTGAAAGCTCAAATTCACTCACAAATCTCTATGAAAATGCTAAGACTATTTGTATAATGAAGTACTTTCTATTTGCTTCTGCTTGTCCTTGTTAGAGGGGGGAGAACCCCTATTTGTAGGAAAAATTTCGTACAAAACATTAATGGAAAATTTCAGTTTCAACTTGTACGCAGGCAGTTACAAATCCTACGCCGACGGCTTACAGACGGCGTAAAGGCTTCTTCTTCTTTGCACAGGCAGTGCACTGGCAGCTTTCTTCTTCGGTTACAAGTGTAAGTCACTCCTACGCCGGCGGCTTAGATATAGATCTAGCCGGTGTATATGATGAGAAATGAAAGGTTAGGCCAATTTATAATGAAAGTTGTCCCAAAGCCGGCGACTTTTATACGGCTTAGACACTTCAGCATATTTGGTTTCTTAAATTGCCTTCAAGCATGAGTTGTCTACTTGTCGCTTCTTATCTCTAATCTATACTGCCCCAAGCCGCCGGCGTAGGATGTAACTCCTTTTGCACTAGCATCGTTTGAGTTCTGAGTCGCCGGCCTTCAATGTACGCTGGCCTATTCATCTTCTACGCCGGCAGCTTTGAGGCGGCTTATAATTGGTTGAGTCAATCCTTACAAAGCTAATAGTGTAAGCAACGACTTTGAGTGAGTGCATCTTGTAAGCCATCTGAAAGCCAGCGGCTTTGAAGTTTGAAAAGCCGGCGTATCCTTGAATTTTTTCAATTTTCATTCCAAAATTTCTTGTGTTGATTTCTTTGTCCAAAATAGACCTGAAACATGAATTTTAATCAAAACAATTATCCATTCTAGCTATTTTGAATATCAACAAGTTGTATATAATATGATCTTATCAGGTTTAAGAGTGTGGGGTTGCCAAATCTAAACACTAGGGTTTGTTGACGTCTTTTGTTGACATTTAGGATTTTCGGTTAACTTTTAATTCTAAGATTTAAGCATAAACTTTGCAAAAATTCAAGGGTTTATAGACTGTCCATCGGTTTGTGGATGATAAGTTGAATTAAAATGTAACTTAGTCCCCAAACATTTTTGCAAACTTGTCCAGAATTTTGACATAAATAGGGGTCTTGATTTGATACGATTCTCGTTGAGACTCCATGTAATCCTATAATCTCCTTTATATATAATCGTGCTAGCTTGTCTATTGAATGGGTCATGTTTATAGGAATAAAGTGTGCCGACTTGATAAGTCGATCCACTACGACCCATATGGCATCATATCCAGCTAATGTTCGGGGTAGACCACACATAAAGTCCATCATAATTTGATCCAATTTCCATTATGGCATGGTTAATGGTTTCAAAAGTCCTCCCAGTTTTTGATGCTCGATCTTCACTTATTGGCATGTAGGGCTTCACTACAAATTCATCTACGTCTATTTTCATACCATTCCACCAGTTATGGCTCTTAGGTCTTGGTACATCTTAGTCTACTGGGATGCATGGTGTATCCCAAATTATGAGCTTCACCCATAATTTCCTTCTTCATCTCTTGTCGTCTGGTACAAATAACCTTCCTTTCATTTTACTACATCCACCTCATCTATCTCGAAATCAAGTATTTCCTTCCCGAACCTCCACTTCACTTTTTGAATCATTCGTCATATCGTAGATTCTTCTTAGATTTTTCTACTAAGGTCAGCTCCCTCACCAAGTTGGAAATATTTTGTCTCCACACTGTAAGCCCCAGAAAATTTTAGTAATAAATTTCAGATGAATTTTGAAAAAACCCTAAAAATCACTCCAAATTAAAAGCAAACTTAAATAGTCCTAAATCACGAATGAATCCGGAAATTTCTCAATCTTGAGGAAAATAAGAATCCTTAAAAACAAAATAAGAACTCAACATACTTCAACTCCAAAATGACTTCGTACGACAAATTCTATACTTAACTCCAACTTATAAAATCGGATAATATAAAGCCCAAAAATAAATTATTAAATAGTAAATAATGATTAACCTTCGGAAATAAAACTTAATTCAAAGAATTTAGAAAACGTCGAGAGATATTAAATACTTACAAAAATCAAATTTAAAATAAATTTCTCAAATCAAATATGCTGTATAAACATAAAATATCAGTTTCCAAATTGGCCAAGATCTAAACCAGAAAATCACCCGAAAACCCTAAGTGGAATACAGTAGTTTAAGTCCGGCAATCTCGCGTCCCTAACCCTAGAGGCCGAGATGTAGTTTAAATGTGTAGAATAGCTCGTAATAATATAAGTTCGCCTAAAAATATCAGATTGGTAAATTTTTGACCTATTTCGAACCCGTTCGGATACAAACTTCGAAAAGCGTGTCCCGGGGCTCAAGATATCAAAAATATACCATTAGTACCGTTAGACTTGTAATTTCATAAGATTTCCAAATATATCAGTTATATATTTCAAGTTATAAAAATTACAGTTATAACCTTTTTATCCGTATTTCATTACTACCGTAATTAATTAGTTTTTTGCACTATTCACTTTTATTTCATTACACATTTTATTATTCTTATAAACCTTTCTATTTTTAGATAAATATTTTATATATTATAGAAAATTTTGTTTTTCTAAAATTTAGTTCGTTTCGGCTTATACAGATCAGATGCTGTTTAGGACTCGATACTAAAAATAAAAATAAATTAATTAAATAATTAAAAAATATTTTTTTTATTTTCATAAAATAATTTTTTAGATTTTTCAGGTTATAAAAATATCATTATAGCCCATGTTCGTGTATTTTGATCATGCTGGTAACATATTTGTTAAAATACTAAAATAATTCAAATAATTATTTAATTTTATTTATGAAAATTCTGCCACTTATTTAAAAATATTTTTCCTAATTTTATTTTGTATTTTTCTTAATAAAAAGCACTTTTTCCAACCCATACTTTAAGTGCACCTTTCACATATCACTGTCTTTTCACTTCATCTTTCTACACTTTGTTCCACACTTCATGGCAGATTTTTTCTTTCTTTTTGCTGCCCTTGTCCTTTAATTTACTCCTAATTTGACTAAAATAAATATATTCCACTCCTTTTAAAGACAACACATACACATTAATTATACAATTCAATTTCAAGTCAAATTTCAAACAAACTCCCTCTCTCTCCCCCTCTCTTTCACGTGTAGTACCTCATTCTTGCTGCCCTTGTTTTATTTTTTTCTCTTTCATTTAATACAATTCTCTCTCCATTTAATGACTCTCAATTATTTCCTTTCATTTCCTTTGAAACCCTCTCTCTTTTCCTCTCTTTCTTTCTTCATTATGTTCTTGATCTTGCAAAACACAAGCTGCCCCCACTTCTAAACCATGCTTCCGCACTTCATTCTTGAGGATTTTTAAGTAAACTTTCTTCTTAAAGCTTCCATAGGTGATATAGGTAAAGTATAATGAGAGTTTCATGCATCAAATGACCTTCCATAAGCTTAAAAACTAAGGATGATGATGCCAAAAATGAAACACTCCTCTTCTCCATGATTATTATCTTGTATCACTATTATTTTCTTATTAAAAGTAGTTATATTTTGTAGATCTAACTTTTTGTAGCTTTGCTTTTCGTTATTGCCTTAGATCTTGTTATTTGAGTTATCATTTTTTTTATTGCTTATGATTTATGCATATATTCATCATCCACATGTCCATCATGGTGTTCATGCATCTACAACTAGTATAGTAAACTAGATCTAATGTTTTGAGTTCATAAATGCATTAGAAGTAAACCCCGGGAATTTTCCACATTAGTACCCAACCTTAAATAGCATGTATAAACTAGATAATAGATTTAGATCCTAATCGAAGTCTAATAATAAATTAATATTTAGATTTTGGATAGATGAAGAATTTAGGAAACCGAATAAAGAAATTCTTTAACCCAATTAATACCAAAAAACGAGATTTTGTATCTTGAATAACTAATTCAAGATATGATAAAAAATTTAGACCCGAAACCTGATATACAAATAGATTTAAATAGAAAATGAATATAGGATTAAATGATTGTTTTTTATCCCAATAATGATTCGAGATTAGAATAACGAGTAGTGATGAGTTTTATTTAGACTTAAACCCTAAATTCAAGATTTCTAGTTAAAATTTAAAAGCTACTAATAAGATTTCATGTTTGGTATCAAAACTAGAGATATATATATAGTTTGATTTCTGTATTAAGTCCAATACTGCATAAATGATTATTTATGCTCCTAAACAGAAAACGATGATCCAAAAATGAACCGTTAAGATTTTAAATACACAACGAAAATACAAACTGATGAATAACTTAAAATCTAAACTTCAAACAAATAATCAGATCACGCTATTGTTCTAAACCGAGTTTTCTTAAGCTATCGGAGCCTGAAACAAAAATTGACCTAACGAGCTTAAGAAATCCAAATAGCGAAAGATAAAATTTTACGAATAAATAACTACGTATATATATAACCTAAATTTGTATTATTTGAAAATCTAAGTGTTTTGTATAACTTTATACACATATTTTTGTACAAAAACTTCCAAATATTAGCTGATTTATACCCGTATAACTCATTTAATTAACTCAAAACTAAATTAAAATAATAAACTATATGTATTTTCGGCTGGGGTTCAGTGGAAATTGTGTGGGAAGAAAGAGGAGCCGAAATATGGCTCAATAATGCAATTCTAAGTCAAAAATTCAATCCCAACAACCTATCAAATGAGACACCTTACCCCAGCATTTAATGAAATGAAAACAACAGCCAAGGGACATCAAATTTGGAGGAAGAATCGGAGGAGAAGCAGCCGTCACTTCTTCCTTTTTCTTCTTCTATATATATATTGTATTAAAGGATCTTAATGAGGAACCAACAAAACTCATTCATTCCCAAGTTCCACAGTACAAAATAGACTCCAAATAACAACCAAAATGAATCAAAAACAGAAAATAAACCGATCAAAACACCCAAGCACTAATTAAAAGAAGAACAAAGCTGAAAACCCTTGAAAACAAGTTCAAAGGTAAGTTGATGAAGTTCAAATGATTTTCTTTCAAAAATAAGAGTTATAACTAACTTATAATTATCTTAGGAACTTAATAAACACAAATACGAGCTTCGGATTACATCAAACAAGCTCCAACGAGGTAATACTCCAAAACCCTAGCTTTATGTTCTAAGAATCGAGATCTATATATATATATGTTTTTAAACGTGTTGAAAGTTGTTTTATGTCCTTATATATGATATATAAACACTTAGTAGTAGTTTAAGTATGTTTTTAACGTGTAAAAATCAAAGAACATGAATTGAACCGAGGAGGAAGATAATGAACAGTACAACATAGCCTCAAGGCTGGCAGTGTAAACGCTGAACGCCGGCGGCTTACATGGATAGGCCGGCGGCTTATAGGCGGCTTACACTAATCAGAGGCTACGTAGAATAATTTTCACGTAAAATATGAACATAAGCCGGCTACCTGGAGATCTACGTCGACGGCGTAGGGCAGGCGTACGTTGAAAGCCGACAGCTTTCAATGCCAGTGCACTCGAAATGAAATAAGTTTCAATGCCAGTGCACTCGGTATGGTGCCTTTGATATCGGCTCTGTACCTGGAGCTAGAGTGATTTCAAAATCAATCTCTCTTTTCGGTGGTAAACCGGGTAAGACTTCAGGAAATACATCCTCAAACTCATTCACCACGGGTATGTCACTCTTTTCTCCTCTTTCCTCTCTAATCCAGGCATCTTCTATTGGCACAATTTCCTCATCTTCCATCATTAGCTCGAAGGAGCTTAAACCAAGATCTCTTCGCACCGTGATCTCTCCAAGGAAGTCTACTCTCTCCTTCCTGTGGTCATCAAAACTTATCATCTTTCTTTGACAGTCCACAATGGCTTTAACCTTACTTAGCCAATTCATCCCAAGGATAACTTCATATTTACTCATCTCCAAGACTATCAAATCACTTGCTGAGATGTGTCCTTGGATTTCTAGCAAACAATCCTTTATTATCTCTCGAGTCGACACAACACTACCTGTGGGTGTCTTAATCCTTAAGGTTGTGGTTGTCATGGCTATGGGTAGACCAAGCCGCTTAGCCAAGCTGGTAGTGATAAAGGAGTGGGTGGCTCCCGTATCAAACAACACATAAGCTTCATTCCCATTTACTCCTATGCGTCCTGTTACCATAAACATTTATCACTACTTGGTCCTAATCACTCAACAACTATCTATTCCAGGGTTTCCATATTTCAGCTTTTCCTCTTACACAGGTTTTAAATTTCCTTTATAAAAACTTGCTACGAAGACAAAGAACTTTATCTTAAAAAGGAACTTGTTACTAACCTGTCACCAGGCCGCCATCCACATCGCCGTCTTGATCCAGCGCGGCCAGCTCCATGCCTTCCTCCTCATCATCCTCGATCATCCATTGGCCTTCAAAATTGTACAGCCGCATACCATGCATGGCCGAGGCTGCACGGCCTCCACTTCTGCTACCGGACCTTTGGGTGTTATCATTTCCTGGATTCCCGTAAGGCGGGTAGTTCCACACTTTTCCTCTGGGGCACTCGGAGGTTACATGGCCCTTTTCCTTGCAAAGGTAGCAGGTTATAGTCATCTTCTTTGGGCAAGCATAAACCAGATGACCTGCTTCGCCACAAAAGAAACACTTGTCCTTCAGCTGGGGACATTGCCTTGGGTAGTGGCCTCCCTTGCACTTCCAGCAGGAAATTGGACTTGGTTTGGTTAAACCTCCCACCAGAATTATCCTTAATACCGTGGTAGGGCTTGAATCCTTTCCTCTGTAGCTCGAGCTGGAGGCATCAAAGTGCCTTTTTCCGAACACTCTTTTGTCCGGTTCAGCATACTTTCTCTTCTTGGCCCCTTCAATCAAACGGGCCTTTTCGATCACCTCAAGGTAGGTCGACAATCCAGATTCATGTATCTTTATCCTTAGGTCCTCATCGAGACCTTCCAGGAACACTTGTTTCTGTAGCTCCTCACTATTCTTGTATGACTCAGGAGCATACTGCAGTAGGTGATTGAATTCCGTTTCATACTGCTCAATCGTCCTGCCTCTTTGTCTCACATGCAGGAAATCTGCGCTGTACCTTACTCGAGACTGGCGGGGAAATAGTTCCCTAGGAACTCTCTACGAAGGTCTCCCAGCTAACTGGGGTTGCCAAACTCCTTCGTTTAGACTCCCACCATACACGTGCATTATATCTTAACATGTATGTGCCGTACTCCAAACGGAGGTGTGGTGGGGTCTCATATGCTGCAAAAGAACGCTCAATTTGAGCCAACCAATCTTCCGCCTCATCGGGCTTTCCAAACGCCCCATCAAAGTAGCGGTTACTCTTTATGAAATCAGGGAGGGAACTCCTCTGGTAACCTCTTGGTGGTGGAGGGGGTGGATAACGAGCATTATATGATTGCTCCTCTGGTGGCATGGGAAACTCCTCTTGCATTCTCCTGTATGGAGGGGGTGTGGAGGTGGTGTAAAGCAGAACCCCTTAGACTTGGTTCGGAGTTTTGGGGTTGGTTCTGGTTTTGATTCTGGATGAATGCAGCAAACATATTTGTCAAATTCCCAATGGCATTCATCATAGCTGCCTGGGGGTCAGGCTGAGCAGCTTCAGGTATGCTAGCTTGGGGTTGATCTGGCTGGTTCGCACTACTAGCCTCACTTGGGAGTGGTTCTTGCTCCCGGTTTCGGTTCCTCCGGTTTCGTCTGTTACATATTGTCTTAATAAGTTTTATTTCTTCTTTAGAGTTTTGCGGTTTATAAAACGTTGGCTAAAGAGTTTTCAAAATTCTAGGAATAATTTAGAGAAATATAGAATTCATAAAAAGGCTCAAAGAAAATTTAAAGCTCCAAGTCGTTCACAAAAATCTTAAGTAAAGAAATCATAGCAATCAAAGGAATTCCAAATCAAGAAATCATAATAATAAAGAATTCTGAATCAAATGATGATATGAATGAGATTATGATTATGCAATTAAGTATAATGAATGTAGTCTACTACTAATGCAAAAGTATGATGCTTGTGAAACTTCATTCTTGGAATCAACATAAACTTCATTGACTTGTTTGTGCCGTACAAAAGTTGTTTTCAAATAAGCTTGCAAAATTGGACAACACAAAACAATTCTTCCGATACTAGTCGAAACTTCTATCTAATAACATCTAAGGACATGGAAAGGGAAACAGACAAGGAAAAAACATACTAGACCATAAAGAGATCCTAAGGCAATTTGGCATCCCGCATTGCCTACTATTCAAAAGAAACTATTGGACTTATGGGATACTACATCCTTCATTCTAATCAGAGTCGTCTGGTGAGGGGCTGGGAGTCGTCCTCGACTAGAAGATGCTCCATCATCCTTTCGGATGAACTGACTCAAATAGGCCCTAACAGTCAACCTCCTTCTCTGAGCGGGTCGGGCTAGAGGCTCTGGTCCTCCCTCTTCTTCCTCTTCTCTTCCTCTTCCTCTTCTTCTTCTGCTTCTTCTTCTCTCACTTCTTGATCTCCTACTTGATTTGTTTCCTCCATATCAACTCTATCATCAGATTCATTCCTAATTCCCATTTCTCTTTCTGCTTCTCTTCCTGCTTCTTCCCACATCCTACTCCACCTTTCCCTGAATTCACTTATCCAAGGGTCAGCTTCATTCATTCCCTCCACAGGTTCTGGAGCTACCGGTTCAGGGGCTACTGCCTCAACCTCAGGGGGTTGCTCGCCTACTGGGTATATATCTTTCCATACGGTGGGGTCGAATTCTGGTTCTACCCTCCCACTATCGGGTATGTCCAGATCCCTATTGAAATCCCAAACAACTGGTTCTGGTGGCGGGTTGGGTGGTTCAGGAGCTACGACTGGAGGGGTAGGGGATCTAGGCATCTCCTCTTCCATCCAATTTGGGTCCTCTTCTGGGTCTTCCTCCTCCTCAGATTCTTCCACATTGTTTTCTCCTTCCTCATTGTTTCCTTCATTCCCATTTCCTCAACAACTGGGGCATTAATCAGATGTACTCCCCCGTTTCCTACTTGTGGAGCTGGAGCTCCTCCTAGGAATGGGATAAGATCAGGTATCTAGCTTGCCACACAAAATGATTTCTGATATCTGCCAATTCCAATCCCTATGATCATCCAGGTCATCACGGGCATGCATAAAGTGGTCCTATACCATGCCAATTCCCAAAGTCTGGGTGGGTGGGACTTCCTTCATTCTTAAGAATAAATGTGGCTTCTCTTAACATGGGTTCTCCCGCATATTCTACCATCACCCTCTCTAGGGTATAAATAGTCTCCATGATTGTCCATCTTCTTCTCCTTATTGGATCATATCTTAACTGATCTATCACAGATATCCATCTTGTGTATCTAAGGCCCTCTTTCCATAGCTTATACATCTCTTTTATTGTCCTAGGTCGCTGGACCAATGCAAAGTCTTCACATAAAACCTTAACCGAAGCCGGTATTCCACCATGGTTTCATCTAGTCTTTTGGTGAAGTTCCTAGCTCTTCTCGGGTTTCACCCAAGGAAACCTACAACAAAAAACTATTAATTAGCCTAGCTTTTAACTCCAATTTTATCCTAGTTACTTAGTTCTAGGTTTGATTTTAACTATTGTCATGCCTAATAACCTAGTGCTCTGATACCACTTAAACTGTCACGCCCCATAGGGTACCCTAAACGTAACAGTCCGCCACATGCCATATAAGATTCCCGAATTACCACCTTAGTCTTTCGAGAGTCTCATATAGATGTAAGGCGTACCTTTACACAATAGAGTACAAGTCCGAATGGAGATAAAAGCTTAATTTGGCATGCATGGGCAATAGGATATAATTCATGAACATAAATAAATATTACATAATTCTAAGGGGCATTCCCCCGCAAAAGAATATTTAGCGGTCCATTACAGTCATCCAAGTCTTAGAAGTTTTCTATGGAAGTCTAATACAAAAATTATAACTTCTAGGGAAAACTCCTAGCTTCGTACCTGTTCAGCCGGGTCTCTTCGCCTAAGCCATAAATGCGTAAGCTGCAAAAGGAATGGTCTGTAGGGACGTAAGCTAACTAGCTTAGTGAGTGTAATCTCCCACAAAAACATTTATATCACAACAATTCAACCAAGTTATTAATCAAGCAAGTGTATGCATCAAACACATGAGTTCAACATACATATGACCAACCGGAAATCATATGTGGATGGAATTGCGCCCTCCATCCCGGGTTAGCAGATTAACGAATCCTGCGGTACGACAATATCCCGTTTATGGCTCACGGCTAACCTACGATTATCGATGTCGTTTATGGTTCACGACTAACCTACGATTATTCGATGTCGTTTATGGTTCACGACTAACCTACGATTATTCGATGTCGTTTATGGTTCACGACTAACCTACGATTATTCGATGTCGTTTATGGTTCACGACTAACCTACAAATGCTCATGCTCCATCCCCTTGTGATATGCACATGTCAATTTATCATTTACTCAAGTAGTTGATTAAGCCAATTTACTTAGGCGATCAATCAATTTATCAGACAATCCATCATAGCTAACTATACAATCAAAGTTTATCACCCGGTTTCGATATTCTTAATTTGTTCTCACATCATCAACAATCATATAATTTCCCAATAATCCCCATTATTCATATTCCATTCAATTGACCTACATTCTAGTGCACTACTTTACAAGCACATACAATAAATGAATTGGGAAGAAAAACTCACTCCGCCATCGGTACTCCGGTCTTCTAGTAGTAATAGTCCGGAGGTAACTCGTCACCGTCCACGGGTTCACCTATTCATATAAGAAATTACCCTAATAAGTATTCTATCAACTTAGGACACTAAAACTCTAAGGAAACTTAGTGAAATCGGAATTCGCGTCATTTCCGAAGTTCCGTTTTAAAATGGCCATAACTTGGTCGTTTTAAGTCGGAATTTCGCAAATTATATACCGATTCCTATCTACTTCGAAGAGCTTTCCAAATATGAAGTTTAAATCAAGTTTTGAAAATATCTAAGCCTCGGAATTGAGGGATCAGATCTGTACAGCGGGTTCCTTGATTCCAAAAATGCGGTTTTGATGAATGCATTTGAGATTCCTAAGTGTAAATGATGCTAAATGCAATGGTAATGATTTTCCCTATCATGAATGTCATGATGTGAACCTTAAGAGTCTATGTTCTTATAACTTTTAGATTTAAAGATTTTTAGAAAAAAACTTTCCTTAGAAACCATTTCCTCTCAAAGCTTAGTAAGTGAGTTTACTACATTTGACCACTACATTTACATGGATTTCCTTTAGAAAAACTCTACTTTATTTAAAGAAATTTTGACCTTATATTAGTTATATCCTAAGGCCTTTATTTCTTTAATAAAATCTACATTTACAAACTTTTAAGTGGGTCTTTTACTATGGGGTTTCCAAAAATCCGAATTTACAAAAGTTCATTTTCAAGTTGATTCCTTTAGGAAAAATATATTTTATACTTGAAACTTTAAGTATCTATTATACCTATATCCTAAGGACTTCATTTATTTAAGAAAATATCATTTTTGAAGTTGGAAAAATAGTGTTTTCTAACCCTTCATCCATTATTACGAATTTGGTTTTTCATAACTTTTAACTCAAAACTCCTATGGACTTCATCTCTTGTTTTCAACATTTTCTTTAGTAAAAACTCCTTTAGACTCATGAAAAATACCACTAATCATTATCTATTACCCATAGGCTTTATTTCTCTTATAAAATATAAGTTTAGAAGTTGTTAAAAGTGTTTTTGACCTTGGTTTTCAAAGTCATCCGAATTTTCAAAAGTCTTTTTCTTGTAAAGTACTTTTCTTTTTGACTTCATGGACCCATATATATAGATCTATACACTAGAAAGTCATTTACTAAAGACAAAAGTGTTAAAGACTATTTATGCACATATGAACAAAATAATAATGAAACTATAAATGCCTACATGCTCATGAGTAACAAGATGATGGATCTACTTTATCAAAAGCTTAAATGAGTTTTAAAAACATAAAAACCATATTTTTATAAAAGATCCTTTGTTTAAAAGACTTTTTGATGGATAAAGTAAAGCTTTTGATAAGGAAACTCCTTTAAAAGATAGATCTACCATGAATGGTTTGGGATTTTTGTGTTGTTATCTCATTGTTCCTACTACAAGATCATGGGAACATGGAGTTGAGATAACCAAAAATCACTAGCCATAACAAGTTTCATGAGTTGGAAGTAGTAGATCATACTTACTTGAAGTGGATGGAAGATAGAAGAGAAAAATGAGAAGTTGTGAGTGTGTGTGTGGGGTTCAAATGTTTCGGCCAAAGGGGAAAATAAGAGAGAAGAGAGCTTTTGCACTTTGTGAGTTTTGGAAAGAAAGAATGAGGAGAGAGAGAATAAAGATAGTTTATAGGAAGTGAATAGGTTAAATGGAGAAGGAAAAATCAAATTGAAGCATGGGAGGGGGGGGCCATATGCGCCGGTTTTGAAGAGAAAAGGGGGGGGGGGGGAAAGACTTGATTTGTCTCACTTGATTTGCCTTGATTTGATTTACATCACTTGTCATGCATTAAAGTGAATTTGAAGGGACAAAGTTATGGAGAATGGAAGAGATGTGATTGATGGTAAGAGTTAAATTTGTAGGGTAGGCTAATAGGTAGTGTAGGTGTACTTTATGAATAGTAATGAATAATTGACAAGACAATTTAATTTCCGGTAGTAATGAAATACGAATAAAAATGCTATAACTGTATTTTTCATAAACCGGAAAATTATGAAAAATATATTTTTGAAATCCTTATTTTATTTCGATTCAAATGAGTACTCATAAGAATATTTTTGAAATTCTAGTTCCGGGGCACGTTTTTCTATAATGGGTCTCGGGATGACCCGGAAGTGAAATTTTCTCAAAATCAGATATTTTCTTAGTTTGAAATATAAATAAGAACTATAATCAAAATTAAATTTTCTTAGAAAAATTTCTTAATTGGAAACCGAGGAAAAGCCGGAATTAGGGTTTCTAATTCTCACTCCAGGCTTGAGCTACTCTAGTTTAGGGTTTTGGTTTCCGGTTCTAAGGTTATCTTAGCTACTTGAAAAACTGGGGTTTACATAGTCTCTCCTCGGCAGGTGGGTCATTGAGTACTGGTTCTTCAACCCATTAAAAAGAGGGCGTAAATCTTTTTCATTTTTGGATTCTAGATCATCCAAACTTGTATCTGTGCATATGGTTGAGTGCTTGCATTGCATATGATTTGTTAATGACTTGTGTGATATATGGTATGTCTGGTTATTCACTGAGCTGTGGTTTCGCTCATACTCCTACAGTCTTTTCAGGTTCACTTTACGACCCTGGTTAGTTACATCCCGGAATATGGCTCCGGTAAGAGCTTTGAAGCTAGAAGTCTACAGATATATTTAGTTGATGGTTATGTACTATTAGATTAGATTATTTAGTTGTGCACTACAAAGGAAATATATGGTTTGTAATAGTTTCGTAATGTTTATTCACTAAGTTATTTCTTTCATGTATTTGTTATTTCTTATTAAGCAACTAAAAAGATCATGTTGTTTTGAAAACCTGTCATTCTCTGAAGGTAATCTAGTGATAGTAATCAAGTGTAACTTGTTTACTACTACTAGGGTACCCTCGCGGCGTGACATTAGACTTTTGTTTTATGTTCATAAACAACTTGTAGTGGCATAATGATAGTAGGAATGTTTTAGAAAGCTCAAGATCTATTTTATTTTCAACAAAAATCATTTTTGAAAATTCGGATGAAAAAGGACTCATATTTAGAAAAGTTATTTTTCAACTTCAAAATGTATATTTTTTGTTTAAAATGAAGGGCTTAGGGAATAGATAACATAAATGAATGATTTTCATGAGTAAAGTTTAGATCTATGAGTTTATAGTTTACTGCCATGGACTTCTTTTATGTTTATGTTCATATTAAGTGTAAATCTTGGTTTTGAACCCAAACAAAAATTGTGAAATTTGTATTTTGGCAAGACCCCTATTTAAAAACCACTTTCCAAGTGCCAAAATAAAATTTTTACTTGAGATAATGACGGCTTAATATATATATATATCATCAAGACTTCATTTTATATGGTTCAAAGATGATTTTCAAAGATTAATTTTCAAAACAAAATTCTATTTTCGGATATTGGCCAAGGCATATTTTTAAAACATCTTTTCCAACTCAAAAATAAAGTTTTTATTCCATATATGAAAGGCTCTTAAGATATGATATGTGAGGAATGGATTTTCATAAGTTTAGATATATTTTATCAAAAGATATGCCCACAAATAAATTTTGTAAATTTGAATCTCAACCAAGACCAATTTTGAAAACCTATTTATCAACTCCAAAACTCATGTTTTATGTGAAGACTGAAGGGTATAGGTAACTGGTGTCATTAAGTGATGATTTTTACAAGTTGAAATGAGTTTTGATGAGATTAATGTGTAAAACAAGAAGTAGAATCAAGATGGAAAATTTTGAGTTAGTAGTCAACTTGTAAAATTCGTAACTTTGGATGATGCCCATGAAAACACCTATTATCCAAGTTCAAAATAAAAGTTTTATGTATTAAAAGAAGTCCTTAAGTAGTAGGTATAGTAAAGTCTTAAATTTTAATGCATTACATAAGTTTTTCCCAAAGAAATCATTCAAAAAGTGGATTTCTAAAAATTCGGATTTTTAAGTAAATCCTATTTGAAAACATATTTGCAAAGTGTAAAATGCAATTTTTTATGAAAAAGTAAAGTCCTTAGTAATTATGTATGGTTGAGCCTTAATTTTCTAAGTATCAAATGATTTTTACTTAAAGGAATCACTCAAAAACTAATTTTATAAAATTCGGATTTTGGAATCGACCCTACTTGAAAACATGTTTACAAAGTGCAAAATGGAAATTTTTATGTAGAAATGAAAGTTATAAGTAATAGATATAATGAAGACTCAATTTTAACAAAGATAATTATATTTTCTTAAGAAATAAATCCAAAACAAATGGAAATGATCAAAGTTAGAAAACTGCACTATTCATATTATTTCTATTATGTGTATGATATTGGTTGGTCACTCTAAAGAATGTATGAATATTTTGACCTAAGCCAAAATTAAATTGGTCATGCATTGCATCGGACATATTGCATTTGGTAGCGTGTTACTCCTATGCAGGTCAATCGGTATGGTCCGATGATGACTCGTTTAGATAACGAGACCGGTGCCAGAGCTCATTCATGGGAACTGAGGCACATCGGGGATGCATTCCATGGGTGAGCCTAGCCGAGTAGAGTGTTATGAGCCGAGGGCTTGGGGACTAGCAGCAGCCGTGTAGACTTCAATACCATCCCTAACCCAAGATACGGAGGGCGTAAATCCGTTTTGTGTGTGGATTCCGGATACCCATACATAATTGTTTGCTCATGTGTTTGTTCATGCATAGTATATGGTTGATTATAACTTGCTTGTTATGGTACGGAATTAAGGGAATTCTCACTAAGCTAGTGTAGCTTATACCCCAATAGATGTTTCAATGAACAAGTTATCTTAAGAATGCAAAGTGGGGAACGAAATGGTTGGAGCCGTGAATGACTTCGGGATTCCGACAGGAAATAAGGATACTTGAAGTTATTAGCTAGGTTTTATAATTTGCCTTGTAATAGTTTTATGCAGTAGAATCTTTTGATGATTGTACTTGAAGTA
The DNA here is from genome assembly GCA_024138025.1 of Combretum micranthum. Taxonomy (NCBI): domain Eukaryota; kingdom Viridiplantae; phylum Streptophyta; class Magnoliopsida; order Myrtales; family Combretaceae; genus Combretum; species Combretum micranthum. Next base: position 551,992 of record JAMXBD010000771.1, on the reverse strand, counting down.
TAATGTTTTGTATTTGGAGTATAGTAAATCAAATTTCCTTTACATTGTTACTTAAGTTATATCAACATAAAATGTATCACTCCGATGAGTCTCCTCCATGTGTTAGAGGCCTTGTACATAGTATGAAAGCCTTCGTGTAACTGAGGCGGTCATTCTTAGATTTTAATATTATGTACGGCGGACTGCCACATTTAGGGTACCCTTCGAGGCGTGACACACACTTTGTCCCACAAATTCAAGACTTAGCCTCTTGAATTCCTTTATGAACTCCTTTTGTGTAGTGAGCATGGTGGCAACTTCTCTGTGGTTTCTTCGACTCAAAGCATCTACTACAGCATTCACTCTTCCAGGATAATAATTTATTCCGAGATCATAATCCTTGATTAATTCCAACCATCTCCTTTGCCTCATATTTAACTCCTTCTGTGTACACAGATACTTAAGGCTCTTATGATCCATGTATATTTCACATCATTGCCCATAAAGGTAATATCTCTAGAGCTTGAAGGCAAAAACAACGGCAACTAGTTCGAGATCATGTGTCAGGTAATTCTATTCATGTGGCCTTAACTGTCGCAAAGCATATGCAATCACCTTTCCTCCTTGCATAAGGACACATCCTAAGCCATTTCCTAATGCATCACTATGTACTGTATATGGCTTTTTAGGATCTAGTAAAGTCAGGACTAGGGCGGATATCAAACATCGCTTTAATTCCTGGAAACTTTGCTCCCAATTTTCATTCCAGACAAACTTTTCATTCTTTTGGTTCAGCTGAGTTAGTGGCTTGGTTATTTTTGAGAAATCTTGCATAAGCTTTCTATAATAGTCGGCTACTCCAAGAAAACTTCTAACCTCAGTTACCATCTTTTATTGTTTCCACTCCATCACGGCTTTGATCTTCTCTAGATCTACTGATATTTTATTTTCCGATACAACATGTCCTTGGAAAGATATCTTATCTAACTAAAAGTCACACTTAGATAACTTGGCATATAACTTGTGGCCCCTCAACGTTTGTAACGTTATCCTTAAATACTCTTCATGTTGTTCCCACATATTGGAATAGACCAAAATATCATCGATGAAGACAATTACGCACTTATCCAGGAGCGGCTTATAGACACAATTCATTAAGTCCATAAAAACTACTGGTGCGTTAGTCAATCCAAACAGCATTATCAAGAACTCGTAGTGTCCATACCGAGTTCTAAAAGAGATCTTTGACACATCTTCAGGTCTAATCCATAGCTGATGGTATCCCGATAGTAAATCAATACATAAGAATACACTTGCTCCTCGTAATTGGTCAAAGAGATCATCAATCCATGGCAATGACTACTTGTTCTTTATGGTAACTTTGTTGAGTTCCCGGTCATTGATACATAACCTCATAGACCCATCTTTCTTCTTCACAAACAAAATCGAAGCTCCCAAAGGTGAGACACTTAGTCAATGAATCATTGACTAAGTAACTCTTGTAATTGCTTCTTAAGTTCCTTGAGCTCAACGGGTACCATTCGGTATGGTGCCTTTGATATGGGTTCCGTACTTGTCATCAAATCAATCTCGAAATCGATTTCTCATTTCGGGGATAACCCAGGCAACTCTTCCAGAAAAAATCGAAAAACTCATTAACAATGGGGATGTCGTTAACGTTACGCCGTTCTTATTCCTCTTCCGTACTTCCTACATAACTTTCGACTCCTTCCTTAACTTCCTCGATCAACTTAAACGAGCTTAACTCCAAATTTCCAAAAGTTGCGGATTCTCCCAAAAATTGTAACTTTCTTTCTACTTGTCTTATGAACTCCACTCTTTTGTTTCTACAATCTACTATAGCTCGTACCAAAGATAAAAATAGTCATTTCGAGAATCACTTCATACTTGCTTATTTCCACTATTATGAGATCGGTAATAGCATTGTGTCCTTGTATTTTCATGGGACAATTCCTTAACACTTCTCTCGTAGTCACCACATTACTTGTGGGAGTCTTAATGCGAAAGCTAGTTGTAGTTGTGGTTATGGGTAATTTGGTCTACTTGGCTAGACTGGCGGCGATAAATGAATGAGTTGCGCCGATGTTGAAGAGCATATAAGCGGTTTGGTCTCCCACTTGTATGGTTTCGGCGTTCAAGACACATGGGTTACTAATCTTATTATTTTTATGAGGTTTCTTATGCATCTATAGTTATCGACTATACTTCTTATCTACCATTTTATACTTAATTGATATAAGATGAGAAGATGTTTAAGGATTAAGGCTAACTTGTAACCAGATCGCAATCATAATCTTCTTCATTTTCAATGGTAGCTAACTCCACTCCATCCTCTTCGGCTTCTTCGTAGAGCCATTGTCCCTCAAGGTTGTAAATCGTTAGCCCATGCATAGATGATGCTGGGCGGTTTCCACTTCCACTTCAACTTTTCGTTGGAGCAGATCTTCTTGATGTTCCAATGGTTTGAATAGAGACAGACTTCCTTTGAGAACATTCATTAGCAAAATGCCTATTTGCTTACAAACGAAGCAAGTTATAGAGGCCTTCTTCGGGTAATCAAGGATCTTATGACTTTGATCACCACAGAAATAACACCTGTTTTGTACCAAGGGGCATCTTTTCGGATATTGGGCTTCGTTGCACTTCTAGCAAGTTACTATTGCCTTTGAGGCATCCTTTCGACCACTAACATTCCCTTTGAATTGGCTTACAAGTTTAAACCTCTTGGAAGAAAAATTGGAGCTTGTCTTAGCTTGAAATTTCTTACTGAAAATAAATACTTTCTTCTCGGAAGCTCCAACCTTTCTTTTCTTAGCTTCCTCAACAATCCTTACCTGTTCCACCAATTCTCTAAAAGTATGAATGTCAAACTCTTCCAATCTCATTCTCAAATCCTCATCGAGTCCATTCAGAAACCCTTGTCGCTTCAATTCCCCACTATATTTGTAGGACTGGGGGGCATACTGTAGAAGTCTATTGAATTATGTCTCATATTTATCTATAGTCTTTCCTTTCTGAGATATGTGCAAGAAGTCAACACTATATCTCATTCTCAAGCTTCTTGGAAGGTAGTTCTTCAAAAACTCATTTTGGAACATGTCCCAAATAATGGGTAGTGGCAACTCTTGGCTTTTCGATTCCTATCAGATCTTGGCAGTAAATCTTAACATATATGTGTCATAGCTTAGACAGAGGCGATGGGGTACTTCATATGCAGCAAAAGATCGTTCTATTTGTGCAAATCAATCCCAGCTTCATCCGGTTTACCCAAGGCTTCATCATAGTAGCGATTGCTCTTGATGAAATATAGAAGCGAAGTCCTGTAAGGTCAAGGTGATAGTGGTGGTGGCAAAGGCATTGTATGTGACTAAGCATCACATGGTATGGGTCCTTGCACAGACGCTTGAGGTACTTGTTAAGGTGGTGCTTATGCTGGTGCTAGTGCTGGCATGTTCATATTTTGTTATTGTACTAACACATTCAAAATATGTGTTAGTTGATCGAGTGTGGCTTGTAGGTCACCTTGTGGGTTTGGGGGCAGAACTACCAGAGGTGCTTCTTATTGATGTCCTTCATTTAGTGGATCATTTAATGCACATCTTTCCCTTACATGTCCTCGTTTAGGTCGGCTGTTTTAATTTTTTTTTTTTATGTTATATAAGTTTCAATCACTAAGTCTTTTTAAGTGTTAAGTCACGAAAATTAAGGAAATTTCAAAAATTCTAACATGATAGAGAATATATCAAATTCATGAAAGAAGTTTAAATAATCAAATCAAGAGATCAAAATTTTTCAAATAAGAAATACTTCATTGAATTGAAACATCCAAGGGTACGAGACCCGTACATAGAAGAAATCAATAACAAAGCTTACAACAAAAATCACAAAACACCTTTCCGAAAACATAAGTTAAATTCCTAATCAATCCTATAACCTAGGTCAATCTTGTTACAAAATTTCATTTTGACTTTTAGGATGTACTTGGGTAGTCACTTCATTCCTTCATTCTTCCTTCATCTTTCTTCAATCAGTTTTTACGGAGAGGGGGTCATTTCGTGATGGTCAGGGCTAAGAGTCATCCTAGGCCTCTTTGCTACGAATTGCCTCAAGTAGCTCTGTACTGTCATCCTCTTACCCTTATTGCAGGGACGAATCCTTGATGTACTAGGTTCTCTTTGCTCTCGGGCTCCTTATGGTGCATGTCCTTCATCAGATTCCACCATCATCACATCATCGGTTTGATCTCTCAGCATGGGGGTACGAGACTGGCTTCTACTCAAGGCACTCATATATAGAGCTGAGTCAGCATGCTATCCGAAATTGTGGTTAAGTCCATGGGGGTCAGAGATAGGGTCTTCCTAAAGGTGATTTGTTTCTGGCAACATCGGTTCCACTTCTTGACCTACTTCTTCATACTCTTCTGGATCTTCCTCTTTTTCCTCCACTCCTTCCATGTTTCCTTCCACTCCTTCATATTCATCCCCATCTTCATCTTGTGGTTGTGTCGAGGCTGGCTCATCAGGATGTGGTAGCATATTTCAATATACTCCATACCAATAAAAATAGGATTCTTCATCGAATTGGCCCCATTCAGTGTGATCGGCGAGCTCATCATAGGTGTAAATGTACACTGGACCCAAAGAAGTCCAAGTTCTAAAGTAGGAAAAAATCGAGTACCCATCATTTCGGAAGATAAATGTGGTCTCCTAGAGCACGAGACTGTTGTAGTAATAACCCATAAGTCATTCCATGCCATAAATGACTTCCATATCCATCCAATTTGTGCACCTTCGAGCGTCGTACCTTATGCCATCAATAATACGATCCCACATGGTATCGTGTAGTCCTCTTCTCCACATATTGTACATCTCACGAGTGGACCTAGGGCTTCCTACAACGACAAATTCTTCACATATAATCCTAACATTCTACCGGTAATCCACAAAGGTCTCATCACTTCTCATAATGAGGTGCTGGCCCTTCACCCTAACTTCTTCAAGGGTAAGCTATAAAAGACAACGAAGTTCATTAGTCCTTTTTAGAAAATCTAAGCTTGCCTAACTTATCTAAATCTAAACCTTGACTCTTAATTTTTATCTACCCTTTTCTTTTCCTAGATTCATTCCTATTACCTCATTCCTCTAAACTTGTTTTTTTGATACCAACTTAAACTGTCACGCCCCGAATGATATCCTAAACATGGTAGCTCACCACATACAATAGTAAGACTTAAGAGTGACTACTTTAGTCACGTGAAAGTCTCGATATTATATGTAAGGCATACAACACGTTAATAGGAGATGCCATTGGGAAGTGTAGTTTAAGCAAGTAATAATGAACATACAAGAATCTAGAAATAAAGTTAACCCACAATAACAATTAAGAGTCCATTACACCAGTCTTAGGGGCATTTTCCTGCTAATCTCTAACAATCATATAGAAATTAATAAGTCTTTACAAGAAAACTTAAATACTTTCATCAAAAAATTTTAAAGGAAGTCTATTTTAAGTCTTCGAGTAGATTTTCCCCCAAAAGCTCCCAAAAATATGACTTACTCGAATATATGAAGACCTTGGATATAAGAACAAATGATCCTGCGTGTACAAAAATCTATAGGGGAGTAAGCTTAACGAGATTAGTGAGAATATTCTCGATCAACATACTCAAAACAAAGATATCAACTAAGTTTATTATACAAGCAAGTGAATGCAACAAACACATGAGCATACAAAACATATAGTTTTTCGGGAACCATATGTTGAATGAATTTACGCCATTCATTCAGGGTTAGGTATTCCGGCCAATTATAGCCAATAAATTTAACAAAACAACTTTTATAGTTCTTACCAGCTACTATTCGCCATAAAAAAACATGTAGATATTACCGACTCCTACTCGCCATCAATTTGTGTAGATCTTATCAGCTCCTACTCACCACATGCAGATACTATCGGTTAAGCCAACCGCTACTATCATACCCTTGTCCCATCAATTGTATAACAGCAAATGCAATGGGGCTCAATTCGTGAAGTGCATGCATCAAATTATATTTAGAGTCTAGCCATTTAATTTCAATTTTTTACAAGTGATCAACCAATTTCAAACAATTCAACATGCTAGTAGAACATACAATTCATTATAGGCAATTCATGACTCGATATGGTTAACGTTCTTTCGCTAGCATTATAAGTCACATGCACTTTTCATTTTATCTTTTCCTTATTTCTACTGCTACTACAATACAAGCACAATCATAAGTATAAAAATAAGGGAAGTAAACTCATTCAACCATATCGTGATGGTAGCTCCCTTAATCAAAATAATCTTCGTGACAATAAATGGCATCCTCCTCGTTTCCTAAATAAACGAAATACCCAAAATGAGCATTACATGGAATTTCTCATCAAATTTTCTAATTCTATCTTCTAGTAGTGGTAAAATTCGTATTGGTAGAAATTCCAACTTAAAATGGTCAAAACTTGCTCATTTTAACTCGGAACTTCGCATATTATATACCATTTTCTATCTACTCAAAAAGATCTATCCATCTATAAGGTTATTTTCATCATAAAAATTCATTTTCATCCTAAAACTGCAAGGTACAGATTCACCATGAAAATCCAGCTTTCAAAAAACAATCTTTTTTAAAATTTTGCTTCATCCAAAAATTCTTGTACAAAAAAAATATATATTTGTATAGTTGAAAAATCCTTTGAATACATATGTATATATATTGACTCATATTTTATGCATGAATTTAGTGATGTTGTCTCAACAATGACTTTTTTAAACCAAAGTGTCTTAAACGTTGGAAAAAAGCAAAGACTTGAAAATTCACTTTAGTTTGTTGAAAAAAAAATTCTTCAATTATCACAAGTGAATGCTTTCTTCTTTCAACTTCATTTTTTAACCTTTGAGAATAATTTAATTTTCCAAAAATAAATTTAGTATTTTTAAGAATTCTACTAATTTTATTTCGAGTGGTTGAAAAGTGAACTTTCTCTAAATATTTCTTGGTAGTGACTAAAATTTCTTAAAGAAGTCATATTTATATATTCTTAATTTTTTCTAAAGTTAAGTCCACTTTAAATAAATAATAACAATGATCTTTTAAGTTATTTACTATTTTTATTTGCTAAGTAAGATTTGTTTTTAGAAAGCTAATTTTTTATGATCTTGTAAACAATGTCTTGAGAACTTCATAAATAAGTTTAAGAAAAACCTTTGTTAACCAAAAAATAAGCAATATTAAGTTTTAAAGAAACTTTCTTGTTTTGTTGGTTTCAAAAGAGTGTGTGATAGATTTATTTTGTTTATTCTTTGATGAGATCAATTGTACTACTATTACTAAAACTTATGATGGACTTATCTAAATTTTGAAAATGATTTGTCAATATAAAACTTCAAGTTTTATGGAAAAATCATTTCCTAAGTAACAAAAACTTATCTTCAAGGAGAGTTCTTTTTTTTTTTTCATTTAAGAAACTCCTTTTATTTTTGTTAAGACAATATTAACATGTTCGTGCATGTTTATGAATATGTAGTCATGCAAAAGAGAATAATATCACATAATAAGATAAAGATATATATAAGAATCAATATAAGTATAATAATATAGTCAAGTATTGGGAGTCTTAGCTTCATCAGGCAAATCGAGACTAAGAATAGATTAGTCCTAAAAAGAAAAAGAAAAAGAAAAAGAAAAAGAAAAGGCATAATAATAAAAATATAATGTATGAACAAGAACAAAACATGAACCTAATGTTGCTTTCTTAACCTCTATGGGTCTTTAGAAAACACACATTATGTTCATGCTAAGTTACATGAACATAATAAATAATCTATTAATAATCTAAAAATATAAGAATGGATGTATGAACAAGAACAAAGTATGAACCTATTATTATTTTTTTAACCTCTTGTGGGATTTTAGAAGACTTTCACTAAGCTCATACTAAATTACATGAACATAAAGAAGGTTTAAGATAATTACCTTGTGGTTAGAAGAAGATGAAAGAGTGGTAAAGAGAATTTGTAGAGAAGATTTTTGTGGAGTGATTTTGGGAGAGTTTTGGTATGTGAAAGATGTGAGTGAAAGAAATGGAGGGAGATAGGGTATTTATAGAATTTTGTGGTGGGAAATTAGATATAATAAAATAAATTGAAAAAAAAATAAATAGAGAAAAGAGAGAGATGAGGCACCGACCAAGAGGGAAGGGGGAAGAAAATTTATTAAATTTGTATTTTTGTAATGAAAAGTGAATAAGAAATGAGATATAAGAGATGTAAAATTGTATTGGAAAAAAAAAGTAAGAAATAGATGTATGGCTAGTAAGAAAAAGTAGAGATAAATGAATAGTAGAATAGGACAATAAATAGTAAAAAAACTAATAATATACTGGTAGTAAAAAAAATACACGTATAAATACAATATCTGCTATTTTTAGCTACCAAAAAATTATACAACTAATATTTTTTAAATCCTTATATTATTACGAATCTAATGGTGTTGTCGGAATATTTTTACTATTTCGAGCCTTGGGACATACTTTTAGAGAACTGATCCCGTTTTGATCCGAAATACACTAAAATTAGCGAATCTGATCTTTTTAAGCTTCCCTATATTATTTCGAACTATCATCCACAATTAGTTCAATTTCATTGTTTAGTGTTTAAGAGTGTGGGATTGTTGGATCTAAACACTAGGTTTGTTGTAGTTTTTTGCTGACTTCTAGAGTTTCCGTTTGACTTTTTATTCTAAGATTTAAGCATAAACTTAGCATAAAATTCAAGGGTTTACACTATTCAAATTCATAGGAATTTGGGCTTAATTTTATGTGTTTATTATTAAATTCATATGAATCTAGTGCTTTTAATGTTTAAATGTTCTTTTTTAGCTCCTTGAATCAAAAGAAGAAGAATTAAAATGTTTAGAATCAGATTTGGAGCAAAACAGCAAAAAAGGTCAGGGAATAGAACTATCGAGCCCTGGAAAAGCACTAGTTGAGGCCAAAATATTAAGGCAAAACAAAGTAGAATTGGTCTGTCGCACCCCACATTGAGCCCTCAATGTGACCCTCAACATGTGTTCTAAGGTGATCAAGCCTAAACTTGAAAATAGCTTCTGCTTGCCTTCAATGTCGAGCCCTAAATTCGACTCGTGATAGTTATCGAATGAAGACCAAACCTTTGTTTTACTTAAGATGCGCCTCAAGTCTCGAGCCCTAAATGTTCTCAATTTACCCCTTGATGGAAAGATGGACAGAATCTTAAGCATTTTAGCAACTCAAGTCTAGCCCAAACCTTTATGTAATATTCATGCACTCAACTCACCATGCATCAATTAACTTTTCGAGCAGGTACGCAAACGTGCATGAGTGAAAGAAAAAGGGCATTTCGTTATAAAAGAATATGCCACATTAGCAATAAAAGCATCATTCTTTTCTGTACCCTTAGCCTCTAAATAAGCGGGCACATCGTCGTAATGTATAGAATGTAAATGATAGAATAGTGAACAAAATATAGAATAGAAGATAATAGTAGAGTTTTAACATAGAATAGAGAAAGAGAATTCTAAGGTGAAAGAACCCATTTCTTCTTGCTTTAGAAGTCTTAAAGTTTTTTGGGTAAAATTATTTTAACCCTTTTTTGTAATTTCTGCAAGACTCTATTCTGAATTGTAATATTCTTTGATAATTTCACATTATTTCTTCAGATTACATACTTTATTTATAAATCCATGGAGAAATAATCTCCTACATCTTAAGGTTTGTGAATCTAATGATTGAATTATATTTTTGCAGCTGGGTAGTGGCTTAAACAAAAACTACAAAGGATTTATATTGTGAAAATCGATCTGTACGGCCTAGAACACCTAACCTCAAATGGAGGGGTAAATTCATTCAACATATGATTCTTGAAAAATCATATGTATTGTATGCTCACGTTGATTAAGCATCTCATATGGTTGTTTAAATTAACTTGTTTGATTATCGATTGCTGGGTGTTTAATTATGTAAATAATTCTCACTAACGCTTAGCTTATACCCTCTTAGATATCTATTACAGCACTCATACCTTTGCTTGGAGCCCAGGAGATATTTTCCTCATTCAAAACCTTCGAAGTCAAAGAGCTTTTTGGATAGAGGTCAAGAGTTAGAGTATATGACTTCCAAGTAAAACTCAAAAATGTATTTATTTTGAAATAAACTCTATTGGACTTAGTTATTTTGATGAGGAATGCCCCTTATTGTTTGTAAGACTTTCTTATTTTGGAACTTTGGTTATATTTTATAATTTACCTTCTTAATTGCTAATATGTATAATTTATTAAACGGCTTGTTCCAAAGTTTCATTCGCTATGATTGTGAAAGTATGCCTTACACCCGATATCAAGATTTTTGGAATGACTAAGGTTGTCATACTTAAGTCTTAATATTGAGTGTAGCGGGCTATCACGTTTATGGTACCCTTTGGGTGTCACAGTTTAAGTTGGTATCAAAGCATAGTTAAGATTTTAGATCATAACCATAAAACAGACTTAAGAAGAAATAAGTAGAACAAAAGGTTTAGCATAGGTAGAATAGTTTGCTGATTTTCTTTTTTTTGCATGGGTAGATGACCCTAGGTGAGCACGTTTGGAAGTTTAACAATGTTGTAAGAGACCCAATGAAAACTTTGCTAATTATCACTTAAGGCTTAAAGTTCTATGCAAGGAGTTAATCGTAGCGAGAAGGGCAAACTTTATAAGGAGATGTTCATTTTATGGAAAAGAGGGCTAAGGAAAACTGAATGGCAAAGGATTGTTGGAAACAATAAGATATTACCCTACACGGAAGAAGGATGGTCCGAGTTAGAGGTGATATATGCATCGAAAGAATCGTTATGTATCCATATGGACATGCCATGCTACGAGAAGCTACTTTTGTGTTGCGAAGGGAAGGAGAACCAACCTTTCCGGACTTCTAAACATGGAATTTGATTCGATCATTGTTTGTTTATGCCCACGACGAATTAGTGGATGTTGCCATAGTAGAAGCTGAAAACAAGAACTCGAGATGGAGGAAGAAGAAGCTAAAGAAGAAGAAGAAGATCCAAAGGAAGACCCGGAAGAGAAACTAGAACAAGGATTACTTGGAGGAGACCCTACCATACCATGGGTAGAGGAGATATGAACTGATGAAGAAAACATTCATCATGGAAACAACCAACAAAATGAAGAAGGGCAAGCTCGGATGACTGCAACGGATCATGAGACCACTTCTCCAACGAATAATGATACAACAAATTTCCCGGCAATGATGAATACCTAGTTTGACATTGATACCTTAGACCCCCAACTTTGGAGGAATGTGTATGCACAAAGTGAGTATTCGGTTGGCCGTAGGAGCATGTCACAGGAATCTACACCTCGTCAAACCAGTGAAGAAGAAACCCGTCAAGAACATATGATGACCCCTAAAAGTGATGACAATGCCAGATTGCCTGAGCAATTAAGGGAGCTCACGAGGGAAAGAAGAATGGCAATAGGAAGATACTTGAGGCTGCTTATGGGCAAGAAGCAAAAAGGATCATCGAGTTGTAATCTAGGTGATGTACCATACCTGTAGGTTTGAAAGAAGGAAAGAGGAAGGAAGAATAAGGAAGAAAGCTAGAAGGAAAGATGAGCATCCCATGAGTCCAATAGCAAATTTTGAAATCAAGACCTAGATTATTAGGTCATGTAGTTTAGCTTCTGATTGCGAAAAAGTGTTATTGTGTTTTCTTTATGAAGTGTTGTTTCATGCATTTTGCAATCTTTTTATTTTAGTTGTTGAGGCCTTGAATCTATTCCCTAATTAAATGAAGTTAATATTGAAATTTCGGTTTAGTGATTTTATACTTTTCTAGATTATTTCATGACTTCTTATTTCAAGCTTTGTGATTATTCATATTAGTTCAAATTTTCATGATTTCCGACACCACCCACTTAAGACTTAATAAAACTATTAAAAGAAAACATCAAGCTCATCTAATTAAAAATCCGAATAGCCATAGAAGAAGAAGGAGGCGCTAAGAACAAAGCACCTCAAACTAACCCATAAATGAGATAAATCAACCTGTTGCACCACCTCAAAATCCCCCAACCGTTGAACCTCAAGTAAATCTACAAGCTGCTTTTAAGTAGTTCATTCAGATAATGGAAGCTCTAAGACAAAATAACCCAGTATCGACACTAGCTCTACCACAACCTGCACCATACGCATCTATAGAAGTACCCATCCAGGGAAATGCATAACCCCAAACTGTGCCTTTACCGACACTACCACCCCTTATGCCATATAGGAACCTCTTGCCTGAGTTCATCAAAAGTAATTGATACTTAATGGAGCCTTTGGAAGGCCAAACGAGGCTAAAGACTGCACATATCAAGAGGTCTTTCGATGCTTATGAAGTGCTACAACCCTTAAGAATCACCTTTGGTACCTACATGCTTTGTCTTAATGCTCGAGTTCAGTGGGAATCAAGGAAACGAGAATTGATACCTCCAGTCACATAGGAAATGTTCCGCCAAGAATTTTTGGAGAACTACTTTCCTGGAAGTCTGCAAGTGCAATACAATGCTGATTTCTTACAAATTGCTCAAGAAGGTAGAACTATGGAATAATATGAGACTGAGTTTAGTAGATTGCTCCAGTATGCACCTGACTCTTACAAGTACAATAGGGAATTGAAGAGGCTAAGTGTTTCTGAATGGTTTGGACGAGGATTTACGAGTCAAATTAGTGGAATTTTATATAAGATCTTTTCGCGAACTAGTAGAAAGAGCTCAAATTGTTGAAGGAGCCAAAAAAGGAAAGATAAAAACATTCGAGAAGGAAGCACCAATTTTCAAAAGAAAGTTTCAAAAGGAAACAAGTTCTAATCAATTGCAAAAGAGGATTAAGCCTTTCAACAACTTCAAAAATGGCCCTAGCAATGGAAATTTTACATAGAAACCCATCGTCTATTGAAAGTGCAAAGGGACACATTACCCCAAGATGTATCCATAATTGAAGGGAAAGTGTCACTTTTGTGGAGACCCAAAACACAGAATGACAGGATGTCCGAAGAGGTCAACCAACACCTACTATGTGTAAGCAAGTAGGGCATTTTGCCAAGGAATGCCTGCAAAAGAATAAAGTTTAAACCAGATTCTCCGAAAGACCAGCTCCATTAAAAATTGGAAATGGAAATGGAAGCAGAAATTCATTTGGAACCTTGATGCTTGAATTCTAGATTGACAACATGGAAGGTCAACAGATGTGTAAGGAAATTAATAAGGAGAAAGATGTGAGTTTGATTCCATGGAAGAAGATGAAAGCTACAACAACGACATAGCAACAAGTTAGCCTTAACCTCAAGTTATCTTTTTGCTTGTTTGTAGTATCTCTATATATGATCAAATCCATAGCAATAGAATCCCGATATCTCTATAGCCTAAGACTTTAGATAAGTGTAGTATGTCATACCCGACCTAGTTAGTAATTAATGAATCTATTTAACAAGACCTGCTTATGTCCTGTTCGATACCAAAGCCATCCATTTGTTTGTCACCCTTATCTTTGTTAAGAAGACCAGTTTAGCTATAGTCACCATCTCTGATAAGCTTCAGAGTAAAGATACCCACAAGTAGTACCCACCTAGAAATGGTAAAGGAATATCCCTTATAGATCCTAGAACACCCTACGCGAAGCGATCTAATTTTGTGGAGAAGAATAAGTACGATGTGACCTTTAGTATGAGATGGTCGAAACATATTAATTTTATATTGGAATGTCGAGAGAAGAAGGTGAGCCCTAAGGATATAAACGAAAAAGATGTAAAGGTTAAAACGATAAATGCCATTGTAAGGAATCAAGGGCTAAGTTCGCTCGAGTTGATATCCAAAAGGGAGGACATGGAAGAGATAAACCGACGAGTCAACACCAGGAATGATGAAAGTAAAAAACTAAAAGTGGAAGATCGATTAATGGTTCGTTCATTTAAGTATAACGCCATAAGGAGCACTAGTTTAGTTTGATAAGAGGAAATGAATTGATGAAGTTATGAATCAACCACCAAGAATCTAATAAGATCAAGAACGAGTATCCTTTTTTGTCTTGAATCAAGGATCTCTTTGATTAGATGCAAGCAGCAAGCAATCTTTCCGGCGTTTATCCAAAAACCTAGTACCAACAGTTAAGAGTAAAGCTAGAAGGCATACCAAAGGCTGATTTTCAAACTCATTAAAGAAATTATGAGTTTTAGTTCGATGACTACACCTGTTGATCTTAGGAAATTGATGGACCAAGTATACAAGCCTTGGTAGATGAGTATGTTTGTGTGTTTATGGAGAATACTCTCCTATACTCAAAGACACCCAAATGACATAAGAAACATCTACGAATGATACTACAAATGCTAAAAGAACATAAGTTGCATTAACAAATTGTTTAGTGTAACTTTTGGTTGAATTGGATTTCTTTCTTAAGTTATGTACTATCAAAGGAGAGGCATCTCGATAGACCCAAGAAGATACAAGCGGTAATAGAATGGAGATCGCCAAAAATAGTGTCGAAAGTAAGGAATTTCTTGAGTCTAGTCGGTTAATTATTAGAAGATTCATGTAAGATTTTTTCCAAAACAATCAGGCCATCGACTCAGATAACTTAAAAGAGCAGGAAGTTCTCAAGGACAAAGATGCAAGGTCTACATCGAAGGCAAAAAGCCTCATAGAATCGTTCACTCAAAAGGAATCGAAAGTGCAATGAGAACAATGGCTAGAGTTTGTAAAAGATTATGATCTTGGTATCAACTATCACCCCGAAAGAATAAATATTGTAGCCAATGCTTTAAGTTGAAGGAATCATGATGAAGTCACCACTTTACTCACCAACCAGAAGGAGTTGATCAAAGAATTTGAGGAACTAAGCATTCATTGGACAAAATATGTGGAAATTCCAATTCGGTTATGAAACCAAATTCTATATAAAGAATCAAGGAAGTCCAACATTGTGATAAAGCAATCCTAAAAGATAAAAGTTCAGAAAGAGAAGAGTTTAGATTTTAATGAAGAAAATAAGAACAAAGGAAAGGTTGTGTGATAAGGAGATTATGGGGAAAAAGCTTGCAATTTTGACAAAAGCTCATGAAGCCTTATATGGGCAAAAGTATAGATCACCACTATTTGGAATAATATGGAGAAATTGGTTTTAGACAAAAACCCATTTAAAAGGAAGTAAGTAAAGTCCAAGCTATTCAACAAAGAATGAAAGAAACCTGAATTGGCCAAGAGAATTAGGTGAAATAGAAACAACGAGTCCTCAAGTTTGACATTGATGATCGTATGTGCTTGGAAGACGAAATTCATAAAAAGCGAACATCAAGTACGAACCCAAGAAAACCTAAGACACGCTGAACCTTTAAGATTTTTGGAAATATGGAAATTTGGCTTATCGTATGACTTGACCATCAAGAACATCACGAGGTCTATGTTTCAGTAAAACAGAAATTTGAAATGTTAAAGTGAATATAGAGGAATCATTATTATGAGGAAGTTGCTTGGGAAACCGAGAATTGAATTCAACTAAGATACCCGAATGTTTGAAGATTCGAGAATGTAAGCCAAGTTTTGAGGAAAAAACTTTCTTTAAAGGGGGATAGATTTTAAACCCCTAGATTTTATGTCAAGTCTTAAGTTCAAACCTTAGAGCTGGAAATCAATCGGAAACCCTAAAGTCAACAAAACCTATATCAACCATAGAGCTTAGATTTGACAATCTCACGCTCTTAAACCCTAAGCGATGGAATTGAGATAACCATGGGAAATAGTTCGTAATAATAAGGAAGCTTAAAAATATCATATTCGCTTTTTAGTGTGCTTCGGATCCAAACGGGATCAGTTTTCGAAAATCGTACCCTAGTACATCGAGCAGTAAAACTATCGTATTTATAATATGAGGAATTCAAAAATATCAATTTTATAATTTTCTTATAGCTAAATACATCATATATTGTATTTATACGTATACTTTCTTTACTATCGGTAAATTATTAGTCTTATTTACTATTCATTATCCTATTCTACTATTCATCCATCTCTACTTTTTCTTACTTTTTACCTTCCCCATACATCTTAAATCACATCATATCTTACACATTACTTACTTTTCTTTACAAAATACAAATTAAATAATTTTCTCTCCCCTCTTTTCATCAAAACCAGTGCCTCCTCCCATTGTCTCTATCTTTTTTTTTTTTTCATTTTATTTAATTACACTCAATTTCCCTCCATCTTCAACTATAAATACCTCATTTGCCTCCACTTCTTTCACACAACTACTTTTACGTAACAAAACTCTACAAAAATCTCTCCATAAATTTTCTCTAAAAAAATTCTCTCTAATCAATTCTTTCCAACTTTCTTTTCTCTACAAAAATCATCTTCCACATATTACTATCCATATATTCTTACAACCATCGCTTTTTTCCTCAACAAATATATATCTTTAGGTAAAAATTTTCTACATTTATTTTTCCATGTCATGTAACTTAGCATGACCATAGTATTGTTTCTTAAAGCTCATGTAAGTTATGGAAGTAACAACATGTTCATGTTTTGTTCTTGCACATGCCAAGAATTCTCATTATGTTATTTTGTTATTATGATGATATTATGTTGATATTATTTTTATTATGCTCCTAATCTAACTTTGTATATATATTATTAAGTATATGTATATCTATATATTTCTTAGAGTCTAAATACTCACTAATTCTCACTAACATGCTCTTATTATTCTTATTATTATTGCTCTTATTATGCTTTATCTATTCGTTCTTCTTCTTTTTCTTTTGGGACTAGTCTATTCTTAATATCAGGATACCTTGATGAAGCTAAGGTTCTCAATACTTGATCTTATTATTTTGCTTATTATTGCTTCTTATATCTTTCATATATTATTATGTGATATTCTAGTCTTTTTCATACTACATAATCATACGCATACATCATTATAATGATATTGTCTCAACAAAACTAAAGAGGAATTTTCTTTAATAAAGAAAAATGGAACCAAACTCTTTTATTATATAACTTTGACACTAAATAAAGATTTTGGCATCAAAAACATAGAAAAATGATTTTTATAAATTCGTTTCAAAAATTTAGATAAACTCATCATAAATTTTCTTAGATGACAATAAGGATGATTTTATCAAATAAATTAACTAAGAAAATAAACACTCTCTTTTTATGATAAGTAATATGAAGTTTATTAAAAGTTAGTTTTAATAATTCTTTGATATGCAAACTTTTCATAAAAGCTTACTTATAGGATTTTTTTTTTTTTTTTTACCAACTCCACAGTAAAAATCAAGAAGTAGATTAGTTTTCAAAGTTGAGATAAAAAAATCAACTCACTAGTAGCATAAATCCACTTAGAGAAATAAAAGTTTGCCAACAATCTAAGAAAGTAAGTTTCTAAATGATGAACTTATTTTCAAAGAAATAGAGGAATATAAACATGATAAGCTAAAAAACAATAGATATTAACAAAACTTAAGAAAATGTTAAAAATGTTCCCTTCCAATTAAAAATTGGTAAAGAACTTAAAAGACAAAATTTTTTCCAAAATAAAATTTATCTTTAAAGAAGTTAAGAAATAAAAATATAAGAGGAAAACACTTATTTATAACTTTCAAACAAAACCATTTAAAAGGAAAAATATGTGTAATACAACACAAATTATTAAAGACTAGCAACAACTTAGGAAAATTTTTGGAACTTCATTTTATCACCAAAGATAAAATTTGTAGATATCCTAAAAGACCAAAGTTAAGAAAAATTTTTATCTTAGAAAAGAAATTATACAATAAAATTTATAAGAAAATACTCATTTATAATAACCCAAGAATTTATAATATTCTTTCAAAACACTTGAAGAAAATTGTTAAATATCAAGTTTTCAACACCATAAGATAAGTTGTTTTATGAAAATAATCGTCGAGATAACACCATTAAAATTTTGCATACAATATGAGTCTATATATATGTATTCAAAGGATTTTTCAACCATATAAATATCTATATTTTTGCTAAAGGATTTTTGGATAAAGAAAGTTGGAAAATCGTGTTTCAAGGGTTGGGATTTTGTGGTGAATCTTAACGATCTATTTCACAACCTAAAAGACTTTTTATGACAAAAATAACTTTAGAAATAGATAGATCTTTTCGAGTAAGTAAATGTATATAATATGCAAAATTATGAGTTAAAATGAGCAAGTTATGGCCATTTTTAGTTAGAATTTCACTCTATGTGATTTTTGACGAATTTAGTAAAATAGCATTAGTAAGTTTAAGTAGAACTTCAAGAAATATTCATTTTGGGTATTTCTCTTGTATAGGTAACATGAAGACCGAGTTCCCGTATCCCGAGAATTATTTTGACTAGAAGTTTTTGCTCAAATGGCCAAATGAGTTTATTTATTACATTTTTGCACTTATGCTTTTGCTTGTAAATTAGTGGTATTAGAATTAGGAAAAGATAAAATGAAAAAGTGCATGTGCTTTATATACATGGTTGAAATTATGATTAAGTATATCAGGCTGGAATTGTTTATACTAAATGTTTGATCTAGCATAAGAATGATTTGTCTGCAAATTCTACGATCATCCGTAAAATATTTAATCATGCCATGAGTACTTAATTAAACTTATTCATGCATACCATTAGGTGAGTTCATTGCATTTATTACTATACCCTTTGTGGGACAAAGCATAGTAGTGAGGTCCATAGAGCCTGAAAGATCTCTAAAACGGCGAAGAGTCACCCAAATTAAATTGCATTACATAAACACCTTAATAAACTATATATTGCAGCTGGGGAATGGCTTGAACAAAAACTACAAAGGATTGAATTATGTTTTTGCAGTTGGGTAGTGGCTTGAGCAAAAACTACAAAGGATTTATACTGTGAAATTGGTCTATATGGACTGGAACACCTAACCCCGAATGGAGGGGTAAATCCATTCAACATATGATTCTCGAAAAATCATATGTATTGTGTGCTCATTTGCTTATGCATCTCATATGGTTCTTTAAATTAAAATTTTTTTTATTATTGATTGTTACGTGTTTAATTTTGGAAATAATTCTCACTAAGCGCATAGTTTATACCTTTTTAGATATCTATTGTAGCACTCATACCTTTGGCTAGAGCCTAGAGGATATTTTAACCAGGTAAGACCTTCAAAATCAAGAGCTTTTTAGATAGAGATCAAGAGTTAGAAGTAGATATAGACGTCCAAGTAAAACTAAAAAATGTATTTATTTTGAAAATGGACTTGTTAGACTTAGTTAATTTAATGGGGAATGCCCTTTAATGTTTGTAAGACTCTTTATATTTTGGAACCTTGGTTATATTGTTATGATTTACATTCATAATTGCTAATATGTATAACTGCTTAAAGGCTTGTTCTAAAGTTTCGTCCGCTATGATCGTGAAAGTACGCCTTACACCCGATATGAGATTTTTGGGATAACTAAGGTTGTCATACTTAATATTAATATTGAGTATGGTGGGTTGTCATGTTTAGGGTACCCTTTAGGGCATGACACTAATTGCGTGGTGCATCTATTAGATTATGTTTGATTTCAATTGAATGGGCTAAGAGGTCATTCTTTTGAATAGATATGTGGCTACTGATGAATTGATTCTAAATTACCTTAAGAGAGGGATGGTGAAACTTTCTATCACTTGTTTTGAAATTCATTGAGTTTGTTTTAAAAGTAAAGGATTTTTAAGCTTTATGCAGATCTAGCATCTAGATCTAGAACTACTGACTTTAAGAGAGGTTTAGTTTACTCAAGTGAATCTGACAATGCAAATTCTCCAACATACGTCTGTCTCTGAGTTTTGTTAAGATATTACATGATGTTGGTGAAGCAAATCTAGGCTGTCGTCTTGCATTGTAGCAAACCGATCCCTAATTTTTTCTTCGGAACATTTGTGAATATCATTAACATTAGCATAGCTTATGTTTCCATTATGCTTTTCCAAGTTTTTCTTTGGCTAGATAATGGATGAAATGTGAGTACGGTAGATACCCAATCTCTTGAAATACAATCTAATTCTTTTATGCTACTTCAGTAGACGCACTTGCCTAATATCGATAGTTGCTAACTAAAGTTGGACATAATTTATTAGTTTTATTAATTTTGAAAAATTTAACTTCATGGTCTTTTTAATAGCGATTTTTTTAACCATATGCAATGAACCAACCACCCATGCTTTTATTTTATTTTTGAAAGTAGAAATATTTCAAGTCTCATAAGTCTTGAAAAAGATCTAAGACTTCCATGTTTTCTTTCTTTATGATTTTCTTATTTTTATGGTGACTGAAATTTATTCAAGTCCCAAGGAGTGCTAAGATTCTCATACCTTTATCTTTGATATTTGTTTATTTTGATTATCTATCTCAAATTTTTATTATTTTATGAGTCTATGCTAATAATTTTATTCTTGGTATACTTGCTATATTTTACTCATGCATATACATGGCCATAGGTGGTGTTGGCATGATAAATCAACTCTTAGAAACCTTATTTTCAATACTTAGGAAAAATTGTCATTTGGAATAAAAGAATAAAAATAGTTGCTCATCTAAATTTCTCAAAATATCAAAATGAGTTTTTAAAAATACAAATGTTGATAATTCTTTGTTATGCAAATTTTTATAAAAATCTATCTATAAGACATATACTAATCTTTTGTTGAAATAAAACTTTGAAACAAGTCAACTTTCTAAACCTTAAGGACATGTTTAAATATAAATCAACCTAGAATAAATTTTCCAACAATCCTATAAAGGTCCATGTGTTGAAAAATTATTAATTAAGAAAGAGTTATTATAAGAATAAAAATTTAGAACAAGTCATTCACTTAATTTTTCTCATATGCTAAAATTTAAAACATTTTAAAGATGATACAACTTAGAATGATTTTTCTTCGCAAACACTTAGAGATTCATGTTTTGAAAAATAATTAGTTAAAAAAAGTTTGATATGAAAATAAATATTCATGTATTCAAAATAAACATAAAACCATGATTTTCTTCAATTGAGCTTCACATTTACAAAATTTAATAATTGAAATTTTATTTAAAAACAAACTTAAGAAAATTCAAGGGAAATACACTTAGAATTTTGTGTCACAAATAAGTAGAACTCATGTCTTGTGAAATAAATTGTTGAATGAAGTTTTTGAAATACATATAAGATCATTAAGGTTTCCAAATATATATTGAACCATGATTTTTGTTAAGGCATATGTTTACCAAACTTAAGGAAAGGAATTTTGTTACAAGTCAAAAGGTGATTTTTATAAAAACTTAATATTGCTAATTTCTACAAAAGATTATTTTATAAAATTTTTTATTTTGGAAAAACATCACTAGAATCATGCATTTACTAATATTTAATCCCAATAATAAATAATTTTCAAATATAGAAATGTTTTTATGATTTCTATAAAGTGACCAAGTGAATAAAACCTTGGAAAATATGAAAAACAAATGATATAATGTTTAGGACGAATCTATACCGCCCAATTTCGATCCTTAAACAAACTTCAATGCTAAAAAATAACTTTAGAATAGTTCTTTCGAAGTAGGTAGAAAAAACTACTAATATGCAAAATTCCAAGTTAAAATGAACAAGTTATGGTCGTTTTAAGTTGAAACTTTCGTAACTGAGAAAAATGAGGCAAATAGAATAAATAGAGTTAGAAATTTAAGTAGAACGTCTATAAAATACTAATTCTAAGTATTTCTTTTATTTAGGTGATGAAGGACTTGACGTTCCACTCTCGGAAGATTATTTCGACTAGGAATTGCTCTAACGGACGAGTGAGTTCTTCTCCAAATTTCGTTACCTTGTTTTTTTGTAAAAATAGTGGTACTAGTATGCTAAGAAAAGATAAAAATATATATGTATATGGAACTCATGGGTTATGTATATGATTCTATGTTTATGTGATTAAGAGAATATCAAGCATATTGAAACCTTGAATTATTTGTTTAATTGGTTTGACTACTTATATGTATGATTGTTTGTGAGTGTTAAATTATTTGATCGCAACCTAAGGAACCTTAACAAGGTTTGGCTTAAGAAAAAGAAATAATCACGCATTGCATATCGTCGAGTCTCATTAAATGATGTTACTCCTACGCAAGGCGCTTGAAGACCTATGGATCTTGCCGCAAGCATAGATCTGTTCCTTCTCAAGGAAATTATAGACATTAGGGGAATACGTCCTTGGAAAGGAATCATGCAAATCGGTCACTATAAGCAAGTGCTTGGGGACTAGAAGTAGAGGATGTGGAGCCTCAATTTAAATTCCCTAACCTTTGCCATGGAGGGGTAATCCGTTCTATGTATGGTTTCCAAATGATCATACATATTTGTGTGTTTCATGTAGTTGTTAAATAACATATGCTTGATTAATGAACTTGTTTGCTTATGATTTTATGTGTAAATGATGGGAAGTATCTCACTAAGCACGTTGTAAACTTACAACCCTATAGATCTTTGATTGAAACAAGTTTACTTGAGACTCCATTCAAAGATAGAGACATTAAGAAAATCATCAATAGACTTTTGAGCCTTTATGGAAGAATTGGGGGCATATGATGAATTTCCATTTTCTGAGAACTTCTTGGTGAGCAATATGTGATATTGTAAAGACCCGACATGCTTAATTCTCAAATTAAGCACACCAAGTCCGCATCTACGTATAACACTTACAAATTATACGTAAGGTTATCTTAAAAGAAGGTATTTATGTTGAATATTGCTATCCGATCTTAAGTTATGAAATTGTTTGGTTAGATTTTCATATTAGTGGATTTAGCAGTGGAAAAATAAACTTTAATAAAAACATTTCTACATAATAGCATTTCAAACTTTCACTATTACAAGTGGAAAAACTTTCACTTAAACAAATATTTACAAAAGCTTATTTATAAAACATGGGCACTAACAAGCCCTTAAATGAAAATACAAATTTATAGTAAATCCAGTCTTTATAAAAAAAAAAAAAAAGAAGAAATAAAACAACTAAACTTCTCAATACTCCTAACTCACATCACTCATCCACAATCCTTCCTGAGTCAACAAAAGCACCCAAAAACCCAAGACAACATCATCAACAGCAACAATATCATCATATCATCGTCTCGTCATCCGTCATCACCAACATCAACAAGAACTCATCATGATTAACTTCATCAACATCAACATCAACATCAACATCATCTTTATCAACAACAAACCTGTAAAAAGAATAACAACAACAAGAATGAACCAAAGCCCAGTATACAGCAACACAATCACACACGGAGTGACACACGAGCTTAACTGAATGACATGCACAATCAACAAGTTATTATCTTTTCTTTAAAATAAACAAATCAACATGGGAGTATTCAAACTCCGGACATCAAGGATCTAGTATCACATCCACCTCCCTGAGTGGTCCTTACTGTTCATACAAATTAGGAAGCCCACCTTCCAACGTAGCTCGTAATACTAGGGGATCTTGAGTAACGCATCACGACGCTTAAGGTATTGATATAAGTAGCTTGGATACTTATATCTCCTAGATAAATCTATCCAATAACAAAAAATTAATCTCATCAAGGTTCCCAGCCGTTTCTCGACTTTATTTAACTCAATCCATAATATTACCTAATTCTAGTGTTCCCATAAACGTTGAATTAAATCATATTATATCCTAAAACTACCATGCCCCCAATCTGAGCAAATGTTATACCAATACCGATTACCCTATCGATTACCCGTTGAACCACTTATGACAATGGTGGTCTAAGCACCTAAAACTACCATGCCCCCAATCTGAGCATAGCGTCGCTCTTCGAACCAGATTCAACAGCATAAAAAACAATCAATACTCATCTTAGTAAGCCAAGTTTAAGTTCTTAATTCATTTTAGATGTCTATCCTAACATCCAACACGTAAGTTACTGCGTACCTTGAAAATGAAATCCAAAAAATTTGTATAAGCTATCTCAGAAGATAGATCAGAAACCGTTTCAGAAAATATGTCAGATATCCATCACTATTAAAGAAAGAACTCATATAAGAAATTAAACTAACATCCACTTATATCAAATTCATATAAGAACTTACATCAAACTTTTATTAAACTCTATTTGATCAGACACTAATGTGGAATCCCACTATGGCTACGAATATCACCATACCAGAATATGAACAGTTCTCTTTTGTCTGTCAGAGTAATTCTTTTCACTTTAATTATAGTTTCTTATCACAAAACATAACATATACAAAACATTCATACATAAAAGCATTCATATTCAAAAAAATAAACATTTGAAATAACATATTGCTCATGTTATTCAAAGATCATCCTAACACATTCATCTAAGCCAATTATTAGCTATTAAACTCATTTTAACTTAATCTAAGCCAAATTGATTAAAATTAATCATTTAATATAAAACTAGTTCAAGTTGATTAAACTTAAGTAATCTAATTCTTTTAGCTAATTCAAGTTTATTTCGTCAAGTTAAACTTAGATTTATTAACTAAGTTCATTTTATATCTAACTTCTATATTTAATTTAACTATTTCTTAAATCTATAAATCTACTTATCTCATGTTTAATTATATCAATCAACTTACATAACATATAAATCATCATACAAGGTCAACTCATACATACAAGATCATGTTTCAAGCTTTGGAAAAGATTTGAAGATGATTTTAGAAATTAAACTCGAAACAGGGGATATGTTGGCAAAAGTCCAGCGTTCAATGCACCAACGCCGGCAGTGCTGAAGTCTACGCCGGCGGCGTTGGATGCCGGTGTTAAAAATTTGAACTCTGTGAAGTTTGGGCTTCAAATATACGCCGGCAGCGTTGATACTCAAAATGCCAGTGTTCAATTTTTAAATGCAAAACCGGTAAAAGTTATTGCAAACTCCAGCATCATTAAAAAAATTGTTCCTAATCATTTGGTTTAACATTCAACGCCGATAAAATTTAGCCAAACACCGGCGGCGTTGCTGGTGGCATTAAGGAATTGGTATTCTAATCACTTCAACACCAGGCTCAACACTGGCGACGTTGAAGTATCAGATGTCGACGTACGTGATAGAACACGCTTTTGACAGAAGCTTGTTTTCGAAAACTTAAGTTTTGCAAAACATTTTAACACTTCCAAACTTCTCCAAATCACTTTCAAAGCTTCTTAAACTTGATATATGAACTGCTCAACATCAATCATTCATATTCAACACATCAAACAACATGCAATCCACTTCAAACACTAAAAACTCTAAATCACTATTCATCATTTTCACCCTCAAACCCAACTTCCAACAACCATAACTTCAACAAACATATATATAAACAGCACTCTCATCCCAAATCAACATGAATTCATCAATTATTAACTTAAACAACAAATAAAACAAAGATAACTTGAAATAGAAAACTTAGCTTTTGAAAGGGGAAACGAAAACGTAAGATGGAAAGAAATGAGATGGCAGGGGAAAAAGGAAATAAAATGGAAGGATAAGGATAGATTTTAGGATATTTTAGAATAGAGATATAGATTTAGAACTATCAGATCAATATCTATAGTTCCAAAAGAATTTAAAAGATAGTTTCTGAACTAATAGGTTAAAAATTAAGAACTTAAAATAAGAACTTAATTTAGAAATTTATTGGATAAAAGATATTTAATTTGAGTTTGGGTTTAAAAACTGATATTTTTAGACAAGCAAATGAACTCAAATTTTACTGAGATTTAAGAATTAGTATTTAGGCTAAGAATCAAGAGTTTTGGAATCCTCTAAACAATTTAGAAACATGTTTAGGAGATTTAGAATTAAAATCTCAAATTTTCTTTAATTAATTACTAATTTAACTTTGTCAATTTATATCCTATGATTAATTTAATTCATTCAAATCTATCTGAACCCAATTTCTAATATATGTGAAGGTTTGGAGTATTTCAGATATGTTGTTAGTTTTGAGACTACTAAGAAACACTAATATATTTTTAATCTATTTGAAGGCATTAACCGGGGTATGCTCCTAAAAAATTGTACTTGACTTTATTTTTGTTTAATGATGCGTATTTCTCTTACCTTGCTACTTAACTATTATCATTATAAATTGTGTTACTCTAATGTGTCCCATTTGTTATGATGTACACTTTGTGCATAATATGGAAGCCTTTGCGTGACTAAAGTAGTTATTCCTATGCTTTAATATTGTGTACAACAGACTGTCATGTTTAGGGTATCCTTTGAGGCATGACATTCCTTCTTCCTCTTCTGCAGCCATCTATTACTCCACCTGTCACGCTCTAAAGGATACTCTAAACGTGACAGTATACCACACTCAATATTAAAGTTTAAGTATGACAATCTTAGTCATCTTAAAACTTCAATACCTGGTGTAAAGCATACTTTCACAATCATAGATGACCAACTTTGAAATAATTTGTTTAAGAAGACATTCATATAGCAATTAGAATGGAAATCATAACATAAACATCTTAAATAAGGAAATATAAAGGTCTTACAAAATATCAAAGGGGCATTCTCCTATCAAAAGATAAAATCTATCTAAGTCCATTCAAAATAAATACATCGGAGATTTACTCAGAAGTCTAAGTCTAAAACTAATTTTTTGACTTCAGCCAAAAACTCCTTTCGAAAGGTAATACTTGAGAAAAATATCCCTGAGGCGTCAGCCATAGATAGGGGCGCTGCAATAGATATCTATAAGGGGTAAGCTTCTTGCTTAGTGAGAATTAATTCTACAAATAAAGTACTCGAATAATCAATATTCAAACAAGATATTTAGACAAGCATATGAGATGCAATCAACCATGTGAGCAAACAATATATATGATTTTCCGGGGATCGTATGTTGAATGGATTTATCCCTCCATTTGGAGTTTGGTGTTCCGGGCAACAAGGCCATAGTTCATTAATGAAGTTTTTGTAGTTTTTATATGAGCACTACTAGTCGCTAAATATAGTTATTTCGGGTGTCCACCTACCATTTTAGTATTGACGATCAATTGCCATAGAGTAGGATTTTAGGTTCTATAAGCCTCATTACTATGCTATCCCACCAAAGGCATAGTAATAAATGTAATGGCTCACTATATGTCATGCATGAATAATTTATTTAAGTAATCACGGCATAATATTAGATATCTTAAAAGTGATCATAGAGATTGCAAACAAATCATTTCTATACCAAATCATACAATGATTAATTACAATCCCGCTTCGATATACTTAACATAATTTCAATCATATAAGTAAGGTACATACGCTATCATGTTTTCATCTTTTTCCAGTTCTAGTGCCACTAAACTACAAGCAAAAACATAAGTATAAAAATGTAAGAATTTAAACTCACTAGCATGGCAACAAAAGCTCCTAGTCAAAATAATCCTTTGGATAGGGAAGCTCGGACTCCACATCACCTAAATAAGAGAAATACCTAAAATGAGTATTTCTTGGAAATTCTACTTAAACTTGTAATTCTATTCACTAAATTCATCAAAAATGTGTAGAATGAAATTTCAATTTAAAAACGTCATAATTTGCTATTTTGACTCGGAATTTCGTATATTATATACCGTTTTCTACCTACACGAAAAGATCTATTTATTTCTAAGGTTATTTTCTTCATAAAAAGTCATTTGGGTCTCTAAAAGATAGGGTACAAAATTAATGCGAAAATCCCAACCTTTAAAATATGATTTTTTCAAACTTTTTATCAACCAAAAATCCCATAGTAAACATCTACATATATATATATATAGTTGAAAAATCTTTTAATACATAGGAAACTCCTATTATACACATATTTTAATAATATTGTCTTAACCAATGATTTTTCTTAAAACAATCTTATCTTAGTAGTTGAAAAAGTGAAGATTAACAAAATTATATTAAGTTATTTGAAAATAAAACTAAGGATTTTTAAGTCATTAAATATGTGGTATAATTTACTTTTCTTAATTCTTAAAAGATAATTTTTTTATTAAGAAACTTTAGTCATTCTAAGTTATTCTTAAATTTTATTCTGTAAGTATACTTTACTTGATAAGTTGATTCTTAACTTATTTTAGAAAACTTGTGTTGGTCTTTGTATTTACTAAAAATATTAGTAAGGATTTTATAATCAAGTCTTTAAGAAAATTTCTCATAGAAAAGTATTATCATCCTTAATGTTTTTAATGATGGTTTGAAAGAAAATAAACAATTCCTCAATTATTTTTAGTGAAAACTTTGTATGTCAATAACACTGAAATCTATGATAATTTTTATCAAAAAAATTCTTTAAAAAGTATTTAGTTAAAATAAAATTTTAAATTTAAGAAATTTTCCTAATTGGTAAAACTATATTTTCAAAAAAACTTTTTATTTTTATTAAAACAACCGTAGATAGTAACACAACAAAAATAATAACAAGAAAAGCGGGCCAAATGAGCCGGGTCCATCTTAGCCGTAGCCTCAGTCGTCTTCTTCTGCTTCTTATTCTACGTCTAAATTGAACCACTGACATGTCCTTCCAAGAAACCAGTGAGTAGTATAGCTCCTGAGTCTTTCAAATAAGAAACCTTACTAACATCACCAGGGATATCAGGAAAATGATATACAGGAAATGGAGTCTGCTGACAGGACCGGTTGCCATATTGGGTGGTATCGTAGCCACTGTTGCTGTTGCCAACATTGTTTTCCTTGAAAACGTAATTCCTTTTACCCCCTTTCTACGTTACTTCCTTGTTTTCCCTTTTTGTCTTTTGGGGTTGATAATTATATCAAATGGAATTTGCTTGTATAATATAGATCTAGGGTTTTCATTTTGCATGCACCATGATTATTAAAGAAGGGTTTTTTCTCTTTTAATTTTTAATTTTAATTTTTTTCTCTTAAAGTTTTTATCATTCGGTCGATGTGCAGTATGTGATACAGTTAATAAGGTTTTCGATATGTCTATTTAATTTATATACGATTCGAAGTTTTGTAATATTTTACGAATTACTAGGTTGAATCGAATGACGGTGTAAAACTGGGCAATTTCTGCTTCTCGTGACGTCGGAGCTTTCCGGGTGTTTTTCCTACAACTTCTTATGCCAAGTATGCCAAATATGATAAAAGGATGCCTGGAAATTGAACCCTTACACCAAACTATTTTTTTCCAAGGAATACTAGTTACAGGGCAACCGTAAGCACTTCTCATGGAAAAATTTTTAGACCTTGTATGAGCCCATAAGAAAGTATCTGGTTCACCTGGGTTTGGATAAATGGAGTATGGGATCCTGAAAATTGTTCCGAAAATATTTTCTGGCAAGCACCTTGTATCATCCTCAATCATAGAGCATAATCGAGGACTAAGAGGGATTATGGAAAGTGCTAATCTCCCTAGCATTATAGATCCGCTTGAAAGGTCCACAAGGGAGATTATGATCAGCCCAAAGAGAGAGAGAAAACCATACCTGACCTTCCATGCAAACATAGGTCTTGCTGACCTTCAATGCTTTACACCAAGGCAAAGAGCAAACTAAGGGCACCTTGTTTTCTAGAAATGTCTGTCTTTGATGTAAGTAGAGTATACCCAGTTCCTTCACAAGCTATCCTCTTTGTTACTATATGCATATGCCAAACATACTCTAATTGAGCTGCTTTTGTTCCAATGACTCAATCTTGTGATAACAGACTTTTTAAATGGATTACACATAATACCCCATTTGATCCTGGCTTAAACACATTGGACCGACCACTCCATCACACCTCATCTGTTGTTCCATTTTGCTGATAATGTATTTGGGTTAAAGAAAGCTGGGGGCCCAAATCACTTGCATTGAGAATAAAATTAACTTAATTAGTTGAAGGCAGCCAGCATATGGATTGAACCTGGAAGTCCACAAGTTGATCTTAGATGTGATAGCAATCCCCTTGGTGGAGTTTGGAAGTTATAAGGGAAAATCCTATATATCTTGTAGGCAAGACTCTATTCGTTTCTCTCCCCCCCCTCTTGTGCTTTGTGAAAAACATTTTTAGGTTCTTGTAAATAATTTTTTACAGTTAAAGGTTTATAATTGTTAAATTCAATGTATTAATAGCTGCTTTTAGCAGCAAAAGCCTTTCGTCTCAATTCATATTTAGCCGCGAGCAATTTACATTTGTGATCTCGTATATTTCACTCTCCGACATCTTACTGACTTTCCCCCTCATCTTTTTGCAAAAGCCGCTCCACGGTGGTAAAGTCTCATCTTGTGTGTGTCATCGCAGTAGATATGGATGGCAGGCAGTGGGTAACATTAAGGAAATTGTCAAAAAATGAGTTCCATATATACTTTCGTCGTAGTTTACCTGCCACCATCACTTTCATTTTTCCATGAAACAAACACAATTGGAAACTCCCGGCTTGTAATTGCTACTTCTTTAGGCAATACTTTGAAACCTGATTTCCTCATTCTGTAAATGAACTGACAACTTTGTGGATTTGCCAAATAAGTATTCAAAAGTCAAATGCATGGATTAGTACACATTTGGAAGAGATGAGCACTGTCATCCAACCAACATAAATACAAAATTAGATCTTGTATCTCTTGTTCACCTGATATCAGGACCTGCTGCTGTTGCATTCTCCTCATCGGGATTGATTATATCCGGCCCTTCTTAAGGTTTCCATCATCACAATTTAGGACACAACCATGCATGTCAGATTAATGTTCACAGGCATTTAAGAGATAACAACAAAGCAGAACGAGATCAATATAGAAGCATTTGTAAAAAAACATCATGTAACCCATGGCTCCACCACACAAGTGATGCAATATTTGGTAATTTGAAATTAATACTTACATCGATAGAGCAGAACACTCACCCTTCTTTGAAGGAATGTCTTCCTCGGTTCCTCCTTTTGATCTTATAATCCTCACTTTTGGTTTGTGAACAAAGAGTGTTAACTTTCTTCATTATTTAATTGTTTGATTCAGATCATTTAAGAACAGTCAAGACCATTTTTGTTTGCTGCTTCCTCCTGTTAGATGTAATTTCATTAAATTCTAGTTGCAGTGATATATACATAGCTTCTTTACTTTGGAATGCCTTTTTCTATCATCTAACATATCATACATTTTTCCCAAAACCACAGGACCCTTTCCTAAAACCCGAGCAGAAAGAGCCCAATGCACTGCCATCCACCAAGTAAGGGGATGGAAGCTGTTACCTGATATATCTGTTGAATCGATTTCTGGATTAGTGCCATCATGTGTGCTTGTTGAGGCACTAGCTGTAATGATCATTTTCTCCTTTTCGAATATGTCATTCCTGTTAATAATAAGAAAGATTGGCTTTAGACTTTGGTTAATTTTTTCTAGCAAACGTTCTGGTCATATACGATCATAATATTAGAGCAAGTGATACAACTTCTGAGAAAAGGACACTTTGTTATTGATCTTTTTTTCCAGCATCCTTGCTTGGTTGTATATTGTGCTTTTCAGATCTATCATTTAGTAGATGGGATGAGCTCAATAATGCTGGCCTGTTATCTCTTTTGTTTCACCTCGTTTATGTCCAGAGATCAATGATTATTTTTCGGAACCCTTCAAGCTGGATATTCCAGAACAGAGATTTGTTGTGATTAAATATTGATCATATGTCTGAATCCTGTTGAGTGATTGTGTTTGGTGCTGCTTTTACTCACTTGGCAATATGCCCTTTGAAGGAAGTGTGCTTCCTTCCGGCTACTGACATTAGCTTGCTATTCACAAGCTTTGTGACTTTTCAATCAAGTTCATAGATAGAGCAAATGGTATGGTGCTGTTTAGAGAGAGAGAGAGAGAGAGAGAGAGAGAGGGTGGTCCATTTTGGCTACACCCTCCATTGAGGGTGTATTTCATTTGAGAATGTACCAAATAAGATTATGGGACTGCTCCATTGAGGATGTAGCAAATAAGATTATAGGATCACATACGGTACAATAAGGGTCCCACAATCTTATTTGGCACATCCTTAATAGAGAGTGTAGCCAAAGGCCATCTATTTTGTCTTTTTTAGGCTTGGTGTTCAAAGTTTGAGTTCAATCCAGTCTTAATGTTGATAATGAGATTGATTGAGTTATACTTGAATCGGGAGTATAAATTCCTTTTGAATTCCACTGACTATAAGTTTAAAAGCTTGGTTTAATTGAGACTGTCCACCCCATAATTCTTTGTTTTTGAGCTGCTCTTGATGATGAGAAGTGTCTGTGATTATAAATTTTCAGACTGCAAAAGTCTGCAATTTTCGGACATTTGAGCAACGAACCCTTATTTTTATTTTTTAGATATTCTTCATTAGAACACACTTTAATGTTTTCCAGTTTTGGCTGCAAATTGCAATTGACGAAAGAATGTTTTGTCGAATGTCCAACCTGTGAATGATCTGATTTTGTTCGACTGATTTGAAGCTTATAACCCCGTTTACGAGGTACTGAGACACCTAATAAAAATGAATGAAGCGATGTGAACAAAATGTTTAAGAGAAAAACAACTTCGTCTGGGCAGCTTTCAGTCCTGAGTGAAACAAATCTGACAAGGGAGTGAAGCAATCATCCCCCAAATTGCTCAATGGTGATTCTATGCTGCGATTTGTATCTCCTCCGGGGCATTGGAACTTCAAGGAACACCAAGCATTTTTATAGACACATATACAAAATTTTGACGAGTTTGATACTCAAAACTATCGTGGATTCGTTATCATTTCCATTACCAAACCGTTCCAAGAATCGATTGGCCCCGGTAAGCACCAATGCAAACAATCATTTTGGACCTTAGCATTCTTGTCTTCAGCAAAAGGGTGGAATTGCCTATATGGTCCTGGGTGGCCATCTGGCCTCAACAATGACAATCCCGTTGTATCTAGAAGTTTTAGTGTAACTCCCTTTTTCAATCCTAGAGCTGCAGCTTTTTCATATTCTTCCAACTCAATGTCACGCATGACCCTGTCGACATCTCCCATGTCAATCTCACCTTCCTTGAATGGAACTGTTCTATTGCATGTTCCTCCACTGAACCACTCCCCATTCTCAAAATGATCTGGCGTGGTGGTTCTAAGGAAAACAAATGCCTGGTGATTGGAATTGCTAACGAAGTTTAAAATGAGCTGAAGAGCTTTTCTATATGCATACTGAAACCCAAGCTCTGTTAGGTTCTTTCCAGGACAATAATGGCAGCCCACCACTGTCTCGTTCTCATGGTAGATGGCAGTTTTTAGGAACCACTTGCCTCCAGCAATTACTACATAGTCAAAATTCATGTACTGCTCTGTCCATGTTTTGTCAAGTTTATCAAGTTGGAGTTGTATTTCTGATGAGGCAACACCGTTTATGTCTTCGAAGATATCTGCATTAATTAGAAAAGGTGTCCATATGACTGAGAGAGTGAAGTTGTGTTTCCGGAAATGCCATCTCTTAGATCTATATTCCGCATCATGGTAGATCTCAACAGGTTCTTCAACCTGCAGAGCATAATGGCTGAAGATTGATCAATTGTAGTCCATTACAGACTTAACCACCATAATCCGTGCTGCCCCAGAATGCTAACATGTAAAACACGAAAACAGTTGGAGGCGACTTTATTGCAAACATTTCAAACAATATCTAATGTGCAATAACACCTAGGTACTTTATATTAACATAATGACTCCAAGACACTATTGCAGCTAATCAGAAGCTTTAATAATTGTAGAACATCTAATATCCGTTTGTCCATACTTATTACATCAGAAACCTCATCAGCAGCTAGTATTGAAGTAATAACTCTAGTGAAGTCTGCCGATTTACACGGTGCACCTACGTTTCATGCGGTTCATACAGGGAATAAAGTGACCACATGGAGACCATGTTCCTACTACGAGGGGTCTACTTTATAGGTCTTATTTCGTCATTGCACTTTATCACAGATCATATTTTCATTAATACCTAAATGAGTAATATCATCTAGCCTTTGCTTATCTCTCCGAACCATTTCTAATCAGCCTTCTTTCGATGGCACTTTAATAATGATTTTGGGATGTAAAAGTTTGTTTCGGTAGCTTAGGGGAATATCAGCACCTGCCTATACTGTTCAGGGTAAAATTGCAACTCACCATTGCTTTTTCTTCCCCCAGCAAATTAAGTTTCATCAAGCTATCAAAAACAAGAGACAGTTCTGGTAGGTAGAACAGCCATGAAAAAGACTATAAAGGATCAACCCCACATCAAAAAGAATAAAGTTTACCAGCTGTACTCCACAGAATTCAAAACTTGCCAATGACAAAATGACAAGGTGATAGAATAAAAGTCCTGACCCACATAAATAATTATGTGTTCTTGAGAGTTCTTTAGATACTTAATGACCTAAAGGAACAAAATGAATGCAAGAATAGTAGGCAATTTTTTAGGTGCAAGAATGGTAGGCAATTTTTTAGGTACCTCATGAGTCACACATTTGAGCCACCAGTTGAATCACACGCCTTAAGATTAACAGGGTAGAAAGTGAAAAAAGATGGCCCCGCATGATTCAAATGATGGATTAAAACTTTTGAAAGGTGCCAATTATGCATTGCTTCAAAATTAAGTCATAGTAGATTACAGAGATACCAAAGTTGGCAATGGGAGAGATGGATTTGTTGGGGCACTGCAGATTTTAATATTGAGAAAAATGTAGTTATGACAAAAGTACAAAAATTCACATCTTCTTGTTGAAATACCTTTTTAATTTCCTAGGGACAATTTAAAAAAAAAAAAATTGAAGTTTGAGGGTTGCTAAAGGTGCAAATAAACCAAACCTCCTCACAAGCAATTTGAATTCTGTGCAATATTTTTACTCAAGCTCAATCGGATCAAAGTTGAGTTGAGCTTGAACTACTCAAGTAGGTTATTGAGCCATTCTTGGACATAATTGGCTTGATGCGCTTGAGGGGTTAATTGAATTAGTTGTAACGATATAGCCAATTTTATCAAATTCCGGCCTTGGTAAAATTTAATTGAAAATATATACAAAATTTTCTAAATAACAGAGCCTAAAACGAGCTTAGTTGAGCTTAGTTATTATAATTACAGTCATACACCTGGCGGTGACATCAGCAGGGTGAAAGAATGTGAACAACTGGAGTATGAAATCTATCTGAAAAGATCTAATTGTATAGCAAGCAAATATATTTTGGGCAGAACAAACCAAATTGGGTGAAATTGTTTCAACTTTCCTTCAAACAAGGTATTATGTTTCTCATTTGAACATGAAGCAGATTTTTGAGTAGGTGGGGCCAAACCTTAGAGAGTATGCAGAGCAATGACTGAACGTGGTTGCGTGAGATCGAGTCACCAATAAAAGCCCATGATTTACTTTTCATCATCTCAAGAAACTTGGCAGGATCAAACTTAGGTAATTCACAGTCCCGGGGTTTCCACCTCCAGTACAAATATCCCGAATCAGGGCGGCCATTTTTCATACAATTTTGATGAGCTTCAATGTCATGGCAACTATCATTCGTGTAGAAAGGACCAGATGGATCAGGTGTCCAATCACCAACAAAAATATCACACTTGGCTGAAACCACATTGTGCCAACAAATCAAATGTTAAGATAGGACCTATGAAACTGGAAATTTGAAAAAAAAATAAAAAAAGAAATTGGATCTTCTAACAACTTATGGTTGTGACACTGAGAAAAGAGTATAAATCATGCAATGATGTAGTGTTTATTGTTATCAATTAGGCTTGTAGATTCCAAAGTTTTGTTTGTGTTACCAAAACGTTCTCAGAACTTCCTTTCATGTCTGTTAACGAGTTAGATTTATCGAATATAATCTAACAATCCAAAGAATTTTAGATTAGTATGAATTACAGTGGCAAGTGACTACTGACGGTGATTAATCATTCACGGAAATGGTCCATCGAAAATAAGGAGGAAATCACCCTACTCCATCTGCCCCGTAAAACTGGGCAATCACGAAGCTCTGATTTCAACAAATAATAGAAAATTTTTGTAAAAACGCATACCATGAAACAAAGATGTAATAACTCAAAGTCTCAAACATCTTTTCATGCATAGGAACAGTGAAGAAATCGCGTGCAAGAACGATAAGGCATTACATTCACCCAATAAAAGCAACATCATCCCATGATATGAAATCAATCCAATATTTTTCCTTTCAGCCAATAATTTAAATCCTGCATGCAACATATCTCTAGAGGAAATCCTGAAACCATTGGCATACGATAATGAAGCATGTATATACCTATATATATCTACATATAATGTACAAACAGGTAGAAGGA
The DNA here is from genome assembly GCA_024138025.1 of Combretum micranthum. NCBI lineage: Eukaryota > Viridiplantae > Streptophyta > Magnoliopsida > Myrtales > Combretaceae > Combretum > Combretum micranthum. The sequence continues at coordinate 515,603 of JAMXBD010000771.1, read as the reverse complement.
CAAGTTTTTATGAGGCTTACGATTCTGGGTTACGTTTGTTTCCGAGTTAAAAGAAGGATCATTGTCTGTTTCCATTGGTGTTGTCTGAATTGGCAATGGTGGAAGAGAAACTAACTCTTCTTCTTCTTGTTCTGCTTTAGTGTCTTTCGTTTTAGATTCCTGGAGTGGAGGTGTTTCCACAGCAACTGATGATGATGATGATGATGATGAGAAACTGATGGAATCAGAAACCAAAAGCCTGAAAGCAAGGCCTGCAAGCAAAAACGAGATGGCAAACTTTACAAATACATGATTGTGTTTATGTTTGTGTAGTGAGATTGATGAGAAACTTATGTTATCAGGCCTCATCATCATTGTTAGTTTTCGGTTTTGGAAATATAAATTGGAAGAAGATCTAGCTTATCAAGGATTTTGTGGCAGAGACTGAAAAGAAATAGAAAAAGGAGAAAGACAATGGAATGAGGAAGAAGAAAGGTTTGTAATTATGAGTAAGCAAGATTTTCTCAACAACCAAAGTGGTGTTTAAAGCTGCAAGCTCCACATGTAAATTAAATGTATGTTGTTGATATATAATTATTAATGGTCAAAGGAAATATATACATAATTAATTATATATATTTAAAGCTTCAAGCTCCATGTGGTCTCCAGTTCTTTTATACAGCATTTTTATCCATTGATACAATTTTTATATAGGGGGCAGCTATCGAACTATACATTTTTAATAACGTATGATTAAGCTTTATCAATTTAACCAGTGTTGGTATCCATACAGCATTTTATTAAACATCGGTAAAAACTAAATCATGCAGCTTGTAATACGAAGGCAAATGTGTTATGTGAGAATAAACTTTATAGATTAAATAGTGCTTTACAATTTGTTTGTATTAATTTCTTTTTTCAGGTGTAAATTGATTTGTTATGTTGCGTGGTCGTTTTTTCTTTTTTTAAACGCTAATTTTAGTACTTTAACTCTATACAAAGGTTCAATTGCTCTGTTTATATATATATATATATATATATATATGTTAATGTAGAAGAAACAATCTATCAGTATTAGTGTTAGGAGTATTAATAAAAATTTAACTATATGCTAGTTTTTCTACTACAAACATAACAAACAATATTAAAGAGGTAGTTAAAATAGTCACAAAAGTTTGATTACATATTAAATTGATCACTTCATATACTAAATTAAATTTTTACACAAAATTTAGATACCAAATTTGATATTATCCATTTTTTTTCCTTTGTTTTTATGGAAGGCAGTGGATGAACATAACAATTAAAATTAATGTAGAGTCTATTTGGATTATCTAATTTCCATTTATATCTTATCTGTGTATAATCCACATCAGTATCTTATTTGTATTTTATCTATAATTGATTTATTTATGAGTGAAAATATTTATTTTTTATCTGTATCTATTTTTCACAAATGATTTATTTAAAAACGATAAAAATAAGAGGTCAAAACTATGTGAAAATGCCCAACCAAACAAATCCACCTTTTATTGTTTTTGTTTTTATTGCTTATCTACCATACTAATTAACCATTGACAAAAGTAATTACCATATTTAACCCCACAATCATAAAGCTTTTCTTCCCAAATGGAAGGGTTCCGATCATTTGTTAAGGACAGGGTAAGTTAACCCGAGTGTCATAAAGCTCTTCTTTCCAGGAGAGTTCTAATCCTTTGTTAAAGACACGCCAGAAGAAATTCTAGCTTTGTGAGGAAATATGGCTTGGCACAAGGTATTAGGTAAGTTGATCTTTCTTCTTAGAAATCTTTTATGTAATACATATGTTTCCAACGTGGGATTTTTTTTTTTAACGCTGCAATTTGCATCTCAACAAAAGATTCCTACCAGTATTATTAAAACAAAAATACCACAAAGAATTAGAAAAACATTAATTGCAAGCACCCTTAGCTTTATTTGAAAATCTGGCTTCTATTAATTAATAAAAACATGCCTCGCATGATGCATCGATCAACTAATATGCCATGTGAAACCATTATTATTAAATTACTAATTATTTAGTTTTTATTTCTGTTAGTTATATGCAGTGTTTACCATGTTCAAGTTCATAACAAACAGTTCATGTTTGCTAACTTCTTACGCATTTTAAATAGGAAGTGCATGTAAAGGTAAGGTTGAGCGCTCAATGAGTATTTTTAAAATTTCATTTATTAATGTATTTTTGTTTAGAATCTATTATTAATCTAAAGTTGGCTTTATATCTCTGTTGGTTTATTTTAATTGGGAAAATTATAAAAAGCAGATAAAAAATTTAGGATTACATCTAAATAAAAGATTAAACTTTTTAGTGGTTAAAATAAATAATGATTACTAACAAGTAGCACTACACTAATTTGACGGTATTATAATAGAATTGTAGTGGAATTCTCTGTTTAAACTATTAATTATAATATTGATAATTTATTTTGATTATTTAAAATTTGATCTTATATTTAAATTCAAACAAATACTCATCCCGCCTGTAATTTTCCTATTTCAATTTTGGTGGGAAGTAATCTAATATTTTGGGGACATGGAGGCAGTGGAGACTGGAAGCAAAGACAGAACCACCTAAGAAAGTGCCAGACGTTGGAGCATGCGGACTGCGGTAATATATTTTTTATGTTGCGTGCATGTGGTGCATGGAATAAAGGTGAAAATACAAAGAAGGTGGAGGTTCAGAAAATATTTAGAGGAACGCATCCCAACTTTATATAAAAATTTAATTTTATATTTAAAACGTAAAGTTATTAATTTGGCATCTAATTTAATTTTTTTATAATTGTCATTATTATTTTACTATTACTGTTTGTCCTATTTCTTAATGTAGAAAGACATTCTCTCAATATTTCACAAAATTAGGAGAAATAGTAAAATACAACAATAAACTCGTTTTTTTCATGTTGATATACAGAACAAATAATATTAAGAAGATTGCAAAAATAACTACAAAAGATTCCATTGGGTGTTAAATCCATTATTTTAAAATTTAATATCAAATTAAATTTTTATATAAAATTTGATACTAAATGTGATATTTACCATAAATTTAATTGTAACAAGGGAGAGTATAAAAATGAGACAAGTTCTTAATTTAATATCTAATTATTTTTTTTATAATTATCATTATTATTTTACTATTACTGTTTGCTCTATTTCTTGATGTAGAGAGATATTCTATCACTATTTCATAAAATTAGGAAAATTAGTAAAATACAATGATAAACTCATCTTCTCATGTTAATATACAGAACAAATAATATTAAACAGCTTATAAAAATAACTATAAAAGGTTCCATTGAGTGTTAAATCTACTATTTGAAAATTTAATATCAAATTAAATTTTTATATAAGATTTGGTACTAAATGTGATATTTACCATAAATTTAATTGTAAGAAGGGAGAGTATAAAAATGAGACAAGTTGTGTGAAGAACTAAAAGAAAATAATAGTATCAAAAGTGTAAAAGAAAGAAATAAATATGGTATTTGAATATTTGTATGTCTTAAAAATGAAAAGGGTAAGAGAATAAAAGGTCATAGCAATTACATAGTAATGCCTTAGGTTGCAAGGAAACAACCTGGCTTAAATATCACCCTTCATCTTTATTTAATATTATTCAGATAAAATAAATATAAGTTCAGGCTCAACAGTCAAAAGAGGATATCATTAGGACAGCTGGCTTAAACCACCATCAACAACTTTAATGAAGACATCGCAACCGGCAGCGTCATTGGTGGTCCCTATTTGCCTATTCCTTTTAAAGGCCATAACATATGCTCGTTTTTAGCCCATTTTTCTACTGCTGCATTGATAAGATAATGCGTGCTGTTAACAGGAAAATTCATGCATGGGTCAGATCCATAATCGTATGTTATAAATAACTTAGTACATGGTAGCGTCTCTATATTAATGGCTTACACCTTTTTTGTGTATTGATGCTAACCGTTGTCACCGATTTGTTGGAAAAAGATGTGCACAGAAATTACGGGAAAAAAAATCCTAGAAAAATAAGGGTGAAAAATGCAATGGGGAAGCGTGAACAAATTAACAATTCAATCTGAGATTGATTGAGGGTATCGTTACTTGAATGCAAGTAACACATAACACACACGATACACACACTACACACGTAATGGGAATAGGAATATTTTTGTATATTTTCTTCTATATTTTGGTTGTACTGAATACATATATTTATAGTGTAATATGCTCCCTAGATAACAGAATAGGATCTGTGGCATGTGCAGCAATCTGCCACGTCACTTTTGGTTATAACAAATATAACAACAAATATTAGAATATCTTATATTATATTCTAATATTGTCTAAGGCTTATAACAAAACTTATTTTGTTCCTCACTCTTCTTGCCAAACCCATAGCCTCTGATGGCCCAAATGGACTTTCACTCGGCCTGGCCTCTTTACTATTGAAACCAGATATTTCAGTATCCTCTTGAAGCTCACGTGCACACATATTCACTTCACTTTCAGTTACAACAAGTTCATCCTTGTCTTGGAAACCCTAATTGACTACCATGCATTTTCCTTCCTAAGTGATTTAACCCCGTTACAATCCCTTCCTCTTCAAAATCCCTTGTCCACAAGGGACAATTAGGGAACCTTAGCTTCAATTCATTGAAAAACTCTCATGTAGATTCTGATGGCGAGAGATTTTTCCAAGAGATAAGTAGCATAGTCTCTGCTTTGTTCTTCCTCTTCACCATCTTTTGATCTAGGATGGCTACTGGTTCTAACAGTTGATCTTCTTGTTCTGTAGGTAAAGGAAGAGCTCCATTTGGTCGGGATCCATGGTAGCGCTTCAGCTAAGAGACGTGGAAAGTATGGTGGATAGCAGCTTTAGGGGCAGATCTAGTTTATAAGCTACTTCTCCTACTTTATCTAAAATTTTATATGGCCCATAGTATTTTTGAACTAGCTTCTATCCTTTAATGCGTCTGAGTGATCCTTGCCTGTAGGGTTGTAGTTTAAGTAAAACCCAATCCCCAATGTGAAACCCTCGTTCACTCCTTTTCTTGTCACACACCTGCTTCATTCTTTGCTGAGCTCTCTGTAGGTGGAACTTTAACATCTTTAGCATGTCCTCTTTGTGTGTCAATATACTGTCTATTGTAGAGTTTCGTGTATCTCTAGGTACATAGGGCATATGTAATGGGGGTGGATAACTGTAAAGTATCTGAGAAGGGATGAATTTAGAGCTGGTATGATAGTTGGTGTTGTACCACCACTCTGCCAAGGGTATGAAATGATTCCATCGGTTAGGAAATTCTCCTGTCATGCATCTAAGATAAGTCTCCAAACATTTATTGACCACTTCCGTCTGTCCGTCAGTTTGTGGGTAGTAGGAAGTGGACAAATTGAGAGATACTCCTTGTAAGTTCAAGAACTCTTTCCAAAAAGAGCTCACAAAAATAGGATCTTTGTCACTAGTAATGGTCTCTCGGCATTCCATGCAATTTATACACCTGCTCCAAGTATAAGTGAGCCACCTGCAATGCTGTGTAAGGATGAGATAGAGTCAAGAAATGTGCATATTTGCTTAATCTATCCACCACTACCAGAATTACTTCCTTCCCATTTGATTTTGGAAGACCTTCTATAAAATCCATGGTAACCTCTTGCCAACACTCATTAGGCACTAGCAGGGGTTGTAGCAACCTAGGATAGGCTACATTCTCAAACTTAAATTTCTGACAAACATCGCAACATCATTAACTGTCTGACCATTCTTTCCAACTTAGGCCAATAAAAAACTGTAGCAATCCTTTTATAGGTCGCTTGTGATCCTGAGTGACCTCCCAAAGCCCCACCATGATACAAAGTCAGTAACTGTTTCCTTAGCTCCTCAGACGGACCCACTACCACCTTACCCTTTCTTCTCAGTACTTCTTGGTACCAACTGAAATGTTTGATCTCTTGTCCATTCTTTAGCTGTTCAATTACCTTACTATGCCCCTGGGGTAAATTCCAGCTTCCTTTAATCTCTTCCATTAAGTCAAGAATAGTAGCTTAAATGGAAAGCTGGTTTAACTGAGTTCCCCCATGCTTGGACAGGGCATTAGTTGCATTGTTGGATTTTCCACTCTTGAACTCGATTGAGTAGTCTAAACTCAATAATTTAGTGAGTCATTTCTATTGACTTAGGGTTACCATTCATTGTTTCAACAAATACTTGAGGGATTGGTGATCTATCCATATGATAAACTGCCTTCCCATCAAATAGTGTCTCCACTTATCAATAGCGTACACCAAAGCTAATAATTCCTTGTCATAAACTAACATTCCTCTATGCTTTGGTGTAAGGGACTTGCTGATATAAGCAATCGGGTGATTACCTTGCATCAATACTGCTCCTATTCCTTCTCCACATGCATCAATTTCAATAATGAACCTCTGTTTGTAATCTGGTAAACACAGAACTGGAGATTTAACCAGGGCTTCCTTTAGCTTGTCGAATGCTCCTTGAGTATCTGAGTTCCAGCAAAACTGATCCTTTCGAAGTAAATTCATAAGTGGCTTGGCAATGATCCCAAAGCCATGTATAAACCTCCTATAGTAACCTGCTAACCCAAGGAAGCCTCTTAGCTGTTTGACATTCGTGGGAGTTGGCCAACCCACTATTGCTTCTATCTTCTTTGGATCAATGGCCACTCCTTGCTTAGAAATAATGTGACCGAGGTAATCAATTTGATTTACCTCGAAGGCACGTTTACTTTTCTTGAGATACAGCCTTTCTACTTTCAATACCTCAAACACTAGTCTTAAATGAACCTTATGTTGATCCAAATCAGAGTTATACACTAAGATATTATAAGAAAAAAAAAATAAAACCAGAACAAACTTCCTTAAGTAGGGTCTAAACAAGTCATTCATGAGACCCTAAAAGGTAGAGGGGGCATTGGTTAATCCAAAGGGCATGACTAAGAACTCATAGTGCCCGTCATGGGTCCTAAATGTTGTTTTGTAAATATCATTCGGGTGCATTAAGATCTGATGATACCCAGACCGTAGGTCTAATTTACTGAAACAGATTGCCCCATGCAACTCATCAAATAAATCTTTGATTATAGGTATAGGAAACCTATCTTTTACAGTCATCCTGTTAAGGTCCCTGTAGTCTACACACATACGCCATTTATTGTCCTTCTTCTTAACTAACACAACTGAGGATGCAAACGGACTATGACTGGGGGCGCATAATACCACTTAGAAGCATTTCTTTAATCATATCCTCCAATACTGTCTTCTGTATAGAAGAATAGCGATATGGTCTCAAATTAACTGGGATTGTTTCATCATGCAAATGGATCCTGTGGTTATATGTTCTATTTGGGGGCAAAGATTTTGGCTGCTCAAATAAGTCACAAAATTCTTCTAACAGCTCAACCATGTTAGGATGCATACATTGTTCACTCGTAGGATCATTAACAGATAAGGAATTACTTACTACCCAACATTGCACCTGAAGTGTAGGACTATAAGTAGACAATAGAGTTGTAAGTACCTTATCATTAACTGGGGTGAGTACCTCATTGCATCCTTAGAGTGTACAAGTTAGCCCGTTCCACTGAAATTCCATCTTCAATTGATTGAAGTTCCAATGCACTGTTCCCAATGTGATTAACCAAGGCATACCCAATATTAGATCATAAGCGGTTAGTGGTAGTGCATAAAAATCAGAGTGGAACTTTGCTTTATCCATTCTCCAGCAAAATTGTTGGACCATGTAATTACTGTAAATCTTAGCTCCATTAGCTAAATTGACAATTACTGGTTCCACCAATGTCATTCTGCATTGTAAACTCTTGGCTAATTCTTCAAATATAAATATTTTACATATCTATTTCTTATAATTTTCTTTTCCCATAAAAATTCTACACCACATATTACTAAACTTCTCTTACACTTTTCTTCTAAAATTAATTTTTAATCAATTTTCTCTCTCTCCCTTCTTCATTGCCGTCCACACTCCTCTCTCTCTTCTCTTCAATTATTTTCTTTTTCAATTAATTTAATTACATTTAATTTTCACTCCAAAATTCTATAAATACCCCCTTCCTCCTTCATTCTTTCATACAATTCATTTCACTACCAAAAATCTCTTCACAAATCCCCTCTTCAAAATTTCTCTCTACCAAAACTCTCTTAAACCAATTCTTCACAAAAATCATTCATTATACACAAACTATCTATCACATATCACTACTCACATAATACCCCATTCATCTACCATCTTCATACCACATAAACACTTTAGGTAAACTTCTTCCAACCATTTATTTACCCATGTCATGTAACTTAACATGACTATGGTGTTTTTTTGAAACTCATATGAGTAGTAAAAGCAACAACATGTTCATGTTTTGTTATTGCACATGAACTTCCTATTTTATTATGTTATGTTGATTTTATTGTTGTTGTAATGCTAATTTCTTATTCATATCTAACTAAATATATTTATGTATTTATATATAATCTTTAGAGCATATAAGCTCACTTGTTATTTATTTAATTTCATGCTTTGCAATTTATTTATTTCATGCTATTTATTTAAGACTAGTCTTTCTAGTCTTAGACTTGTCTATATCATATCAAAACAACATTTTATTTATTTTCTTTATTCTTTTGGGACTAGTCTATTCTTAGTCTCGGGTTGCCTTGATAAAGCTAAGGCTCCTAATACTTGACGGGGATACCTTGATGAAGCTAAGGTTCCCAATACTTGAAATTTTTATTATCTTTCTTATTATTATTTATTTCTAGTATTTTCTCATATTCTTATTATTTTACATGCTCATAATACTTGCATCTACATAATGATATTATCTCAACTAGTTTAAAAGTAGAATTTTACTTTATTAAAGGAACTTAAAACTAAATTTTCTATTATATAACTTGTCACAAAATAATGGAGTTATTATCAACAACATAGAAATAGAGTAATACAAGTTTTCTTAAAGTTTTCTCAAATAACAAAGATAGCTTTACCAAGGAAACATAAGAAATAAATACTTTCTTTATATATTATGGTAACCTAAGTTTTAGTAAAATAATTTGTTAATATTCAAAGTTTTTACAAAAAGTTTAAGATTAAACTCTTTTTAACTCCATAATAAAACTAAGAAATAAATTAGTTTTCAAAGTTAAGATGAATTCAACCCATAAAGTTATAAACCCACTTAGAAAAATAATAATTTTCAAGTTTCTAAAGAAGAAACTTATTTTCAAAGAAGATAAATAAGATAAGATTAAAAAACAAAGGATTTTATCAATAAAGAGGATTCTTTTTAAAAGAAATAAAAGAACAAGTTTTAGAAAACAAATTTATATTTTAAATAATAAATATAAGAAGACAAGACTCATTTTCTAAAACCATTCTAAATACAAATTTATAAAAAAGTTTTCAACAACTTAATACACTTTTGATAACTTTGATCTTTTATCGCTAGAAGTAAATTTTATGAAAGACTAAAGTTAAAGGAAAATTTACTTGTTTTGGAAAAAGGAATGAATAAAATAAGAATAAGAATATACTCATTTATAATAACCTATGAAAATACAAGTTTATTCAAAATACTTAAGTTTCAACACTTTAAAAAGAATTGTTTTATGAAATAAATTGTTGAGACGCTACCATTATAATTTTGCATATAAAGTGAGCTTATCTATATACTCGAATGATTTATCAATCATATATATATATATATATATTACTAAAGGATTTTTGAATGAAGTTGAGTTAGGAAATGGTTTTGCAAAATCTAGAAGTATTCGTTTTAAATCTATACCCAACGTTTTCGAAACTCAAACAACCTTATATGACAAAGATAACCTTAGAAATTTTCAAATAGGTAGAAAACGGTATATTATATGCAAAATTCCAAGTTAAAATGAGCAAGTTATGGCCATTTTAAATTGGAATTTCATTTTATGCGATTTTGACGAACATGGTGAAATAGAATTAGAAAGTTTAAGTAGAATTTCTACGGAATACTCATCCCGGGTATTTCTTTTGTTTAGGTGACAAAGGATATGGGATCACCTTTCCTAAGGATTTCTAAGACTAAGAAGATTGCGAAATGAACGAGTGAGTTATTCCTCTTAATTTCGTTACCTTGCTTGTGCTTGTAAAGTAGTAGCATTAGTATACTTAAAAAAGATAAAAATAGATATATATGGGGAATTCGGGGATATGTATATATATGTGATTCTATGTTTATGCGTGGAATGAGAATTAAGAATATCGCAACTTCAAACTGCCTGTTTAAGTGTTTTTTTTTACTTACTTGTACGACTGCTTATTATTTGCTAAATTGATTGATCGCCCCCTAATAAACCTTAATAAGGTTTTGCTTAAGAAAAATCAAACGCTCACGCTTATCATCCATCGAGTCACATCTCTTTCGGAAGGCTGCTACTCCTACACATAGAGTTGGATTGGTTGTTATCGTGCTGTGATACGGGCCATGTTCCTTCCTAGAGAATCCAAATCGCCCAAGGAATGCGACTCTAGGTTCGGAGCCGAGCCAACTGAATGCTTTGGGTGGGGACCTGAGGACTAGCAGTAGAAGATCGAGGATCTTCATCACCGATTCCCTAACCTTCGATGCGGAGGGGTAAATTCGTTCTATATATGGTTTCCAGATAACATTATATATTTGCGTAATCACGTGAATGTTGCATTGTATACATAGTGTAAAGACCCGGTCCTCTAAATCCCGAGACTTAGAGTACCGAATCCCCAACCACATATAACGTTTTCACATTATATGTAAGGTTGTCCTAAAACTAACAGTTTATGAAAATTGTTTGATCAAAACACTATACTTTGTAAAGAACTTTTTAAATAAAACAAGATTGCTAACATAAGCAATCTACACATATATTTACATCAAATAAACATTACTTTGTGTCAATACATGACACTACAAAACAAATTACATGTTCTCTCAAAACATGAGGACTCTAAAGGATCTTAAGGTCATTACAAAAGAAATTGGCTTCACTAACAAGCCTTCTATACATAGCTGGTCCTTAGCAAAAAGTCTTCTATAAGTCCCGGGTCCGGATCCTATTCATCCCACTCATCCAGAAATCTTTTGAAATCGGACCCATAGCCCAAGTCATCGTAATACTCGTCTCCATTACCTGTAAAGCAACAAAAGTGAGCCAGAGGCCCAGTACACAATAACCAATGCATAACAAGTCATCCAATTCATGTAATGCAACATAGAACAAGTGGTTATCTTTATTACATTTTGATTCACAAAGCAACAAGAGGGTATTCAAACCCCGGTCACACTTCGGGAATCCAGGGATCCTGAGTAACAGCAGCTGCTCAGGGGGTTAATATAAGCAGTCCGAATACTTATATCTCCTATATCTATTTCATGAAGATAATAGCTTCATCTAGGGTTTAAAAGCCGTTGCCCGACTCTACTTAAACTCAGTCCATAACAAGAGCCTAATTCACAAGTTCCCATAAACCTTGAACTAAATCATGGTATTTCCCCCTAAGTTTAAGCAAACATTACACAGATACAATTCCCCCCTATCGGCTACCCACTTAACCAAAAGAATCGCTATTGCATCATAGCGTACCATTGCATCATGGTAAAGTCATTGCATCATGACTTGGTTAAGCGCCTAGCTAACATGTCATTGCATCATGACAGGTTTGCTGCTCCTGGACCAGTTAAACAGCCTAATAGACATCCAATTCATTCAAATGTCAAATCGAATCAATTTAGGTCAAATTAGAAATGTCTGGTCCTAGCAAACATCAAACAAGTTATTGCGTACCTGAACCCGTTAGTATAGAACTAGGATCTCTCGGTGATGAACTAACCGAAGAATCCTTAACTGTAATAGAAATGTCACAATAATTAATAAATCAACAATTATAGATTTCATTCCCACAAATATATACATATTATATCTGTATATCACAATTAATCAAAGACATCCAATTCATTAATTACCAAGTCACCAATAAGCATTTAAACGTCCTATTACATTCTAAATTGTTTAATAAACACTTAATTGCTCAAATAACAACTTTGGGAAATTTTTAGAAAAAGCTCTTAAAATTGAAAAACACAGGGGATACGCCGGCACTCAACGCCGGCAGCGTTGAGCCGGTGTTCAATGTTCTGAAAATGTACACTGCCAACACTGGCAGCGTTCAAAGGTGTACCCGTCAGCCTTTGCACCCTACGCTGGCGCCTTGATTCCAGAAGCCAGCGTACAAGATAGAAGGAAGAACGCCGGATGACTTCCTAGCGAAAGCCGGCGGCGTTCAGTCGGCTTTAAGAAATTGGGTTCTGTGAACTTTCAACACTGCCTCTACGCCGGCGGCATAGAGACTCAAATTGCCGGCGTACGTACTGAAGAACAGACGCTGGCAATTCTTAGCATTATAAGCCGGCGGCGTTGCAAACGGCGTTAGGAAAAACGATTCTGTGGTCTTTCTACACGCCTCTACGCCGGCGGTGTAGAATCCCCAGATGCCGGTGTAACGTTTTTAAAAACAAGCTTTAAACGAAAAATTCAAATCCCCTATTTTTCAACTTTACAAAATTACATCTTAATAACACTTAAACCTCCTCCACTACATTTCTAACATCATACCCTCACTCATATCTATACTACTCAATTCCTAGCAACTCAAAGCATGAATTCAAACACAATTAACACTTCAAATTCCTACTTCCATCAATTCTAAATTCTCCTACACAAATTCTCTTAACAACTTCCAACACTTCATAAACATACAACAATGCATGCACAATCTCACACACTCATATAACACTTTCTCAACCATCCATGCATGAACAAACCATTTGATCAACATTAAGCTCAATTCATCCAATAATCCATACATCTATTTCAAGAAAAGAAATAAAACAACACAACACCTTAACTAAATTAATTCAAGTATATACATACCTTGTCTTGAGAAATACTTTGATTTTCAACTTGATAAAACCCTAACTTGAGCTTGGAAATGGAGATGGAAATGGAAGAAGAAAACAAAAGAAAGAAAAGGAAATTCGGGTAAAAATGGCTACCTTCAAAAAGTAGGTAATTAAGCGAATGTTGACTTTAACACATTCCAAATTTACCCCTTAATGCCTATATAACTTAGGTTGCATTTAGCTTTAATTTGAGTCTCATTTGGCTTGTCTTTGGGCATAAATGCTACCTTAATTACAAGAAACTTAATCAACTAACTTAAGTGAAATTATGGTTGAGTTATTAATCTAACTTAACTTAACATCTAATGTGCACAAGACAACATTAATAATTTCATTACTCACATTATTGCAAAAAATATAAAAAAATATTAATATCAACATATACACATACAAAATCATAAATCTTAGACTACTAACACATAACCATACTCATTTAATTCAACTCCTTAAAATAAATTAATAAACACATGAGATTTGATTAAAATGTAAATCTAGGTCATTTCACATAGTATATGTGTGAAAATTTAAATAAACTTATTTGAAAACATGATGCGAATGAAAAGGTATACCTCTCTAAGCTAGCTGTAGCTTATACCCCTATAGATTTTGTTGAAACAGGTATACCCGTGGCTTAAATTGAGGATCATAATATTAAGGAAGCCATGAAAGGATGTTAAGCTTCTATGAAGGCAATGGAAACATAAGATGAAGCTATTTTGTAAGGTTCCTTATATGTAATGTATGCTATGTTAGTGTTTTAGAAATTCCAAGAAGTGTATTTATTTTGATTTGAAAACAATAGAGAGATACACCCCTAAGAATTGTAATTTAACATGTTTATGTTTTATGATAAGTATTCTCTTTGCCTTGTTACTTAATTATTATCAATGTAAATTGCGCTACTTCAATGCGTTCCCTTGATTGTGATGTACGCCATGTACATGATATGGAAGCCTTTACGTGACTGAGGTAGTCATTCCTAGGCTTTAGTATTGTGTATGGTGGACTGCCACGTTTAAGATACCCCTTGGAGTGTGACACTTGGTCTTATCCAAGTAACCTAACTTTTTCACAATGATACTGTTATCTTCTTTGCTTAAATTACTGCAAAACTCCATTTATCTAACTTTATTAGATTGCAATTAGGGTCCTCTCATCAAATTTTACCTACTTTCCCTTTATGAAATCTAACTACTGATCCAAACTCGTTTTAAACTTGATTACATCATAATCCCTTATATCTGTGATTATTATAAAGTTCCAGTAACTATCAAATTGTTAAAATTCATATTATCTCTTCAATGTAAGATGTTAAGATAGGATCTGATTTTGAATTATCGATCATAAAATACACAAATATAAGATATACGACAAAGGTCGAGAGAGAGGGAAGGAGAGAACGAGGGAAGGAGAGAGGAAGAGATTAGTATAACGCTACAAGTAGAACTAAAATAATTGGCGATAATGTAATGTCATGGTACCTAGAAATCATTTGAAATGGATAGGATTGGAATGGAAGGAATGAAATGAAATAGAATAAGTGGTAGAATGATAAATTCATTCCTTTTTTTGGATACATTATGGAATAGAATTGAGATGGTATTCGTAAAAAATATCCTCAATAATAAATGTGTCATCAATAAAGATGGAACAGAATTGCGATTTCGCATTCCCAAAGAAATCGAATTCCCTCTTTAAAGCCAAAATTGTCAATTCCTAAGAATTACGATTCCGACTTCTAAAAATACATCCAAATATAGGAATAATAATGAAATTCAGAATCACAATTCCATTATGAATTCATCCCTGCATACCAAATATGATATAATAATTCTTCCAAAATCTCATCTCACTATTTCCTTTAGTAAGTTCTTAAGGTTTTATACTTCCCCACTTACACTACTAAATATATATATATATATATATATATAGCATAGATATACATATAATCAAATCCTAATACATAATAGAAAATAACTTATATACCAAGCAAATATAAAATAGGAAATTGTCAAAGAAATAACAATCCTTATTTAGCCTATTGTCCTTTTTAAAAAAAAAAAAACTTAAATGCTTTACCATAACAAAGTTTCATGTTAACTCCAGAACCAAAGATAATAAAATGGTTGGAAATGATTACTACTATTACTTAACCATTGAAACAAGAGAGCTTCTACGTTCCTGTCGATGGGACCGTCTAATTAACCAATTAACCATTAAAATAAATATAGTAATTTAAATATTAACTATTTTAGTTGTTCGATTACAGTTAAGTATGGTATAAGCCGTTAGATAGTGGTGAGACTGGTCCAATCAAAATTAATGACGGGATTATAGAATTTCCCTTGTAGCCACCTTAACTTATTGCCTTATTGCTTACAATTTTTCCCCAAAGCTTCTATGGTTAGTTAGCAATTGGTAGCATTCTTATTACAACTCATGTTACTAATAGAAAGAAATAATTATAGATGGCTCATTGATACTTGCTAAGACTATTCACATCCCTTTCTATGAAAGAAGAATGTTAGAAGGTTTTTTCTTTTTTTCCCCTTTTCTTAGTAACTTATATATAAAAGATTCACATATACAATTAAGAAAAACAAAACTAAGCTTGTACTCAAATTCAGCATGCAAATTCAAAACTCAAGCATAAATATTTCTCAAAGTACATTTGTGTAGACTTGATTATTTAAAAAAAAAAACTAACCTTTTATTTCACTTTAATTAAATTAAGCCTAAATTCAATTAGAATTTAATAAATTTATATATTTTTTAATTTGATTAGGCTTATAACTCACCAAACAATATTGGTTCATATTTGTCTTGGTTATTTCAATAGCTCAAACTCCCATTTGGATATAATCAAATCAAACTTCAATAAATGTCAAGTTGAGTTCAAATAACCTATGAAACCAACTTAGTTCATTTACACCCTATCCTATTAATAAATATACATAATTAACTAATATTTCAAAATAATAAACTATTTTGGTGTATCCCTATATATAAACTAATTTAAAAAAATAGATATATATTTACATTTGAACTATATGTATGGTGTTATGTGAATTCATAATTTTATCTCTATGAGTCGGAGTTATGGTGAAATCACATTATCTCACCACCTTAGTTCAATACTTCTTTAGGTTGTATTTACATAATTTTTTTGTGATGAATCCATCTTTTGAACATCAATTTTAGGTATTACGGGTATGTTTGGATGGTCTGTTTTTTATTTGTATCTGTATCTGTATTAAAATCATATGTGTAAATATATCCGGTTTACATCTATATTTAATCTAGTTGATCTTTTAATGAGAACTCTCAACTATTTTTTATCTATATCTATTTCTTAATAAACAATTTGTTAAAAACAAAGTTTGAAAAAAGTATCTATATTTGTAAAGAAAAGCCAAACAAACAAACCCTACGTCTGCATTTATAATTAATTTCACTCGTGGTACCTCAACTTTTTAGAAATATATCTAAATAAAATTTCACTACAAGAAAAAACTTAAAATTTTTAAATCTTTTACTTACGATACCTTTGCAGGAATTCCTGCTAATTTTTCTATCCAATTGCTGACGTGGCAAATAGATTCAATTAAAATATTGTTATTTTTCATGTTGGCATTTTTTAATTTTTTTTATTATTTTTACTTTTCATCTCTTTCTCGCTCTCTCCTTCGTCTCTCTCTTCTTCTTCTTTTCTATTCTACTTCTTATTCCTAACCACAAATAAAAAACAAAACCCAAAATCAATTCTAGTTAAGAAGTTGATGCAGTTTTCCTAGGCGAAAGCACTAGGGTTTCTCTCCGTCGAAGAGAGTCGTTAGCCCGTCACAAGGGGTCATCTTCTCTACTACTCTCTGGACATCTCTTAAGCCAAGAAATTTTTGTACATCTTCAATCCCATCAAGAAGCCCTTTTTTCTTGAGCCCAACCTGAGTTTGGATGTCTTCTCTTAAGAGACCCCTCTCTCTTACCGAGCATAGAAACCCAACCTTAACATTACTAGCCCACCGGTCTCCATCGCGGCTTTAAGTCCTCTCCATTTGGCTTTCTTGTTTGTTCCGTACCGGGTTTCTTCATTCTTGGAAGTTGAAACATGGAGTTGGTGGATAGCAACAATGGCTCTCCTCTAAGGGAATGAGTTCAAAAAGGTGACTTCGAGACATCTCTTTATGTCAGTAAGACATTCCAATTCAGGTTTCTTTTTCCGCTTGTTTTAGGGTCCTAGTTGTTTTAGCTTCTTGGTTTCCTGTTTAGTGGTATTTGCTTTGGTTTTTGCTTTTCTCTCTTGTTCTTAAGGTTCCTAATCCCTTCTAGTGTTTCTTCTCTGTACATAGCTTCCTCTGGGAAGAATGTCAGAGCCACACCACCACATTGTCCACCAATACGAAAGTATCGGGGAGGAAGGCAACATGCTGGTCGTGGATCTAGACACACAAGAGATAGATCCCAACTCAAAGAGGGCTGTCCTCGTGTGTCGTATAGTGTCTGACAAAGTGGAGAATAGGGCAGTTGTGATCTTAGTATTGAAGAAGATGTGGAAACAGTATGGCAATTGTGAAATAGTAGGTTCTAAGCTTAATTGGTTTGTTTGCACTTTCCATGAAAAATAGATAATCTTGAAGATAATCAGAGATGGTCCTTGGGCTTTTCTAGGGAAATTATTGGTGCTGAATATTTGGGAATCACACCAAAACATTGAGGATGTCTATCTGGAAAAATGTCCCTTCTGGCTACAGATACATGGTCTGAAACTGAATCAGATGACAAACAGTAATGCTGTTAAGTTAGGAGCTCTGGTAGGGGAAGTGATAGATAGTGAACCAGTCAACCTTAAAGGAGGAGCTATGAGAGGTTTTCTTCGGGTCAGAATCAATCTTGATTGGAAAGCCCCTATTAAGACTAGTGTATGGGTTAGCCGAAACAAGACAGAGAGGTATTTGGTTAATTTCAAGTATGAGAAACTACCTGACATCTGTTTCAAATGTGGATGCTTTGGTCACTCTACTATGAGTTGTGAATTGGAGAATGGAAACCCGGGGTTTAGCTCATGGCTTAGAGCTCTAACAGTTAGACCGTACTCGGAAGGTGATGCCTCCCCAAGCAATACATATCCTGCCCATTCAACCTCTATGGAGGCAGCCTCAAGTGAATCTTCACCAGCATTGGTATCCCCAATGCATAATATAACTAGTAAAGGCAAAACCCCTGAATTGATACCCAACCTCCAGACTCTCTTTAAGAAGCGTCCCCAAACTTACATTCCACCTCACTTGAGAAATTCCCATACTCAACACTCACACAAACACACACCTATTCTCTCTACCTTTCAGAAAACCTCCAACCAATCTGTCTTCTCTCGAATAAAGCACCAATCAAAACCAGAATGCAGGAGGATCATGAAGTCACTAGTCCTGTTAAATCCAAACAGCCGCAAACTTACACCAGTACAGAACCAAACCTGCGTGCACATTCACCATTTATTGAATTCCCTTCACACACTTCCACCAATGTAAGCACTAGCTCAACCAAGAGAAACATCAACCCCTTGTATTTTGTTGAGTTTCCTGAATCCCCTCCATCTACCCCAAACCCTAATACCACCACCATCCCATCTCCGTCTTCTCTTGTTCCAGCCTTGAAAACCTTAACTTTAAAGAGACGTATAGAAGAAGAAGCTGGTGGAGCAACTAAAAAGCTAAAATTTGAAGTTCAACAGCAGACCTCCCCTACTAAGAAATCTCCTGCAAGAAGATGGAGGAAACCCAAAAAGAAACTCACAAAAGGAGGCAGGAGTAGTTCTACTCAGCATCCAGATGGAAATTGTATGGGTAATTTGATCCCGGTCCCAATCACTTATCAACATAACCTTCAAGAAGGCTATGGTGGCTGGCCTAAAATAGCCACGCAGGAGCCATGATAGCCATCAGTTGGAACTGTCAAGGTCTGGGGCCCTCCTTAACAGTTCAGCATCTAAGAGGTCTCATCCGTAGACACAATCCAAGTATTTTTTTCCTAATTGAAACAAAAAACAAAACGAAGAAGTTATCTGGGATTAGAAGAAGATTGAAGTTTGGTTATGAGTTTTATGTACCGCCATCTGGAAAATCAGGTGGTCTTGCGTTATGGTGGACGGATGATGTGGAGATTGAAATACAACATGCTGATAAAAATCTCATTCATTCTTTAGTAAAGTTAGCTGACAGGCATATCTTTGCGCAAGTCTCATGGATATATGCGGATCTAATCTATGCAAAGCGTTAGCTACTTTGGAACACTCTTGTAGATATAAGTGTAAATATGAGTAGACCTTGGTTATGTATTGGTGACTTCAATGACATCCTCTATACTCATGAGAAAGTTGGAGGCAGCCCCCGGTGTACCAAACTCATGGAAGCTTTTCATGTAATGATCATGAACTCTAAGCTAAATGATTTAGGTTATCAAGGACCATGGTTCACTTGGTTGAATAGAAGAGAAAATAATAGATTGGTGCTGGAGAGGATTGACAGAGCCTTAGGTTCACAAGAATGGATTCAAGCATATCCAACTTGTATGGTTACACACAGTGAACTCATTGGATCAAACCATGTAGCCTTAATTCTAAACTCTCACTACTTTGATAAAAAGGGGAAAAAGAAATTCAAGTTTGAGCAAATGTGGACAACAACTATGGAGTGTAGGGAGGTTATTGAAGAGGCATAGAATCTCTCCCCACCTTCGAGCCACCCTTATCCTCTTGGGTATAAACTTAAGCTATGCAGGATAAAATTGAAGGATTGGAGCCAAAATTGCTTCCCTAACAATAGCATAGAAATAAAAAAAGTACAAGGAGAGTTGCTAGAAAATCAAAAGAAGGGAGCAAATATGGATCTACACTTAGAAAGAGTCTTGTTAGCAAAACTTGGCCAATTATGGGAAAGAGAGGAAATGTTTTGGAGGCAAAGATCTAGAGTTTGTTGGCTAAAAGAGGGAAATAGAAACACAAAATTTTTCCACCAATCTACCCTTATGAGAAGGAAGGGGAACAAAATTCTTAAATTGGAAGGTGATGTTGGAAGGTGGTTGGAGAAAGAGGAAGACATAATGAAAACCTTTTAAAGCTTTTATACTAATCTGTTCCAATCAAATGGAAATTTAGATTGGGGGAATACTCTCAAGTCTATACCGGTCCTAGTCAGTGCAGAAATGAACGAGTCCTTGTGCCAAAGTGTCTCACCTAAAGAAGTTATGAACATAACCTATCAGCTTGGACCTTTAAAAGCTCCAGGACCTGATGGTTACCCCGGCATCTTCTATTAACGTTACTGGAATATAGTGGGGAACAGCGTGGTGGATATGGTTCTCTCGTTCTTCAATACAGGTAAACTTCCTCCTTCTCTTAACAATACTGAAATTGTTCTCATACCTAAAATCCCATCCCTCAAAATGTTAGCCATCTTTGTCCTATTAGTCTGTGTAATTTTGTCTACAAAATTATTTCCAGAATTTTGGTCAACAGATTAAAGCCTTTTTTGAATGCTTTAGTTTCTGAATCACAAAGTGCTTTTATGCCAAATCGAGTCATTCATGATAATATCATAGTAGCCCATGAAGCTTTTCACTTTCTTAGAACCAAGCACTCCTGCAGGAAAACCTATTGTGGCCTTAAACCTAACATGAACAAAGCTTATGATCGGGTTGAATGGGACTTCCTAAAAGGTGTTTTGGGAAAACTTGGCTTCTGTGATGTCTGGATAAATTGGGTTATGGAGTGTGTGATTTCTATCTCTTATAATCTTTCTATAAATGGAAAAACAACAGGCTATGTTAAACCATCTAGAGGTCTTAGACAGGAGATCCTTTGTCTCCTTACTTATTTATCCTCGTAGCTGATGTCCTATCACACAATATGGAGAACGCTGTTGCTAGAAATCAACTCATCGGTCTTAAAATTAGGAGATCATGCCCTATGATCTCATATCTTTTATTTGCTGATGACTCTTTGTTCTTTGCAGAAGCTACTTTACACAATATGCAGGTGCTTAAAAGGATTATTCATGAGTATTGCAGAGCTTCAGGTCAATTAGTCAACTTCCAAAAGTCCAGTATGTTTTTCAGTTCTAATGCCCCACCTGGAATTGTAGAGGATATATGCAACATCGTGGAGATCCCCAACTCACAAAATCCAGGCAAATATCTGGGTTTGCCCACAATGTAGGGACGGAACAAGTCAGAAGCATTAAGGTTTGTCAAGGACAGGATTCATTTAAAGCTAAAGAACTAGAAGAGATGCCTACTTTCAAATGCAGGCAGGGAGACACTTATCAAGGCAATAGCAAGAGCCATTCCGACATACTCAATGAGTTGTTTCAAATTTTCAGCTAAATGGTGTAAAGAAGTCAATTCTTTGATTGCCCAGTATTGGTGGGGACAAACCCAAGAGGAGCGCAAAATTCATTGGCTAAGATGGAACAAGGTTTCTCTTCCAAAATCCACAGGGGGTTTGGGTTTTAAGGACCTTATTGAATTCAACTCAGCCATGCTTACCAAACTAGCATGGAGAATTCGTTCTAACCCTGATGCCTTGTGGGTTCGAGTTCTTAAGGGCATCTATTATCCATGTTCTTCTTTTTTGCAAGCTAAGAGAGGATCTAAAGACTCGTGGGCATGGGCCAGTATCTTACATGGAAAGGAGATCCTGTCGCATGGAGCTTTATGGCAGGTAGGAGATGGACAATCTATCAATGCCATAGAGGATAGATGGGTTCCTAGCCTTGAAAATCACCAACCATACATAAGGACCAATGAGGATGTCCAAGATTTAAGAGTACCAGACTTGATACATCAACAATCAAGGTCCTGGAACTTGCATGAATTGAAAAAGTGGT
Source organism: Combretum micranthum (assembly GCA_024138025.1). NCBI lineage: Eukaryota > Viridiplantae > Streptophyta > Magnoliopsida > Myrtales > Combretaceae > Combretum > Combretum micranthum. The sequence continues at coordinate 493,705 of JAMXBD010000771.1, read as the reverse complement.
TTGATGATCGGAAAATCTAAGCTATACTCAAGATACCCCTCCCTTTATGTTGGAATGAGAACAGACTAGTATGGCATTATGAGAAAAATGGTAAATGCTCAGTCAAATCAGCCTACAATTTCCTTAAATGTAAGTCCCCCCAACAGAATATGCAAGCATCAAGCTCTCACAGCATAGGTAAGGAAGTTTGGAAGCTTGTCTGGCACAACCCGAGTATCCCCAAGATCAAACACTGCATCTGGCGGGCTTTGAATAATGCTTTGCCTACTCAAAAGAATTTGGCAAGAAGGAAGGTAATACAATCTCCTATTTACCTATTTTGTTCGGAAGTTGAATCTATAGAACATTTTACTCTGTGTTGTCCTTGGACACAGCTGGTTTGGTTTGCCAACTTGGGTATTTGGATTTCCCCATCACAGGTTACTTCTCTAGACAAATGGATGGCTTCTTGCATTGAGGACTTCCTAGACACAAAGACTAAATCTCTTCATTTTGCCAAGCTAAGTATTGTAGCTTGGTCTATATGGAAAGGGAGGTGCTCGGCTGTTTTTGGAAAAAAGGATCCTGACGTGTATTCAACCATAGCCATGGCAGAAAAAGCTCTACTGGAACTTGATATAATTTTGGACAGGCCTTCACAAGAGAGGCCCCTACCAGAACCGATGCCTTGCACAGCAAATACCAACAGGCACACCTTAGAAGCTAGAACCAAGCATCAAGAGGATATAAGGATTAGGGCAGCAACGGTCAACCTCAACAGGATACTCCGACCAACACTAGCAACAACCATCCGATGGAAAGCCTACAACAGTCGATGTCTTTAGCACCAGCTCTCCTCTACACGAACACTCCTTCTCAAGTCTAGCAGCCTGATGGGAACAGGTGGCGCTTCCCTGCTCAAAACGACATCAAATTCAATTGTGATGCTTCTGTTGATCCTCTCAAAGGTGAAGCAGCAGTAGAACTAATTGCAAGAGACTTTAGAGGTGTGGTTTTGGGAGGTAGTGGCAAATCGGTAATAGTCAATTTTGTTATGACAGGTGAGGCTTATGCAATGAGAGATTCACTCAATTATGCAAAGAATAGAGGTTGACAAAGGATAACAGTAGAAACAGATTCGGCAACAGTGTATCGAGCTTTAATGCAGGACATTGAAGCTCCATGGTGTTTGCAACCTATATTGTCTGATGTGCATTCTCTCCTACCTTTTTTTGATAAAGTGGAGTTTAATTTAATTCCTAGAGAAGCTAACTCAGCTACTAATTGGATAGCAATTCATAGTAGAATGAAGATGTGTCCTTTGAATTGGGTTCAAATACCCCCATCTTCTTTGCTCTCTATTTTAAGCAAGGACTCTTTAGATAGCCTGTTAATTTCTACTGCTGTTGGAATGTCTGGTGTATCAAACTCTTGTTGCTTGTAATGTATTTCTTTTTCTCTAGCCAAAAAAAAAAAAAAAAGAAGTTGATGCAAGAGAGAAAATTATTGGGTCTATTAAATAGACTGTTTTTCATATCACTGTTTGGATTGTCTGTCTTTCATTTGTATCTGTATCTTTTTTAAAATGATATGTGCAAAATATATCCGATTTACATCTAAATTTTATCTATATTTGTTCTATTTGATCTTTTGATGAGAACTGTCAACTTTTTTTTATCTATATCTATTTCTTGATAAATAATTTGTTAGAAAAAAGTTTGAAAAAGTGTCTGTATCTGCCGGAAAAAAGCCAAAACAAACAGACCCATATTTGATCTGTTTGATCTTTTTATAAGTAAAATTATTCATTTATCATCTTTTTGTCATTTGTTAGTTATCTATATCTAATTTGTGTCTGATTTATTTTTTTATCACATAAATATCAATCTCTTCACTTATCCCACAACTAGTATCTAGTGCAGGTCTAACGCAAACACAGAAAGGAAAGCAAAGGGAAACAACCTTAAAAGAATCAGAATATAAAAATAAGAAGAAAAGAAAAAAGGTTATGGTCTGTGGTGCTGGCCCTTTATCTCTTTTAAACAGTAGGCGTCATTTTAATTTTCAAAATGGAGGTATGTAATGGCGTTATATTCAATATATATATATATATATATACATATATATTAATTTTTTTAAGTTGATAAATTTATATAGAGGAAGTACAGAGAATCTTGATGAGAAACACACCGAGTGAGAGTGAATTTGATTCAATCTAAATAAATCTAAGGACCAGAACGAGAAGGCAGAGGCATAGAACTAGAAACGAAATGAAACTCCAAACAAAGTAGCAACAACAAAATAAAGGGGCTTTGTGGAGACCATCATTCGCTAACAAGGTTTTCCTTCGTTATTTTGTTCTTTTTCTATTTTGACTGCAACTACAATATTTATGTTTCGAATTCATTTTTGCCCTCTTTTACTCATTTATTTAATTTTGGGTCTGTTTGTTTTGGCTTTTTTTTGGTAGATACAGATACTTTTTCAAATTTTTTTGCTAATAAATTATTTATCAAGAAATAGATATAGGTAAAAAAAATTGACAGTTCTCATAAAAAAATCAACTAGAACAAATATAGATAAAATTTAGATACAAATCAGATATATTTACACGTATCATTTTCAAAAAGATATAGATACAGATGAAAAACAGATAATCCAAACAGACCCTTTAGGGTGCTTTCTTTCCTTTTTTTGATTTGGGGTCAGAGGAGAGGAAGAGAGAGAGAGAGAGAGGAAAGCGAGAAAGAGAAGGAGGGAAAAAGTAAAAATAATAAAATTTAAAAAAAATTCATGGATAAAAAATAATATTTTAATTAAATTTGTTTGCCATGTCTATAATTGATGAAAAAATAGATGAAATTTATTGTGAAGTATTATGGGTGAAAGATTTATAAACTTTAGGTATTATGAGTGAAAGGGAAAAATAGATCAAATTCATTTGCGAGTGAAAAATTTTAAAACTTTAGATAATTCGAGTAAAATTAAGCCTCTGCATCCATCCATGGTGTTTAGTTCTTTTTCAGAGTTTGTTTGCAAGCAAGCCTGCCTGGACTTACTCTATTTGGAGACATACTATCATACGGAGCTATCTGTGAAGAATGATTAAATTATACACCTAAGACTGAACGTATGGACCTTTGAACCCGGATTAAAAGATTTTTACATTTATGAATCAACATATTACCGTGCTGCAGCTAATGCATCTTTAACTGCATATACCACCACACTTCTATAAAATCAATATATATGTGTACATATGTGCGTGGGGCAGATTAGCCAAGACTTTCCAATTCGAAGATTATTAAACAAAAAAAAAAAAAAAAGTCTATCTTAAATTACATGAAGACGCTACACTTCCAATTAGTTTTGATAAGAAGAGGGAATAAAATTTCAATAATTATCTCTTTATTAATGCTTATTTACTGGTCTAATTTTTCGGTCTTTAGCACTTATCCTACTACTAATTGCATCCACTAAGCATGAATGCACCATAAACTACTTTAGCATAATCCAGAGTGCATATGATGCTTCTATACTGTCCATATCTTAACCTCACTATTTCTCTTGTTAGGCAAAAGGGATAGACAGTTGAATAATCATGGGAGCCGGAATGATAGATGTTGAAATACATGTTTTTGTTTAATCATCCCCGGAGCGCCCACGTCAGGAATACAGTTGGGTTGGGTTTGGAACCAAAGAAACCATAGAGGTTTAGAATTAAAAAAATAAAAATAAAAAAGTATATCCCGAACCTAATGCAAAACTTATATATATCTATAAGGCTATATGTTTATTTCAAGGATATTATTATAATTATAATTTTTTTTTTTTTTGTAATTTAGTCATGAGTTTGTCTAGTACCAGATCCAAACCCAATAGGGTATTAGGTACCATAATCAAAGCCCAAGGCCATCCCATTTCATTATGAGAAATAAATTACCAAGCTTATAGGTTACTGACCAAACTTTTTGGCATCATTAAATCAACTATTTCTTCTGAAAAAAAAAAGGGAGCATGACTTAGTCAAGCCCGCATATACAAGCGACAAGCTACTACTATTTTTTTTTTTTTTTCCCAAGTAAGCACGATGACCCCACATGAGATGGAGTCATTCCTTTCATCTACGGTTATGGGCAATTACGACATGGAGCATGTGATTATAGAACCTGTTTGGATTGCTAGGTATCGATTTAGTATTGATTCAGTTTGGTCAGTTTATGAGTAAAATTATTGACCTTTCGTTAGTATTGATTCAGTATCTGTTGACACCAAAACAATACCAGAACGACGAACCAAATAGGCCCTATGTGATCCCCGCCTTATTCCACGAATAGATAAAACAGGTCAGTCCATGGCTTCATACGAGGAGCTGTTTTTAATCCTCTATTATGGGACCTAGGTTCAGAAGAGTGTGTCTTCGTGCTTCTGCACTGGTAATGCCAATCATTGGTTTCAGGTTAATCTCTGTAGAAATAGGAGCCCACTTGGATATGCATTGGACTCAAAATTGCGGGCCCTGTACATCATAATCTGCACCAAAAATCAAGTAGTCATACATATGCCATACTACGTGCAGGCATGTCGTTAGCTCTCTTGACATATTCACATGGATTTGGACCAGCCACGAGCCGAACTGAGGTTTCAAACTGGGTTGTGGAACCGAAACTGGCAGTTTCAATCCTTGCAAATAAATTTTCAATGTAAACCAATCATGCCAGGTCAAGAACTGGAATTGTGAACTAAGAGAACCACGACTAAAGTTACAAGCAAGTTAAGTTGGGACGATGTTAGTGTGAAATATAATTTTAAAATTGGCTTGAAACTTTAAAACTTGAGTTTGATGAATTTTAGAATTTGGAATCTAAATTTGACTTAAAATAATACCGAACAAACTCAAATTCTTTTTTTTTCTTCTTTCCAATTATAATTATATCAAAATTTAAATTAAACTCATCCTCAACTAACATCAAAATCCAATTTTAATTCAATTAGGCTCACAATTTGATCAAGCTAAAATATCATGAAGTTTAATCTCTACTCGATAAACTATTCAAGTAGCCAATTATCAAATTTGTTAAGATTACCATAACCATCTAATATAAAAATTTAAACTTATAGATATGGCAAAGATTATCATATTTATTATATAATACTATGTAACGCTCCACCTCACTTATGAATCAATACTTTAACTAATTAAAACTTATCAAATGAATAATTTAATTTTAATAAGATTATAATGATTGTACAAGAATTCGAGCATATAACCTTATGTGTTGATACGTTATAGCACTATAATTATTAATTTAAAAACTTAAAATAATAGATATGATGCAAGTAATTATATTTATTATCTAACAAAATTGAACTAAAGCAAGGACAAAAAGTCAATTCATTTATCACCCAAACTATGGCAGTCGATCATTTCTAGTCCATTGGAAGTCCTATTTTTAGAACCACAATCGAGGATATAACCGGTTGCGTCTGAAGTTGCTTACAACTGACAGCCGAGCAAGTTTTAGTATTTACTCAAGTTCTTGATACAAGCAGAAAACAGTGCATTCCAGGTTAAAGGTCCCCCTGATATTGAACTTTGTACACCAAAAGAAAAAAAGGGACATTTCCAGCGATCTACACAATTCTATGTTGATATGGTTACTGAAATCATCCCAAAAATAATAATAATTTGAAGTAAAATTTGGAAGTGCGCCTTTTTCAACTAAGTGCGAGTCAGGTGGCAAAGAATGGAATAAGCACATCCAGATAAGTAAATGTGTGGGTATGAATCCGGATGCAACGATCACGTACGTGTCGCGTGACTATCGCGCTACGCGTGACCTAGGGAAACAACACGTGATAGGATGACCAAGAGATTATCGTGTAGGGAGGAGGAGGAGTAGGCAATCTCAATAGGCTCTAACACACGTGTGACAAGTGAGGGAGCTAAATAGCATCAACCTCACTGAGTACTATAGATTCGTGTATGTTCTTGAGTAAATTAAGTGTTTGATTCACCAAGACGGAAATCCGGCAGCACGACGACGTTCGTCCAAGATTTCACCTTTTTTTCAAATGAGGTAAGGACTAAGGTATTTATAGAGAATCTAGCTGTCGATGTTGTCCGTCAGATGAGACAGACGACCGACGTCTAGGATGAGTCCCTCTCATTATGGATATGGATGTGGATGTGGGCTCCCTTATGGACCCAAGGCCATAAGGCCTTCATTGTAATGTGTGAGCCAATTTGAGAAAGGTTGGAATTGGGCAGGCCAATTCCAACGGACCCTACTCCAAGCCTACCATACCAAAACTCCTATGATCATCCCAATTGAATTGGGCCTAACTCTTTAAGCCCTGTCACATTAGCCCAAAGAGTTAAATCCAAATAGAAATTAGGCTCAAGGCCTTTGTAATCAAATTTATACATCTACAATAAGATGCGATACTAAGTGGAGACAGCAATTGTTTTGCATGTGCATCTTACAAATCACTTCACTTTATATGAACCCATATGATAAACCAGGCGATAATTTCCACAAATTCCAAAGAAAATGAAATTGACATCAAAGTACACAGCTACCCAGCTAAAATCCTCAGAGTTTTCCTTTGAATTCATCCTACCCGCAACTTTTGAAAATCCAGCTTCGTGTTTGCCTGGCAGCTCAACAAAATTCAGTAACCAGCTTCTGTGGGAATTTTCATGCCAAATCCACGCCTCGTTTTCTCCACTCTGTCAGTATATTTTTCAACATCAGAATGTATCGAGGTTCATCTCATGCAACATGCAGAACAAAAAAGACAAGCAACATGCACCTAGATAATAGTAATAGATTGTGCCATCAGAGAGTAAATTTTCAATTTTTCAAAATGGAGGATGCAAATAAACAGCTAAGATTCATTCAGTCATAAACAGATTTGCCTTTTATGCCCCAAGACCCATTATACACTCGTGGCATGTATTTCGTCTTAGAGAAATTTTCTCTATTTTCCCTTGCATTTTCTTATTTTACTATTTCCTCATTCTATTACGCTTGCACCTTTCCTTTTCTCTATTCTAATGAAGTGATATGGATTTCCAGTTGAAGCCAATCCTTGAAAACAACTTGCAAGCTACTATAATTGAAGTAAGCAGGTGATAAAGAAAATCCTATATGAACCAAGCAACCATACATAAAGAAACAGCTAATGTACTTACGTTGGGGCGAGCTTTCCCAAGCATTCCAGCTCTTCACCAGTATCCTCATCCAAGACTCTACCTGAGATATCAACAATATAAGACCTATCTCTGTCAGTTGGAAGTCCTCTTTTTGCAAGTAAGTCCAAGTCCTTATGATGCAGTTCACGACCATTCACAAAAACACCCGTATCACCACCAGCACAGTTTTCAGGCATGGGATAGTTCAACTCTTCAATGAATGGCTGTACAAGATTGCAACATTATTTAAAACGAATAAAGAAAAAAGTAAAAGACAATAAAAATTTGAAATTCACTAAAATAGTTTGTAACCATCTAGTTAGTATCAGCAATAATTGTCTTACCAGAACAATGCCAAGACAAGGTCCACCCATAACTCCCCAGAATCCAGCTCGAAAGTCATACCTGCATTATATAAATTAATACGAGCAGCTATCAAACACAATTTATTGAAAATAAATAAAATACATCTGATGGATTCATGAATTAATCAAAAACGTCTAGGAAGTAGATGCACACTTCTGAGGGCATGTAACATAACTTTTTGAAAATCATACTCTGTCTAAATGAGCTAATCCGTAACCTTATCTGACATGCATAGTGACAAAAAGAGGAGATAGCCACATCTATGTAATAATCAGCAGACATTCTTAGTTGAACATTGATTTACCAAAATTTTCCAGGATGGATGGGTCCAGCTAGCTTTTCTGCCTTCTTTATGACACGGTCAGGTATAGGTGCCCATTGATTGAAACTTTAGCTTTGCCATGCTCATCGCTTTGATTGGACCTTGAGAGATCCTTAAAGCTCTTCTTAATAATATTGACAAGACTGCCTTTGTTATTTCGTGGCGGTTCATCTTCCTTGCTTGTATCAGCTGATTCTTGTGAGATACCAGCATTTGAGAATTCATTGAATGATACATCCATCTCAGTAGCTAAAGACGCCTCATTCAAAGAATTTTGCCTCATCACATTCTTATTCGGTAAGGCCTTCTCTTGCTCGGACCGAGTACTACGGTTTCCCTTGCCAAATCTGTTGGCTGCATGAGTATAGGAAGAGTAATCAAAATGCTCCAGAAGTGGTGAACCAGCAGGTGGTGGAGACCTTGTGGCATTAATTGTTTGCTGGACAGAATTGATTGCTCCAGTAGAAAAACTGTCAGGGCTATTGTCGTCATCTGAGATGCTAGGAGAGGAAGAGTGAAGGCTATCCATATCTTGAGAATAGCTCTGGCTGATATTATGACCAGTAGATGATGAATTGGGTTTTCTGTCCATTGCATGGAACTCATAGCCAGAGTTATCAAAGTCATCAGAGAAGAAATTAGTGCTACCGTCTTCGTTTGGTGTAGCCATTAGAATGCATGAAACCTTTCAAGTCCTCACAGGAGCCATCATCATACTCAATAGCCGCTTGTTTTGCTTCCGTTTGAAGTGAAAACGCAAATTTGCCCTCATTCAAAGCAGAGATAATTACTGAAGAACATGATCCACAACGCATTTTTTGCTGCTTCTTTGCCTTAGGAAAACATTTCCTGGGAATTTGCAACAATTCAAAGCAGTTAGGACATAGAATGAAGGGGGCACCACCAACCATGGGATCACAGCGACATCCTCCTTTGCTTAAATGCATCCTTTGAGGATGGGGTGAGCAAATCCACCATCTCATAATTCAAGTCACTTGGTCTTCTAATATGCAACTGTGGTTCACGAGGATCAAATGGAGGAAAGACCCTTCTAGGATCACGTAACTGTGAACCAAATGCAGCTGGATATTCATGATGGTAGAGTATATGATTATTTGAGACATCTGGGAACCTCTTCTTCTGAAACGCAGCAGAATGAACAGGTGCAGAAATCTCTCGAATGTTGTCATAGCAATACACACAAGAGCAACTAGGCTGGTGAAGGATGGATTTATGCGGGAATGGCTCAAGAGGAATAGAGTTAGCATCAGCATATGGTACTGGGAAGTGTTTGTATGGTGGGGGTTGACGGTAATGACCCAGATCCCTTCTATGTGCTTCAGAAATATAGGGATTTCCATAGCTGGGAAAATGATTAGAATTGTGCATTGATGGATATAAGTTATGCATAAGATCATGATTGTCTGTTGAAGGATATGGTTCAGGATATTGGCTTGCATAAGACGGTCCAGAATGATGTTTATAAGGACTATGAAACTGCATAGAAGCCTTATTTATACCTGAAGTTTCCAGTAAGGGAGCTTTTGGACCACCATAAGGATGTGGAGGAAAAACCTTCCTATCGAGTGGAGCATTCCCTTTAGGAATGTCCCCAACATCACAAGACCGGCTAAGTTGATCCTTAAGTTCATCCAGCTTTCGGAGAAGTTCAGCCCGATCTCTTTCTAGGTGACGCACTCTACTGGCATCATCCAGGTCTTTAGGTTTCCCAAATGGCATTTCATGGCTAAATGACGAAGGGAAGTGGTAATTTGATGGTCCCTCATCAAGATAACTTGAAGCCAGGGGTCTCATACCATGGAATTCCGCATGCATTTTCCTCTGAAAGCCCTCTATTCCATCGTGCTGCCTTATGCATCTATCAAAGATTTCTCCTGACTTCTGACTATCAGAGTTGGAACCACCTTGTGGTAACAACTCTCCATTATCTCTCACCAATCCATTCACTTTACTGATGTTGTTTAGACTATTAAGTCCATTTTCAAGTCCATTTTCAATTACCCATTTATCAGTTGTATCTTTAGAGTTGTTGATGCCCGTTTCATCATGTCGCATGTCATTTTCTTCTAAACAAACATTTTGATCACACCCTGCATTAGACTTAACCTCTCTATCTGAAGCACTGCTCAATCTAACTATTCCTTGTTCACAAAAATTCACTGGTTTCTCAGGAACAACTGCTCTTGTGCCTTCTTCCGACTTCTGTGATAATGTATCCGATTCCCCATCTTTACCTTTTGCTGTGAATCAAAGGAAGCACAGATATGAAATTTCTTTCTTTCTCGTAAACTCGAGTTATTTTTCCTACAACATGCTTATATTGACATATGTTCTTAGTTCGTATTGCTTCTGAAACCAACGACTTACACATAAATCCATCCTCTCTTCGAAGAACTTAAAGAAAAGAAATGCCATTTATCCACTTACCAAACATTCTACTCATGTAAACTTGGTAGAAAAACACATGTCAATATCATAATGGACAAAATATCCAAAAATCTTAAAATTATATCATGACCATACTCAATTTAAAAAATTAAATTAAATTGCCAATAGAATCCCATTCATCCCAGCAGGAAAGCAATATATAATATGAAAAAACGGAAGAAATAACCACATTAACATATATATATATATATATATATATATATAAGAGAGAGAGAGAGAATAAAGAGCCTCCATGCTTCACTCATCCAACTTTTTCTGCTTTCAAATATTGGTTCTATTTCATTGTAATTTAAGTCATTAAGATCATAAGATTACAGCATCATAGATAAACTACAAACCATAAAACTGATAATTTACAACGTGAACTATCCAAATTACAACATGGAAAAAACTCAAATGACAATAACATAAACTTTCCATTCTCAAGATAGAAGAAACCATACAAATATGCCCATAAAAAAAAAATGAACCTTCACAATTAAATTCAGATGCTTTACCCCAAAGATCCTATTAATGCCAAAACATTTCATAATAACACTACATAGTAGGGTTCAATTACACGCACACGCACATATAAAATCAAAGATAGGAAGAAATATCAAACCTTTGAGCACAGCACCACATCCTCCACACTGATAAACAGAATAATCAGCAAGTTCAGGGAGCAAGTTTTCACATTTGGGACACCTAACAAGCCTTACTTTCCCACCAGACTCCTCCATTTTTGGAATTAGAAACAAGCTTCAGCTTTATGTGTAAAATCTAAAAGAAATGACTCCTTTAGGTGAACTAGTATAACCCACAGACATCAACTTCAAAAGACTTCCCAAGTGAAAAATCATTAATTTCTGATGAAGTTGGTGGTGGGTTCACATGTATACAATTTATAAGACTAGAGCCTGTACTTGGGTCATAAAGTTTTGATCTTTTTAACTACAAGAACATCATGAAAGGTGTATGTGTATTGTGTGTGTGTTTTAGTGAAAATCCAAGGGAAGGGGACACTGGTGGGTGTGAACCTGTCGGAGGTTTTGTACAAAGATTTCATTCTCTGAGTCCAGGTCTCAGTAGTGGGGGAAGAGAGAGACAGAGAGAGAGATTTTACATTTTCCAAAGATACCATGTTTAGCTGCTATTACCGCGGGCAAATAATGTGAATGTTGAAAAGAAAAGACATGGAGTACACGACATCGTTTCGACTTTTGACAAGCCATAAAAACGGTTCCCTGGTCACTTATGAATACACCGTGGACAAGCTAGCTGTTAAGTGGAATCTCTCTGTTTTCTTTTCTCTCTCTTTCTCCCTTTTTTTTTTTTTTAACCTCCTTTTCTCTTTTCCTTTTCTGTCCAGGGCAGTATGGTTGAGCTAGAATTAGGAGTGATCGGATAATATTGCCAGTACGAAATCCATCTAAACCCTATTTAATTGAGTAGGATTTGAATAGATATTAATAGTTTATTATTTATTTATATTTATATTTATATTAAAATAATATATATAAATAAATTTTATATTTATATTTATTTATTTAATTTTTTATTAAAATACTAATTTTATTTTTATCTATATCTATTTCTCGATAAACAAATTATTGAAAAAAATTAAAAAAAAAACTATATCTATCGAAAAAACTAATCAAACAAGCCCTAAATATCAATGGATTGGTTTTAGATGCAAAATTTTCAAATTTGCTCTTATAAGGTAAAACAGGTATGTCAATAACATTGTAACTAGTGACATCTCTCTGGTTTCTTAAACGAAGTTCTCAAGTTTGAATCCCTCAATTTTTTATTATATGGCAAAAAAAAAAAAAGGTGAAATAGGGTATAGGTAAGCAATTATAATGGCAAAAAAAGGTAAAATAGGGTATAGGTTGCTTACCATACTCTGTACCCATTCTAAAACTTGTATTCTATCAAATATATAGCACAGGTTTTAGGGTATCTATATTACTATAAAAATTTGATAAATTAATATTAAGTTATTAATAACAAAATAATACTATTTATTTCGACTATTTCTTTTCGTAAGCATAAATATTATTTAAGGCAGTGATACTTCTTCATTGTCTTCAGTATTTAGTTTTTAATAATGCTGCATTACTTTGATGATTATCATTCTTTTATAGTTTTTGTTATTTTACTTTTTGTTTCCCTTTAATTAAAGAAAGTTACAACTTTCAACTTTCACATAGAAATAAATTCCTGATATTATACAACTTATTATATTAAAAATTTACTTTTTAAATTACTTCACACTAGTTTTTTATTATAAATATATGAAAATAAGATATCTTTACTTATTACATGAAATTATAGATGTTACGCCTCAAGAAGGCCTAGTAGATTAATCTAAAGCTATCATACCATGTGACCCGTAATATGAGAACCATCTTGCAAGTCATAGTTTACATGACTCTATCATATTTATTTACATTATATAATATAGATATAAGATCTTTATCTAAATTCATTATGGATTCTAATTTTTCATAATCTGTCAGATTGTAAAGAATCGGTATCCCCTATCAAATAGTAAAATTGAGTAACGACCAACTAAATACAATATCTTACTTCTTTATACAAACTATCAAATTTTGTATGCTAAGTTTATCATAGCCTACATTTCTAATTCTAGTAAAGTCTGGTGGAAAAGCACTCTTTACACATTCCTAGCCCAATCCCAACTAGCTTTATTCCTACACAAAAACTATTGGGGTGAGCGAACCATAGGCATAGTGAGATAACCTGACCAGACCACACATCAAACAATAACAAACAAGTTTAATTAATAAGCATATACCATGCAAAAATCAATCATATGAGCAAGTACAAGTTGGATAACCGCAATCCAAACAGGATATAGATTTACACCCTCCCATTGGGGTTAGAAGGAAGCCATGAAGAGTGATATACCATGCCCAAGAGAATCAGAGAACCAAGAAGAATGAGTACCATAAACTCTCATAAATTATTTTAAAACGTTTCACTCTTATTCTTCAAACAAAGAAACACCATTAAGTATTAGCCATTTTATGTCGATACCACGAGCGATGTTCCTTCGATACCATTAGTTTCCATGAAATAGAATAAAACAAAGATACTCCTAGAAGAACTAGAAAAATGTCATCTAGAAAAACCAAGCGTGTCACTAGAAAACTGAAATGCTAATATGAGCAGGGTCATAACTCCGTTTTAAAATGCAATATATGCATATAATGCAATGCATGTTCATTTTTATTTATGGTACCAGTAACCTTTAGTCAAGTTTAACATGATCATACAATTAACAGATAAATATCAACATGCTTCCAGACAATATTTATCATACAAAAGAATTATCACTTATATTATGATAATGTGGCATTCAAGCATACACTAATCATCATGCATTATACCCAATCCTACATGCATTTCAATTGAATAAATTATTACAAATGCAACTACTCTACAAGCACAAACAATACATAAGTCAAAGTTACTCACATATGGTCCTTGCTAAACGATCGGAATATGCTACTAAAAATTCGAGAACCGATCTATTTTTCCTATGAGAATAAAATAACATATTTATTATTATTTTATTATTTTATAACGATATTAACGGTTTTCTTTCAGTCTTAGTTATCAATTCTATTATATTCTCTACTTATTTAACTAGAAATTTTATTTATATATATATATTATTTTCTTATGATCAAAGTTATGAAATTTATAAGAGAAGTCTTCTTATTTGTAATGGTTATCTAATTTTATTATTTTATTAGTTTCAAAAATAAGATATTCGAAACAACATATTCATTATATTAATTATGGTATAACTTATACTATAATTTACACTAATTCTAAATTAGACGTATTTTAGAAATTAATACTTCTTTCTTTTTATGGTTTTAGCTAGTATATTAATCTAAGCCGAGTTGATTGAAACAATCACCTAATCAATTACTAAATCTACTTTAGTTAGCTTAATCAACTTAATATGATTTACTTAGTAGAATAATCCATTTAAGATATATTATTCTATTTATATTATTTACAATTCTTTATTACTTATTAAGATAAAATACTTATTAACATAACGTAAATAACACAACTAAACTTTTATGATTGTCTAAGTGTCCTATCTTAATATTTAATTTAATTTCTATTACCTGTATTGGTCCTTTTATATTTTTATGGTAACAAAATTTACTACTTATTATTTATTTTCATTTTACTTATCTTGATCTTATTGGATATTTATATATTTTTATTGGGTAATCGTAATAGTTGTATTCAGTAGATTGATATTTTTATCATTATTATTATTGCTATTTTTATATCGTTCTTTTAGTTTACTCATTAAGATAACTAGTGTTTATTTATTTTTTAGTTTCATCGTATTTCTCTTAATCTACTTCGTATAATTATTTTGTTATTTTTAGAAGTTACATTGTTCCTAATTTTAACTTATTTAAATCTTCCATTCTTATATATATACTGGTTAATTATTTAGAATATTTATAATTCATTTTTATTTATACAAAATATTAATATTAGCAATAATATATAGTGATATTTTTCAATCATTTTAGAAGTTCCTAAATAACAATTATTATATTTATAATATTTAAATTTTTTTGTTGGATTTACCTTTTTAAACTTATTTTATTTCTTTAATTGCACACACTATATAAATGCATTTAATATATATATTGGCTTCGAACGAAACAGACTTATCTGAAAAATTTTACACATACGCTGGCATTCTACGCCATCGGCATTGATTCCCAAATGCCGGCGTCCATGTAAATTTTTAAACAATTCAAACACCAGCGTACTCTGGCTTAAAGGCTGCCAGCGTTTAACAAACACCACATAAATTTCGGCATGGTTAAAAAATTTACGTAACTTCTGTTCCAATGAAAGCTGGTTCAAAGGCCGCCAGCCTATTGGTTTAAGCCGCTGGCGTAGTGCCGGTGTAGGCACTGTTTATCGTTTCTCTATTTTTTCTCTATTTCGAACTTACTTTTGTTAATTTATTTATATATTATACTTGTGTTTAAACTTCTTCTAAGTTTTTTTTTTTATACTTTACATGTATCATACGTGATATATTAATACATATAATATTCTATGATCATCATACTCTACGATTTCATAGCTTCTATATATCATAATACATAAATGAAGTTTAAGGTTGGATTTACCTTGTTTGAGTTGTTTATAATGTTGGTAGACCCTTTTCTAAGCTTGGCACAAATCCTAAGTTGATAGGAACATGATTTAAACTAAGGTTTAATACATAAATTAACTTAAACGATTTTAACTTACCTTACTTTGTTGATTTCCTAAGCTTGTTTATTAGAGTTGTGTTGTGTGTTTTTGTTGTTGTTTTGGTGCACGAAAATATAACTATTGAAGGTGTATTTGTGCTGCTGTTTTGGGTTTGATTGTGTGTTATTATAGTTTTGTTTGTTAGATCATTCAGGTGGGCTTTTATAGGCAAGGAAGCAGCATAAGTTAGTTTCATTTTTAGTCAAGAAGGAGCTTTTTTCCTCCGTCGAATTTCCACTTGCATGCATGATTTCTCTTACATTAATTGTTGAGCTTGTTTGGTTGGTTTTCATTGGTTCACTCTTAGTCAATCTTGACTTGTTTGGTGCAAAATTGATCAACTTCTCCTTGGATTTCGGTTGTAGCAATTTAGGTAATTTCAGCCTGTGTTGTTTCCCATTTGCACCGAAAATGTTCAATATTTATATCATATTACTTCTTTGTTTAATTATCTTAGTTCTAGTTGTGGTTTATTAAGTTAAACGGGTGCAAATATGATAATTAATAAAGTTTCATTTCCAAAATTTATTTAAAACTTTTATTAAAGACATGTGTATGTGTGTTATTGTGTAGGTGTTGGTTGCGTACAAGGATGGTTCAAAAATGAGCAGAAAGAGAGAACGTGAAAAGATATAAAAAATGTAAGGAAGATAGGATGAATGAAAATAAAAACAAAGAAAATATGATAAATTATAACCAACAACTGTGTAAGAGTGGGCAAAAATATGAACTTGTGCAAAAAGTCAATTTTGCGAGTCCAAATGATACGTATGATAAATACTTGTTCGTAATATTTTTAGATGAAAGTTTACATATTATCGATATTAAATATTCTGAATATTATGGTATACATAGAATCCTTAGTTTAAGGCTTTTACTTTTCAGCTTTTATACCTGCTATCGTAAATTATATTTATTTGTTTAAAAGTTTTGTTTAGTAGTATTTGGATAAATTAATAATTACATCGCCCTTAATTTGAATTTATTAGAAATTTATAAGTTTTGAAATTACATATGAATTCATTACTATTTATAAATTTATTCTAGAGTTTTTATTAGATTAGAAATTTAATATTTATTCTATATTTGTTACTTTGTTCTTTTTACTAATTATAAGTTACTAGGTTAGATCCGAATGTTAGTTTCTATAAACTCAGAATTATTTAACTTAAAAGTATTGATATGTTTCGAATATTAAAACTTAGTTTCCTAATTATTAAACAGTTTTCTTTAGTCTTTCATTTACTTTATGTCGAACATTCTGTATTTTTTATAGTCTTATTGATAAGGATTCTTTATTCTAATTTGTTTATACTTAAAATTTAAATTGCGAAAAATTTAGAGTGATTTCTGATATTTTTATTATAGTTCTTTTATGATTCTACATTTTATTATAATATTTATTATAATCGGGTTATATAAAATTAAAGGGATTATAGTAGATATCACTATAAACTTAAAATTTAAGAAAGAAAAAAAATGAAAAGTTTAAAAAAAATTGTAGGTTCTATAAGATATCCTATACCCTATAGGTTTTACAATGTATAAGGTGAGTACGAAATGCTACAAAATAAGTTTCGAGCATAGTTGTCAATCGTGAGTCATATATACGATGCGATGAGTTTTATGATTTTTGTGTTTTTTCTCAATTAAATGGATACAAAATTATTTAGATACAGACTTTAGGTAGAAATATGAATTTAAGAATAAAATTCTACACGTTTACGATTTTACTAATTTTGCATGATTTTATATGATTCAACCGATTCTACACATTCAACTAATAGTAAAATCATGATTTTAATAGCCATGGTTCCTGGTAAAAAACAATTAATATCTAGTACCTTACACGGTAAGGTACGAGTAAAGTTCCATACCCTATCCACCTTGTATTTGCTTACCCCCAGTCAAAATAGTGAAACTTTTATTTTAAAGATTTTTTTTTTCATTTACAAAATCTTATCCACTGTATTAGTTTTTTAAAACAAACAGGCAAAAGTATCAATATAATTAATTACTATTATAGTGATATGTGTTCAGATCTTATTAGTTTATAAAAATTAATATAATAGAAAATATTATTAAATGAAATTAAATAAAGATTAAAATTATTTTAAAAAGTGAGAAAATAAAAGAAATGTATAATTAACTGTTTAAAATTAGTAAGATATTGACATGTGACATTATAAAATTATTAAATATGTTAATATTTTTTTAATAAAACTCAAATAACCTATTTGTTTAATAAATTACCACAAATTATGTATTTGCAAATCGACTAGAATATATCTAAGGTTTTTATAATTGACCCTTAATAATATTTTTCTTCAATAAATTAATAGAAATAATATACAATAAAAAAATCCAAAGCTGAAGAATTTTACTATGATGATGAAGGATAGAAAAAAAAAATCATTCACTTAAAAGAAGGTGAAAAGGACCCACATCAAGGATGTTCTAAAAATTCACATGAATAAAAAGATTATCTTTTAATTCGTGAAAATGAATCATTTGGAAAATTCAAACTAATATCTCAGCCCATTGACACTGTAAGGACCTTAACTCACCCTATATTTAAAATAAGTGAATCTAGATCTCCAACCACATATAACCTGCAGTATTATATGTAAGGTTGATTACCAAGATCAATTTGGATATTTGTTTACCTAAATCTCTTATAAGAACAATTTTTTTAATACTATTAACTAATAGAACTTCTTTTAAAACATAACTTAAACTTTATAAAAGAAAACTTCTTACTTCACTTAAAACACTCACATATCATTACCTCTAAGACATAGAACAATATTCACACACACACACACATACTAAGATATTACAAACATAGGCTTATTAACAAGCCAATTACAAAAGAAATAAAAGATAAACAAAGCTATAATATCCATTACATAGGTCTTCCAAAACTACTCTATTACAAAAGATCCATCAAGGTCATGGTCATCTCTAATTCTCCCAATCATCTGAGAAATCCTCAAAGTCCATTTCGTATCCCATACTAGTGGAGAATTCATCGTCAATACTTGAAATATGAAATAATGAGCCAAAGGCCTAGTACATAAGTAACGAAAACAAAACCGTAATGACACACATTCTTAAGCTAAAATGCAATGCAACAACCATTAGATTACTAGATAATCTTAAATTTAGTCAAACAACATTAGAGTATTCGAACTCCGGATAACAAGGATATTTGGAGGTCCTGAGTAACGATCTCGACTCCAAAGGGGTTGATATAAGTTATTCGGGAACTTATATCTTCTAGATGATATATTCGTAAACGAAAAAGTAGCTTCATTAGGGTTCTCAATCGTTTCACAACTTTACTTAACTTAATCCATAATATCACCTAATTCAAGTATTCCCATTAACATTGAATTAAATTATATTATTTCTCCTTAAGAATAAACAAATGTTATATCGATACCAATAACCCTATCAACTTCTTGCCGCACCACTTATGAAAGTCTTATCATAAAGACAGGGGTATCCTAAGCACCTAAACTACCATGCCCCCAATCTGAGTAAGGTGCCCTCCCCGAAACCAAATTAAACGACATAATAGACAATCAATACAAACAAGATTTAAGTTTTTTTAAATCAAAGTAATTTAGTTATGCCTAACCTAGGCAAAAAAAACAAGCATGTTACTGCATACTTGAATTAAATCGAGGATCACAAGTGATATTCAACTAAGGATCTATCACTATTATAAGAAATTTCAACTGATATTAACACCCTTAACTCTATTCCATGTATACATATATATATCGCTTTATGTTAATGGATCATGAAATCCAAATAAATATTGATATAAGGTCATAACATAATATTTATACATCAAACAATATCATACAATCATCACAAGATAAATTAACAAGCTAAATAAATGATTTGAAAAAGTTTTGCAAATAGAAAACTGCAGGAGATGTGCTGACCTTCAACGCCAACGGCGTTAAGGCGGTATAGTTTGCACCAAAATTTTCTACGTTTGCTAATGCTGGCTGCATTAATCTAAACGCTGGTAGTGTTGTGGTCTATCGCCGATGGCGTTGAGCCGATGTAACTACAACGCAAGTTCATTCAAAAATCCAAGAGATCTATGGGACTAATCCACGCCCGTGAATTCTCCAAACACTAGCAGTGTTATTGTATATGCTGGCAATGTTAACCTCTACGCTAGTAGTGTCGAGGCAACATACACCGTAGCACATATTTTTAAAAAATTGCAAACCTTCCTTGTTTTGAAAACACGAAATTTTATACTTCCAAACTTCCTTCAAACACACTTCCAATATCAAACTTCAACCTATATGTATTCTAACATCTTTTAACATACATATTCTTCACTTCAAACTCATCTAACATCCACATATATATATAATATATATTATATATCATTTTAGACACAAATCCACATTTCAACACTTCGTTTAGCCAAATCAACTTCTCTAAACTATCCCAACACTTCTTATTTCAAACTCCAAACATCTCTACACTTGAAGTCACTTACTTAGCATATATTACTAGCTCAATAACCAATCAAATACAACCCAACACACCTCTAACACACTTAACTCATTAGACTTAATTCATGGCATGAAACCCCACTTCACAAGAAACTCAAACAACTTAATAAACATATAACCAAACAAATACATACCTTAAGAAGCTTTATGTCTAGTCGAAAATCAATTAAATCAACTTATATCACTTAGGCTTGGGATCTTGACCTTTTTAAGGGTTTGGAGTGCAAAGTTTTGAAGGAACAAGAGAAGATAACATGTAAGAAAACTAGAGAAATTTGTATGGCTTTTTGGGTCTGTTTTGGAGTGTGTATTTTTGGTAAAAAATGAGGCTTATACTTATCTAATGTTGACTTTAGGGGCTGCTATGTTGAGGGCTTTATTTGCATCAATTTGGGCTTGATTTTAGGTAAAAAAATCAATGTGTTTGGGCTTGTTTTTGTCTAAAAATTTATGCTATGTTTGGTTATTTACTAAGCATTGTTTAACAAATTTTTAATCACTTCAAAGCATATATATCAATATAAGTACAATATTAACATTAATAATATACGTATTAACATCCGAATAAATAATCACAAACACATATACTACTCACTAACACAACTTATGCGCTAGACTTCAAATGTTATTTTAACATGCAAAAATGTGTTAATACACATGTGAAAGAAAATATAAATTGGGAATCATGACTATTTCATACAGTAACTTTATTTTGTGATGAATTTCTCTCCATTTCTTCTCATAAATCTAAACAATTTGGCATAAGGACCTCCAGTTTTTTAATTTTTATTATGCTAAAGGGGACATCATGGGTGGGCATAAAAAAAAGGAAAAGAAAGAAAATGTAATTTTTATTATTTGTTTGGTAATATATAAAGAAAATATTTCTGTTTTTATTATTTGGTTTTTGTGAAAAGATAAATGGAGGCAAATACAAGTATTGGACATAATCACCTTATATTATTTTTAATAAAATACTTAAAAAGAATGATTTTATAATTGTATCTCATTTTCACTTTATATTTACGTTGGAACACACAATTACTCTTTCCATTTCTTTGATTTCATCCATCTAAATATAATACTAGTTTCCATCATAAAATTTTATAGGGTCGATAACCCTTTTTTGTCTAGAAAAGAATTTATTGGATTTGAAATAAGGAAAAAAAAAGAAATGAAATGAGTAAAAATAGAAAGAATAATAGTCATCATTTTTTGTTTGAAAGTATAGGGGAAAAAAAAGAAATGGAAAGAAATATTTTATTTATTGTTTGATCTGTTTCGCATAGGTAACTGAAAAGAAATAAAGTAATATTATATTAATTTACCAATATTAATTTTTTAAAGTTAATTTTGTAATTAAATACTATTTTCATTCCTTTTCCTTAATTTTTAAGAAAACAAAGATTCATTCCAAGTGAAAATAATTTCACTTTTGTTTCTTTTTTTTTTTTCAATTTCACTCTTTTCCATTATTCACTTAAATTATCAGATATATTTTCTTGCGTTGCTATCTACTTTTATGAATTTCTCTGTTTGAAATTAACAAAGGGTTGATGCTTTCTTTCTTCTATTATCCGAACGTATCAAAGTGATTCAAATACTTCGATATTTCTCTCTCTTGGATTCTTTTCCCTCTTAGTTCATTTTCTATACCAAACAAAGTGTAAGAATGCCCCCACCCGCCGTCTTAAATATCAGCTTCTATTCAACGGCTTTCAACACAAGTTTTAGAAATCTTCTCTCAATTTGAAAACGAAAGGGGCAGTTGAAACTTTTGCGAGATAATTATGGGTTGATGTCATTTGTTTAGTTTTATTTGTTTAGCCCCTGTTTGAATTGTTGGTTTTTATCTGCATTATATCCATATTTGTTCTATATTTGTTTATTATTTATCTATATCATATATATATAGTTTATATTTGATCAGTTTATAAGTAAAACTGTTAGTTTTTTATTGGTATCTGTTCCTTCATAAATATATATTTAAAAACGATAAAAATATGATGTCAAAATAACTAAAATATGATGAAACAAATAGACTTAATATACGCCCATATTACTTTAAAATTTATACTTAATTTAATGCATAGATTCAATATGAAATTACAAGACCACAACGAATGAAACAATGAAGTAATCGGACTAAAAATTTAAAATGGGGGGAAAATAAAAGAAAGAATAATGAAAGGACTCTCTTTACTTTATCTTGCTGGGGAAAAGATAATTAAAGATAATGGCAAAGGCAAAATACTAAACTCTATCACGCCCTAAGAATTTTAAATTTGCTACTAGTTTCCAAAATCAATTGATCACTACAAATAGAATCAATCTTTATCTTTCGTTTTCAAAAAGTTGGAAAAGAAACAAAACAAAAAGATGACTAATTTGCTTTTTGTTTCCCTCAATATGGTTTTACTAGATTTAAACCATATAACTATATAGCTTTTAATTTTTCACTTGTCTCGAAATCCAGATTTAATAATCTTAGGTTCTAGCTCGTGGCATGAATGCACCAATCATGTGAAAAAGGAAGAGAGCACCCCTAATTTATGTTAACCTTGTGTAGTTGTGTGCTTATGAGCCGAGTAAGGGGTTCGCTTTGATATTTATGGATTTGCTAGCACAACCCTCTATTAATGACTTATCATGAATACGGGCAGGCTGGCATTTTTTATAGAAAAAATGTTAAATTTGATATTCAAATTTTACATCAAAATTTAATATAGTATATGAATTTTAAAATAATCAATTTAATACAACTTAAATTTTTCATAACTGTGTCTTTTTTTTTTTTTTTACCATTTTACTAACATTGTTTGCTAGTTTCTTAACATACAAGAACTCATTTGTTAGTCTAGACAATTTAGAAAAAATAAAATTTGATGATATGTTGTGTATTTTAAGTCAAAAATAGAATAAACGGTATTAAGAATATAATAAAAACAACCACAAAAAATTTAATTTGATATTAAACTAACCATTTAGAGTTAATGTACTAAATGAAATTTTTTTATGTAAAGTTTAGCTATCAAATTGTTATTTATCTTTTTTTTTAATATGCTGCACTTTATCGAAGGTGTCACTAAAGATAACAAAAAAAAAGGCTCTACTAATTTATTAATTAATTAGAAATTTTTCTATGATTTTATCCATGATATTGTTGAAATTTTTGTTATATTAATTCTTATATATATTTCAACTATGGGATCGAACAATTTTCAATATCGTCATGAAAAGGCAAAGTACAGATTACGGTTTATTTACTGCAGCGTAAGATATCAATAGGTTTCACCTTTCAGATACACCTGTCCTATCTCATCCAACTTCAGCTCGGTGTGTCGCATAAAGTTTAAACCGATGTACTTACTAATCAACGAAAGCATGCATGTCCATATGCTATCAATGCAATCTCCCATGTAGTAGAGCGGAAGCAACATGTCGTAGAGACTAAGCAACGTGTAATTAATTTTCAATGAAACGTGTGATAGCTTTGAATATAAATTTGATATGATTAGAATTGGAAGCGTGCAATTTCAATCTTTTTGTATTTGAGTTTTAATTTTTTTTTCTTATTTTAGTTCTCTATATTTAATAAAATGATTATAAATTAATTGATTAATACAAAAAATAAAAAAAAAACCTGAATTGCACGACCATTGGAAATATTGAAGGATGGCAAGATGAAGTTCAAGAAGGCCAATGGACCTCCTGCCTATGGAATCTTCATGCTCACATTACATTCTCTTCTTCATTTACATTGATTTATTCCCTTTTCTTATTTTCCGTTCTGCTTTTGTGGAGTTAATTAATGAATATGTGTTTATGGAATTTCCTTGATCAAGATAAAAAATAATAATAATATTGCATTAACATTATTATTTAAATTCATTATTTATGATATATACCTTTTTGCCCATTATAGTAGGAAGATGAATTCAGGACAAATGCCACTAAATTATTAGACCACTAACCATCATGATAGATACTAATTTATATATTTTTAACATGAGTATTGGTTTGATATAAAAAAAAAAAAAAAGTTAGATATGAAATAAAATATAAATTTAATTTGTTAATATCAGCTACTATCCCTAATAGTAAATGATTTTGTAAACAATATAAAGGAAGAACAAAACATTTAGTTATTTCAGAGTTTACCAAGAAACTAAAAAATAAAAAAAGTACTTCAAATAAGATAAAGTAAAGCCATGATACAACTTATCGATGAATATTAAAAGATATGAAGGGCAGAATCTGTTGCTTTGCTTGCCTATAGCAGAATATGTTCTTTAAAATATGGAATTGGATTTACTTTGAGGCAATGAATTGGCTTTATAGGGTGGTGTCATTATCTTTGAATGTATTTATTTTCAACTTTTTAGGTTGAAGGGTGACTAGTGAGATGAAAAAAGAAATAAAAGCAAGGATTTGGCTAATGTGAAAAGAAGTGAAAGTAAAAGGAAATAAACATATATATTAGAAAAAGTGGCGGAGGAGACGAAGGGGGCAGATTCTCACTGACTGGTCCCTTTGGAGGACCCCACAACAAACCTACTCATCCACTCATGGCCCCTCAGCACCTGTCTAATTTGCTGCCCTGCCTATCTGCATTCTGCATCCTGCTCTGCATTGACTTTTACGCTTTAACACCATCATGCCCATCACATTTATCATTTCCTCACAGTATTGTTGTTATTTTTTAATTGGCTATGTTAAAAAGTGTGCTAGTCCGCTTCTTTAATCCGTTTTTCGTTCATCTGACGTTTATTTGATATGAAGTGCTTATGAAAAACAGATAAAATATTTATCTATGCGCAAATTACATAGTTAGATGCCGTAAAAGGGTTTGGAGTAGAGCTAGGTTTGCGGAAAATAGGAGGTTGTTTAATGTTGAGACACTAGCACAAAAACAATTGACACAACTTAGCGTGCTTGTGGCATTCGGCTAGAGTTGTGGCGGTAATTTAAACGACGGGTACTGCTGATTCACCTAAGATGTGCAGCAAAGTGACAGTAGATTAAGAACTTCACATATTGGAAATACCACGGCTAAATCTAAGATGGATAGGAAGGGTACCCAGGGTTATTAGCCACCTATGAGACAAACCAAAATAAAATATCCAGTATTTACTGGAGATGGGCTTAGGTCTTAGGCCATTTGAGATTGAACAGTTCTTCATCTTAGATGAGATGCGAATCATTTAAAGGTGAAGATAGCTACTATGACAATGGATGATAAACCCTATAAGTAGTATATTGTATTATCAAAGACAAGAAGTGATAATAATCCCTTAATTTGAGAAAAGCTTATTAAAACTCTACATGCTTGCTTTAATGAAAATACATTTGAAGATCCAATGGCTAAGTTTAAAGCATTACATTAAATAAGAAAATTGCAAGATTATATTATATAGATAAGTTTATGCCCTTATCAATTCAATTACAACTATCAGTTCTCACTTAATCATTTATTTCCTTAATGGATTAAAACTTGAAATATAATACCTTACGAATGTTTCATCCCAACTCATTAAGTCAAGCATATACCCTATCCACGTTGCAAGAAGCCAACTTAACATCATCTAAAACCAACCTTAGAACTTAGCAACGTACCTTTGCAAACATTACCCTATCTTGCACACCAGCCTACTTACCTAATAAACATTCACCCACCTCCAGCAATTCTTTTAACCATGTGACCAACAATACTAATAAAAACCCTATAGTCACTGGCCAAAATACCTACATCACTAAGCTAAAACACGTGATGCTTAACACTTGAGGAATTAAAAGGAAAAAAAAAAGCAAAAAGAGTAATATTTCTTTTGTGATGAACCTTTTAGGCTTGAACATTGCTGTAAGACTAAATATGTTAGTAGATGAAGGAGATGCAAAGAATATTGAAAGAGCCATATAGAAGGTAGCTATTGATGAATTGGAGGAGAGCATGGTCAATTTGGCATTATGCACAACTAGTGAGAAGTGGAGGAATGTTGATAGAAACATGCATGTGATAGAGTATTTTAAGGGGTAAAAACTAAGCACTGTTATAGACACTTAGTGGTCCTCAAATTTCATTGATAAATACTTAGCAAAGGGGCTTAAATGTAAATTAACAACAATTGCGCTTATAGTTGTGACACATGTTAACAACACAAAACTATACGGTAAACACAAGGTGGAAATCTTCCATTGGAATATGTGTCACACCCTAAAAACTGGCCTAGACGAATAACTTGAAATTATCATATCACGTGTGTACCCGTAATATGAGAACCGTCTTACAAGTCAGAGTTTACAAGACTCGATCTGGATAATTACTATTTAAACATCTAATATGAAATTATATTTGTGATAAATAAAGGAAATCCGATTTCCTATAGTCCACCAGAATTGCAAAGAGTCGGTATCCCCTATCAAAAAGTAAAATAGAGTAAAACATCTACATTTTACAAACTTGAAACTACAAAATTACATTTCTAATCCATAAACAAAGCTTATATTATGCAAGAGACAAAATCCTAATAAACTATGCTGTCTATCTATTTCTCATAACACATTGTCTTCTATCATCAAGGGTTCTTCTCCACACCGATCATCTCCAAACTAAAGCCTCTGCTATTCCTGCAATAACATTGTGGGGGTGTGAGCTCAAACATAACTCAGTGGATAACAAAATCAAATCACAATACAATTAGTTGTCAAACAAGTTTTATTTAACAAACATATGTAATGCTCACTCAACCATATGATATGCACAGTTTGGATTACTAGAATCCAAACAAATAGAGATTGACGCCCTCTGTTAGGAGTTGAAGGACTGAATACAGGCCATTAACGCCAGGAAAACTGTAAACTAAAGAAGGGGTGCATACTCAACTTGAGCTTTCAGCTCATATCTTTCTTAGCACTAAAATCATTTCTTTATACTATAGATATAACCGTCAATTGGCCCTTAGATATCACTAAGGAGGGAGGATTTCATTATAAATACTTTTTATTGAAAATTAACCTCTAACTTCTCCTTAGACTTAGCTAAAAATGGAGGATTTTCTTTGAAACTCATTTTATTGAAACATAGCCTCTATCTACTCCTTAGACAAGACTAAGGAGTAAGGACTTCTTCTTGAAATAATTTTGTGCATAAAGCCAAAACATTTGCTTCATCAATCAATTTTCTTTTTAAACCCCATCTCCTCACCTAAACCACCTGGGGGAATAGTCCACACCAAAGCCCCACAAGACACGAGCAGTTTTTTGGAGAACAGCTCACTTCCTTAGACCACAGAACCTTCCCCAAGTATTAATCCCTTAATTCGACTCCGACACGGGTGACGTCCTTCGATGCCTGCTTAGTTCCCATGAAGCCGACAACCCTACTAGTAGCCAACAAGCAGACCTATTGGTCTCAACATGCACTACTATAGGATTAGAATATTAATACTTGACATGAACCCCGACCAATGCAAATGTGATGTGATGCAATGCATGACCAACTCATTTAGGGTCAACTAAGATTTATATCATATTAGTTAATGATCATATGAATTTCAGACACTCAACAATTCTTAATGCACATTTCACTCAAAGCAAAGGTTATCACTCAATTCAATCACCAAATAGCAAACAAATCCCTAACCCCATGCATATTAAGTTATATCAATATTAGCTTATGTGCAACTATAATACAAACACAAGCAAGGTGATGAGATTGTTGTTACCCACCTGGTATCCGAGCTAAATCTTAACTATTCTCTAGGAAGACCAAAGCACCATCCCCATCAATCATCTAATCATCCACAACATTATCACCATCACCAGATCATCATCCTTCATATAAAATCCAAACAAGAATAGAAAGTTGGCTAAAGGCTAATGAAAAAAATATAACACAAAAGCAAACATCTATTCATACACAAGGCACTCATTTCTTAACAATCTTAGTGGAGCTTATTAAATCAACTAATTCTAGTTATATTACCGTTTCATTTCATTTCGAAGAATCATGTTAATTCAAGTCCAATCATTCATTCATTTTATATGTATAGACTATATTAAGTCTCATTTAGTTACTAAACTAGAGTAAGCCAAGTGAGACTTAGGTTTGCTAACTAAGTTCATTTTATGTCTAAGAAGTCTAAACTTGTTATATTAACTCCTTTACTTTAATGGTCTTGAAGAAATCATGATATTATTAAGCTTAACTACTTATACACAACTAATGAAACAATTCCATTTTAAGCTTTGTTATTCCTAGAGTTTCTTAGAACTAACAACATAGCAATTATAAGATTCTAAGCTTTTCATAGCATTTGAAATCACTTTAATCCAAGTTCGGATGATGAAATCATCATAAAATCAAGTAAACTTAATAAAGGAAAGAAGAACAAAGTAGCTTTGGATCCATATGGGCCGTGCTAAGGGTGGTGGTGATCCCCACGCCCCCTACTGCGTCCCATATCAAGGAGCATGTGGAAATTGGAAAGGGAGCAGAGGCCACCACACCCCTTGCTATGGGCTACCACGCCCCTTGCCACCACCCCATGGTAGCCTAGCAATAGGGTATAGTGGTTGCCACGCCCCCTGCTATGGCCCGTGGTGAGGGGTGTGCCAGCCTAGAAATGCGTCCTCTATTTTTGTTTCACTTTTTCAAGCCGCTTTTCCACATGTTTTAATCATCAAACACCATCCCCAACACCATATCAACTTAGCAACATAACCCATAACACTTCTACTTATATTTCTTCTTCTCATTTAATCAATTCATGTCATCAATTCCTTTGATCCACTCATACTCAATCTAACTTAGATTCTAGCATATACTCATATATCACAAATTTACAAGTTCATACTCAAGCTTTACTCATAACTAACATTAAATCATCATATAACAACAATCACAACAACTAAAAACAAAAGATAACATCATACTCACATGGTTGATGAATTTTCAATTTCCTTTTCTTCATCACAACTACTACTACTACAAGGTTGATGAAGCTTCCTCTAGCATATTCTTCACTTCCTAACTTCCTTCGTAGCT
The DNA here is from genome assembly GCA_024138025.1 of Combretum micranthum. Lineage (NCBI taxonomy): Eukaryota > Viridiplantae > Streptophyta > Magnoliopsida > Myrtales > Combretaceae > Combretum > Combretum micranthum. The sequence continues at coordinate 464,459 of JAMXBD010000771.1, read as the reverse complement.
TTAATCTCTCTTGTAGTCTTATGAGGATTAAGATTTATTAATGGAATTGAGAGAGAAAAAGAGAAGGAAAAGAACAAAAAAGAACCGTAGGAGATAAAAGAGAAGAAAAAAATGAAAAGGAAATAAGGGTAGAAATTAAGAGAGAGAGAGGTTAAATAGGATAAATATAAAGTTAATTAAGGATTAAGGACCTTGATTCAAACTTATCAGATCATTATCTTGAGCATTAAAAACAATTAGAAAAAGATTTTAGAATATAAATAAATAATATCATTAACTTGAATTGCAAACCAATTTTAAAAGTTCAATTTTGTAGAATTGATATTTAGTTAAGTTTGAGCTTAGGAACTGATATTTTAGATAAGCAGGTAATCTCAAAATTCATGAAAATTAAAAGTATATAATTTAAATTATAGAGACTACCTTAGAGTATTTTAGAAATCTAAATATCAAGCTCAAGAAAATCTTAGATCATTTATAGATCAAGAGGAATGGATATCCGAATTAAAATCAGCTAATAAAATAGTTTAATGTGGTTTGATAAAAATATAATCAAAGTAATTAAACCAGTTTGAAGAAATAGAGTTCAAATTTGTTAACTAAAAGAGATTTAAGAAACCTGATTCATGGAATGGATAATTGAAATAAATAAAAGATTGAAAAGGAGTATTTGGAATTTCAATTTCAATTAAGTCTATTACTAATTGGTTATATCAATCTATCCATTTATAACCCACAATTCACATTACTTATTTTAATTAACTATCTGAACTCAATTATTAATTACATCCTAATCAACTTCAAGATTAATCATCCATTGATAGTTGACACCAAACTAACTTTAGTTTTTATGATTTAAAGGCTTTTAATCGTTTTAAGATTTTATTCTCCCATCACTTTTCATTGTTTTATTCCAATTAATTTAGATTGAAAATTGATATTGTTTCCACTTTCATTGCAATTCTAAATTATAGAAAAAATCATTATTTATTGAGTTAATATCGCATATTTCTATATCCATTATCTAATCCATCTAATATTTTTACTTAAGTTATACTTTCTTACTATATTAATTTGGGGTTTGTTCTAACACTTTTATTTCCACAAAACGTCTTAATATTCAAGTTATGTAGATTTAGTACCATTCCTTTATAATTATTTATTTACTCATTATTCATTTCTTTAATCATCCTTAAGGTTTTGTTTTATAACTTTAGTCATTATTATTACTAGCTTGAATCTCATTTCCATTTATTTAGATCTCTCTCTCTCTCTCTCTCTCTATATATATATATATATTAATTTCATCCTTGCTATTTTTATAGAATTTTATCTCAAAACATAATAATTCATAATTTGTAAACAATTATCAATTTATTTAAATTTCAATATATATTTAAATCTTCAGAAATTTGCAATATCTTCCATGACTTTTCTTAAAACTTTTTCAATAATTTTACATTATTTTTTTAATGATTATTATTTCTAAATTGTATGAATTTGGGTTATTATAATATGAAAATGCTAGAATTTGAAGTTGTTTTCTAGACACTATCTTTATTAGCTTGTGACTTAATTCTTGGCATGTATTGTCTAATGGAGTTAGGCACTTTGCGGTGAGATTTTAGAGCGTTTCAAATGGAAATTATTTAGAAGGGGAGAAATTGTACTTTGTGTGGCAAACAAGAGTTGCTACATCCAATTCAAGGTAAGGAATTTTCACATATTAGGGATTCTAGCTCCTTATTAGCTATACAAGGTTGGATCATATGTGGCAATAAGCTAATGTTGATGGCAATGAAACTTCATAGTTGCATTAGACTATAATAGATTCATTGGAAGAATTTAATGACTTAATCATTAGCTAAACATCCTCGTAAGGAAAGGATAAGGATCAATATTGGCTGCTTCGCCTATCTTTTATATTGTTTATATATACATAATAATAATTATAAAGGTATTTGCATGTTATGTAATTGCTCTTCATTATTATGAATCCACATCAAATGACTAAGACTCTACCACCCAATAGGGCTCATAACAATCAAACACATTTGCATTAGCATATGAACGTTGTAAATTTAAGGCCTCATAGGTACTCTTCCATTCAAAAGTCAATCCTAGAAGAAATGGTTAGAGAGATGCTGTTGAGTGAGGTTATCCATCTTAGTCATTGCCTTTTTGCTTCATCAGTTATGTTGGTTAAATAGTGATACAACATTTGGTAGATATGTGTTAACTATATGGTGTTGAATAAACATACTATTAAAGATCGATATTCAGTACCCATAATTGAAGATCTATTTGATAAGCTATATAAGGCAAATCACTTTCGTAAATTGGATTTCAGATCTTATTATCATCAAATATTGATGCATCTCAAAGATATTTATAAGACAGCATTTTAGACACATGAAGGCCACTATGAGTTCTTGGTCATGCTAATTATCTTAACCAATGTCCCATCTACATTTCAAGGACTCATGAATGATATTTTTCATCCCAATTTGAGGAAGTTTGTGTTCATATTCTTTGATTATATCAAAGTGTATAACATTAGCATTGAACATGTGAGAGGTTATTCCTAAAAAGGAGCAAGTGCACTTTTTTATATGCCACAAATATAGTATCTCTATCATACTGTCAACTGAGATGAAGGTGCCATGGACCCTTAAAAGGTGAAGGACATTGTTAAGTGGTCTACTACATGGAATTTGCAGTAGTTAAGAGTATTCCTAGGATTTGGTAGTTTTCATAAGCTACTTATTAATGGATTTGGCACAATTACAAGTACCTTAACTCAATTACATGTAATTTGCATCAAGTTGACTTAATATTCACATCTGCAGGAATATTAGGCATATTTGTCCAGCCTAGTACCTAAAATATTATAGGACTCTAAAATCATTTTCCTTAGTTGTTGGAATGAAAAACTATTAGCTCAACTAGAGATGAAATTTGAATAATTTTACTTGGCTTATTTGATTTTCATCTGTATTTTATTTATATCTGGTATGTATTTAATTGTTTGATCTACCGATTAAATTGTTTATCAAATTTATCTTTAGTTTTCTAACATCTAGTTAGATGAATTTATGAGGCTATTAAATGGAATTTAATTTGAGTTGAGTATTTAAAAAAAAAGACCCAATTATTTCAAATGAAATAATTTTTTTAATTAAAATGATTTTAATAGGTAATTAAATTGAATGAGAGATTATCAAGTTCCCTCTTCTCCCTTTAAAAGTATTTTCTATTATCCCATACCCGAAGGGCATTATAGTTTATCGCTTGTCTTTGTCCCCTAATGAAGGCCTATAAACTTGATTCCTACACTTATTAGTCTTCATATAAAAAAGATTTTATTTACATAAAAGATTCTAAAACAAGTTCCCAAAAATACGGGTGAGCAACTGGCAACCAATAACTTTAGCCATGTTACTAAATGCAATTATCTTTATAAAGGGGTAAGAAAAAAATCGATCAAGCCTAATGCAAAAGGCCATAGATATGGATGCAAGCCGGCAGTAAGCCAATGGCTTTGAATGAGAAGGTCGCCGGCCTTGGCGTTTGAGCCGTTGGCCTATATGGCTGGTTTACTATTACGAATTTGTTAGTTTGTTTCCTATTTTCTAAAGACCATATATTGTATTTTAGGATAGTCAATATTGCATTTATCACTTAGGATTTTATATTTATTATTTTACCTTTTTAGGATTTTGCCTTTTTTAGGATTTTTATGTAATAGTATAAATAGGCCTAAGACTCGTCTTTGTAAAACAACTAATATTTGACATCTTTGATGTTGAATTGAGAAGATTTTCTTTGAATTTGAAATTATTTAGCAATTGCGTAATTAAGTTCATAATTTGAAATCAATCGTTGAATTGATTTATGTGCTTTAACACTTCTGCACTGCGTTAGTTGGTAGTAAAGCGGGAAAATTTCCCGTAGAGATATTAGGAGACAACAATTTAAGAGGCAATCACGACCTCAATGATGTTAGGGATGTGGAAGTCTTACGAACCAAGTCACAAGTTCGAAGGGCGGTATTGGGTAGCATGAATAAGAGATTCCGGCATTACGACAGTGCTTTGATAATTTAATGAGCGATTCGATGCCAACAGGAACATGAATGGTTATGGGAGACAACCAAGGTAGAGTATGCTTGTGTGGTGATCCTATTGTTAGATCACATTGCTACAAAGCAAGGATTACATGCTTATTATGATGATTCTAAGAGGAAAAGTCGTATGAAGAAAGACAACTGTGGAGGGGAGATGGTAATTGTGATGGCTGGAATTATTACAGTTGTAGCCTAGTTATGATGCGAGAGTTAAAGCATATGGTGGTGGTAGCGGATACCGAAGGGGCTATTATAGGTATGATCAAAGAGACTGTGACAATTTCCATCAAAATATAGATATTCGTTTTAGTGGAGATTGGGGATTGATAATTTTATTTATTGGATTCATAAGATTGAGTGGACTTTTAAATATATAGAAATTCCTGAATAGAAAAGGGTAATATTAGTCGCTTGTAGATTGAAGGGCTATGCATCTGCATGGTGGGAGAGATTGCAGAAGAGGAGAAGCCATGAAAGGAAAGCACCAGTGAGGGCATGGTTTAGGATGAGGTGGTTCTTGGAAGATCAATTTTATCCTCTTGGTGAAGAAAAGGAATTGGTGCATGTTACCCAAGAAAATTTTGATGAAACTAAAATTGTAGAGGAATGTGAAACTAAATATTGTGTAAAAACAGAAGAAGAATTGTTAATTGGTGATGAACGTGATGATCAAATTGAGAAGGGGGAAGAAAATAGTGTAGATAAATTAGATTATATCGAGAATGAGTGCTTGGATAGGAGAGAAGCAAATATAAAGGAAGGAGATGAGAAGAATGAGATTTACTGTGAACCTAATGGAGATGATGATTGTGAAGAAGATGATGAAAACTATGAGCAGGCTTAGGTGATCAGAAGGTTGATATCAATACCTAAGAAGGTGGAAGAAGAAAATGAGCAATTACAGTTTTAGGAATCACTACCTGAAGATCATATTATATGTGTGTGCATGTCTAAATAAACTCATAACTTTCAGTTCAAGAGGTCACAACAAGATGAGATAGTTGATGTAGTAGATCTGGTTGACAATGAGGTGGAATTATTAATTGCTCGTCAGTATATTCATGAGAGTTTGATTGATTGTGATTTTAAGATACTTGGAAGATTATTAATCTGGAGGAGATTTGCAAATGTTCTAAAGAGCTTGAGAATGGATATGCTTCAAAAATTCTGTTGTAGTTGACCCATTTTACTTCACACTTCTTAACATTCTTAGCTGTAGGTTCACATTCGATTTTGGAGGACACTATCACAATTTAAGGCAAATCTTCAATGTTGCTGATATATTTCATTCCACCCAGATGAAGTACCTGCAAATCCAAAAGAGAACTCGAGATCGAGTTCTTTACAAGAGGGGAGAATAATGCGAAAGGCCATGGATATGGATGCAAGCCAACAGTAAGCCGCTGGCTTTGAAAGAGAATGCCGCCGGCTTTGGCCTTTGAGCCATCAGCCTATATGTTGACTTACTATTACGAATTTGTTATTTTGTTTCATATTTTCTAAAGACCATATATTGTATTTTAGGACAGTCAATATTGCATTTAACACTTAGGATTTTATATTTATTATTTTCCTTTTTAGCATATATTGTATTTTAGGATAGTCAATATTGCATTTATCACTTAAGTTTTTATATTTATTATTTTCCTTTTAGGTTTGTTTTAGGATTTCCTTTATAATGCTATAAATAGCCCTTTAGGGTTTGTTTTAGGAGGACATTATTATCATATCGAAATACAATCTTTGAGAGAGTTTTCTCTATTAATTGCTTATTTGCAATTGAATTCCTATGAATTTAGTCGGTATGTTGATCACATTTATCTTTACGCTTTGCATTGCATTAAAGCCAAACCAATTGATAAATTAAATTAAACCAAATCGAAAAATGTGATTTTTTTTAATAATATGGATTAAATTTTTTTATCTAAACTTTGTAAATTTATGATTAGTATGAAGTGGTAAATTGAACCAATTTGTAAAAGCAAACCAAATTATTTTAGAAAATATAAGGGATTATGCTACAGATGGTATCTAAACTATAATAAAATATGCAACTAGGCATATAAACTTTGAAATTGATCAATTTTAACCCCTAAATTTTAAAATTCGTTAATTTAGTACTTAAAAAACTTTGAGATTAACCAATTTAGTATATAAAAAAATTTGATGAAGGTACTATTGATGTGTACGAAAAAACTTTCATGTACTAAATTGATAAAATTAAAAGATTTCCAGGTACTAAATTGGGGAATATTACATGTGTAATATATTTAAAAAAATTCCACAAAACCAAATTGTGGAAAAAAATTAGAGGAATAGTGTTGTTTTATCGTACGTCTAATAAGCGATACACATAATTATACTTGTATTGCTCATTGAACGTGAGATACACAACTAAAACATGTATCGTACAATTAATGTGTGATACATTGGTGCCTAAAACTTTGATTAGGTTGGTTGCTATATCTCGACTTATATATGCGACACAAGCACAAATTATGGTATCTCTACTCCAACAACATGCGACGTAGCGATACTGATTTGGTAATTATTTTTGTATAATTTCTATTTGTGTGTTTTTTTTTTTAAACAATGGTAGACAGATGTTTCACCCTATTAAATTGATTAATTTTGAAGTTCAAGGATCTATTTGCATATTTTATTAAAATTCAGATATTATTCATGACATTAACTCAAAATATAATAATATTTTATTGATAACTATAATTTTGTTTAATGATGATTGATTAAAATTGAATTTATGGTTTTATTACAGTATTTATTATTTGATGAATATTGATTGAAATTAACTTGTTTTTCTTAATTATTTTTCATGTTTGATATATATTCTGTGGTTCTCTTATTAATGCTTAATATTGTTTTTTTTTTAATCTTAAAACTTAGTGGGTATGACTTTGTATTTACTTATGACACATATTATATAACTATTGTACGGTATAATTTGTTGGTGGATAATTAACCGCGTGATTTTATGAAGGTTTGTTGATTATGATTTCTTATGTATTAGTTAGTGAATGTACTTTGTTGATAAATGACTAATTAGTGATTGGATAATTTGATAGAGGACTATAGATTATGAATGTGATGGTTTTATAAAATATGTTGTTGTGATATGTAATTGGAACTTTATGAAGTAATCTTTTCTTTTTTTATTTTCCTTTCTAGAGTAATTTTTTTTTTTTTTTAGCTAAAAAATGTTTCAATAATTGAATTATCCATGTATAATATATATATATATATAAAATATTATTTGTACAACAACGACATCAATTGTTTTCATATTTGTATAATTACAGTTTTGATTTAATTCGTAATTCAAATCAAACCAAACCAAACCAAACCATTATTTAATGGTTTCAAAATTTATAATATCAACTATAGTTTAATCTACTATGAAAAAAATCTTAACCATAAATTATGACTTAATTTAGCTTTCAGTAAAAGTTGAATTAAACCAATCGTTAATCACCTCCATGAAACGGATGATTGTTTAAAGTAGAGTCGTAAGGCCTTAAACCAAAACAAGAGCTCGATCAACATATAGAAAAATCCCCAAAGTCCAGAAACCAAAAACTAACTGTTTTCTATGGGAATTAGCATTTGGATCCCCATGACTGGAATGATCCTCGCTAGTGCCTTATACCACTGTAGGGACCTGCCAAAGTATTTTATCTCGGATTTTCAACCCTTGCTAGTCACCATCTACCATATCAATGATACGTGCCATTTAAACTATTTATCAATCACTCTATTCTGAATGTCTGAACCATGGTAACGAACAGCTTATGCACGACTAAGCTATCAGGATACGGACTTGATGTCAAATAAGCAACACAATGTAATTCTTTTATAACCTAGATGTTCATTTGGTTTATTGACTAATCCTAACATAGTCATCCGACAAAGAGTAGAATAGTCATTCACGTTGACTTGTTTATCCGTGATCAAGTAAATAGCTGATATCTCTGATCTTTTAGTAATCCCTTTAAATTGACAACAATTCAATTAAAATTTTTGGAAAGCTTATTCTAATTTATCTTAATTTGGCTTTAGAGTCAAATATAGAATAGACAATATAAAATTTATATTTTCGCCTTACTTAATCATTAAAAATGACAACCGATCTCGCGGAAGTTAAATCTAGATTCAACTACCCTATCAAATGGAATTTTTTCGACACAGTACTAGAAGTGAATCAGTACAAAATAGAAAGGATATGGTTTCTTCTCGTACCATATTCCATAGGTACTTGTTTTCAAAGTTTGGAATGGGATCTCTTCTTACAGTATGTGAGAACTATATTAGAACATGTATTCTATATTGTATGGATGAAAATTATTCATCAAATCATTATATATAAAATTTTTAAATAAGTTGTCTGACAACCTATCAATTTTTCCACATATTTGTTGCTAGTATATTTATAAACCTAAAAAAAACAGAAAAGAAATGTTGCATTTTATGATGCCCTATACGAGTAAAGTACCATATGAATTGTAGCAAATTAGTATTCATTTATGATGTTAAAGGAGTGAATATGAAAATTTCATTGGTTAGAAACTTTTAAGCAAATGATTGAAAAGGTTCATTGACCACTTGAGGGTTTGATTATTGAGTAATTTAGGTTGGGTTGTTACAAATACTATTAGAGTAGACCTCTTATCAATAGATAAATGATTTAGTGACGAGTCAAAATGGAAGCTAGTGTGCTTGTTTCGGTTTATTTTAGAGAAACAGAGCATTACCAATGTATGAATCCTAATATTATTCTAGTATAAATTATAAGTGGGGGTGATAGGAATAAATCCATTTTTTTTCTTTTGCCAATAGGAATAAATCCAATTGGACAATAAAAAGGGGGTTAGAGTTGAGTTTGGTTGTAAGGTTTCACAATAGAACGTCACATGCTTGTGATATGATATATGAATAATATCTTGCATGGATCATGAATAGATTTAGTTTTGTAATAGGATTGAGTTAGTGGATATCAAGATGGTACTAGTTAAAAAGTTTTACACCAAAGGATCAAAAGTGCCCATTAATCACCTATCCGCTCGGCTATTGCTTAGGTAGTACTAACAAATCATGAAGGAATATTCGGAAAAAAACAAAAATGAGTTAAGATTATTCGAGAGCCAATAGAAGGTAGCAAAGGAAATGAGAGTTGAAAAAGTAGGTATAGTAATAATGCTTTAGGAAAAAATGGAAGAAGATAGAAATGAGGAAAGTAATATATTTTAAGTAATTTATTTTTTACAATAGGGGACTTATGCCAGTTAGTATTGTGTTAAAAAAATATTATATGTTGTTATTTGTTAGTTTTTTTATTTATTTATAAATATTTATAGGCTAGATGTATGACATCATGTAACATGTATCCTGTATGCTTTAAAGTATAAAATTAGAAGATAGCTTTAGTATATAGAGATGTTATTTATCATTTTTTTTTATGTGGGAACATGTTTCAAATATTGGAATGGTAGCTTATTTTGGGACATTAATACCAGCCTCACGCAACACTTAAATACAAAGTGTTTAGAGTAAATTATATAAGAAAGTATCAATGTTTTGAAGCAAAATTCAAATAAGATATCAGTGTATGAAGTGGTTTAAAAAAAGGAATAATGTTTTATGAAATAGGTCAAATAAGTAATCAATGTTTTTAAATGATTTAAAAAAGGGGACAAATATTATATAAAGTGATGTAAATAAATGGATCATTTTTTGTATCCATTTGTCATTTATTTAAAACATTGATCTATTTTTTTAACTATTTCATATTGATGTCTTATTTAAAAAATTTTATGAAACATTGATTCATTTTTTAACTATTGAATATGTTGATACCTTATATAAATTTATCTTGAACATTGATGTATTATGATGTATAACTCTTAAAGTGTTTATGAGTTATACTATGATGCTCTAAATTTAGTAACATTTACAATCCACCATGTGTCCATATAAGACATGGACACGCTAAGGTTCATAAATTACCATTATTCACAATAAACACCATAAATATCTCTAGAGTCTCTCATACATTAATCATTCACATATTAATGGTTTACAAGCTTGTAATCATAAATAGCCACATAAATATACTTTTATGACCTTTAAGAGTTCACTGGGATCCACCATACCAAAGCTACAATGATTGTAAGTTATTACTAAAAGATAGTCTATAGTAAACACTAAGCACCTAATATCCTTGAGACCAACTACTCTAATTTTTTTCACTCATCTTCACATGTTATTTATTCATCATTTAGAGGGACTTCAAGGCTAGCAGTATTCCTAACCCACTAACAAATAGCACTAGTGATACAACAGTTTACACATTAGTCATTTGTACTTGACAAAGAAAAAAGTGAGCTCCTAATACGGTATATCATGAACATGCACACATGATCAAATAATTACAAATTCACATGTAGACCTATTACTAATGCAATAAGAAACATCTTATTATCTTTATTTTAGTGGGGCAATCAACATAAGGATAACTTAGTATGCCACCACATGTATATATAGTAATATACATATATATAATGCTGTGTACTCCTAAGCATCCATGAGCCAAAAACCGAATATTGGGTACTCCCTAATAATCTCAAAACAAAAACACTTAGATTTACCTAGATCATTTCTAGGCACAACTCCATTCAGGATAAATAATGGATCATCGGGTTGCTACAATAATAGTGTGGATATTCCCCACCTATTACTAGTAGCCACGCATAAGCAAAAAACATATTCTTATAGCCAAATAGTTAATTAGTCTATATGAGATTCTATCCTAAACAAGCACAAACACAAGTAAGGTATACATTACTTGGAATTTGTTCCATTCCAAAGACTAATATCTACCACTTGAATTACACTCAAATAAGTTACTTAGAGTCTTTTATATATCTTATTTAACTCTTGCTACATTTCTATTATACTCATCCTTAACCTGCTATAATCGAGGTTCCCAAGATCTCAAAGTATACTTAATCCCAAAGAGAAGAGTTGAATGGATTATAGTCATTTTTAGACAAGAAAAAGAAATTTTTTTTTTTTTTTATGGTGTTATAATATGCACAAACTAATGCAAAATTGGGTATAAGGTTAGGTATTACTTAGATGGAGAAATTAGGTCATAAAAAGGCCCACTAGGTATATATGACCTTGTATTCTTCTTGCATTCTTTTCCAAGCACAACTTTTAAATAGTGTTGTCAGAATTGGACCAGGGTTTGACCCGGACAAGCTAAGGGGTTAGGGGTCGGATCGGGTTCAACCGGGGATCAAACCGAGGTTAAGAAAAAATAAAAATATGAGGGATAATTTAATTGGATCAAATTCATCAATTAATTATTAAATAAAAATGATTTAATGATTATATTTTATAAATGTATAATAAAGTATGAATAAATATTTAAATTTCTAGTTTTTTATTTTGTTTTTTTTTTTTCGGTCTAGGCCAATCGTTTTGGATTGACTCGTTCGACCCCTCCGGTTTAACCTGGTTCGATCGCTCGAGTCAATCCAGGTCTCACTAAGTCAGTGCAAAAACGAGTCTTAGGTGAGACCTGGCCTGGCATTAGTGCTGGTTCCAATCGAACTGAGTTGAATCGACCGGTTTGGGTCAGTTTTGACAACCATGCTTTTAAACCATGGGAAGAAACACGACTTAGAATACGGGATTGTGTATATGTCTTGTTCTTTCCAAGTTCTTTTTTCATGTAAAACATAAAGTGATACACAACCTAGAGTCTGTTTGGATTATCTGACTTCCATCTGTATTTTATCTCTATCTAACCTACATTTGTTTCTCATCTGTATTTTATTTATATTATATTTGTATATGATCTATTTGATCTTTTTTTATGAGTAAAAATGTCTTTTTTTATTTATATTTGTTTCTTGACAAATATTTATTTGAAAACTATAGAAATAAAATGGTAAAAAGATAAAAAAAAATGATGAAACAAATGGAGGAACTTGTGTATAGGCCATGTATTTATGGATTAACACTATTTTACTTCAGGGCCTAATGCACGGGCTCGTGTATTAGTCGTGTACTTCCAAAGATTGTCATTTTTCATCATTTTTCCCTTGTTTTCATTCAAAAAATTGTTTTAATCCTCTTACACATATGTTTTATCACTTCCCAAACATTTTCGATCCCCTTGATGCTCATATTAAACATCGTCACCACCCAACAATTCACCATCATCTACATATGATGAAAACAACATTCCAACTATAGAGACATATCTAACTCATTTGACCTTTCCGAAATTCTTTAGCATCTCGTTTGTTTATAATTTCTGAAAACCTTTGTCTTTTCCAATTTGTTTGGAAATCTTTTCGAAATTTACCTTTTTCCTTCTTGGAAAATCGCTGACACATGAGAATATCAGAACTTTGTTATTTTTATATTTGTCTCCTCGTATATGATAAGAAATGGAAGAAGGAATTACTACCTACCACAAAATCTTGTTGGGCACTTCCAAAATTTGCAAGAAAACGTTGAGAAAGAGGTGAGAGCCTTTGCATGTAATGTAAGAAGAGAATACAATTATTCTCAGTTTTATAACTAAAGAAGAGAATACAATTATTCTCAGTTTTATAACTTACTAACCGATATATCTTTTTAAAACAATTGTGGTTAGATAGTTTTACCCTTTCTTAAAATGAAAATTGCACCTGTGCTCCTCTTTATAATTTATTTTATTTGGTGTATTTCATATACCCATTAGACTTTAGAGCATGCACTGTATGTTCTCCTATCCTATAGTATTCGATTCATGTAGCATTTGGTCATTATTTGATCTAACGAGTTGACACTTCTTAATTTGTCTTCCGTCGTCCTTTCATGAAGAGTATGGTACAACGAGTTGTAAAGATGTATTCTCGGTCGATTTCTTCTTCTTCTTCTTCTTTTTCCTTTTTCTTTTCTTTTTCCCCTCTGATTCAAATAGGGGAAGAAGTGCCCAAAATAAAGTTCAAAAGTTTTATGAATGCTCATTACTTTGATCATATATATATATATATATATATTTTATATCTGTATCTTGTATCTCATTTATGTATTTAATCTGCATGATCTATATGTATGTGTTTGTAATTAAGTCTCTTGTATTTTTTTTTAATCCGTTTTTGAGAAATACCTAATATCAAACGGGCAAAACAATTCAAATACTATATAGTATCATTCACCACAATATTAGATAATCGTCCCTTAACAATAATTACGCAATTTGGAATCATCAAACCTATATAAAGAATTGACTTGACAACTTATTTACACATTTGGGGGAATAATGGGAATATCTGTCCAGCCTATGATTTCAATATATTATATAGCAAAATTCTTAACTTACCATTTCTTTCGTTGTTGCAATCCCACAACTATGAGCTGGACTAGGGTTGACTTTGCATCGTCTTATATAAATAGCTCAGAATTCAGATTACATGCAATCAACCAGCATTCATCAAGTGACTAAAACAAAAAATAATAATTTTTTTTTTAATACCGATCATATATTTTATGAAAAAGGCGTGCACAAAAATTATAAGAATTTTTTTTTTTGGTTCAACGCTATAGAAACTTTCTCTAAAATCCTCCTATTGATTTCACTTTACTGGTACTTCTAGTTTTAGTGACCGATCAAATCAATATGGACACAATATATTTGATTTCAAAATAATAATAACTTTGATTTATTCGTTAGGAAAATGACCATTTCTTAAATGGAGTCTTCCCCCCTCCTCAGTGTCCTCACATCGCTGTTTCACTATAATTTATTAATTGTGTGTGTGTGTTTTCTGCCACACCTTGCTAGTATTTAAGCGAATCGATCAATGGAATTATGAGGCCTAGAGAGTAAAACTTTGATTGAGATTCGACAAGACCGAATCCAAAATTCCATGTTGTTAGCATCATTGTATGGAAGTTGAATTTTAACTTCAAATAGTCATGTTCGAAGCCCAACAGCCTCTCATATGCTCTTCTGTCAATAGAAATACGCAAAACTTAGATCGTATTTTTTTCGAGTCTTCATGTCCAATTAATAAACTTTTCTAAGACATTTCCCTAAAGAGGGATGAATAAAAAACCCAACTATATAACCATACCACAATAGGCACATATACATGCCAAAAAAAAAAAAAAAACACATTCAAAGTTGTTTTTTCCGAATGCAACAAATAAATCTGTTTAGATTCTATTTAAATGGAAGCAATTAGCAGTGCCTTATCATTAAAAAAAAAAAAAAAAGATTCATGGAGTGTTACTCATCATGTGCACACATCACGTGCAAGTACAAATAACATTATGATACTCGTGGTGATGGAATGGATAGTTTTTTAAATGATTACCACTCTTAGTTTGCACAATATATATTATAATTTTATTAATGTATACACACTACATGTATATCATAGTTTGCAAATTATATTGACAACCCAATAATCTATATAGAGTAGCCTTAGGACCTAAAGTGCAAGCCAAGTCATACATATATTAAAATAACCACTCATGTTTTGCACATCATACATATATTAAAATTTTATTTGTATATATACACTGCATGTACATCAAAACTCTAATCTTCTCATAATGGATTCACAACACATATTAGCTATCAGTAGTTTATTCACTTTTATTAGTTGTCAATATTAGTATCATTAGTACAAACTACTTATAATTTCTCTTCAGATTTCCCAATCATGCTCGCTTGAATTCAACTGTGTTGATTACCCAACTGCAGGCATACATCGAAGCCTTAGATTCTCACAAGCCACATCATTTTGAATCTTTAAATCTTGTAAGGAGTCATAATCACCTAGTCCATGACTACCAACTTTTGCGATGCAAGCTTAAGTACAAGTAGCAAGCAATTGATTGGTATGCTAAATAGTTATTAGATTCATTTAACTCTAATCCTACAAGCATGTGCAATAAACAATAGCATAGTTACCCATTTTTGTTTTTAATGATAAATCGTTACTAGATCCTTCATTTTCATGATAACTTATAATAATGGGTGAAATACTCAATCTTTTTATTTTATTTTATTCTTTCTTGTTTATAAGTTTATGCTTAATTGTTAACTAGCAGGCTTGCACTAGTGATACATGTACAAAAATTAAGTAAAACAACATGAATAAATTTGGGGTAAAGATATTAAAGAAACAACATTCTAAAGTATAAGCTCAACTCTTAACGATCAATCAAGCAACTTAAACAATTACTGAAACTTTATTGTTTAAGAACTAAGAGGCTGATGCGTAAAATTCTCTCAAGTTCTTCCTTTTGTTACTTGTACCTTCAAGATACTCGGAATCCATGTTCTTTCACTTAATTATTTTCTTCAAGTCATCCCACCAAGTATTATGTACTTATCACAATTCTAAGATTACATGTAAAGTGCGAAACACTAGTATGATACCCATATGGGTGTTGCCACTCGAATTTCGTACCTCCAGACACTATAACTTGTGTTTATAATCATATCATTTATTATACTATGTTTTTCTTTTTAAATTTAGGATTCAATGTTTTTCTTTAAGAATATGGCTAAGGATACTTATTTATTATTTGTTTTCTCGTTTTGGTCCTTTGGAAACCAAGAGACGGCATCATATAGATTAGGATAAATGTGTGACAGGGCCGTTGCCACTGGAATTTCGTATATCCAGACACTATAACATCTATTTATAATCATTTATCATTTATTATACTAGGTTTTTCTTTCTTTCTTTTTTTTTTTTTGTTCTTTGAATTTTAGGATTCTATGTTTTTCTTTAAGAATATGTCTAAGGATACTTATTTATTATTATTTTTGCGCACATTTTGGAAATCAAGAGATTTCGTTACATAGATTAGAATGTGGAAATTATCATTGCAATTATAAATATTTAACTTTTTTTTTTCTTTCTATTTAGCACTCCGAGTTCATGTTGACAGGTTAGGTTTGTGTTTTCATATTATGTCAATTCATATTAGTACCAAAAGTAACTTTGGTCACAATCATGTTTTTGTATCGTGTCTCATACCGTGTTTTAAAATTTTCTCTCTCTATTTGTGTTTTTGATCCTATTGTGTCGTCTTTTGTGTTATGGTGTCATGTTAACAATTTCTTCCGATACCACTTTTATCCCAATCAATATTAAACTTATGGAGTTTTGAAATCCTCTTGTGGAGATAGAAATTCCTCCCTAGAAGTCATCATTAGTTGATTTTGAACCAAAAACCAAGTTGGCCTGTCATTGATCATTGTTAAACCAAAAATTAGCTAGGCAAAGGCAGGCCTGAACTACTTAGAGACTCATTGGTTCGGTTGGGTCAAGCCTTCAGAGCCACATGACCTAATGGATTGACCCATCAATTTAAGAATCGGTTAGAGAACCGATTGAACTAGTGGGTCTAATCAGTTTTGCAACAAAAAATTAAAAAAAATAAAAGGAAGAGGAAAAAAGGAAAAGAGAGAAAAATAGAAGAAAAACTAAATGTAAAAAGATACAAATATTTAAACTATTTTATGTAAATAATGAAATTTTACTTTCTATTCACATCATTTAATATGTTGTTATTAACAAAATAAATAATAAATAATATTTGAAAACACATGTGGTTAAATTCATATAGAATTCTAACTAAATGAACTATATGTGAATTGTTTTTGTAGGACTTATTTGTATCTTGAATATTTTATAGTCCTATAATACTAACATGACAACTAAAAGTGTATGTGCTTGTCATATATATATATATATAATTTAAAAAATTCTTTCAACAAATGGGCTAAAGACAATTCTTATGCTGAATTTTATTTGAAGTTAAAAATTGGTTTTAGTATTTTTATATTACTTAAATAGAGTAAAATAGTTATTTTACTTTCTTTTTTTTTAATTTTACAAGTTCCTAAGGAACCAAAATTGAAACAGTAAAAAACCCCAATTTCCTGGAATTGGAAACAGAATTGAATCGTGGTGATCTTCATTCCATCCTATTCAATTTGTAATGGTTTTGGTTGCTAGAATGGGTCATGTTTTTATTGTTTATAGGTGAAATTACAAGTGTAGAAAGATTTGGTCAAGGTTAGTGGACTTGGTTAAAGTAAAATTTACATCAAGCAGCATTGAATTAAGTTCACATCATACTTTTTATTTTATATATATTTTAATTTTGTTACAATATGATCAACTTAATAAACTAGTTCAGACGTTAAACAAGCTTGGAAGTAAAGCGAATAGGTTTCATTGCACGAGATTTACTGCAAATGGTATTTTCACCTTTGTCCATGTACTACAAAGAACTAAGAAGGATAAAGTTGGGTCATATTACTGCAGTAATTTTAATTGTTTTATTATACAAATTTCGAAGTAAAAAGGAAAAAAAAAAAGAAAAGAAAAGAAAAGAAAAAGGAGCTCCGAGTGACATCAGATTTTTAAATAGATATGACGTTTCAAAAAAACCGCATTAAATAGATAATAAACTTTGTTAAAGTGATGGCTATGACTTTGAAATTGATAATATAACTTGAAATGTTATCATCACTGTCTCACAATTGGATCAACTAAATTCATGGTGGCTGAACAGTTAAAATAATCTGTCTAATGGTGACGTGCTTTCTCTCAAGAATTTTTCAAACATGCAAATTAGGGTTAAAATGTATAGAATGGGAAAGATATAAAATCTTATATGTATTTTATTCTATACATATTCTATACATAGAAATACACAAGTAAACTTGTTATATCTTATATCCGTAGTATTATATTTAACTGAGTATTAAAAATCTTGTAATAAAATTTTGGTACAATTTTATTAGAACTTATATTGGAACCAGTTCCAATAAGGTTTGGCAAAAGTGTATAGAATGGGTAAAACATGGTAATTCTATCCATGTTATATCCTACATATAGGGGTGCACAAGTAAATTTGTCGTACCCATACTTGTAAAATTCTATTGGATTGAAAAGGTTTTTTTGTGTAGATATTTAAATCCAATTCCTACCATGTAACTTTGAAAGCAGGGTACAAGGTCATGCTATGGGGCACAATTGTGCATCGGGCTATGATCTCCAGGATCACATAATTAAACTTTGAATAAAACTTCTCATGGGCATGAAATCATGGTTCACAGGCTGAGGCGTAGCCATGTTGTGGGCTATGATCCTCTTGGCTTTTAATTTTCTTTGAAGATAATGAGATCACAGGTTCAATCATAGTTGTGTATGGTGATCACGGGCTAGGTTGTGGTTGTGATACAAGAGGTAATCTCTTCTGCTTCTTCATTCTCTTGCTCCGCTTTAATCACTATCTTTGGCATGGGTGTGAACTTCAATATTGATGAGTTTTCCTTCAAATCTTGTATTTCCTTCACACTTAAGCACACTAGATCATGCTCATTACCGAAGTGTATTGAATATCTTTGTAAATATTCCAATTCATCATCACTTCATTTATCCATAAGGATCTGTCGAACTAAGTTAATCAATCCTTTAGTTTTAGCTCAAGTGATTAGTCTAAGAGAACAATGATTCTTATCACCCTTACTCTTCATGGACACAACATATATCTCCAACCAAGGACTTTACACCACTTTTATTGATCACACAAGATTTTTCTCACTTGGAGCTACACAAGTTTTACATACTAAAAAACACTAGATTCTCAAGTTTAGTGTTTTACTATTCTCAAGTACATACATAAGAGCACTACTTTAATTTCTCTCTTAAGGAATATTTCAATTTAAAAAGTAATAGAACAAAGTAATCGAGAGGATTGATGCACTTGTTTGTTTGCAAATAATAACTCTATAAAAAATTATTACAATTTGCTAAACACAAAGTATTTATAGCTGTTGAAGAAGATCAAGCCTTTACTTAAATTTGGACAAATTTACCCTTGCAATTAATGCTCTCAACGGCTAGTTCACGGATTCTAACGTCTAGATATCATCACCTAGAATTTAGATGTCATCTAGAGATCTTGGTGTCTTCATGTCATTAATGCTTGTGGTGGATTGTGTTACAAAACACAAAGTTGAAGTATCTCAAAAATTTATAAAAAGCTAATAAGTTATACTCAACTCGATTGCAATCACCAATATTAAGCAAGCGCACCTACCAAAATAGTATAACAAAATATTAGGCCGTACTTCTTGAGGATCATTAGCATCTACCTTACTCCCTTATCATCTATCATCTAGCTAAAGAAAATTTAGCAAATCATAATGAAAATAGAAGCTACACTTGGGTTAATTATAAAAGATATACACATGTTCTCAGAGTAAAATTAAAACTAAGACTTAGGATTTGCTTTACGAATTTCTTATCATGTAATTTCTCAACAAACTCATAAAGTTGTTTACTAGTGTATTTGCACTATCAGAGTCACGAAAGTAAGTTAAAGCCTCTCTTAAGGTCAGAAACTCTAGACCTAGATCAGACTATTGGATTCTCTTCACAAGTTATCAACATTCTAGATCCACATAAAGTTTAAGAATCATTTATTTAAAACCCATTTCGGAAATTTGAAAACAAGTGACAAAAATTTTCACCATCCTTCTCTTAAGGCAATTATGAGTAACTTCATTAATTGCCTAGATCTATTAAAAAAAAAATGATCTTTTGATCTATTTAGTTGAATTCAAATATAGATCTAAAAGGTACACCACACATTTAGACTTATGAAACTAAGTTCGAGCTACTAAATACAAATACCCAGTCAATATTTAATTGAAAAGCATATTTCAAATCACATGAATCAGGATTTGAATTCACAAACCCTAAGTTAAGGAGATTATTTCTCAATGAATTTGAACATTAAGCACAGATTCAAAAGAAATAATATGAAATAAAGATGAATATTACAAATTAAGTTCAGAATCTTGCAAATACAAACTATGGGTTAAAATAATTTTACCCAAAAAACTTCTAATTCCTTAGCAAGAAGAAACAATTCTTTCACCAAAGATTCTCCTCTCTCTATTCTACATTAGTAATTTGTTACATATAGGACACTCCTTGTTGGACGTCTATACATGTTTATTTATAGGCTACAGGCATAGAAAATCATGAAGACTTTATTCACTGACGTTGTAGATTCTTTATAACACAATTCGACCTTATTCCCATATGCCCATCGCTTGAGCCACCTCATTCGTGACAGCTAGATAAGGTCACTTTTCATAGGTCAAGTCTAGGGCTCTAACTTTGGCCGTGTTTTAAGCTGTATTCTTTTCTTCAGAACTCAAGTTTTTTCTCAGCTTCAATCGTGGGTTAAACCTAGGGCTTATCTTTATGGTATGATTGAAGTTGTATCATGAAGTCCAGGTTCGATTGCCTCAGTGCAAGTTAGTGCAAATCGATAGGTCATGTTGAGGGCTTGGTTTGGGGCGTGACTGAGAACTTTGCCTTGTTTTACCTTGAAATTTTGCCTTTGACAAGTATTTCTGAAGGCCTTGATAGAAATCTATCTTTGAATTTGTTGTTGTTTTCTCCAAATATGATCTAAAACACTTTGTTTCTTCTTTTATTGATTCTAGGAGCTGAAAAACAACATTTAAACAAAATAAGTGCAAAATTCATAGGAATTTATAAAAATAGATCAGATCAAGCCTAAATTCCTATGAATAGAATATAGTATAGCAGACTTATCGAATTCCCCCACACTTAAAGCCTTTGTTTGTCCTCAAGCAAACATCAATTCAACGCAATAAGACAAGGCTTTTTGAATAGGAAAATAAATCATGAATGACAAATTGACCAGATCAGTTAGGCTCAAATCACCTGTTAAACTCAGCACCATAAATATTCAATTCATCTCCACTAAACTGTACTAAAGTTACTTTTTCTAAAATCACTAAACTTATCTAAGTAAATCAGCTTTTACTCTTATTGTTTAATTAAAAATTATAAAGCAAAAATTACTTAGAAGATTAAACAAAGTAAGAGGAACTCAATCAACTTTATCTTCTTATACGTATAGGTATGCAGTTTGTTAATTATTTCTCTAAGCATAATAGTAAAAAATGAAGGCATATAAATCAATTTATCTCTTGAATCTTCTTCCTTATATGTGCTTTTATGTTATTCTTACTACTTAGTTATGTACTTCAAAGCTGTGGAGGAGAAGGTTTTTTACCTTCTTCTATGCATTTTCTCTGGAAGAGTTTTTGTCCTTATCTTTTCGCATTTTTTTTAGATTCATGGCTTATTTAAAATTGAAAGAGCATTCAAGAAATTGCTCTTCTGAGGAACCAATCCCTGCCCATTTCAACGCTAAGCACATGTTCTTTTCATTTTAATTTTGATTTTAATTTTAGATAAAAGCATAAGGAAAAATGATCAAGTTATGAGCATCATTTGAACCTTCATCAGAGACTACAAAACTCTCAAAATGACTAAATTGAAAAACATACAAATTACTTAAGTTTTTACCAATTAATTGGGTAACTTCACTAGGGACCTGAAGCTAATTCTAGCTCTAAATTTCTAGATTGAATATCAAGTAAAACTACTCCACATAGATATCATAAGGTGATTTACACATAGTAAAGTTAACTTAAATATGGGATAAAGTTGTTCATTATTAGCTCAATTGAGTTATTTGGTGATTTTGTTTCAAATTTTTGAAAATTTTTTGTCAATTTTAGCCATTTCATAATTTTCCTATAATTTATTGGGAAAATTGATCATTTAAAGCTCAATTACTCTATTATTGATAGATTATTATTATTCTCAACCCTTCTTGCTTAATTCCTTTCCCCCACACTTAGGATGAATATTGTCCTCAATGTTTTAAAATATGGTAAACAGATAGGGGATCATCAGTAAAATAGAGCAAGATTTAAAGTTAGAAGTTTTAAAGAAAACTTCTCTAATTATGGTCACTAGTTAAGCCATAGGCAAAATTGACAGGTGGATTCAATATCTTTTTCAAATTTTTATGCATAGTTTCTTTCGTGTTTCCAATTGCTACCTCGAACATTGACTCCATTCTATCTAGATTATCACCTTAAGATCAAGGAATCTACTTTTGTCCTAAAAACTTATTTTTTTCACAAAAGAATAGGTTAAAGAAAAATTTAGAAATGTGTTGCCTCCCATTAAGCAATTGTTTAATGTCTTTAGCTCAACAAAAACTTTCTCTGAGAGCTCATTGAGCTTGCACCAAGTGTAACTCCTCCATATTTCCCAAATCTTGTGATGGTCTTTGATAAAGTTTAAGTCTTTGCCCATTAACTTTAAATGTCTCATTATCTAACTTTTCAACCTCTATAGCACCATATTAACATGACAACTAAAAGTGTATGTGCTTGTCCATATATATATATATATATAATTAAAAAAATTCTTTCAACAAATGGGCTAAAGAAAATTCTAATGCCGAATTTTATTTGAAGTTAAAAATTGATTTTAGTATTTTTATATTACTTAAATAGAGTAAAATAATTATTTTACTTTTTTTTTTAATTTCACAAGTCTAGTTCCTAAGGAGCCAAAATTGAACAGTAAAAATCCCCAATTTCCTGGAATTGGAACAGAATTGAACCGTGGTGATCTCCATTCCATCCTATTCAATTTGTAATGGTTTTGGTTGCTAGAATGGGTCATGTTTTCATTGTTTATAGGTGAAATTACAAGTGACAAATGATTTGGTCAAGGTTAGTGGACTTGGTTAAAGTAAAATATACATCAAGCAGCATATTGAATTAAGTTCACATCATACTTTTTTATTTTATATATATTTTTAATTTTGTTACAATATGATCAACTCGATAACTAGTTCAGACGTTAAACAAGCTTGGAAGTACAGCGAATAGGTTTCACTGCACGAGATTTACTGCAAATGGTATTTTTACCTTTGTCCATGTACTACAAAGAACTAAGAAGGATGACAAGTTGGGTCATATTACTGCAGTAATAATTTAATTGTTTTATTATAACAAATTTCGAAGTAAAAAAGGAAAACAAAAAAAAAAAAAAGAAAAAAGAAAAGAAAAAGGAGATCCGAGTGACATCAGATTTTTAAATAGATATGACGTTTTCAGAAAACTGCATTAAATAGATAATAAACTTTGTTAAAGTGATGGCTACGACTTTGAAATTGATAATATAACTTGAAATGTTATCATCACTGTCTCACAACTGGATCAACTAAATTCATGGTGCTGAACAGTTAAAATAATCTGTCTAATGGTGACGTGCTTTCTCTCAAGAATTTTTCAAACATGCAAATTAGGGTTAAAATGTATAGAATGGGAAAGATATAAAATCTTATCTGTATTTTATTCTATACATAGAAATACACAAGTAAACTTGTTATATCTTATATCTGTAGTATTATATTTAACTGAGTATTAAAAATCTTGTAATAAAATTTTGGTACAATGGAACCAGCTCTAATAAGGTTTGGCAAAAGTGTATAGAATGGGTAAGACATGGTAATTCTGTCCATATTATATCCTACATATAGGGGTGCACAAGTAAATTTGTCGTACCCATACTTGTAAAATTCTATTGGATTGAAAAGGTTTTTTTGTGTAGATATTTAAATCCAATTCCCACCATGTAACTTTGAAAGCAGGGTACAAGGTCATGCTATGGGGCACAACGGTGCATCGGGCTGTGATCTCCAGGATCACATAATTAAACTTCGAATAAAACTTCTCATGGGCATGAAATCATGGATCAAAGGCTGAGGCGTGGCCATGTCATGGGCTATGATCCTCTTAGGTTTTAATTTTCTTTGAAGATAATGAGATCACAGGTTCAATCATAGTTGTGTATGGTGATCACAAGCTAGGTCGTGGTTGTGATACAAGAGGTAATCTCTTCTGCTTCTTCATTCTCTTGCTCCGTTTTAATCACTATCTTTGGCATGGGAGTGAACTTCAATATTGATGAGTTTTCCTTCAAATCTTGTATTTCCTTCACACTTAAGCACACTAAATCATGCTCATTATCGAAGTGTATCAAATATCTTTGTAAATATTCCAACTCACCATCACTTCATTTATCCATAAGGATCTGTTGAACTAAGTTAATCAATCCTTTAGTTTTAGCTCAAGTGATTAGTCTAAGAGAACAATGATTCTTATCACCCTTACTCTTCATGGACACAACATATACGTCTAATTAAGAACTTTACACCACTTTTATTGATCACACAAGATTTTTCTCACTTGGAGCTACACAAGTTTTACATACTCAAAAACACTAAATTCTCAAGTTTAGTGTTTTACTATTCTCAAGTACATACACAAGAGCACTACTTTAATTTCTCTCTTAAGGAATATTTCAATTTAAAAAGTAATAGAACAAAGTAATCAAGAGGATTGATGCACTTGTTTGTTTGCAAATAATAACCCTATAAAAAATTATTACAATTTGCTAAACACAAAGTATTTATAGCTGTTGAAGAAGATCAAGCCTTTACTTAAATTTGGACAAATTTACCCTTGCAATTAATGCTCTCAACAGCTAGTTTACGGATTCTAGCATTTAGATATCATCACCTAGAATTTAGATGTCATCTAGAGATCTTGGTGTCTTCATGTCATTAATGCTTGTGGTGGATTGCGTTACAAAACACAAAGTTGAAGTATCTCAAAAATTTATAAAAAGCTAATAAGTTATACTTAACTTCGATTGCAATCACCAATATTAAGCAAACGCACCTACCAAAATAGTATAACGAAATATTAGGTTGTACTCCTTAAGGATCATCAGCATCTACCTTACTCCTGTTTCATCTATTATCTAGATAAAGAAAATTTAGCAAATCATAACGAAAATAGAAGCTACACTGGGGTTAATTATAAACGATATACACATGTTCTCAGAGTAAAATTAAAAATAAGTTTGTAAAATTCAAGATAAGACTTAGGATTTGCTTTACCAATTTCTTATCATGTAATTTCTCAACAAACTCAGAAAGTTGTTTACTAGTGTATTTGCACTATCGAAGTCACGAAAGTAAGTTAAAGCCTCTCTTAAGGTCAGAAACTCTAGACCTAGATCAGACTATTGGATTCTCTTCACAAGTTATCAACATTCTAGATCCACATAAAGTTTAAGAATCATTTATTTAAAACCTATTTCCGAAATTTGAAAACAAGTGACAAAAATTTTCACCATCCTTCTCTTGAGGTAATTATGAGCAACTTCATTAATTGCCCAGATCTATTAAAAAAATGATCTCTTGATCTATTTAGTTGAATTCAAATATAGATCTAAAAGGTACACCACACATTTAGACTTATGAAACTAAGTTCGAGCTACTAAATACAAATACCCAGTCAATATTCAATCGAAAAGCATATTTCAAATCACATGAATTAGGATTTGAATTCACAAACCCTAAGTTAAGGAGATTATTTCTCAATGGATTTGAAGATTAAGCACATATTCAAAAGAAATAATATGAAATAAAGATGAATATTACAAATTAAGTTCAGAATCTTGCAAATACAAACTATGGGTTAAAATGATTTTACCCAAAAAACTTCTAATTCCTTAGCAAGAAGAAACAATTCTTTCACCAAAGATTCCTCTCTCTACTCTACATTAGTAATTTGTTACATATAGGACACTCCTTGTTGGACGTCTATGCATGCTATATTATAGGCTATAGGTATAGAAAATCATGAAGACTTTATTCACTGACGTGGTAGATTCTTTATAACACAATTCGACCTTATTCCATATGCCCATCGCTTGAGCCACCTCATTCATGACAGCTAGATAAGGTCACTTTTCATAGGTCAAGTCTAGGCTCAAACTTTGGTCGTGTTTTAAGCAGTATTCTTTTCTTCAGAACTCAAGTTTTTCTCAGCTTCAATCGTGGGTTAAACCTAAGGATTATCTTTATGGTATGATTGAAGTTGTATCATGAAGTCCAGGGTTCGATTGCCTCAGTGCAAATTAGTGCAAATCGATAGGTCATGTTGATGGCTCGGTTTGGGGCGTGACTAAGAACTTTGCCTTGTTTTACCTTGAAATTTTTCCTTTGACAAGTATTTCTGAAGGCCTCAATAGAAATCTATCTTTGAACTTTGTTGTTGTTTTCTCGAAATATGATCTAAAACACTTTGTTTCTTCTTTTATTGATTCTAGGAGCTAAAAAACAACATTTAAACAATATAAGTGCAAAATTCATAGGAATTTATAAAAATAGATTAGATCAAGCCTAAATTCCTATGAATTGAATATAGTATAGCAGACTTATCGAATTCCCCCATACTTAAGCCTTTGTTTGTCCTCAAGCAAATATCAATTCAGCGCAATAAGACAAGGCTTTTTGAATAGGAAAATAAATCATGAATGACAATTTGACCAGATCAATTAGGCTCAAATCACCTGTTAAACTCAGCACCATAAAAATTCAATTCATCTCCACTAAACTGTGCTAAAGTTACTTGTTCTAAAATCACTAAACTTATCTAAGTAAATCAGCTTTTACCCTTATTGTTTAATTAAAAATTATAAAGCAAAAATTACTTAGAAGATTAAACAAAGTAAGAGGAACTCAATCAACTTTATCTTCTTATACATATAGGTATGCAGTTTATTAATTATTTCTCTAAGCATAGTAAAAAATGAAGGCATGTAAATCAATTCATCTCTTGAATCTTCTTCCTTGTATGCGCTTTTATGTTATTCTTCCTACTTATTTATGTACTTCAAAGCTGTGGAGGAGAAGGTTTTTACCTTCTTCTATTCATTTTCTCTGGAAGAGTTTTTGTCCTTATCTTTTCGCATTTTTTTTAGATTCATGGCTTATTTAAAATTGAAAGAGCATTCAAGAAATTGCTCTTCTGAGGAACCAATCCCTGCCCATTTCAACGCTAAGCACATGTTCTTTTCATTTTACGTTTGATTTTAATTTTAGATAAAAGCATAAGGAAAAATGATCAAGTTATGAGCATCATTTGAACCTTCATCAGAGACGACAAAACTCTTAAAATAACTAAATTGAAAAACATACAAATTATTTAAGTTTTTACCAATTAATTGAGTAACTTCACTAGGGACCTGAAGCTAATTCTAGCTCTAAATTTCTAGATTGAATAACAAGTAAAACTACTCTACATGGATATCATAAGGTGATTTACACATAGTAAAGTTAACTTAAATATGGGATAAAGTTGTTCATTATTAGCTCAATTGAGTTATTTGGTGATTTTGTTTCAAATTTTTGAAAATTTTTGGTCAATTTTAGCCATTTCATAATTTTCCTATAATTTATTGGAAAATTGATCATTTAAAGCTCAATTACTCTATTATTGATAGATTATTATTATTATTCTCAACCCTTCTTGCTTAATTCCTTTCCCCCACACTTAAGATGAATATTGTCCTCAATGTTTTAAAATATGGTAAACAGATAGGGGATCATCAATAAAATAGAGCAAGATTTAAAGTTAGAAGTTTTAAAGAACACTTCTTTAATTATGATTGCTAGTTAAGCCATAGGCAAAATTGACAGGTGGATTCAATATCTTTTTCAAATTTTTATGTATAGTTTCTTTTGTGTTTCCAATTATTACCTCGAATATTGACTCCATTCTATCTAGATTATCACCTTAAGATCAAGGAATCTGCTTTTGTCTTAAAAACTTATTTTTTTTCAAAAAAGAATAGGTTAAAGCAAAATTTAGAAATGTGTTGCCTCCCATTAAGCAATTGTTTAATGTCTTTAGCTCAACAAAAACTTTCTCCGAGAGCTCATTGAGCTTGCACCAAGTGTAACTCCTCCATATTTCCTAAATCTTGTGATGGTCTTTGATAAAGTTTAAGTCTTTGCCCATTAAATTTAAATGTCTCATTATCTAAGTTTTCAACCTCTATAGCACCATGGGAAAAGTCCTTTTAAAT
Organism: Combretum micranthum; assembly: GCA_024138025.1. Lineage (NCBI taxonomy): Eukaryota > Viridiplantae > Streptophyta > Magnoliopsida > Myrtales > Combretaceae > Combretum > Combretum micranthum. Next base: position 436,427 of record JAMXBD010000771.1, on the reverse strand, counting down.
TTTGAAGGGGCTTGACCATCTTGTCTTGAGCTTTCTAGGAAAAGTTTCAACCTAGAATTGAACAGCAAAACCAAATCTCTAATATGAATCCAATGGGGGTCAGAAATTCTTTTCTTCAAAAATTAAGGTTCTTGATCTTTTTTGGGTTTTCTAAAATAAAACAAACTGAGAAATTATAAAGATATAGATGAAATCATAATTCGATATGACTCATGAATCACAAAAATTAAATTAGGTTGTAACAAGAATCATGATCCGATAGATTCCACGGATTACAAATCCAATCACAGCGTTAAGAGAATCAATGATTTAATCAATGAACATGAATAAAGGAATGAAAATTCTTAATAATCATAAACCATTGCAATAGATGAAATACATGTTCTTATCACAAGAACTCACAAAGGAGAGTCTTTCACAAAAGAAAGGTCATAAAACTTCTATCTTGCAAACAATGAGAAATGTCTATCTATAAACTACAAAAAGAAACCCTAAAGACATAAAAGAAAATGACAAATGTTGCAATTATATGCTGGCAGCTTATCAAGATATGTTGGCGGCCTTAGACAAGTAAGTTGATGATGTAGAAGACGGCTTAAAGAATTTCCATTCTCTGTTGTTCAAACGCCAGCCATACGCTGGCAGCGCAACCCCCTTACGCCGTTAGTGTTCATACTGGTGTATAGGTCTGCAACTTCCAATTTTCAATGCTTCGCATTAGCTTTGAATCTACTCGTTTGTTCCTTGATTTTCCATATTGTCCTTGAAGCTCCTACACTCTTTTGATTGTTTTGATCTCCTTGATGACGTCCTCTGATTCCTATCATTCCCTTCTTCTTTGAGAAGATTCGTCCTTGAATCTTAGTAGTTAACTGGGATGGAACTTCTTCTCTTGGATGTAATGATAAGTCATGTGGAATTTCCTTGGAAATTTGTTGAATCTGGAAAACTTTTGAGGCGACTTCTTTCTTTTATTGGAATACCTACACGAAAACAAAAAGAAACTCCTTTGACCTTCGAATTGTACATTTTTAAATCTCTCCTGTTGAGCTTTAACCAAAGTCATTCGAAACAGTAGGAAAATCTATTGATCTTTTTGGATCTTGTAGGTATTTCGATACCCATCATAAACAACTCGCTTGTCATATTGCCATGATCTACCCAATAACGCTTGTGCACAATCCATAGGAGCTACATCACATGTTATAGTATCATATAATCTCTTATAGCAATAGAAACCTATTCCAGTTTATGAATGTATAGAACATCTAGAGAACTCAACCATCAAAGGTTGTATGGCTTCGGATGTGGGATCACCTGCAGCTGCATCCATTTCACAAAATCTTGTGAAATCACATTAGCACAACTACCTCCATCAACAACCAATTTACAAACTTTCTCTTGAACCATATATCTAGCTTGAAATAAATTCTCTCTGTGGCATGATTCTTCTTGAACCTGCAGTTTAGAAGAAACAGCAGTAACAACAGCCCTTTCTTTCTTAACTTGTACCACATGAATTTCAATAACCTTCTCTTCTACCATCTCTCTAATGGTATCATCTACCTTTACCTCATTAGTAACAACAATCTCTACTTCTTCTTCCTTAGGCGAACTTTCATCAATAATCTCATTAGGCTTTTAAATCTTTTCAACCTACTTGTCATTAAAAGCTACAATTTTTGGCTCAACCCTAACAACCTTCACTTCTGGCTTCCTAAAATTCTTTAATGCCTTTTCAAAACTAAACTTCTCTAGCCAATCATCTATTGCTTTCATCACTTGATTTAAATCTCGTTTCATAGCTCGCATCTCACGTTGTCTATGAGATTCATCACAAAATTTCTCTTATTATTGCTATCAACATCCTTAATTTATCATGTGATCTTGAAACGCTATTATAAAAATTCTTTGCATGATAACGATACATTTCTTCATGATGATTTTTTGAATAATAATACCCTGACATATTTTTAGCAAAAAACAACCCTAAATTCTCAAAAACACCACAACCACAATTCACCCACAACTATAAATACAAATCAACTGCAACCACAACTTAACCCCTAAATCCAAAACACAAATCAAAATGATAAGAAGACTTACCCAATCAAAGCGTCGAACTACAAGCTCTGATACCAATTGACATGAATCTAAAGGGGGTCAGAAATTTTTTCTTAAAAAATTAAGGTTCTTGATCTTGTTATGGTTTTATAAATTAAAACAAACTAAGAAATCATAAAGATATGGATGAAATCGTAATACGATATGACTCACGAATCACAAAATCAAACTGGGTTGTAACAAGAATCGTAATTCGATAGATTCCATGAATTACAAATCCAATCACAGCGTTAAGAGAATAATGATTCAATCAACGAATATGAATAAATGAATGAAAACTCTTAATATTCATAAACCATTGCAATAGATGCAATACAAGTTCTTATCACATGAACTCATCAAGAACTCACAAAGGAGCAGTCTTTCATAAAAAAAAGGTCATAAAACTTCTATCTTGCAAACAACGAGAAAAGTCTATGTATAAACTACAAAAAGAAACCTTAAAGACATAAAAGAAAATGATAAATCTCGCAATTATACTTGGCAACTTATCAAGATACACTGGCGGCTTGGACATATAAGCTAGCAGTGTAGAAGACGGCTTAAAGAATTTCGATTCTTTATTGTTCGAATGCCACTATATGTCGGTGGTGTAACCCCTTTACGCCGGCGACGTAGATCAAATGGTCGACAATGTTCATGCAGGTGTACAGGTCCGTAACTTCAATTTTCAATTGTTCGCATTGGCTTTGAATCTACTCATTTGTTCCTTGATTTTTAATTGTTTTGATCTCCCGATGACGTCCTTTGATTCCCATCAATATTTCTCTTGAAACTAGTGCGGCTACTTGATCTTTGCATCATGCCACTTCATAACCTTCTCTTTATACACTCTATTGTTCTCAAATGCAATTCATCCAACTCACTTAATTGAGATAACCTATGTTTGCCAACGGTTGTGAGATTATAGTTTAGTAACATGATAGCCCAATATGCTTTATGCTTAATTTCTACTTGTAGGTGGCATGCCTTCCCATAAACTAATCTATATGGTGTTGTTCTCAAAGGTGTTTTGAAAGCAGTTCTTTAGGCCTAAAGTGCATCGGTCATGCCTCGAGGGGTACCATAAACATAACAGTCCATTACATAATATTAAAGCCTAGGAATGACTACCTTAGTCACGCAAAGGTTTTCATATTATGCACAAGTTTTACATCACAATAAAAGAATGAATCGGAGTAGCGCAATTTATATTGATAACAATTAAGTAATAAGACAAGAGAAATACTTATCATTAAATATAAATAAAGTGAATTACAACTCTTAGAGGCATACCCTGCTAGTGTCTTCCAACAGTTACGGTTCAACATAGATTCATATCTGCTAGTAATCTCCAAAATAATATTATAGCATGTATTAATCATCAAGAAATTTTCAAAATAAAACTTTATTTGTGCTGCCAATTCTTTAATGACGGCTCAAAATCCACTGATGATTTCCTTAACATCCTGTTCCTTGAATAGAGTCTCAAGCATACTTGTTTAACAAAAAATCTATAGGGTTGTAAGCTTATAACATGCTTAATGAGATATTTCCCTATCATTTCATCGACAATCATAAACAAACAAGTTAGTTAGCTAAGCATATGCTATGCTTATGCAATAATCACATGAAGAACACACATACGTATAGTTATCCAGAAACTATACACATAATGGGTTCACACATTTCATATCAAGAGTTAAGCAATTATTGATGAAGGTCCTCTTGATCTTTACTGCTAGTTCCTAGCAACTCGCCCAAACATTCGGTTGGCATGGCCGAACCTAAAGTCATTGCCCAAACGATATGGATTCCTTAGAAAAGAGCATGGCCCGTGTCCTAGCACACTAGCAACCTATCCAACTCTATGCGTAGGAGTAGCAGACTTCTAAAATGTGACTTGATTGATGCTATGTATGATTGTTTTCTTATTAACGCCATTCCATATGATGATTCATTAAGGATGATCAATCAATTTGAACACTCATAGCAATCAAGCATGTAAATAAATAGATATAGTTAAATAAATAATCTAGTGTTGTGATATGCTTAATATTCACTTGATCACACAAGAAAAAAAAAAGAATGCTTGCCCCTTGATAATCCCTAATACATATCCATTTTTATCTTTTCTTATCATGCCAGTGCAACTACTTTACAAGCACAAATAAGGTAAAGAATTTAGGAGGAAAAACTCACTCGTCTATTAGAGCAATTTCTTAGTCGAGATAATCCTCCATAAATGACACGTCAAACTCTTCATCACCTAAAAAAAAAAAAAAAAAAATGAGTATTTCATAGAGACTCTACTTAATTTTCTAACTTATTTACTGTATTCACGTCATTTTTCCCATTTACAAAATTTTCAATTTAAAACAGTCATAACTTGCTCATTTTAACTCTAAATTTTGCATATTAGTAGTCGTTTTCTACCTACTTGGAAAGATATATCTATTTCTAAGGTTATTTTTAACATCTAGGCCATGAAGGTCTCAAAAAAAGGATGGTATAGACTTGTCCTACAATTTCTAACTCTTAATTCTTGCATTTTCCAAAGTTTTACTTCACTTAGATACTTTATAGCAAACATATAAATATTTCTACCTTTGAAAATCAATTAGTATTGACATTAACTCATATTATATGCATGATCCTAGTAATGTTGTCTTAAAAGTAAAATTTTATAAATAATTTTTGTGATAGGTTGAGTTTTATAAAAATCATCATTTGACTTGTGATTAAATTTGCTATTTTATAAACATGTGACTTAACAAAAATCATAGTTCAATATATTACACACACACACATATATATAGATTTCAAAATCTCAAAGGTCTTATATTTATTCAAAAAAATTATTTTACAAGACATTGATTTACTTATTAGTGACATAAAACTCTAAATGTATTCCCCCTTAAAGTTTTCCTAAGTTTTGTTCTTAAATAAAATTTCAATTCTTAGATTTTGCAAATGTGAAAATCGTTTAAAGAAAATCATGCTTTTATGTTTATTTTGAGTTCATGAATATTTCATTTTCATATTAAACTTCTTTTAACTAATTATTTTCCAAAACATGAATCTTTATGTGGTTATGAAGAGAAAACTTTCCAAGTGATATCATCTTCAAAATGTTTTAAGTTTCTACATATAAGAAAATTTAGGTAATTGACTAGTTCTAAATTCTTATTTTTAATAAGAAGGTTTGTTCATGTATTATAAATAAGATTTTTAGAAAATTTTACATAACAAAAAATAATCAACATTTACATTTGAGAAATTCATTTTGGAAATTAAAAAAAAAATATACTTGGGTGTTTCCTTTTAAATTTTTAATGAAAGGTTTTCCTAAGTATTGGAAATAAGATTTTTGTGAAACATTTTGCATAACGAAGATTTATCAATATTTAAATTTTCAGAAAACAATTGTATAATAAAGAATTATCAATGTTTGTATTCTTAGATGACTCATTCCAAGATTTTGGAAAACTTAGCTAAGTAGCTACTTTTATAATAATCTTTCATAAGTGTTGAAAATAAATTCCTGAAAGATAAGTCTCATTTTATGATATAAGAAATAATTTACATTTCCATTTTAACATTTTTATTAATACAACAACATCACTTTATGACGATGCATGCATATGAATCTAGTTGTTATATAAGAAATAATTCGTTGGCATAAGCTTATGTAGAAATAAATGATAGAAAATTAAATAAGCAAATATAGAGAAAATAAAGATATGGAAGTTTTAGCTTAATATCAATACTTCCTAGGACTTGAATAAGTTCCAATCACCATGGAAAATAAGAAAAACATAAAGAAAGAAAACACGGAAGTTTTAGATTTATTTCAAGGCTTCTCGAGACTTGCCGAGACTTGAAAGAATATCAATCTCATAAATAGAAAGAAAATAATGAGGAAACAATTGTGAGAGTCTTAAATTTTAACAAGGCTCCCCGAGACTTGAATATTTCCAGTTTAATGTAATAAACATAATAAGCAATAAGAAAAAGAATATGGAGTCTTAGATTATTTTTCAAGGCTCTCAGGACTTAGAAATAGACAAGTCCCACATTTGTTTTAACTTGATTTAGGACAAGTCAAGACTAAAATTTGACTATTCTTATTTTTAGCAAGAAATAAATAATAAGCAATAAAATATGAGTAATAAATAAAAGTTAGATTAGAAAGCTTTTCGGCTCTAAAATACACACACACACACACACACACACACTCATATACTTAGTAACATATATAAAGTTAATGTTAGAAACAATAACATAACATAACTTAAATGAGATTGTAGAGTTAAACAAGACATGGACAATATGTTTTTCCTACATTTCCATTCCCTAGCATAAGCTCATGGGGATTTTTGGAAACCAAACACACATATTTTTCATGTAATGTTAACATGAACTAAGAAGGAGTTTAGAGTTTTAATTGAGAAGACAATGAAGAAGTGTGTGTGTGTGTGGGTGGCGTGATTTTGAGGAAGAGAGGAGAGAGTGTTTGAGTTTTCAATTTGCAAGAGTTTGGTTATGTGAAGAGAAAAGAGTGTAAAATGAGGAGGAAGTGAGTATTCATAGAATTTTGGTAGAGGATTTTAGAGATAATAAAATAATTGAAAAAGAAAAAGAAATTGGAGGGAAAGAGGGAGATGGAGAGCAGCCATGTGAGGAAGAGAGAGGTAGAGTGATTAAAAATTATTTTTAGAAAAGAAAAGTAAGTAAAATGTAATAGAAGTTAAGTGAAAAGTAATGTTGGAAAAGCAAATATAAGAAATAGGTTTGTAGGTTGTAAAAGATAGGTTGTAAGAAAAAGTAAAGATATATGAATAGTAGTGAATAGTAATTAAATAGTAAAAAAGACAATTAAATTACCGACGGTAAGAAAATACTCGTAAATAGGTTATATATGATATTTTTAGAAGCCAAAAAATTTGTAACTAATGTTTTTATGAATCCTTACTACATTACGAGTCTAGATTAATTTTTGAAATATTTTTATTGTTTTGCATGTCGAGACCCTACTTTTGAAAATTGATCCTATTCGGGTTCGAAAAGAGTGAATTTTTAGCGAATATGATCTTTTTTGGTTCTATAATATTTTTCTGGGTTATAATCTAGGGTTAACTCATTTTTATTATGTTAGGTTTCTAGTGCAGTCTTGCTGGATCTAGGTCTTCTAGAACTTATTGTTCACCTAAGCTAGCTTTTGGGGATCTATTTTCGATTCTAGCTTAAGATTTACTCATAAGATTATATGATCTATGAGTTTATATTTAAACTATATATTTGGCCATAATTTGATTTTACTCTATTTTTATAACTCATTTATTATTTTAGGATCCTGGGATTTGTCTAATCAAGTTTAGGGCTTCTAGTGTTATATGTTGATTCGGTTTGATTGTTGGTATTAATTTTAAATTTTTATTCTAAAATTCATTGAAGGGTCTAAGGTTTTATAATTTTATCATTAAATATTATTTGGACATACTGTCTTGATTTACGTGTTAAAGATCAGATAGATGAATTGTTCGACGTAAGGATTTCTAGTCAAGCGATTATTGGATTTTTGTTTTATTTTGAAGGTGCTCTTTTTCTTAAGGTTATGAAATTTGTATTTATTCTTGTTTTAGGATTTCTAAAGTTCGGTTTTAACTTGGGTCAGTTTTAGGGTTTAGTTTCAATATTTAGCTCAAGAATTATTTTCTGAAAGTTCCAAAAAAATTCAAGGGTTTATATATCATCCAATTTCTTTGTCAAATCCTTTCTAATGGTTGCAACTGTTTCTTCTAAGATTTATTTGAGTTCTTTATTAGAGACCTTAGCTTGCCCACTCGTTTGTGGATAATAAGGGGTGAATACCTTATGGTGTACACCATATCATTTTAAGATTTTTTAGATTTGTGCAATACAAAAGTTGGTACCCTATCGCTAATTGAGGCTCGTGGGCATCCAAATCTTGAAAACATTTTTTTCAAAAATGTTGTGGCAATCATGGCATCATAAAGGCGATGCTTGAGCATCCACCCATTTTAAAACATAATCAACTAATACTAAGATAATTTTTTACCAAAGGAATAGTAAATGGTCCCATAAAGTCAATACCTCAAATACCAAAGATTTCATATTCCAAAATAAGTTTTTGGGCCATTTCATCCCTTTCGAAATGTTTCCTATCCTTTGACAACTGTCACAATTTGCAACTACTGATTTTGCATCTTTATTGAGGGCCAATAGAACCTTGCTTCCAAAACCTTGTGAGTTTCCTATTTGTACTATAATGACCCGTTGGTCTATTATGACAGTGGTATAAAATTTTTCGACCTTCCTCGTATGAAATGCATAATCTAATAATTTAGCCAAGCATATTTAGAAAAGAAATGGGTCTTTTTAAAAATAGTGTTTTAAATCTGAAAAGAACTTTTTCCTTTGATTGTAGTCGAATTCTGTTGGGAGCTCCTTATCAAATGACTAATTGGCTATGTTTGCAAACCAATGCTTAAGTTCATTATCTATAGTGCAAACAGAATAAACCTTTTCATCATGAAATGTTAGTGATTGTGCTCTAAGCCAATTAATAGATATTGTCATTTAAATATATATATATATATATATATATTATTGATACAAAGGTATTTCTATTATTTTGATTGCATTTTACTTTATAATATGACCCATGAATAATTTAATTATTCTAAAAGTCCTTAGATGCTCATTATTGTGGGAATGGTAATGAATTAAATCTATATGAGTTTTTGGTTGATAGCATGAGATATCTATTTGTATGGGGATACAAATCAAACTCATTAGTATATATTAGAGGACTATGTACTGGATGACCCTCTATGAGATCACTACATGGATTAGTGTCATAAGTGATTCTCACAATAACGATGTCAGTGTATCCTTCGATCTGAAATCACAATAGGTTCCAACATGAGGAACATTATGATTCAACTCAATCAAATGCTGTCTTTAATTGGATAATTATAAAGGTTGTGATTGGGGATAATATGAATCATGTAGAGAAAGTTGAGTGATCAAGATAGGATTTGTCCCTCTTGTTATGAGAGAGATATCTCTAGGCCCCTGATAAGTGAAATTGAGAAATGCATAGCCATGCTCAAATGAATTGATAGTGTGATCAATTTCATTTGTTTTATCAATTCACTTGGAGATTGAGAGATGATAAGATTGAACAATATAAGGGTGATATTATCCATACCTTATGTTCAATCTAGATATCATGTGACAAAAAGATAATGATATAAGTTATGGATTAGGTAAAAATTGGATCACCGATCTTCACTTAATTTAGGTAAACATAATGTCTTCTTAGAGGCTGCTTATGCTTTATTGAACAAAAATGGTTTTAGGTCAACGACAAATATTAAGTGAACCTACAGGTTCACAGTAAAAGAATGAATAAAAAAGGATCATGGGATAAATTTAAATAAGTTTAATGGGAATAATAATTTTTTTATTATTAATCTTAATTTGTTAAGAATAATAAATAAATATAATTTGTTAAGAACAATAATAATTCTAATTGGCTAGGAATTCTTATGTTAATAAATTAATTTATCCTAATAAGATTAGGGGCACTAATGTTATTATTCATATGACATTAGTATAAATAAGACATAAGAGATTTTTTTAGGGTTAATGACATGCGGTATTGACATTAGATTAATAGAGAAGATATGTGAACCCTAAAAGATAGAAACACAAGAATCTTGAGTAAAATTTTTTTGATTAGATCTAAATGTGTTCTAGATAACACTAGCATGTGAAGGATCTTTTTGAAAGCGTGGTCATTCGTGTGGATACCATAGAGGGAGTTGTGATATCGCAATGCCTTTAGATTCGATAAGATTAAGAATTGAAAAGGTATAATCCTATATGCTTTTTTTTTTATTTAATTGAATTGCATAAATCTATCTTGGGAATTTAGGGATATATATATATATATAATTCCAATGCAAAATCCCATTTTTGGATCTCTAAATTCCCAACAGGGAAGGCATCATCAATTTCTCTCCTCTTTTATTTTATCCAGAAATGGGTTATCAAGTCTAGATAAATAGTCAGCAGCTAGATTCTCACAACCCTTCTTATCTTTAATTTATAGGTCAAACTCTTGAAGAAATAAAATCTAGTGCATCAAATGTGGCTTAGCATTATTTTTTGCAAGTAAATGCTTTAAATTAGAATGATTAACATAAACAATGACTTTAGAAAGGATAAGAGATGACTTGAATTTGTCCAAAGCAAAGATAGCAACTAACAACTCCTTTTCAATCGTGGTGTAGTTTGCTTATGTGGCTGTCAGAGTCTTGCTAGCATAGTGGATGGGTTAGAAGTGGCAATTTCTTCGTTGGCTCGGAATAGCTCCTACAGTTGTGTCACTAACATCAAACATGAGCTCAAAGGCCAGTATCCAATTTGGCACAACCATGATAGGTACATTGACTAGCTTTTCCTTTAGCAAATTGAAAACCTTCAAACAATTATCATCGAAATCAACTGGGGCATCTTTTTTCAAGAGCTTTGTCAAGGGTCGTGCAATCTTTGAAATGTCTTGAATTTGAAAAGCCCTGAAAAACCTTTGATAAAAACCAACATGTCCTAAAAAAGTCCTAATTGTCTTAACTGAGGTTGGTGGGGATAATTTTTCAATGATTTTAACTTTTGCTGTGTCTACTTTAATCCGTTGGATTGAGATTTTATGCCCTGAAACAATACCTTGATTTACCATGAAATGGCATTTTTTCCAATTTAAAACAAGGTTTGTTTCTTCATACGTTGGAGAACTTTATTCAAGTTGGATACATCCATTAGAAGAATTGTTGAAGACTCAGAATCATCCATGATTATCTCTATTATATTCTCTATTAAGTCCTCAAAGATAGCTATCGTATATCGTTGGAAAGTGGTTGAGCATTGCACAGACCAAAGGGCATTCTTCCGTAGGCAAATGTCCCATGAGAATGATTTTCTCCTGATCTTCTAGTGCTATTAAGATTTGAAAATACCTCGACATACCATCTTAAGAAGCAATAGAAAGAATGACTTGCTAATCTCTCAGTGTTTGATTTATGAAGGGTAATGGAAAGTGATCTTTCCTAGTGGCATCATTGAGCTTCCTATAATTAACACACATATACCATCCTATAACAATGCGTATAGGAATGAACTCATTTTTTTTTTTCATTAGGGATAACTATTTATGAAGGGTAATGGAAAGTGATCTTTCCTAGTGGCATCATTGAGCTTCCAATAATTAATACACATATACCATCCTATAACAATGCGCATAGGAATGAACTCATTTTTTTTTCATTAGGGATAACTATCATCCCCCCTTTTATTGGAACCACTTGAGTTGGACTCACTCAAGTGCTATTTGAAATGGGGTAAATGATTCCCACATCTAGCAGCTTAACTACCTCCTTTATGTTTGGGTTTAGCCGTATTGCGGTTGCACAACTGGCTTGAAGTTGGATTCCATAATAATTTTATGAGTGCAGTACGTTGGGCTTATACCTTTAATGTTAGCAATCTTCCAAGCTATTGCCCTCTTATATTTGCCCAAAACTTTCAATAACTTCTTCTTCTACTCTTTGTGAGGTTGGAGGAGATTATGACATGTAGCTTAGAGTTTTCTCCAAGAATGCACACTCTAAATAATCTGGTAGCTCCTTCAATTCTAAGTCAAGTGGCTTTTCAACAAAGGATTCAATCTCTTAATGTCATATTCATCTCTTCCCTTATCTCCACCTTCACAGCTTCTTTGTTCTTAAGATGCGCAATCATTTCTAACCCCTGAATTGAATATGAATTTTCTACACATCCTTTACCAAGCATACTTCTAGAGTGTCCTCACAAGTTATGTTCCTCGTCACTTTAATTACTTCCGAATCTAGGGATTCTACAGCATAACAATCATCATCATTATTCTTTCCTTGTTTGGCACTCTTTAATAGCTTGATAATCATTTCATCATCTCTTACTCTTAGTGCTAATTTCTCATCATTCACATCTATAATAGCTCCTGTAGTTGCCAAGAAAGGTCTTGATATAAACCATGCTAACTTGTGACGAGACCCGCTATGGAAATATGAAATTAAATCTATGGATCATCTAAGAACCTAATGGAAAACATGACCCATTGCTTATATTGAAGCAAGAACCTTGGTATAAGCGAATATACAATAATCGGGGATGGAAAATCGATTGATAAGTCACGATGAATGCCATAGGAAACCCCAATAAGTTCAATGTGAATTCTATCAATAATTCAAAGAGAATCACTCTCAATTTTCATCCATCAAAAGATTCAAAGATTGCTCAAATATTTATAACCAATAGGTTTTCATAGACTAAAATACATAAATATAAAGGCTGGCGACTTAAAATACAAATCGCGTGGCTGTAAACCCTTGGATTTTGTGTTAGCTTTATTAGAATTTCAAGAACCGTGATCCAAATGGAAACCTTAATAAGCCACCTAGGTCAAACAATGAGATATATAGGGATTATAGGTCTGGCAATCCTGCACTCGAAACCTTAGAATAATAAAAATGATATAATCTTATATTACGGTTCAAAATAATGTCATATAACTTAAAAAGATAAAATTTTCTAAAAATTTCGCTCGATTCAAACCCGAACGGGATTAGTTTGTAAAAATAGGGTCCTTGTATGCAAAAAGGTAAAAACATTTCAAAAACATGTTTACACTCGTAATGAGATAAGGAATTGTAAAATATCAGTTATAAAAATTTTCAACTTCTAAAAAATTAGATATAGCTCTTTTACACGTATTTTTCTTACTATTGGTATTTTAATTGTTTTGTTTATTATTCATACTATTCATTACTATTTCTCTATCTTTACTTTTTCTTATTACTATCTCCTACAACCAATAAACCTACTCTTGCAATTTTCTTTTTCCCATAAAACTTTACATCACTTTTCATTAAACTTTTCTTACACATTTCTACTAAAATTATTTTTTTTCTCTCTTCTCTCTCTCTTCCCCTTCTAATCATGCCGACCATCCCCCTTTTCTCCTCTATTTTTTTTATTTCAATTTATTTTAATTAAAACTAATTTCACTCCCATTTCTCTATAAATGCCACCTCTACCTCCACTACTTTCACACTTCTCTTTCACTACCAATCTCTCTAAAAATCACCCCATACTCTCTCTATAAAAATTTTCTACCAACACTCTCTTCCTCTCTACCTTTCCTAGTCTCCCCTTTATACTAAACACTTCTTCCATTTATTTCTTCTTCATTTTATAATGTTTATTTGTATGTCATGTTTTGATTTCCAAATAATTTCCCACGATGTTTAATGTTAAGAACGAAATGCAAGGACAACACATCTATCTCCAAACTACATTATCATGTTCATGCCATGTCCATTCTTCATATTTCCATACCCATATAATCTTTATTTTGTTCATATTACTAACTTAACTTTTATGTGATATTATGAATATATACATGTCTATATTTCTTGGAGCCTATATTCTCACTAATCTAACTTCTTAATTAAATCTCTATTTCATGCTTTATTACTTATTACATGCAATAAATAAGACTATTCAATCTCTAGTCTTAGACTTATCTTAAATCAAGTCAAAACAAAAATGAGACATCCATTTTTACGTCCCGAGAACTTTGAAAGTAATCTAAGACTCCATATTATTTCTTTTTCTCCTTCTTCATATTTTCTTATCATGCATATTTCATGACACTGGCAATATTCAAGTGTAAGCCCCTATTTTTTTTTTGGCAAATATAAGTAAACCCTAAGAAGAAGCCCGGAAGTCAAACTAAAACCCTAAAGTCAACTTAGTTCTATGTTAAGTCTAATGAGTCTAGAATTGGCAATCTCGTGTGCGAAACCTAAAAACAATAAAAATGAAATAATTTCGAAATATAGTTCGGAATTATATAGAAAGCTTAAAAAGATCATATTTGCCATAATTTAGTTCGTTCCGGACCTGAACGAGATCAGTTTCTAAAATTAGAGTCTTGATAAGTAAAATAGTGAAAATACTCTGATAATACCATTAGACTCGTAATAATATAAAGATTTCAAAAATATCAGTTTTATAATTTTTCAGCAACTAAAAATATATGATACAACCCTTTACACATTTTCTATACTATGGGTATTTTAATTATCTAGCCTACCATTTTTTTTCTATTCACTACTATTCATTACTATTTCACTATCTCTATTTTTTCTTACTACTTACTCTTAGACACTTTACACACATATTTCTTACATTTACTTTTTCCATAAAACCTTACACATTTCATATCTTATTTTTCATTTACTTTTCATTACAAAACAACAAATTTAATCAATTTTCTCTCTCCTTCTCGCATATGGCCAGCACCCCCTCTCCTCTTTCCCTATCTAATTTATCTTCCTTTTCATTTAATTTTAACCATACAAATCTTTACTCAAAACTCTATAAATACCTTTCCTCCTTCATGCTTTACACATACTTCTCAAACCATAATAAAACTCTTGGAAATTTTCCTCTAAAATCCTCTCTTCCCCTTTTTGTAAACCATGAGCCTCCAATTCCATTTTCAAACAATTTTCCACAAATCTTTTTTTCTTTCTTTCTTTCATTCATCCATCATAAACCACTTTGCATCACCATAAACCTTAGGTAAAAGTTTTAAACTATCTTCATGTCATGTAATTTAATATGACTATGGTGTATGTTTTCTAAAACTATGGTGTTATGAAAGCAAAAATTTATGTTTTGTTATGTTATGAAACCTATGGTGTTATGTTTTGTTCCTGTTCATGCACAAAAATTTCTTTACAATGTTATGTTATTATATTGTTATTGTCAATCCAATCTAACTCCATATATGTATTACGTATATGTATATCTATATTTCTTAGAGTCTAAATGCTCACTAACCTAACTTTTATTTATGCTCATGCAATTTCTTTCTTTCTTTCTTTCTCACAATTTATTTTATGCAACTTCATCAAGACTAGTCTTTCTAGTCTTAGACTTGTTCTTATCAAGTCAAAATAATTTCCTTTTCTTCTTTTATGGGACTTGTACATATTCTAAGTCGAGGAGCCTTGATACCAATCTAAGACTTCAATAATTTTTGTTTTTCTTTTTAGGACTAGTCTATCTCTAGTCCAGAAGTCTGATGAAAGCTAAGACTTTCAATACTTGACTTTATTTACATGTTCTTTTGCTTATTTAATTTTCTACATCTCTTCTTTTCCATATAAGTTATTATTCTTTTATTATATAATATATCATATACTTATGATCATGCATAATCACTATGTTGTTGTCTAAATAAAAGGAGTACTTTTCTTTTATTAAAAATTTAAACTAAATTCATTGCAAAAATAATTTTTGCCACTTAAGAAAATTTCCATTTAAAACTTAGGATTTAAATACAACAATATCCTTTTCAAAAATTCAAATAAGTTCATCATAGATTTTAAGAGCTAATGTTATGTAAAGCTTTTTTCAAAACATAGTTATAAAGTTATTTTACTCTTTTTTTTCAAAATAAAAATAAATTTATTATTAAATATTAAGGTTTATAATTCTTTGTTATACAAATTTCTCTTAAAAAATTGTCTAAAAGAACTCACACCGACACCCTAACAAATACTAAGAACTAGATAAATTTCTAAGTCAAACTTAAAGTCAACTCACTAGTTAAGAAAAATACTTAGAAAAGTAATATCATAACACATCCTAGACTAACAAGTTTTCAAAAATATAAAAGCTTATTTTTATAAAGTCTATGAAGTAGGAATGGTAGATAAGATACTCATATAAAATAAACTAAAATCTTAGTTTTCAATTCAACAATTTACAAAGGGAACTTGTAGATTACCTTTAAAAAGAAGATTGTTTTATGAAAAACCATAGATTGGACAGCAACACTTGAATCATGCATGTAATATGAGTTTATATATGTAAAAAAAAGAAGAAGATTTTTTCAACTATATAAATATCTATGTATTTGCTATGGGATATTTGGTTAATGAAAAGCTTGGAAAAATATGTTTTAGGGTTAGGAATTTTCGTGTCAAATCTGTACCGTACCATTTTGAAACCTAAATGGCTTTTTATGACAAAAAAACCTTAGAAATAGATAGATCTTTTTGAATAAGTAGAAAATGACATATAATATGTGAAATTCCGAGTTAAAAGAAGTAAGATATGACCATTTTAAGTTGAAATTTCTTGCCATCCAAATTTTATGAAAATGATAAAGTAGAATTTGATAGTATAAGTATAGCTTAGATAAAATACTCATTTTGGTATTTCTTTTGTCTAGGTGACGAGGACCAAGATCTTCTCTTTCCCGAGGTTTACTTCGATTGATAGAGATCGCCATGGCCGAGTGAGTTTTTCTTTACATTTTATGTATTCGCCCATGTTTTTAGAATAGAGCATTGGATATTAGGAAAAGATAAAAATTGATATGCGTGTGGATTATCATGGGGACTATGTATGTGATTCGTTATGTGTGATCAATAAATGATAAGTATATCGGAGATTAATTGAGTGATTAGTACAAATTGTCTCTACGTATATTATTGTGTGTGCAAATACTAATTGATCGCGTTGAATGAACTAATATTGGATCAGAAATTCCTCATAATAAATTGATCATGCATATCACTTAGAATATCATCATCGTATTTTGCTACTACTCCTCAACGTAGGACCAAAAAGGTAAGCTGCCTAACTTCATCTTGAGGAATTAAGATGTTCGGAGAATATAGCCTCATAGTATAGCCGAGCCGAGCGGGTCGATCCTTTGGGTAAGGAAAGCTCAAAGACTAGTAGTACGATTGATTGGAACCCCAAGTCGCATGTACATTTCAAGGAGGTCGATTATGACCCATTCAAAGCATTTCCTAAACTAGAATGGAGGGGTAAATCCATTCTACATATGAAATCGGATAGTCATATGTATTGTTTGATCATATGGTTTTTGCATTTATATGCTTGCTTAATAGACTTGTTTGATTGCTTTGTTATGAGTACTTTTGTATAAAGATTATCTCACTAAGCTCGTTATGCTTATTCCCTAATAGATTTTTGATGTTGCAGGATCATTGTTTTTGTACCTAAGACTACCATGTTCGTCTGGGTAGACTTATGCTTTTGGGAGCTTTTGGAGGAATTATATTTGAAGGCTTTAAGATTAGATTCCTTTAAAATATTCCAGTTATAGTTATCTATAAGCAAGACTATGTTATTTTGAAGTTTTATTAGGGGAATGCCCTAGAAGTTGTAAGACTTTATATTTTGATGAATTATATTAGTATTGCCTTAAATGTTTTGCTGTTATTATCTTAAAATGCATAACTCTGCCCGTTTTCTTTTGTTGAATGAACACCTTGTACCAATATGAAAGCTTCCAAGTGACTAAGATAGTTATTTTTATGTTTTAATATTGTGTACGACGGGCTATTACATTTAAGGTACCCATTAGGGTGTGACATCAAGTCTCGGAGAGCCTTGTAAAGCTTAAGACTCCCATAATTATTTCTTTATTGTCTTTGTTCTTTTTAAGAGATTGATAATCTTTCAAGTTTTGGGAAGCCCCAAATGAATCTAAGGCTTCCATCAATTTTTTTTCTTTTCCTTCTTTTCTTTCTCTTTTTTTTTCTTATTTAGTTAGGGTGATTGGAATTTATTCAAGTCCTAGGAAGTCTTGATAATAAGTTAAGACTTCCATTTTTCTCCATATTACTTAACTTCTTTTCTACTGTTAATTTCTATATGATTATGTGTGTGTTTACTATATTTTCATCATCTGCATGCATGGTCATAAAGTGATGGTATTGTTTTATTGGAATTTCAAAAATAAAGAAATTTATTATTTTGAGAGTTAACCCTCAAGAGAAATTATTTTTAACACCTAGAAGAATTTTTTAAATAAATAAACCACTCAATCATGTTTTCTTCAACTTCAAATTTCTTTGTAGACAAATTTAATATTTTACTAAAGAATAGGAATAAATAAACCTTGAAGGCATTTTATTAAATTAAACCAACTTAAAATGAAAGTTGGTGTTCAATAAAAAAAAATTAAGTTTTGAATAATAAATTATCTTCATGAAACCAAGTGAATATAAGAAGGTAATAATTAGATGTCTCACTTACAACAAAATGGAAATTTTAATATTTCTTTCAAAAGGAGTTATCATAAATTTAAATTTTCAAGACTTTAAAGTAAGTAGTTTTGCAAAAACGTTTTTCAAAACATCACTATAGTTGTGCATATCATAAGAGTTAATATTATATTAATGAATTTTCAAAGGAAGATATATTTATATATTTGCTTTAGAGTATCTAAGTATTAGAAAGCTTTGCAAAATGCATGGATTTAAGGGCTGGAACTTAGAAGATAGATTTGTACCATTCTTGTTGCGGACCCAAATGGCTTTAAATACTATAAATAAATTTAGAAATAGATAGATCTTTTTGAGTAGGTAGAAAACGACTAGTTATATGTGAAATTCTAACTTAAAATGAACAAGTTGTGATCGTTTTAAATTAGAATTTCTTTAATTGGGAAAAAGATGTGAATTTTAATTAATAGAGTTAGAATTCAAATATCATCTTTGAGATACTAATTCTGGGTATTTCTTTTGTTTAACTAAAATAAGACCCAATATTTATTTCTTGGAAGACTATTTCGACCAAGATTAATAGTCATGGAGTAAGTTATTCCCTTACCATTTACATTTCCTTGCTTATGCTTGTAAGTAGTGCAACTAGAAGTTAGGAAAAGATAAAATGGAGAATTGTATGTGATAAATGTGTGCGACATGTGATATTTGGTGCTTAAAGAATAAGCGTATCGAAACTTGAACTGATGATTAAATTATTTATTCTATTGCGATTATTTGATACATTGTTTTGGCCACCTTTAACTTGAAATATAATATTATTTGGAGATCATTACTGAAATAAGTCATGCATAGCACGAAGTGGGTCACATTTTGCATTTCGCTACTATTCTTCGTGTAGGGAAATGAAGAGTTGTAGTGGTGGTTAGTAGTAGCCAGAAAGTTTATATGGACAAGTAGGAGTCGAAAAATCTACAGGAATATGATGGTCGTATGGGTCGATAACGATTCAACTCTTGACATGGAGGGCGTAAATCCATTATACCGATGGTATTTGGTTAATCATGTGTATTTATTTGCTCATATGATTTTTGCATGTACATATGCTCAACTAAATACTTTATGAATTACGAAAACGTTTTGAAGAAGGGAATTATCTCACTAAGTTAGTATTACTTATTCCTCTATAGCTTTTTATTGTAGTTTAACTACTTATGGTAGACCCCGACGAGCCCTATTTGTCAAGTATAAGCTAAGGCTACTAGGAGCTTTTGGGAAAAGTTTTCACGATAAAGTTTTGGTGTAGTCTTGTAAGAAAAATTTCTATAGGAGGCTTTTGATATAGATATATATGTTTTTGGCTTAAAATATTTTGGAACCATTGAGACTTTAAGAATGTGGGAATGCCCTAAGATATGTAAAGATTTGATCTTGGTGATTACGTATTTGTATTTATAAATTCTTGCATGCTTTTTGTAATATAAAAGTAAATACTTCATTGTGAGGGGCATTCATGTAATAAATAGTTGTTTAAAAGGGTATTTTTGTATTGGAACAGGTGAATTTGGACCCGAGGAAGACGAACGCAAATGATCGAACGATTTTGGAGTAGGTCGGCATATAGGCTACTAGCCTATAATTCTAAGCTGCTAGCTTAAATACAAAGGATGACGGCCTAAACAGCAGCTTGGAGCGTCGAAGGAAAAATTGTGCGAAATGAAAAAATTGGCCCTACGCTGGCCTTTAGGCCGCTGGCATACCAAAGAAGGCCGCAGGCCTAAGTGGCGGCCTTGGACAAAATTTTGTGACTTGAGAGTTCTAAGCCGCCAACTTTGTTTCCTACGTGTCTAGCCTAAATCCCTTGGAGAGTTAACTCTATAAATTCGTCCCATAACCTATCCTAACCTTCATAACATCTCTTAAACACATAGAAACCCTAGCCGACACTCTCCAAGGTGGATTTTATCAAGGAATTGGATAAGTAACATCTCCTAATCCTTTAGTTTGTTCTAGGATGTTTTCTTTCTAAGATTGTGTTGTTGATTGGTGAAGGGAATTGATCTTTGGTGGAAATTGAAGGAAAACCCTAAGTGTGGAAATTAGGGATTTCAGATCTACAATCAATCGAAGAAGGTAAGACTCAACTCAGAACTATAATTCATAGATCTTAAGTTGTTAGGAGAATTTGAATCATATTTATTGTTGAGAATGATTTGTGAATGTATGAACAACGATGAACATGTAATCTTGAGAATTAAGGTTTCACCATTTCGTTGTGTTGATTGGAGATTTGGTGATTCTACGGGTTTCATAGGAGAAAGGTGTGTTGGAGATTCTAGATTGATGAATTAGGGTTTAAGGTTTATATTTCTTATGTTATTATCAATGTGTAATTGATTAGTGAACGGATGATTCTTTGTTCACGTGTTATTTGAGAATAGGATTTTGATTTCTTAAGCGGAAATAGGTACGTCCTTACCATGCTTGTTGTTTGTGCTTGTAGAATTAGTTTATAAATTTGGTTTAATTTATATCTAACTATAATTGAATTGTTGGTTGTGAATGGCTGTGGTTAGTAAAGATCACGCAGAGTGTATACTAACGCTAGCAACCTGATGATCTATGTGTGAGGTTATCCGAAGTGAACTCGTGCATAGAGATGATTCCGGTCGTTAGGAGTAGTGCAAGTATGGCACCCGGGTGTGTCGGAGATTCCCAACACCATATATGTATTATATTACCTATTTTCCTATACTACTTGTTTTTAAGGACTCTAAGTTACTCCAAGTTTGGGATTAGTCGCGAATGATCTTAAACTATGTTGTATGCTGGATTAATGAAAAGATAATATTTGGTGCTTGTTGCATTAGATACTAAGTCATATGTGAACTGTTTGATGTATGATCATATACTTGTGTTTTTGGTTTGGATGTACTAGGCCTTTGTGCTCATTCCTTTTTATTTTTCAAGAACAGGTGAAGACCAAATAGTGTATGATTTATTTGGCTTTGATGTCTTCGTGGAGCTTAGGGAGGACGATAGTGGACCCGACTACCTAGCTGATATGTAGATGGTTAGAGTGGAGTTTTACTGATTGAAAGAGTTATTAGATTTCTTTAGATTTCCATTTTAAAAGATTTTTTGAGTTATTAGTTTCATGTTTCTTATGAGGATTTTTATTAGTTGGCTTGGTTTATGCCAACATAGATGTTATTGAAGTTATATTAACTGGATTTTCATATTGAGTATCCTTATTATGAGTTATGGAGTTATGTGATGATATGTATTATGCTTTAGATATTTATAGCCTTTGCGTGTGCCTTTGAAGAGAGGACACGTGACGGGTTGTAATGCCTTTAATTTAGGGCGTTATACTTTTCTTATCTACTTAAATGTAATACCTCGTTGGAGTCTCCTATTATCTCAAAAGCACGCCTTACACGTGATATCGAAGCTATTGCGTAACTATGGTAGTCATTCTCTAGCTTTAATATTATGTGCAGTGGACTACCACGTTTAGGGTACCTTCTGGGGAGTGATAGTTTAAGTTGATATCAAAGTGCAAGAAATAGGATGTAAGATAGTAGGTATAGACTTAAAATTAAGATAAAACCTAAAGACTGACCTAATCTTGTTTTCTCTTGGATAATTGACCTTTCCTGAAACGAAGGTGAAGGCCAAAGACATCCAGATAGAATAGGATGAGACATTTATTAACTATCGCCTTAGGCTAAAGGTTATATGTGAAGAGTTCACACTTGTTTCACACTTGTGGGAAGACCCCGATTAGCTAGGGAAATCTTCAAGTTGTGACAGAGAGGTTTGAGATATACCATGTGGAGGGACTTGGCAGAAGAGATAAGATTTGATGCCCTTAGAAAGCAAAGGTGGAGCGATGTGGAAGTAATATATTTGAATGAAAGCATCATGGTTTTTGTGTACAATGAGCCTATGCTGCAGGAAATGACCTTTGTCATAAAAATGAAGTCACTTGAAAGTTTCTGGACTTTAAGACATGGAATGAGCTAGGATCCCTCTATGTGTATGCTCATGACGAGCTTGCGGATCATAGTGCATGGTTGAAAGTTGATGCGGAAGATTGTTTCTATTGCGGAAGATTGTTTCTACCGGTATGCCACATATAAGAGGATCATTCCAACACCATCCGAATGCAATACGCAGAAGCCAAACACCATTGGGGTATAACTAGATGTATTCATGGATGGAGACATCAACATGATGGATGCCAAGGAGGAAGACGAAGAAGAGAACCTAAAGAATACCCCGATGAAGACCCAGAAGAAGACTTGGAGGAGGAACTAGGAGAGACTCCATCCGTATCCCTTTGGAAGGACAACCCTATGATTCTTAGCTTAGGACCCCCTTGTAGACTAAGCCAAGATGTCCCCATAGAGACACTCGCTTAAAACAATCCTCATTTTATATTTGACTAGAAAGAAGAAGGATGGATGACTAGCCGATACTGGAGAAACATATGTGAATCGAATGAATATTCAATGGGTAGGAGGAGCATGTCCAGAATCCTACCCTAAGGATGATGCTAAGAGAAGAGAAGAACATCAAATGAGCAAAGGATGATCAACGATACTAGAAATGGAAATCCACATCAAGAGGATGGATGGCCGACTTAGGCCGAGATACCACCAAGGAGTAAATGAAAATGGATGTTGGTTAGTCAGTACTTGCGACCATTTGTGAGCAAGAAGCATAAGGGATCTACTAGTTGCAACCCAAATTCTACCCCATCCCCATGAGTTACAAAAAGAAGGAAAGAAATGATGGAGGAAAAAGTAGGAGTTTAAGCACATCCTAGTAGTCTAAAAGTAGCCTTTCCTAAGATGGACCCGAAGTTAAGATAGGCATATCTTTTAAGTTCAAGTGTGTTTTCCATGCATGTTTGTTTTATGTATCTTTCACGTTTAAGTTTGTAACTTTTCATTTCCTTTAAGATTGTGTGCTTCTTTTCACGTATTTTCTTTGAGAACGAGCATGACCTTCTCAACTTTTTTAAGGGCTTTAGCCCTCCTATGTTTTAATTAATGAAAATTTCCTATGTTTGATTATAATTTAATAGTTCTTTGAATTTATTCTTTTTTATGCTAATTTTTTTTTCATATTTCTAAAATTCCTATTCATTATTTTCGATCATTTTCACAAAAAATTATGAGATAAATATAAAAGCTTACTTCGAAATTAATCAATAAATAGAATAGAAGGAATCGAAGCCGTGAATGACGTATGTCTAACAATCCACCAGCGGAACCAGGCAATCAACAAGCTAAACCAGAATATCAACAAGTAGTACCACCAAACCAACAAGTTGTGCCCCCATCCAATCAACAAGGTGATGTATGGGCTGCCATTAATCGGTTGATAGGTCTAGTCAACAATTTTATACAATAAGGACAAAATGCACCACAACCAGTGACAAATGGATAGGTAGCTACTGTGGAAGCCTTAATGCCTCCCGAAGCTCAATTGCAGACTGCTCCATTGCCTGCACCACTGCCACCGTGACCCTATCATATCACCTTACTTGATTTCATCAAGAGTAATTGATACTTTAATGGAAGTTTCGTAAAGCCTGACGAAGCAGAAGATTGGCTAGCATAGGTGGAAAGATCCTTTGCTGCCTTCGAAGTACCTTACCATCTCCGCCTTGACTATGGCACCTATATGTTATGTTTTAGCACAAGGGTATGGTGGGAGTCAAAAAGTAGAGAGTTGCTGCCACCAGTAACATGAGCAACCTTTAGAAGGGAGTTCTTGGAAAATTATTTTTCAGGGAGTTTGAGAGTACAATACAATGGATATTTCCTACACATATCTCAAAAAGGAAGAACGGTGGAGTAATATGAGATCGAACTTAGCTGCTTACTTCAATATGCGCTAGATTCTTTCAAGCATAGCGAAAAACTCAAGAGACAAGTCTTTTAAATGGCCTAGATGAGGACTTAAGGGTGTGATTGGAGGAATTTGATTTAAGGACCTCTTGCGAGTTGGTCGAGAGAGCCCATATTATAGAAGAAGCTAAAGAGAGAAAGAGCAAAACATTTGAGAAAAGAACCTTTGTGTTTGGAAGGAGAAATCAGGACAGCCCTGGCTTTAGCTTTCATACCAAAAAATTTAAGTCTTTCAACAGTTTTAAGGGAAGTATGGGTGGTAAGAAAGAAATGCCCAAGGTAAAGATATCTTGCTAGAAGTGTAAGGAAGAGCACTACCAAAAAGATGCCCTTCGCTCCAGCACAAATGTTACTGTTGTGGAGACCCCCCCAACCACAAAATTAACGATTGTCCTAAGAAGGCCTCTACCGTCTGATTTGTTTGAAAGCAGACTAGGCACTTTGCTAATGAAGGCCTATAAAGGAGGAATGCCCCGACGATACCCCTTAGTGTCATTGGAGGATCTACTTTAGCAAAGAACGGGAATGGAAGAAGCAATATAAGTCATTCTGGAGCCATTATACAGGGTATGAGGATTTACAACCTGGAGGAGCAATGGATATGTGAAGAAACAGACGATGAGGAAGCTAAGTTGGCAGCCCTGGATGATGATGATGAACACAAGTATGGTTTAGTGATAGGTTAGTAACAAATCTTCTTTGTTTATATATTACAAATCCCTAAAGAACATGCATATAAAGCAAGGAAACCTGAATAGTATAGATTCTAAATAGGTGAGTTGTATAAGTATGTGAGTTCTATGATTAGTATGAATTGAAAGCAAGTAGCATACATGTAGCTAATCAATTCGCCTACACTTTGTTGGATACAAAAGCTACACACTCCTTTATTACCATTGGTTTGGCTAGACGAATTGACTTGTCGATAGATACCATTGTTACCACTTTTTGAGTGAAAACCCTTACCGGAAGCGTTGTGTCAATTAAGGAGATGCTAAAAGATTGTCTCATGGAAAAACAAAGATGCGGAAGTAAGTGCGACCTGATAGTGTTAGAGATAAGCAAATATGAAGTTGATAAAGACAAATTATACTCATCTTTCATGGAACAAATCATGTTAATTGTTATGGATTTTAAAGAAATCATGATGGATTGGTACTTAAGTGTGTTTAATTGTGTTATTTCAGGTCTTGAAGGAAGAATAATGCGAATAAAACAAGTTTGGAAAAGTTTAATCACATTTGGAATCAAAGGACATTGTACACCAGCCAAAATAGAGCCGATACCGCTGGCCTACATCATCAAATCACTTTAACATGAGCAAAAGCAAAATCAACACCACCAGTGCAGGATCAGAACTCATTAGCCTTGAAAACAGACCTGTACGTTGGTTCTTGGAAGTTCAATGCTGCTAGCGTTGGAACAGCTTAACTCATGAACAGATTTGAAAACTTTAATGTTTGCAACAACATCGTTAGCCTTCAACGAAGACTTTACCAGTGTTCAATGTTATCATCCTACATCGGCATCTAGAGCATCTACATCACCGGTGTATAGGTGGTGCAGACCATGTACAGTAGCTAAAACTTTAAAGCGGTCTCCTACGCTGCTCCCTGCACCGTCAATATATGATGTCTGGAAATTAATTCAAAATCAACGAATGCTGGCAAATCTTGATTTTACACCACCAGCGTAGACATAAAGCTGGCGGTGTAAACAAAGAAAACCGACAGTGTTTCTTAACGAATTTGAATTTATATTGAACATTGGTAGTGTATGCTAGTGGTGTACATTTGGTAATCGCCGGTATACCTTGTGGCTGTTGAAATTCCAAGCTTTGTTCTATAAGATGTTGCAACTAGGTTTGATTTGTATCATCCCTTAGATATTCCGAAAACCCTAGAAAAGAGAGAATTTTGTATGACAATGAGTGGCCAAACTATTATTTTCTAGCCAAAGGATTCTTACAAGACTCAGCTCTTCAAGAATTGTGAGATCGAATTGAATTGTTTTGTTTCTGTTCTTATTTTGGGTATTTGTGTATCCTCTGATCTTTTTGTTCTTGTTATCTTGTTTGATTGATGCAAATTAGGATCCGTTTATTCAATTAACAAGGTGATAATCTGTCAATTAGAATATTAAATCCGTAATTACTTGATTGTTCTAATATCTGTGACATAATAACATGAATGATTATGAGATAGGTAATCGATTTATGTTATGAGGATATTTAATCTGATCTAAATAGGCCAAGCGTTTGATTTGTTGGTCAGAAATGATTGTCTCTTATTTTTCATGGTTTTGATAAATTAAAACCTAAGAGCTTGTTTAAGATTGTTTAGTCAAAAAGGGAATTATTGAAAAAGTAAGGAGAGATAGGTTGTTAGAGCTTGTTAATAGCCATAGTCAATTTATCCAAGATGAAGAACAGAGATTTTTGCATCAGTGATCAATTATGAAAGCTGAGTTGTGATAATACCTTTGGTTAGGAAGTTTTTGATATTAAATTAACTCTTAAACTGTGTTTGTTTGCTTCAGATATGACAAACCCCTACCCTCCCCCCCTTTTCTCTTTCTTCTCTTCTTCATTTGAGTTCTAGATAGAAATAGATTTTATCAATATTTATGGATCAACCCTACCCACTGCTATATACAAGTTATATAAATTTTAAGAGTAGGATAATATATTTATTGGATTCAACACCTGTTAGAAGTGATCTGGGAATGAGTTAGTTGACATTCGCTAAAGCAATAGTAGACTATCGACAAAAGAAAGTGAACTTTAAGGGTCAAGACAGAAATAAGGTTGTGTTCAAGGGTGAATCCATAGTAAAGTTGAACTCATTTGAATTGCTAGTAGATGAAGAGGCAATGACGGTGAATTTAAGTAGCAATGACGATTGTTAATGAGTCCTGATGAACTATCCGGATTGTACCCTAAGAGGGAGATATATTTTGAGATTGGTCTAGTGCCAAACACCAAGTCAATATCAAAAGCACCTTATCGAATGGCACCAGTCAAGCAAAAGGAGTTAAAAACACAGTTACAAGATTTTCTAAACTAAGGTTTCATTCGACCCAACGTGTCACCCTAGGCAGCACTAGTATTGTTTGTGAAAAAGAAAGACGGTTTCATGCGCTTATGCATTTATTATCGAGAGCTCAATAATTAATACTACTCATAAAAAATTAATTGCTAGTATTAAGATATATGATAGAATATCTCAATTTGAAGAAATCAACATTTTATATGTGAAACTGTGGTATTATCACATGTACCATGATTTGACTCTATGACTTTTAGGGTTTTTATTTATATTTATTGTGTTAATATCACAACTGGTATATGAATTTGGTAAAATATGCAATCAGGTACTTAGACTTTAAAATTGATTAATTTAGTGTTTAAACTATAAAATTGAGCGATTTAGTTGCTAAAAAAACTTTTAGTGTATGGAAACACTGTGATATTGGTTAGCATATGCAAAAGTTCTTTCACCTATTAAATTGATCAATTTCAAACTTTAAGTATTAAATTGATCAATTTTAAAGTCCATATACTTAATTGCATATTTTGCAAACAATTATGTATCATTCGTGACATTTACCCTTTTTTAATTATTATTCCACACTTAAATTTTAAAATTTTAGAATGTAATATTAAATTAAAAATTTTCTCATTAAGTTCACCATTGTAACTATAACTTCTACTTCTTAATAAGTGGTTATTCATCATATCATCTTATAAAAGTGATATATCTTGAGAGTTAGAGATTTAGTTAGGTATGATATTTAGCATCAAGCTTAGTGTTGCAAATGAGTTGTTTGTGACGATATAGTACTAAGTTAGAAGTAGATTTAAGCTCGATCAAGATTTAAATTTTGGACTGAGTCTAACTTGAAGTGGCATTAAATATACCTGAATTTGATTGGATTAAACTTCTTTATACTCTATATCAATAAAAATATATTCTATTTTTATTAAAATAATATTAATATTCAAACTCAAGTAAAATTCGATCAACATTTATCATAGAGTTAAATACTATTATGAAACTTGAATTTAATTCAATAAACTACTCAAATAGCTTAAGTTTGAGCATGACTTAGATATTTTTCAATCAAATTCGAGTAAAAATTGAGGTAAACCTCAAGTAATTCGTTAGAAAAGTAGAATTTCCAACCTGCTAATTTTCATTATGATGTTTTCTAAAAGTACAGAATTAGTACAGGATGATTAATGATTAGAAGATATGATTGGTCCTTAACCACGGCCCATGGGCTTCAATAGGCCAGAATCCAGCCCTTATTCCTCACCGCACAGATGGAGCTCAAGCCTATGCATGATAAAATCAGAGCTTTGAATCATCCAGCTGAATTTCGGGCTCAAACTAAACATGGTAGCCCGTTTACACAAAAACCGATTTACCACTAACAAAACCAAAATCCAAGCATTGTAGTAATAGTACAAACAAGCCCACAATCACACAAATGTGAGACTAGCCCCTATAAGATCCATTGGAATGATAAGGGAAGGGAAAGGGAAAAAATTTTTTAATTAAAGACCGAGACTTTATTGCAGCTATGAACTTATGATAGGTTGAAGAAGACTATACTGCAGATGCTCGAATCTAAACGAAAGGCTGTTTATCGTAGTTGATGCGCCGCGAGAATAGCGGTAGAACTAGATGATTTTAAGGTAGACAGCCCCATCTCAATTGTTCGCTTGCTTATGTCTCATTGACTTCGTCATGATGATTCAGATCTTGCTTCCACAATTGATTAGCACTGTGTTTGGTTGGATAAAAATAAATATATTTAAGAAAAAATCAATGAAAAATAGTGGAAATCCTATATTTGGTAATTTAAGATATAGTATAAATTTAAGAAAATGAGTGAAAATTGGTGAAAAAATTTTCACATCTAAATCCACCATGCCTCTCTCTAAATTTAGAGCAAAATTGATAAAAAGGAGTGGAAACATTTTGAAGTTATAGCAATATTCCTAATATCTAAGTTTGCCAAATAAAAATAAGGGTGATATAGTCTATTCAACAATTTATTTTCTCTCATTGTCTCTACATGATGCAAATCAAACATTGAAAATAAAAATTTTTTATCTCAATTTCCTATCCGAACACCATTTCTTTTTCTTTTTTCTTTTTTTTTTTCCATTTCCTTTCTATTAATCTCCGCTCATGTTTATCTCTCAAAATTTTTCCAAAGACAGCATAAATTCCCTTTTCTTGTACATGTAGATCAATTCCATTATATCGATTCCAATCCTAAATACAAAATATCATCAACATTCCCTTTCGTATATGACATTTTATATACGATTTGGTTGACTATGTTGACTATGATTCTTTTCTAGATATATAATCTTTTTGATTGAAATTATTTTTTACGATTTCTTTATTGAAAATTTTCAATCTATATCTAACTATTTAAATGACTAAAAGAGTTAAATATAATAAGAATTTAGTTGGTTTGGTCATTGGTTGGATGGTTCTCTCCGAGGAGCTGCAGAAAAACCTAAAATTCTAACTTATGATTTAGCAGATATTATAAGAATTAAACCAAACATGATCATGAAGACACCTAAAATTATAACTTAACAAGTGTTCCAAATTTCAAAGTTCGAACCTGAATCAAAATGACTCAACAAACTTAAAATTAAACTTGATTCAAAATAAAAAAAGTGCATGCTTGTTTCTATCGGGTTCGTCTAAGTTCGATTTATAAAAAAGAGTTATTTTCAGTTATAATAATATAAATATTTAAAATCATCTTAAATATTCAAATTCATCTTGAATTTGATTAATATTTATATTTGCTTATGCTTGTAATTTGGTCGGTCTAGGTCAAATTTTATGAAACACGAGCTTGGTTCTGTTCGATTTTCTTAAAGTTAAACTTGCCTAGGTACCGAATCCAACTCCTATGGCCATTTAAAAAAAATGTTATACTCGAAAGTAATAACAAATAATAAAGCAAGCTTCTATGAATTCCTAGTTCTTTTCAACTAATGCGTCATGAATTATGTATGCAAAAGTGGATCTTTGTGCACAAGTAGCAGTCACCGTAATTGCTCTTAGTCTGATTTATATTTAGAAAACCTTCAGCATCATTGTTCTCAACAAATCTAGACATAAGCGAAACCTATGGAAACAGAAATAACCAAAAATTTCAAAAGAAAAATCGTCTTCTTGATTTTAAATAAAAATCACAAATAATTATGTATAACAACCTAAGATGTTATACGGCAATATTGTTTACTAAGACGGGGATTATGTGTTACTTTCCAAATACAGATTCTCGAAGATGGTCTTTCTAATCCTGTAACAGGGACGAAGATATTGAATTAGAATTTAAGTAAATGCAGAATTGTTTGATAATTTCGAATGCAAAACTATCAAATACAAGGCACCAGGTTTAGAGGAGCAACTGCTCACTCAATTTTCTGATAATTTCTTACTGAATGAAAAACATCCTTCGTGTGTGAATATACTCTAATTATAGCAAATATTCTCTAGGTGTAGGAATGTGACACGTCAACATTCCCATGTGCTAGTTTGTTACATTCAAAACGGCCATCACACTCTAAATCCTACGGCATTATATTCCGCCTCTAAATGGAATGATAGAAAATCCATTAAGGCTTATTATTTCATTCGGCTTGTATCAGCTACGGCCCAACTGGGGCCCATCTCCAGCCCAGACTTCTCCAGCCCATCTTCTATTCTCTCAACTGAGACAGCAAGTCCTTCACTTCTCAAAGTCTTCCCCGACATAACTTTAACTTTACTCTCTTCCTTTGTTTTGTCAAGTTCTTTCAAACACAGAAACCCTAATTCATTCCCCCCTGTTACAGTCGCTTCCTCTAAGAAATCCCTTGCCCACAAGGGTGCATGAGGAAAGCGCAACTTCAAATCTATCAAAAACTCCCATGTAGCATCGGCAGGAACTCGATTTTTCCACAAGATAAGTCCCATTACATCTGCCTTATTTCCTCGTTTGACCAGCTTCCTTTCTAAGATCTGTAATGGTTCTAACTCTTCTTCTTCTCTTATGGCAGGTAGCGACGGTATCGAGTCCTTCACTGAGCCATGGAAACGTTTCAGCTGAGAAACATGGAATGTCGAGTGGATGCAAGCATCGGATGGGAGCTCCAAGCGGTACGCCACCTTGCCAATCTTATCCACGACCTTGAAAGGTCCATAAAACTTGGGTGAGAGCTTCTGATTTTGAGTCTTTTTCAAACTCTCTTGCCGATAGGGTTGTAATTTTAACAGTACCCAATCCCCTATAGCAAATTCTCTGTCCGTACGCTTCCTATCAGCTTGCTGTTTCATCCTATTCTGTGCTCGCCTTAGGTGAAATTTGAGGGTTCTTATTGCTTCTTCTCGGTCCTTCACATGTTGTCAACCGTAGCGTTCCTAGAATCACCAGGAATATAAGGTAGGTGCAAGGGTGGTGGGTACCCATATAAAATCTCAAAAGGAGTTTTCTTAGCACTCGTATGATAGTTGGTATTGTACCAAAACTCAGCTAAGGATAGAAATTGACCCCACTTCTTAGGGTTATCACTAGTCATGCACCTAAGATAAGTCTCCAAACATCTGTTAACCCTCTCCGTTTGACCATCTGTCTGAGGATGGTAAGCTGTGGAGTAATTTAGCTCAACCCCTGGAGTTTAAAGAATTCCCTCCAGAATTGACTAATAAAGACAGGATCCCTATCACTTGTAAGTCCCTCAGGCATTCCGTGTAACCTATACACATTATCCAAATACATCTGTGCAACTAGTGGAGCAGTGTAAGGGTGTGGTAGTGACATGAAATGAGCATACTTGCTTAGGCGATCTACCACCACCATAATTACCTCTCGGCCATTGGACTTAGGCAAGCCCTCAATGAAATCCATAGTCACTTCAGCCCAACAAGAGTTAGGAATTGGCAGAGGTTGCAGCAGTCCTGGTGTTGCTAAGTTCTCAAACTTATGTCGCTGACATGTCTCACACTCCCTAACGTATTGCCGTACATCTCTTTCCAATTTTGGCCAGTAAAACACTGCCTTAATCTTATTGTAGGTAGCATGACCCCCTGAGTGACCACCTAGAACTCCATCATGGTACATTTTCATTAGCTTCCTTCTGAGTTCTATTGATGGTCCAACTACACACTTCCCTTTCCTTCTCAATAATCCTTGGTTTAGGGTAAAATGCCCATAAGAACCCCCTTCCTTAAGCTGGTTCAGCATGTCTTGATAGCCTCCAGGTAGTTTCCAGCTCTCTCTTAATTCTTCAATTAGTTCAGGAGTGGTGAGAGTCACTGTGATAGCATTTAGAGTGACCTGGCCTCTCCTAGACAAAGCATCCGCAGCTGGGTTAGTCTTCCCACTCTTATACCTGATCTCATAGTCCATTCCCAGCAACTTGGTTAGCCATTTATGCTGGCTGGAGGTGACCAATCTCTGCTCCAATAGGTGTTTTAAGCTTGATGATCGGTCTTGATCACAAATCGCCTACCCATTAGATAGTGTCTCCACTTTTCCACAGCATAAACCAAGGCTAGCAATTCCTTCTCATAAACTGATAGTCCATGCTGTTGTCGTGATAGTGTTTTACTGAAATATGCTATTGGGTGGTGTTCTTGCATCAGAACAGCCCCAACCCCATCCCCACTTGCATCTGTTTCCACAACAAACTCCTTATTATAATCCGGTAACCCAAGCACTGGTGAACTAATCAGAGCTGCCTTAAGTTTCTCAAAGGCCAACTGACATTCATCATTCCACTTGAAGCCGTCTTTTTTTAGTAATAGTGTAAGAGGTCTGGCCAGAAAACTGTAACCCTTAATAAACCGCCTATAATACCCCGATAGACCCAAAAAACCCCTGAGTTGTCTGAGTGTCTTAGGAACAGGCCAATCCACAATGGATTCAATCTTCTTTGGGTCTGTTGCAACCCCATCTCTGGTTATAACATGACCCAAATATTCAATGTAAGTTACCCCAAAGACACATTTGGACCTCTTCAGAAATAATTGCTCTTGTCTCAATATGCCAAAAACTGTCCTCAAGTGTTGACTGTGGTCCTCAAGGTTCTGACTATACACAAGTATGTCATCAAAGAAAACCAAAACAAATTTTCTCAAATGAGTCTTGAAAATATGGTTCATCAGCCCTTGGAAAGTGGATGGTGCATTGGTCAAACCAAATGGCATGACCAAGAACTCGTAGTGCCCTTCGTGTGTTCTAAAAGCGGTTTTAAAAACATCTTCAGAACTCATCCGGATTTGATGATATCCAGACCGTAGATCCAATTTGCTAAAATAATTAGCCCCGATTAATTCGTCAAAAAGATCCTCTATGATAGGGATGGGAAATCGATCTTTAACAGTTTGTTCATTGAGCTCACGGTAGTCAACGCACATCCTCCAAGTATTGTCTTTTTTCTTCACCAAGACAACTGGTGAAGCAAATGGACTGTGGCTTGGTCTAATTACCCCACTCATTAGCATTTCTTTCACCATATCTTCCAAAACAGTTTTCTGTAAGGAGGAATGTCTGTAGGGGCGAATATTGACTGTCTTAGATCCTTCTTGCAAGGGAATTCTATGGTCATGAGCTCTCTGTGGTGGCAGACCATAGGTTCTTCAAACAGATCATGGAATTCCTCCAGCAAATCCAATAACGCTGGGTGTAGTTGCTGCAACTTCACCCCATCCTCAGCCTTTGTCTCAACTTGAACCATCCAACATTGGTAATGTGGCGAAATATCCTTACCGAACAACTTAAATGGTTCCTTTGCTCCAATTACCTTAAGTTGCTCTCTATCAGCTGTCAACAAACAATCCCTTCCACTCCATACAAAAGCCATAGTGAGATGTTGGAAATTCCAGTGTATTGTCCCTAGTGATCTCAACCATGGGATTCCCAAAATCACGTCACAACCAGACAATCTAATCAAGTGCACCTCTGCTGTAAATTCATACCCCTGCATTACCCAAGAGAATGCAGTAATTTTGCAAGTACTAAAAAGACTAGTACCATCAGCCAATGTCACTTCAATGGGAGGAATTTCAGTGAATAAACACTTGAGTCCTCTTGCTAATCTTTCGTCAATAAAGTTGAGTGAACTACCGGTGTCCACAAGAACATTTAACCGTCTTTTCTTGAAGAATCCACTCACCCTCATACTTCCCAAGAAATGTTCCTGGTTTTGCCTCACCACATTGAGTGTGAGCCTTGCAAAGTCAGCCTCCATCTCAACCAGCTGTTCTTCCTCTTCAATTTCACACCCTTGGTCATCCCCAGCCTCTACCAACAGCATATTCAATCTTTTCTTACACCTATGACCTGGGCCAAACGGCTCATCGCACTAGAAACACTGTTTTTTTCTCCTCTTTTCTTCTAATTCCTCTGGAGTCAGTCTTTTAGTGAGTCGTGTTTGTGGGTTTGATGTAGTGGCTGGCTTTGTGTTGTGGTTGACATTGGGTGTATGGGTAGGTGGCTTATAGGTGCTGGTGGTTGAGGTATAATTTCGAGTGTATGGTGGACGGTTGGATGTGTAATTGGCTTGTGAACTACTTGGGTAGGTCAAGGATGGTGGTGGTAATCTCGGGGTTTTGAGGTTCTGGCTAGAGGAAAGGATGTGTGCTTCTTGTAATTTGGCTAGTGTGTAGGCTTCTTGCAGCGTTTGTGGGTTAAACATGCGTATATGGTACTGAATAGAAGAATGTAATCCACTCAGGAAACAGCTTATAAGGTAATTTTCGGGTAGTTTAAGTTGGGTAACAAGGTGTTCAAATTCCTCTAAATATTCTTGCAGTGTTCCTTTTTGGTGCAATTCCTTAAGTTCAGACATAGGATCCTCATAGGCCTTTTCTCCAAATCGGGATTGTAATGCCTTAATCAGTTCGTTCCAAGTGATCTTATGCGTGGTTTCGAGTGTCTGAATATAAGAATGGTACCATTTCAATGCTTTCCCTTCCAAATACATGGCAGCCACCCTAACTTTCCAATCCTCAGGAGTTAAATCAATTTCGAAGTATTGATGTGCCTTATACACCCAATCTTTTAAATCATGACCATCGAAGGTTGGAAAATCTACCTTAGGAGCTCTTAGTTGTAATGTGTTTTCAGCAGCTATTACTGGTGCAATATTTAATTCATTTGTATTCTTTGTTGCAGAAGACTTACCAGAATCAGAAGCCTTTGATTCAGCAGTTTCGAGTTTCTCAATCTTATGAGTTTTCAACTCAGTGATGGCCAAAGTCTGTTGATCCATGACTTCCTGCATCCTTTTAAGGGTTTCGTTGATCTGTTTTAAAGCATCCTCCGTATGCTCCTTCACCGCAGCCTTCACTGAATCATCCAGCCTCTTAGCTTCTCTGGTCTCCATGGTATCGACGAAGCTCTGATACCAAATGTAACAGGGACGAAGATATTGAATTAGAATTTAAGTAAATGCAGAATTGTTTGATAATTTCGAATGCAAAACTATCAAATACAAGGCACCAGGTTTAGAGGAGCAACTGCTCACTCAATTTTTCTGATAATTTCTTACTGAATGAAAAACATCCTTCGTGTGTGAATATACTCTAATTATAGCAAATATTCTCTAGGTGTAGGAATGTGACACGTCAACATTCCCATGTGCTAGTTTGTTACATTCAAAACGGCCATCACACTCTAAATCCTACGGCATTATATTCCAGCCTCTAAATGGAATGATAGAAAATCCATTAAGGCTTATTATTTCATTCGGCTTGTATCAGCTACGGCCCAACTGGGCCCATGTCCAGCCCAGACTTCTCCAGCCCATCTTCTATTCTCTCAACTGAGACAGCAAGTCCTTCACTTCTCAAAGTCTTCCCCGACATAACTTTAACTTTACTCTCTTCCTTTGTTTTGTCAAGTTCTTTCAAACACAGAAACCCTAATTCATTCCCCCCTGTTACAAATCCGTTACATCTATCATGACATCTTCATAGCTGCACCATTTTCACATTTTTTTTTTCTAGGTTTTGAATGTCAATATCTTGAAAAACACTCATTCTCAAACCATTCTTTGAGAATCTATATTCTGCTTATTTATGTCAAAAGATATCGCTTCTTGATAATCTTTATAAAAAGATAGTTCGAAATGCAATTACGCGGCATTTAAAAATTTTGACACAATCTTTAACAAATTGATTCAAAACATCTATGGGTACCAAATCGGAGCATCCCCATCCATTGCAAAAGATGACCTCTAAAGTGGAGCATCGTTCAGCATATTATGGAAATATAAGGAAAAAAAAAAAGAAAATTCCATGCAGGTGGATCATGGCTTAAGAATCTTGATAACTCCAAGTTTATGTTCTCAGTATATTTTTTAGTACACTTGCTACCATTTTTCAGGAAGATAACGATTGACTCATATTGATATTGTGATTTGTATAATTTATCAGCTAACATCCTCAATTTCCATCATATGTGCCCTGCCTGCTCTTAGTTGTGTTGCATATGCAGGCAAAGGACCAAAATTTGCTATGTGTGACATCGTTGACTCAATTTTCCTACTGAACAAATCTATTAGTTCTTGCTTTTTTGAATTGTCGGTCCTTTTTTTTGGCCCAAATTATCAGTGTCTTTAGCTGGTGATGTTCTTTAATGTTGATCTAGAAACAGTAAAAAAGAAATAATGAAGGAACTGCTTTTCCTCAATTTGAGGGAAAAAAAAAAATAGATCTCCTACATATTTGGATGGAAAAATATTAAATTTGATACTTGAACTCTACGTAAAAAAATTTAATTTGGTATCTAAATTTTTAAATAGCCAATTTGAAATCCAATTAAGATTTTCGTGATTATTTTTACTTTCTCACCAACACAATTTATTCTGCATACTGATGTAGAAGAAATAGCCTATTGGTACTAAAAGATATTAAGAGAAGTAATGAAAATTTAATAATATGATGTTTCTTCTAAGTAGGCAAATGGAGTGAACAAGTTTAAAAGGGTAATAAAAATAATCGCAAAAAATTTAATTAGGTATTAAATCTACTAAATTAAAATTTAGGTAGCATATTTATACATACATATATATTTGCAAAATTTAGCTGCAAATTTGATATTTATCCTATTTGGAATGATAGCTGTGGTAGAAAGTGATAGAAAAGGAAGAAGATTTCTATTTTATTCCATGAAAAATATTACACTACCCAATAACTATTTATACTCTTTTGTTAGCCTTTTTTATTTGACTTGTTACCGAAACTAAATCCATTAATAATCTGATTAAATTTACTAGATTTATAATACTAATTTCATTAATTCTCTACCTAATTTTACCAAATGCTATAGAAACCAAACCAAACTAGATAGGTGAAACGAAAAAGAGGACCAAAAAAAAAAAAAAAAACAAAAATTAAGTAGCACTCAGTTTGGTACTATAATAAAGACAAGGATAAATATTCTCGATCACGAGTTGTGTGTTTTATTAATACTAGCACCATATTGTGTTAGCCTAAAATTGTAGTTCGCCCAAACGTTGAAAATTGAAGGGAAGGATCCCCTCCTGGAACATTGTTCAACGAGGAACATTATACAACAATAATAAAACTATTAACTGTTTCGTGTTTATGCAATTTCGTTCTTAGATCATAGTGGCGCGAAATTATGTTGACTGTTGAGTTTGTGCCTTCAATTTACGAGAGTAAAGACAAAAGATTTAATAGAGGTTGTTATTTTCTTAGTGCTTTCTATGTTCCATCTTCCTACTATCTAAGTTATTTCATATTATATATATTGAGATTTAGTTTCATGTGATTTTATATATACATACATATATATATATATATATATAATATGTGCTGCAATCAAATATGTTCTGTCACAAAGAGATAGGAAGATTCCATCTCATCTTAAGGATTACATAATGAAACTTAAATAAAGCAGCAAAGGATAATTCTGGAAATCATATACAATGTAGATAGTTGGATATGATAACAAAATTAACAGAATCAAGGGATAAATAACTAATGAAGTTGCTAATAAAAGGAGGAATTTTCATTCAAAGAGGCAGATAAGAAAGTTTTCACTTCCAAACCCTAGATCTCGTCTTCTTCCTCTTTTCTGGAGCATCCTGGAAGCTTGAATTCCAGTAATTCTTCCTTCTCTTTCCTTTTGTTTTTTCTTGTTTCATACCTCGCACAAGAAATATACAAAGATCAAATCAATTCGTTTTCTACATACAAATAAGAGATTTAGGATTACACAGAAATCGTGACTTTTCACATCATCTTGATATGTAGATAACATTTTCTTGCAGAATAGAAGACTAGAGGTACATTGAAGAATGAAGATCAAGAACTTTACCTTTGCTGGATTATTCACGATGTGCAGTTAGGGCGAGTGGTTCCTTTCTATCCTTGAACTTCCTTTGCTCTTATTGCATGCTAGGGTTTGCAATTTTACCTGAGTATTTTGTTTTGTAGTGGTTGTACTATGTTTTCTTGGTTCCTACTTAGGATGTCGCGTTGAGTTGTGTGGTTAAAGTACGGGCTGGACTTTATTTGAATATAATTGTGGTGGGCTGGATTTGTTTCAATTCATATTTTCTATATGAGCTTATGAAAGTAACAATTTGGTGCTTTCATTGATTTGTGATGATACAACACTAGAGCATCAGTAAAAATTCAAGAACAGTTGGATAAGAATAAAGCCAATATTGACAAAGTAATGAATGAGTTTCAAAGTTTTAAGGATTCTATGAATGGCAGTATGCAAGCTTTGATGCATCAATTTAATATGTTGTCATAGTCTTTGCAAGCTCAACATGTTCATAATGGAAATCAAAATTTAGGAATATCTCCCTCGTCATCATCTTCCAATGAGCAGCGACGTGATGGGTTTTCGCATTATTTGAAAGCCATTAAGTTGGAGTTGCCAAGATTTTCCAATGGTGATCCAAATAGTTGGATTTTTAAAGCTACTCAATTTTTTTATTTCCATCATGTTCCAGTCGAAGAGAGTTAAGAGGGCTTCCTTTGCTCTTGATGGAGAAGCTTACAAGTGGTTTTAGTGGATGTTCACTAATCATTTAATTGATACGTGGATTGCGTTTTGTAATGCTTTTAGACATTGTTTTGGACCATCTCCTTTTGAGGACTATCAAGGGAAATTATCGAAATTAGTTCAGACAGGATCAATGATTCAATATCAGCATGAATTTGAATCATTATCCTACAAAATACAGGGTTTATCAGAAGGATTCTTGAAGAGTTGCTTTGTCTCAGGACTTAAACCTCTGATTCAACAAGAAGTGTTGGCCTCTCAACCAACTAGCTTGTTACATGCTATTAGTTTAGCTAAGTTAGCATGAGTGTAAATTTGAGAATATTATTTCTCAAGTATCGACTTCTCACAATAAACCGCTTCCACATAATTCATGGAAGCCTTCTTCAAAACCTTTATTACCTACTCCACCTCCAATCGAGCACAATGGAAGGGTAATAGACTTTAAAGATGGCAAGGAGAAATCAATTCCTATAAGGAAGTTATCAACCGTTGAATTGTTAGAACGGCATGAGAAGGGGCTTTGTTGTAATTGCGATGAGAAGTTTAGAAGAAATCATGTTTGTAAAGCTAAATTTTTGTTGCTCATTAATTCAGATGAAGGGTTAGAGGAACATCAACCAGCCATTGTGGACAATGACATGTCTTCCCTTGTTCAGCAAGATGACAATGTGGACATTGAGATCAGTTATCAGGCAATGACAGGAATCATGGATCCTAAGACTTTTCGCATGACTGGCCAACTCAAATCTCACTCTTTGTCTATATTAGTGGATTCTGGAAGTACTCATAATTTTTTACAAGCCAGTGTTGTAAAACAGTTGAAGTTGCCTATTTTAGCGGTCAAACCATTCAAGGTAATGGTTGGTAATGGAGAATATTTGGAATGTGGGATGTTGCAAGCAAGTGAGAGTCATAATCCAAAATATTACGTTTCATTTTGACTATTATGTCCTTCCTTTGAAGGGTGCAAATTTGGTTTTGGGTGTGGGATGGTTAAAGCTGTTGGGACCTATCACAATGGATTATCCTAATTTGACTATGTCATTTCAGTTCAAGGAAAATAGGATAACGTTGAAGGGGCTCCATCAATTTTCTACTAAATCTGTTACTCCATCTACTTTGCAGAAAATGATAGAGGCTGATCAAATTGTTTATTTCTATCATTTGAAGGCTCAGATGAGTAATTCTTCATTGGATACCACCTACAACAGCGCTTTACCAGCTTTGCTAGGTAGATTTCCTGAAGTGTTTGCAACTCCTTCATCATTGCCTCCCTTACATGATGTTCAACATCATATTCATCTCAAAGATGAATTAGTTCCAATTAATGTCCGTCCTTATCGTTATCCATATTTTTAGAAAACTGAAATTGAGAAGTTGGTATAAGAGATGCTTGATTCAGGGGTAATTCAGCCCAATACTAGTCCTTATTCTTCCCCTGTTTTATTGGTAAAGAAAAAAGATGAGACATAGTGTTTTTGTGTGGATTATAGGGCATTGAATCAGGCTACTGTGATGGATAGATTTCCCATTCCGACTATTGATGAATTGCTTGATGAATTATGGGGAGCTGCTTTATTTTCAAAGCTCGATTTATAGGCTGTTTACCATTAGATCCGAATGTTTCCTTTGGGTGTTCATAAAACAACGTTCCGTACGCATGAGGGCCATTATGAATTTTTGGTAATGCCTTTTAGGTTATCAAATGTTCCTGCGACGTTTCAGTTGATTATGAAGAAAATTTTTCGACCTTTCCTACGAAAATTTGCCATTGTATTCTTTGATGACATCCTGGCCTATAGTAAGAATTGGGAGGAACATTTACAGCATTTGGAGTAGGTTTTAACTTGTTTGTGCGACAATTCATTTTATGTCAAGCAAAGTAAATGTTCGTTTGCTCAAACTAGCATTGACTATTTGGGACATGTTGTTACTGAGGAAGGAGTTAAACCTGATGAATAGAAAATTGTGGCTATTAAGGAGTGGCCTACACCGGTTTTAGCTAAGTAACTCAGGGGATTTTTGGGTTTATCAGGTTACTACCGATGATTTGTTAAAGGCTATGCTATTATCGCATCACTACTGACAAATTTGTTGAAGAAAGATTCTTTTGGATGGACTGAGGAGGCTGAGAAGGCTTTTCAAGCTTTAAAACAGACTTTGACTATAACACCTGTATTAGCTTTGACCAATTTCAATGAAACGTTCATTGTTGAGACTGATGCTTTTGGTTTAGGAATTGGAGCTGTGTTGCATCAAGGTTATCAGCTTGTAGCCTTTTATATTGAAAAGTAGACTTTACGATTACAAAAGGTTGGCACATATGTCAGAGAACTTATAGCAGTGGTTGAGTCGGTTAAAAAATGGCATCATTATTTATTGGGACGGCATTTTATTATTCGAACCGATCAAAAGAGTTTGAAAGAAATTATGACTCGACTATTCAAACTCCAGAGCAGCAGCAATATTTGGTTAAATTGTTGGGTTTTCACTATGAAGTACAATATAAGCTTGGTGTGGATAACAAGGTTGCTGATGCACTTTCTAGAATGCATACATCAGAGTCAACATTTTTTAGCTATTACTGTTCCATCCTTCGACTATCTTACCGAGTTAAAACATATTGTGGAGCATGATAGTGAGTATAGGAGTTTGAGTGAAGCTTATACTTCTGGCCAACCACTTAAATGGCCTGTCATTAAGAGGGATGGTCTTTACTTTTTAGGTAATCGAATTTTTTTATTACCCCACACTCCTATTATTTCAGAGTTACTTCGGGAATTTCATTGTTCCCCTATTGCAGGGCATTTGGGCATTTTGAAAGCTTTTAAACGATTGAGTGCTTCTTTTTTTTTTAGGAAGGTATGAGAGCTTCCGTGGAAACTTTTATCAGGCAATGCCATGTTTGCCAGCAAGTGAAGTATTTAACTACATCACTAGCTGGACTTTTGCGACCTTTGGAGATCCCTCAACGAGTATTTGAAGAAGGTTCTATGGATTTTGTGACTGGTCTTCCATGTTCTAAAGGATATTCGATTATTCTTGTTATGGTGGATAGACTTACTAAGTATGTTCATTTTGGATTGCTTACTGCTTCTTATGCTACAGTCAAAGTTGCTGAGGTTTTTGTTGAAACGGTGATCAAATTACATGGAATTCCTATCTCAATTATTACTAATCGAGGTAGAGTTTTTACTACCAAATTTTGGAAAGAAATATTTCAACTCAATGACATTGCCCTTAAATTTAGTTCAGCCCATCATCCATAAACGGATGGGCAAACTGAAGTGGTTAATTGCTATTTGGAACATTATTTGCGTGCTTTTGTTATGGATTGTCCACTTTTGTTGCCTAAGTATTTACCTTGGGCAGAATTCAGTTTTAACACTAGTTTTCACACTAGTGCTCGAATGACACCATTTGAAGCATTATATGGCCGATAACCACCAATAGTAGTTGATTATATTACAAATTCCAGTTCGATTGAAGTTGTGGATGAGGAATTACGACAGAGGGATGATATTTTAAAAATTTTGAAGGAGAGTTTGCAATCATCACAGTTAAAAATGAAGAATTTTTCTAATCAGCACATAATGGATAAGTGTTTTAATGTAGGGGATTTGGTTTATGTCAGATTACAACCCTATCGTCAGACATCACTCTCAGGGCAACCTATGATGAAGTTCGCCAGACGTTTTTATGGGCCATTTCCAATTTTGGCAAAAATTCGTCTTGTTGCTTACAAATTGGAGTTGCATGTTGGATGCAAAAGACATCCCGTTTTTCATGTTTCTCTTTTAAAGCACGCTTTTGGTGATACTAGGGCCACAGTGTTGTTACCATCAAATTCTATAGTGAATCATCCTTTGGTTCAACCTTTGGCTATTTTGAACCAACGGGTGCTATTACGACAGGGTAAGCCAGTTCATCAAGTTTTGGTTCAGTGGCAATCTTTATTGCCAGAAGATGCTACTTGGATAGATTTGGAGGAGTTTGTGCAGGATTACCCTTAATTTCACCTTGAGGGCAAGGTGAATTTTTCACCAGGAGAGCAACATGTTATGTCACAGCGAGATATGAAGATTCCATCTCATCTTAAGGATTACATAGTGGAACTTAAATAAAGCAACAAAGGATAATTCTGGAAATCATACGTAATGTAGATAGTTGGATATGAATAGAATCAAAGGACAAATAACTAATGGAGTTGCTAATAAAAGGAGGAATTTTCATTCAAAGAGGTAGACAATAAAGTTCTCACTTCCAAACCCTAGATCTCGTCTTCTTCCTCTTTTCTAGAGCATCCTGGAAGCTTGAATTCCAGTAATTCTTCCTTCTCTTTCCCTTTGTTTTTCCTTGTTTCATACCTCGCACAAGAAATATACAGATATCAAATCAATTCGTTTTCCAAATAGAGATTAGGATTACATAGAAATCGTGACTTTTTACATCATCTTGATACGTAGATAACATTTTCTTACATAATAGAAGACTAGAGGAACATTGAAGTGCATAGATCAAGAACTTTACCTTTGCTGGATTATCTCACGATACGCAGCTAGGGCGAGTGGTTCCTTTTTGTCTTTGAACTTCCTTTGCTCTTACTGCATGCTAGGGTTTGCAATTTTACTTGAGTATTTTGCTATGTAGTGGTTGTACTATGTTTTCTAGATTTCTACTTAGGATATCGGGCTGAGTTGTGTGGTTAAAGTGTGGGCTGGACTTTATTTGAATATAATTGTGGTGGGCTGGATTTGTTTCAATTCATATTTTCTATATGATCTTATGAAAGTAACATAGTGTAATTGGGAAAGAATAAATTAAGAAGAACTTTGATAGGGAAAATAGTACTATGTGATTGTATGAGAAACAATTGTATTACTGCGATTATATTATAGTGCATTAATTTAGTTTTTCATTCTTACTCTTTTTGGGGTTGTCCATATAAATTTCGTATGTCATTTATTCTCTCTTATTTAATTATATCCTTATAATTGTATGTTTTGTGATCTATAATAAAATATTTAGATTGGCACAACAAATTCGTATAAGAATAAGACT
This sequence comes from Combretum micranthum, assembly GCA_024138025.1. Classification (NCBI taxonomy): domain Eukaryota; kingdom Viridiplantae; phylum Streptophyta; class Magnoliopsida; order Myrtales; family Combretaceae; genus Combretum; species Combretum micranthum. The sequence continues at coordinate 392,086 of JAMXBD010000771.1, read as the reverse complement.
AAGAGATTAGGGATTCCAAGAGTTAATGATATACACACTAAAGAGATGACTACTGAGTATGATATTGAGAAGTTTGATGGCTACATGAGCTTGGTGGCAAGTGCAAATATGCAAATCCTAGTCCAATATGTTGAAAGGCTTTGGAATGGTAGCCATAGTGTAAAAAAGATGAGTGGGTATAACATGATGAGGAGACTCTATTCACGATCCAATCTAGTTGACTTTGACAGATAGTGTTTTATAGAAAGTAATAGTCGTAGCTACAAAAATTATAGAAGAAATGGGAAGAGCTATACATGAAAAAGTCTCTTGTTTAGAGTGAAAGTAGAGATTGTATTCCTATTAAGTGATCAATAATCGGTAAAATAATACATTTCAAGTTTTATGTATACAATTTAAAAGATGTCGATGTTAAGGCTGGAACTAAAGACCATCTATACTCTTTATCATCTTTATTTTGCAAATTTAAGTAAACCATGATATAATAATATAATAATAAAATAATAATAATAATAATAATAATAATAGCTATTTTATAAAAAAAGGTACAAATAATCTAGGAGCTAGCTAAACCAGGAATATTGAAATTATAATTAATCTAATACCTAGAGATTAATGCTCAAACAACAGTTATAGAGGAAGCTATACAACTTAGGGTATTATTTATTATCACTGTCGATAGAAGTGAGGTAGAGTGCTCTAAGAGGTAAAATAGAGAATAGATGTGAAATGATGGCATTGAAATTGTTGTTATTGTGTAGTTTCTTGGTTGGAGATAAATAAGTTATTGTTAGCATCTAATGATTACGTAAAATATGAGAAATAGGTTTTAGGCTCCAAAAGTGGCTTCTACACCTATCATTGGAAAGATTGGTTTAGATTTTTGAACTTATGTATGGTGGCTTCACATAGATGTGCCATGCCCAGGGGCTAAGGATTGCTAGTGCTACTTGAGTATGTGTCATATTGCACGATAGATGGATATGCACAGCATCACACATAAGGCATGTATTAAAGTTGTTATGTAATGTATTATTTTTTAGTTTAATTAGGATAACTTTTTCACACTACAACAAAAATAATGATTCTAGGTAACTGTATTGGGGATTTTAATCATAAGGTGGAGGATTAAGATACTTATGCTCTTAACATTGATAAGAAAACAAGTAATAGTTATAAAGAGGAAAGGTTTGGTTTACTTTACCCATGTGTTACACAAATTAAAGGAAATGGTTTGGTTTACTCCAAGCATGTGTTACACAAAGTCATAAGATATAGTGCGCAGAGGAAAACTGGAGTATGAAGGGTCAAAAGAAGCAATTTCATTGTCTTCTTTATAGCCCTCCTTCTAATCTAATTATCTACCCAGTTTTCATGTATTTTCTACTTTCTATCACTGTATATCCATGATTGTTTATTATTTCTTTTGTCAAAAATGGATTCTTAATTTTTTTAATATTATTTTAAAATTACACCCTTTAAAATGTTGTCATATTCAACTAATGGTTGAGATTATTAAAAAGAAAAAAAACACCCTTATAATGAATCACATTGCATTTAAAAAATTTAGGCAATTTGAAATATTAATTTAAAACTTTTTATTTCTTTTAAAAAAAGAAAAAGAAAAAGAAAAAGGAAACCTTTAGAGGACCCCATTCGGCTTCAGTCATGTCTTTCCAAAGGGAATGTATATGTTGAAGATAAAAATTCTCTCTCTTATTTGCTAGCCTTGCATAACTAACTAACTAAGTTTAGAAACTTTTATTTATTCATTTGTCATGCTCCATCAATAACCCAAGAAGAAATTCAATAGATGTTACACGTCACGTGTAATGTTCACGGGGTGTATAACTTCCAATGGTATTCTAACATGTGAGTCTATGGAATAGTGGTTATTTTAATAACTATCTATTATATAACTCATATGTTAGAAAGTTATTAAGAGTTACACACCACTTGCACATCCATATAATGTGTAATACCCATTCAAGATTTTTTCAAACAACCCAGTATATTTTCTTTGCTCTAAGTGCTCCATTCCAAAAATTTGGATCATCTGTATTTTATTTTATATTTTTTTCTAAGGTCAAGCCACTTGTTTCTAAAGTTAACAATATAAATCTTATAAAGTAACTTGGACAGTCGGTAAAAGTATAGCTATGATGTGCATGAATAGTAACATCAAGATGGTAGAAAATGTAATAAGTTTATATCAAAACGCTAACAAACCATTCAAGAATACAACGCAGGTTTCTGACATCAAGTATGTAAAAATAAACCCCCTTGCTAATTTTCTTGAAATTATTCTAATTTGATTACACTTAAGTTTGAAAAGGGAAATTAGGAAAAGGGAAAAAAAAAAGAAAAAGAAAAAGAAAAAGAAAACCTTACACTTAAAACGCTGTACTAAAATAATTCTTGACAACATTGCCACACAAGATCTGCAACACTGTGGTATTCGTTGCTCCAACACATCTTGGTGTCTTGAACTGACTAACAGCCGATCCTAATCCTAAATAATGATCCATAATTTTCTGAAATGTGCCTCTCTTAACCACCCGAAGCTCGAGCGGTCCGATCGCCCTCATCTTGCGTGAACCGACATAACCTGCATCTATGAACGATTTATCCAAGCAATTGCAGCATTCATTCAAGACATCCTCGCTCGCGTCACCGTTCATTTCCCAGAATATAACATAGTGCCCTGGTTCCCCAGACAGATCCGCATAGCTAGTAAAATCAACAACTTCCAATTTTTCTCTAGACAGAATCTTCCCTGCTGCTTCAATTGAAAGCTGCAAGTCCCTCTCTGTGTTCTTGTCAATGTTGACAGTAAGCAAAAGGTTTCTCCTGCAAACAAATTGTAGCTCTGGTGTGGAGTTGTGGAAGCCTACGACCTTCACTACATCGCCAAGCCTATAGCGATAGAGTCCTGGCAACATCGAATTGTATTGTTAAACAAATAAATATATAAAATGATTATTATTTTATATATTTATTAAGAAAAAACCAATGCAGCAAATGCTCATTGAAAAAGGAATTTCAATGTAAATAATTAGAGATGAGGTGATGAATTTAACAAGCAAAATTTAATTGACAATGATATAGATCAGCTTGAAAATTTAGGTGGGATATTGAAAAGAGCACACACTGAATATTCAAGTAATAATTTTGATATTATTCCCTAAAGTTTTAGTTATTTTCCCAAGATTAATTGGGTTTAATAAAGCTTGTATAATATAGTTTTCACCAAAATCAACAAAGCACAAAAGGTGCCTTGTTGGAAAGGGACTTAATTTAAGAAGATTTAACAAAATGCCTGCTGGTTTTGTTCAATTCTAAAAGTCTCAGCACATGCAAGATGCAATACAAATATAGAAAGGACAAATTGCTACAGCAATCTAACTCCACGATTAGCACTAAGATAATGTGAATAAACCTAACCTTATCTTCTTTTCTTGTATTGGATATATTATTTTAAACCCCTAAACAAAACCCTGTTGCGAAATAGCCAACGAGAAATAAGACAAAAGAGTTACACTCAGTTACATGGATGCCAGGACCCTTATGGAACTTGTTCACAAATAGTGATTAAATAGACAACAAAATGGGGACCATTATGCTGTGCCAACCAACCTTCTAAAAGGTTAAGAGCAAAAACCTTACACTAAAACCATATCCACTGTATATAATGGGGGGAAAAAAATGAACCGACAATCTGATGCCTCATATGTATTGATGAGTGACGAATATATGATTAAAAATATATTTTAACAAACACCATTAATAGTGGATGGTAAGTTTTAGTGATAATTGCCTTCTTGTTACTTGTTTTTAATCCATGAAGGGACCTTGAAATTATTGCAATTGTGAGAGAATCTGCTTGTGATAATACAGAGCAGCAGACAAATAAGCACAATAATCAAGCAAACCTTTAGCAGCAGACAGCATCTTAAGGATTTCAAATACCTTGACTAAAAGCAACAAAGTAATAATAGTATGAAAATAAGTGAACAAAAAATAAAATATCAGCAGAAATTGAGAATTTAGTACCTGCAAAATTGGTAACAATGATTTCATATTCCTGGCCATCCTTCACTTCGGTTAGACCAACTGGCTGTGGGGTGAGTGCAACATTATTTTTCTCTATAGTTGCTATACTGTCACTCATTGGAATGAACTCAAAGTATCCAATATTAGGAAGTACAGCATAAGAGGCCTGCTCTGGCGGCATCTTTGGATTAATGTTTGCTCCAATCCATCCTTCAGAAGATCCATAATCTGCACTTAATAAAGGTAAATCCGCAGCATATTGCCTCAATTTTCTAAGGTAATGCTCCATTGAACCCGTCATTATTCCATAAATATACTTAGCATTTGGGAATAAAGCCGGTATTAACCCATACCAATTACTCAATGATGTGCATTTTCCACGTATCTCATCAGCCAATTCAGGGTCTGGCTTAAGCAAATTTGACATGGCTTCACGTATGGATTCATCAGTCACTCGGCTACTCAAAACGCCCTCTCTTAGATCACGGCAGAGCTCTTCCCAATCTGCTCAAACTTCTAAACGCGTATACTATGCTATGAGCAATGTGAGGACACAAATTGCACTTCCTCCCGAAATATAAGCCCGCATAAGAGATGACAATACAAAGATTGGTGGAAATCAGAACCGAAAATCACCTCATCCGGACTGCAACACTGAGATTGCATCAATTTCATTGTGCTTTTGAACTGAGAGCTACGGAAAACATTGGTAGTAGCTGTTCCTGCAACCAGACCTCCTTTTGTTTTAAATTGCTTACTGCTATAGATAAACTGTAAGGCCTTTCCTCTCCCAATTGGATAATGCCTGCAAAGTAGCAATTTCCGTGTTTCAGGGTCAATTATATGACACATATAATTACATTCCACAACTACTATTGAGCAAGAAGAACATACTTGTTTCTAAAAGCAAAAGAAGTTCGGTATATCTGCATGGTAGAGTCGACCAACTCATCATTAAACGGCAGAAATTTTGGCCTTCCCTGAGTAGTACCAGAACTGCAGGATAAAACAATCAACACAGTACTAAAATCAGACAAGAATTGAAAACCCGTTTACAACATGATAACATAAATTCTGTCAAATATTGTCATAGTAATCTCAAGTAGTTGCATATACTAATGGCTTTTAAGAGCAAAGTGCGGTGGAAGACAGTGAAAGCTGCTGGTCTTCCCGGTGGTGCTCAACGACCACGGAAAGTATGACCAGGTAATCAGGGGAATACTCCAGTTATCACTTTCTACTAATAACCATTGCTATCAGTAAGCTCCTTAGATTTCTACCATAATATTTGACTAACTGGAAAATCCTGAAAGCATTTTTCTTGCAACAAACAAGCATTAAAATGAAATTCAGCCTTGAAAAAGAATTGAATTACCTCAAGGAAATAGTTTTAATAGGCTTTCCAGTAAGAATAGGAGAGCTATCCCCATCTGCTACCCTCTGGATATAAGGCTCCATATCGTTGTGAGTAACAAGCGGTACAGTAGCCCTGTAACTCTCAACATCCGTCTGTTCATTCAATCCAAGATTCCGCAAATACTCTGCCTGACCATTTTCTTCCAAAATCCTCTTCAATGTCTCCTCTTGAACCCTTTTAGCATCTTTAGTCATGGACTCGAATTCCTCTATCACTTTGTCAACATCCATCACTTCCATCTTATCCTTCTCCAACATTTCCCCACAGTCCTTTACCTGTAGAACAATCACTGATTTAAATCGCCAAATACATAATCAGAGAAAGCTATCGTGCGAAAAAGAGAGAAGAACACACACAACCAGGTTTCGGCCGCTAACCTAATGTTAACGACCAGCAAAGAGGCACCAAACTATGTATGAATTGGCCTAGATGATGGCACCCTTGACTTTCTAATTCAACGCCATATAAAAAAATCTATCGCTTTATTTTAATCTTCCATGCACATGATGTGACCAATTTAAAAAGAAAATCAATTATTGGTAAGCCAAAAGTATAAGCTTATTACAACCGACCAGCAAGATATCGAATCAGTGGTTAGTAAGCTGAAAAAAAATGGACTTTTTCGCCTAAGGGGATATGTCAGAACTCTGCAATGCCCTTGTTTGGAGGAAAGGGAACTGCTTTAATCCCTGAATGACGATTAGTCCCACATCTTGCTGGGTATGAGGACAACCCGTGATTGGGAGGGGAGGAAAAAAAAAAGAAAAATCTTATAGCCACAACCACCCAACTGAAGGAAGGGGAAAAAAAAAAAAAAAGAAAAAAAAGAAAAGAAAAGGGGGAAGAAAGTACAAGAAATAAAGAAGGATCAGAATTTTATTAAACTATACGAACTAATAATTAGCAAAACTTCGTACCTAACTTATAAGAAATACAAAGATTCACAAGCAAATCAAGTAGCTGACTACTCACTGATTATAGAGTATGGTACGAGCTCAATGGTACAATAACCGTGTGCTTATAAAGTTGAACTTTTCTCTCACTTTCACCGTGGTCAACGCAGTCAGCAGTCAACAATCTGGAGTTTTCCACGAACGGTCGGCTGATTTATTTAATTTTATTTTTCATCTATTGCATGACTGAAATCGTTTGCGCACACGGGGTTCTTAGAACCGAGTCCCAGATTTTACATATCATGATGAAATACTAGGTACTTAAATATAGGTGGGAGTCGGACGATGATGAAATAAATATTTATGTACTTATTATGTGTCGAATGATTTTGTGATTGGACATTATAAATGGCTATGACATACACAGGTTAAAAAGAGGCTATTACGTGTATGATGATGGGTTTTACAAGAAGGGAATCGTCAAATAGAAACAAAAAGATTATATCAAGAAAGAAACATTATTGGATTCAACAAAGCTATAAACAGTTGTACCCGTACCTAACTTTGTGATTGTAATAGTGAATTTTAAACTATAAAGTCATGCCTCGAGACTGTCACAAAGTAAGCTAAGATAATCATTGCAATAAGCTATTTGCAAATTAAAACTTTTAAATCGTTTAATTAAAAAGGGAAAAAAAGAGGAAAGAAATTGAATAGAATAATCAACTCTTAAAGTAAAACAGTATGAAAATTCAGGTATATCATAAAAATCGAATTATACAGAATATGTAAAGTAAAAAAAGGGCAAAACTCGTGTTATAAAATAATATCGGCGGATAAGCGGGAATTTAAAAAAAAAAAAAAAGAGATTAGATTATTAACATGCGCAATGATGGGTAAGCAGGTGAAGCAGTAGAATTTAAGTACGACTAAGAGTACGGAATGATTTGATACCTTAAAACTGAATTCGGTTAATAGTTGCACGACTGACAGCGGGCGCCGACACAAGCACAGAGATGGCGGTTATGGAGATTTAAAGGTTTTAACAAAACAGCCTACGACTCATATGGGGGTGTGTTTGTTGGATGATGATACTGCATAAGCGTGCTAGTGCAGGCGTGAACGAAGCGTGGGAGTGGGAGTGGGTCTGGGTTATGGGTTTTATGTGCCGGGCTTCGATTGGATGCACCTCCACTTCCCTATTCTGCGCCGGGTTTTGTCTGTATCCGACAGGGTACGCTGATGGGGTGTCTCAATGCCTTTGTTATTTGATTTCAATACGCTTGGCTTGTTTTGCCTGTTAGAATTGCATTAGCTAAATTCAGGTAACTCTCAAACCCCCAGGTACAGTCCACCGCGCACAAAGAACCAAAATGTTCTTCAACCCCCCATCTGTTTTTTTTTTCCCCCTTTTCAAAAGTGGTCCAGAAACCCAATGCAAAGGCATTTAGCTTTTAAGTGACAATCAACTGGGCCATTAAAATTTTATTGCTTAAATTTTTAATCCAATATTTATTTTCTTGTGAATCCTGCCAACTATATAAAATCCACTGATTATGCTAATCGCTAAGCACATTTTGTTAGCATTAAATGAATACAAAAACTTTTATCTGTCCTTTGTACATGTATTTAAGGCTGTTGCTGTCATGTCTAGGTTTTTAATTCAAAAGCTAATTTATTAGTGTCATTTCAAAAAAAAAAAAAAAAAAAAAAAAAAAAAGAAAAAAAAGAAGGGAAACTTATCGGAAGATTCATTAGACTTATCACTCAAGTATACAAAGTGAATCAAACCCTATATGGGGCGGAAAGTGAATAATTAAAACCTTTATGACTTCCTTTGCTCATGGTCATTTCCTTCATAATATCTTTAATTCCAAGACGTTCATTATTTATTATTTCCAGCCAAATCCTTTTTTTCTTTTTTTTTTTTTTTTTTAAGGTTGATTTTCCAGCCAAATCTTTAAACGCATCTTCTTGTCTTGGCGGCAGTATACTTGGTGATTTACCTGGGCCCACTAGTAGATTTTGCTATTTTATTTTGGAGGAAAATCATAAATTGGGCTTAAATTGTAATAAATGATGTATTTAATAGTTTAAATAGAGAAAAAAATTTATGAGACTATTGCAAGTAGAAGATTAACATTATTAAAGCGATGAAAACTGACTATTGCGTATATTAAAACAAAATGAAAATTACATATCAAACAATGGATATTTTGCATCTTTTAACTTGTCAAAGTCTCCTAGATTTAATGTTTTTATACTAAAACCATAATTGTAATATCCAACTTTTTTCATGAATGAATTTAGGAAATAGAATTAAAAATCAATGAAGTTTTGGTATATAATTTTGAATGAATGTTTTGAATATTAGATTTAAGTGTATTAACATGTATGAAATAAGATAAATAAGAAAAAGAATTCAAAATTCTAATTAAATATTTTTAAAATTGCATATTAATTTAATTACTTTCAAAATTTTCATTAGCTAAGTCTTTAAAGATTTAATAGTACAAGTAAATCATTTCAAGTTGTATATTAATTATTTTACTTCAAACTTCTTTAGAAAATTAGATTTCATAAATTTAATCTTTAAATTATAGAACATTTCAATATAGATTTCCATAAGAAAATTTCTATTCAAGTAAAATTAATAAACTAATTTTGTTAAAACTTTGTATTGAATTCAACTAATTGATGTATATTAAATACAAATCCAATTCTACTTTCTGCAACTTTTGGCCCGAATGCTCATATTAACTAGCATATGCACACCCATACTCAATAGCTTTCTTAATGCTAAAAGTCAACAAAGCTTTATCCATTTATATATAACAAAAATCACTTAAAAATTTACAAAAAGCTCTCTCTCTCTCTCTCTCTCTCTCTCTCTCTCTTAGTAGACGCATTTTCCTTTCTTCCTTTCCCTCTTTCACTCATCAATTTTCTCTTCTAAAACTCCTAAAATATCCATTTCAAGTACAAATCAACAAGTAAAGATTCATCTAGGTAATTAATATATGCTTTTGCTTTGTTATTATGTAATTTAAGTAGTCTAATATAGAGTTCATGTTTTTAATGTTGCGTTTGTTGTTGGTGGTAATGTTGAAATGGAATGAATGAAGTGAAGCGTTAAATTTGGTAGTATGAGTCTTAAAATTTTGATAGCATAGACTTTTGCTTTTAAATGGAGTTTATGGTGTGTAATTGATGTGGAGTTTGGATTTTTCATGTAATGGTCATGTGAAGTTGTCGGAATGGCATATGATGCATCTATGTGAGTGATGGAGTGCCCTTGATGAAGTTAAAGATCAAAACAAGTGTTTGGAAAGTAGAAATTTCTAAATTGGGAAGTTGTGGTTCATTGAAGGTCTAGACGGGGTGTTTGAAGGGTTGTGGTGACATCTGGAATGAGCCATGGCCTCAAACGGGTTGTTTAGGGGGGCTATGGCCATGTCTAGGCCCAAACGGGCCGTTTGGAGGGGTGTGGTGGAATCTGTTTGCATTTTGCTAGTGTGTAAGGGAATGCACATGCCCATGTTGATTAGCACAGCCACCAACACGGCCGTACAAGGTAACCAGGCTGATATCCCATGTTTCACATTTAAAAAAAATTGATTAATTAAATAACATATATATATATATGTTATGATATGTGTGTATTATTTCTTATTAAATAAAGGTAGTTAAACTTAGAGTTTCATGATTCCTTAAAGATCAATGAACTAGAATGATAATAGCTTAACTTTGTATTGAATTCAACTAATGATTTATTGATGCATTTTAAATACAAATCTAATTCTATTTTCTGCAACTTTTGGCCTGAATGCCCATAATAACTAGCATATACACACCCACACTCAATAGCTTTCTTAATGCTAAAAGTCAATAAAGCTTTATTCATTTATATATAACAAAAATCACTTAAAAATTTACAAAAAGCTCTCTCTCCCTCTTTCTCTCTCTCTCCCCCTTCTTTAGTAGATGCATTTTCCTTTCTTCCTTTCCCTCTCTCACTCATCAATTTTCTCTTCTAAAACTTCACAAAAATCTATTTCAATTACAAATCAACAAGTAAAGACTCATCTAGGTAAGTAATATATGCTTTTGCTTTGATTATGTAATTTAAGTAGTGTAATATAGAGTTCATGTTTTTAATGTTAGGTTTGTTGTTGGTGGTGATGTTGAAATCGAATGAATCAAGTGAAGTGTTGAATTTGGTAGTATGAGTCTTAAAATTTTGATAGCATAGACTTTTGCTTGTAGATGGAGTTGATAGAATGTTTATTTGATGTGGAGTTTGGATTTTTCATGTAATGGTCATGTGAAGTTATTGGAAGGGCATATTGCAATGTATGTGAGTGATGGAGTGTCTTTGATGAAGTTAAAGATCAAAACAAGTGTTTGAAAAGTAGAAATTTCGAAATTGGGAAGTTGTTGCCCAAACGGGCTGTTTGAAGGGTTATAGTGACATCTGGAATGCGTCATGTCTCAAACGGGCCATTTAGGGGGACTATGGTAGCTTTTGGGTCCAAATGGGCTGTTTGGAGGGGTATGGTGGAATTTATTCGCGTTTTACTAGCATACAAGGGCGTGCACATGCCCGTACTAATCAGCATGGCCACCAACACGGCCGTATAGGGCGGCCAGGCTAACCTCCCTCATTTCACATTTTCAAAAAAATTAATTAATTAATAAATAACATATATATATATATGTATATGTTATGATATGTGTGTGTTATTTCTTATATAATGAAGGTAGTTGAACTTAGAGTTCATGATTCCTTAAAGATCAATGAACTAGAATTATAATAACTTAAGTTTAGAATGTTTAAGTACTAATAGAAGTCCTACATAGATGCATGCTTAGTGAATTTTGTTCGTTATTTTTTATAGGATCTTTTGATCAAGATTTGGACTTTCTAGCTGATTACTACGACAATTAGCCACCATGTATGGTTGAGTAATCGGACCTTTTCATTTTGATTGTGCTTGTAACATAGTAGTTGAACCTGTCTTAAATGTAATTAAATTATCAAAATGCATGGGGATTGAGGACTTTGCTTGTTTTATGTTTATGAATGAGTGATAAACTTTTATATTCAAAGTGATAACATTTTGGTTGATAATGATTGTGTAGTTTGCATTCATGAGTGTCTAAAATTAAGGTAATCTCCATGTAACATGGATTAAAGCTTATTAGACCTTCAACTTAAAACTGACATGCATTACCTGACATTATAATTGCATTAGCATAATATTCATATTACATGTTAATATTTTGATTCTATGGCAATGCTTGTTAAGTCTAGTGAATCTGGTTAAGGTTACCACAAGATTATCAGCTTCATAGGAACTAAGCAAGCTTTGAAGAAGGTTGCTTGTGTTGGAGTTAGCTATAAAGTATTAATAACTTAGTGGGAATTTCTAAGTTCTAAATGAAGTGGAGAGTATATGTATTATATCTATTTATAAATAGTAAATGAATTGAAAGAATTCTCCTTCTTTAGTTTTGGGATTCTCATGGGCATGGATTACTTAACTAATCTTTCAACCCCTAGGAAGGGCGTAGATCCGCATAGGTTTGGATTCCAATTATCCAAACCATGTTTGTTATATATGTTTGATTGATACATTGCATATGATTGTTAACCAACCATTGTTTGGAAATAATGAATTGTGTTAAGATTTTGTTATTCGTTGAGCTTTTCAATGCTCACACTCCTTTAGATTGTTTTTTACAAGATAAAGCAAGAAGACCGAAACCAACACCAAGTATGGAAGTTAGGATAGAAAATGGACTTATGTATCCATATTAAAAGGAAGATCTTGATATGTAGTAAGACTTGGAATGTGGTATTTGTAATAGCATAAGTTATGTTTTATTTATTTTCTTGTAAGTTCTTTGTAAAAGTGTTCAAGAAAAGTCCTTGATGACCATCGATATAAAATTTAAGTGATGACCTAGTCTTTATATTATTGTTATCTTAGCTTATGACTTATATATATGAAATATCTTTCTTGTTTTAATCAGCCTTTGATCTTGTTTTATACGTTTACTCCATACGTATGTTAGCTGTATAATAATTATGTAACATTCTGGAGGCTTCAGTTGGTTATATGATGTACTGTTACAACTAGTGTACCCTATAGGGGTGACAGTAACGTTATCCTCCATTATGTCATTTTATACAACTTCGCTTGTATTTGAATTATTACAACATTTGATCTCTTTTGGATTTGATTCTTGTTGAAAATCCAAAATAGGTCACAACCTTCCAAGATGAGTCTAGCCTATTGACCTTTAGACCCACTTGAAGGGTAACCTATAGCCTACTACTAAGACATTCCAAATGCCTAACTAAGGAACCTCTCGTCTTGACTCTGCTTACCAATTGGTTCCCACTGTAATCCTTATCTAGTGTCCCTTAGCCCTTCCTCCTCAATCGGGTTTGGAAAATGTGAACTTGATTAGTTGGCTTACCCTATGTCCATAGTAACCACCATCAACCAACTATTCTCCCACTTGTTTACTCACTCAAGATTGCATAACATGTTTAACCATAGGCGGACATCCAATCATAAATATCCATGCCCCATCCACAGGAAGGATAATGTCGTATACTCACTCTTATTCCTCATTTTAGATTAACATGCTTATAGAATTAAGCATTAGAGTGGTTATGTCGAGTCCAAACATTGTGTGCCACTAATCGTGTTCTGTTTTGCAGGTCTATTGCCATTAGAGTTCAAATCTAGATTCTCTATATCTAGTCTCTACCAGATTTGAATTAGCACCTTTGTGGGAAACTTACCCTTAGATGGAGGTTTCCTTACCTTCATGTTTTCCTTCTAGTTTTTACAATTGAAGAATGTGAACATTATATCCAGTCATGCTAGTGTGTCCTTAAGAAAAGAAGTCACTTTGGGATAAAAAATCCCTGAAGATGATTTTAATTCAATCTTGAGTCTACCTAACTTATAGGTTCTGAAGGATTGCCAAGTGAACCCTAGCATCCTTCCTACTTCTAATGGATCTCAAGGCTAGGGCTACTCGAGCCGCCATTAGAATATGCTTGACTAGGTTGTAGAATAGAGTATTTAAATCATATGGCATAATAGAGCCATTGAACAACACCTTAAAGAATTAGAGTTGGTAGCTATGCTTCTCAACTATAGTCTAGCAGTGGTGGAATCCTATCATCACATGGTGATCACCGCTAACCCCAAGAGTGAGTTCACATACCTGCACATGTATCAAGGTAAACATTTCAAGGGTATTACTCATGAGGAGATGAAGAAATCATGAGAACATCAGAGATTAAAGAAAGCAAGAAGAGCACTCCAACACCTAAAACAACACAACTGTTAATAGAAAACCCTCTGCTTAGTTAGTGATTGAGGAACCTTTTCCCCCAAGGTATGGAATTGCCTACATTTAAGATGTATGGAACTACCTACCTCCTTCAGAGATATGAAGACTAGATGTTGGTCTTAGTTTCAATGATGCCATCTTTTGCAAAATGTTTCTTAGGACTTGGAAAAAATCACTTATAATTGCAACTGTCAACTCCTCATCGGTGCGATCATATCCTTTGATGAATGAGCAACTACGTTTAGAACACACTTCTTGATCAATAGGCTACAAAGAAAGGATACATCATCCCTCTTTTTAATGAACTAGAAGAAAGATGAGTTCCTTTAGGACTATATCACTTGATTCAACCAAGACATCACCCAGACAGATTGCCTTGATGTCAGTATTATCATCCAAGCGGTAATCCATGGAGTTTTTAAGAATAAACACTTCTTCTACTCCTTTACCAAAACTAAGACAAAAACCTTGGAAGGGTTTCAAGAGCAAGTTGGAAAATATATTCGGCATGAAGACTTCATTGTCGCTTAGAGTGAAATTGAAAGATCTGAGAAGGAATGCCTATAGGATTAGAAGGCTAAGGACCTACGAAAGATCACTTGAGTCCCCTATAGACAAGGCAGGGTCAGCCAATCAGAATAAAAACCTTAAGGAAATTGGAGGTTCTTCGAATCAAGTTTCATCCCACTCAACCGATCACAAGAAGATGTCTTCCTTGTGATCAAGAATTATTTTACTCGAGCCCATAAAGATGCGTAGCAACCAGAGTAAGAGAGATACTACCAAAATCTCTTACTACTACCAGGACGTAGGTCACTACATCAATGACTACTTTCAATTGAAGGTTGTCCTTCAGGAAGCCTAAAGAAAGTATTCCTATGACAATATTTCTAACCTAAACAATAGCATTGAAAGGCATACTTGAGCAAGTGATCTGATTATCCTCGAGTGACTCCTAATCAGCACTTCAATGATCCCACTAGAGGATTCGTTAACACTATTGTTAAAGGACCTTACCCTCATTGTTTTTACTTGGTACTCTAGAAATGGTAGAGGAAAAGAAATCATGCTCCTTGCAAAGCAAGAGAAACTCAATCTCTCCCTTGAGTTCACCAACGCCAATCTGGTTGATATGAAAGTACCACATCAAGATGCACTTGTCATAAAAGCCCAAGTGGCTAGTTTTAATGTAATGAAAGTTCTAGTTGACACCAAGATTAGTGTCGACATCATTTTCAACTGCACCTTTGATAGGCTTCTGTAAGCCAAGAAAATTTCAGTAAATGATTCCAAAATAAACATCAAAGATAAACTCTAAAATGGCTCCAAATTAACACCAAATTTCGACTAGTCCTAAATCACGAACGAATCTAAAAATTTCTTAATCTTGAGAAAATAAGAATCCTTAAAAATAAAATAAGAACTCAACAGTTTTAAATCTAAAACCACTACGTATGACAAATTCTATACTTGACCTTGATTTGTAAAATTGGGTAATATAGAACCCAAAAACAAATTATTAAAAAAAGTAAATAACAATAAACCTTCGGAAATAAAACCCAATTCAAGAATTCCGAAAACGTGAAGAGGTATTAAATACTTAAAAAATAAAATTTAAAATAAATTTCTCAAACTAAATGTGTTGTATAAACAAAACCCTCAATTTCTAAGTTGGCAAAGATCTAAACTGGAAAGTCACCTGGGAACCTCAAGTGGAATATAGTAGTTTAAGTCTGGCAATCTCGCGCTCTTAGCACTAAAGGCTGAGGTGTGGTTTAAGTGTGTAGAGTAACTCGTAGTAATATAAGGTCGCTTAAAAATATCATATTGGTAAATTTTTGACCTATTTCGACCTGTTTGGATACAGACTTTGAAAAGCGTGTCCTGGGCTCGAGATATAAAAAATAATTAATACCATTAGACTTGTATTTTCATAAGGATTTCAAAAATATTAGTTTTATAATTTTTCGATAACTAGAAATATCTGATTTTGAGATTATATTCATATTTCTTTACTACCGGTAATTAACTAGTCTTTTGCACTATTCACTACTATTTGTTACACAATTTTACTACTCTTTTAAATCCTTATATTTTTAGGTAAATATTTTATAGATCATAGAAAATTCTGTTTTCTAAAATTTAGTTCGTCAGGTTTTTCGGGATTAATTTCTATTTAAGACCTGGTACTAAAAATAAAATAAATTAATTAAATAATTGAAAAATATTTTAAAAATATTTTTATTTTCATAAAATAACCTTTTAGAATTTTTCGGATCATAAAAATATTAATTATAGCTCATATTCGCGTATTTTGATCATACTGGTAACTTATTTGATAATTCACTAAAATAAATAAATAAATTATCTT
This sequence comes from Combretum micranthum, assembly GCA_024138025.1. Classification (NCBI taxonomy): domain Eukaryota; kingdom Viridiplantae; phylum Streptophyta; class Magnoliopsida; order Myrtales; family Combretaceae; genus Combretum; species Combretum micranthum. Next base: position 375,975 of record JAMXBD010000771.1, on the reverse strand, counting down.
ATTTTAATTATGAAAATTATGCTACAAAAATTTGGAATGCATTTTTCTATTTTTTTTTATTTTATTTATAAAAAAGGTACTTTACAAACCCATACTTATAGTACACTTTTCACACATCACCTTTTTTTCATTTCACTCTTTCTACACTTCAGTATCACTTCATGGCAGATTTTTAAACCTCATTTTGCTTCCTTTTGTCCTTTAAAACACTCCAAATTTGATTAAAATAAACATATGTCAATCCTTCTTTAAGAAGTAACACATACACTTGGTTACACATTGCAACTTCAAGTAAAAAACCAACTAAATTTCCCTCCCTCTCTCTTCCCAAAATTCACGCCACTATGGGTAAGTATTTGCTATTTTTTTTATTTCATTTTGAGTGTCTTTAACTCCTCATATCTCTCTATATATGCCCTCTCTCATTCACACTTTTAACCTTTTACCATTCTTTGCAATTTTCCTCTCCGTTTCCTCTCTTTCTCTCTTCATTTGCTCTTATTCTTGTAAGAGAATCTTGCTGCCCCTATACTATATATGAGCTCCTACATATTTCTTCAAGATCCTTAGGTAAAACTCTTATTCAAAGCTTCTATAGTTGATGTGGTTGGAGTATAGTGAGAGTTTCATGCATGAAATGACCTTCCATAAGCTTAAAAGCTAAGGATGATGATGCCAAAATGAAGCACTCATCCTACTCATGATTATTCTCTTGTGATCTTATTATTTTCTTACTAAAAATGGTTATATTTTGTAGATCTAACTTTTATGTAACTTTGATTATGTTTATGTTTAGATCTATGAGTTTATAGCTTACTACTGTGGATTTCTTTTATATTTATGTTCCTAATAGGTGTAGATCTTAGTTTTGAACTCAAACAAAAATGATGAAATTCATATCTAGGAAAGACCCATATTTAAAAACCACTTTCCAAGTGTCAAAATGGAAGTTTTACTTGAAATAATGAAGGCTTAATGGGTATATATTATCAAGACTTCATTTTATATGATTCAAAGTTGATTTTCAAAGATGATTTTTCAAAACAAAAATTCTATTTTCGTATCTAGACCAAGGCATAACTTAAAAACATGTTTTCCAACTAAAAATTGAAAATTCTATTTAAGATATGGAAGGCTCTTAAGATAGAATATGTAAAGGATGAATTTTCATAAGTTTAGATGGATTTTATCAAAAGATATGTCCAAAAACAAATTTTGTAAATTCGGATCTAAACCAAGACTAATTTTGGGAACCTATTTTTCAACACAAAAATGAAGGATTTGTTTAAAATATGAAAGGCTAATGGAATAGGTATCTATAGGAGATGTTTTTGATAAATAAATGGTAGATCTACTAATAGAGATTCTCAAAATAGGAAGAGATTACAAAATATAGAATTTAAGTTTTATCCTAACGTTGTAAAATTTGTATCTAGGAAATGATGATATGAAAACCCCTATTTTTCAAACTCAAAATGAAAGTTTTACTAAAGGAATGAAGTCCTTAGTGGCTAGGTATGGTTGAGGCTGAGTCTTAAGTTTCAAGTATCAAATGAGTTTACTTAAAGGAATCACCACAAGAATAATTTTTACAAAATTCGGATTTTGGGATGAACCATATTTAAAAACATGTCTATAAAGTGTAAAATGGAAATTTTTATTGAAGAATAAAGGCCTTAAGGAATATACATAATGAATACTTAATTTTAATTGGAATAAATAAATTTTATCAAGGAATTTTTATAAAAATAAGTGGGAATTGTCAAGAATATAAGATTAGCCTTTCTAAGTTGATTTTTCATAAAGTCTTACAAGGAAAAAATTTTCTAAAAATTTCTTTTATTCAATGTCATCAAGAACATGTACATATATATCTCATGACATATTATTTATGATAGTAACTTGTTTATATTGCATGTATACTTGCTTTGGATAGTAGAAACTTCACAAACTTTCACAAAATCAATTTTTTAAAATTGGTTTTCGCTACTGATTTGAACTGATTAGATCTTTTCAAAGCTTAAAAGTTTTCAAAACTAAAATATGATATTATAATTAGATAGATCTTTCCAAGTAGATAGAAATCGGTATATAATTTGCTAAATTCTGAGTGAAAATGACCAAGGTATGGCCGTTTTAATTGAATTCCCGCATAAGACGAAATTACAAACTTGATAGTTTGTACAAGATAGAATGGATTAGTTTTGAGTTGAAATACTCATTTGGATATTTCTTTCCTTAGGTGACTTTGCTTTCCAGGATTCATTGCCACCCGACTATTACGATTAAAAAACCTGAGTCCAATGGACATGTGAGTTTTCTCTTATTTTGTTACCTTATTTGTGCTTGTAGCTAGTTGCATTAGAATTATAGGAATAAGATAAAAACTGATATGAATGGGGATGGATAGATAATGAGACTTTGATGTATGTATTCTAAAGAATACTAAAGCATATTGAAACCATGAATCGATTGGATAACTGCACTGTTCATATTGTTTTGTTTATGTGTATGATATTAGTTGGTCAGTCTAAAGAATGTATGAATAACTTGACCTAAGCAAAAATAAATTGGTCATGCATCGCATTGGTCGAGTTACATTTAGTAGCGTGCTACTCCTACGCAAGGAGATCGATATGGTCCAAGGTCATGTTTAGAGAATGAGACCCGGTATCAGAGTTCATTCATAGGGAATTAAAATCACTAGGGATGCCATTCCATGAATGAGCCGAGCCGAGTCGATTGCTAAAAGCTAGGGGGCTCGAGGACTAGTAGCAGGTCATGTAGACTTCCAATACTATCCCTAACCTTTAGATACAGAAGGCGTAAATCCGTTCTGTGTACGGGTTTAGATACCTATATATAATTGTATGCTCATGTGTTTGTTCATGCATAACATATGGATGATTTATAACTTGCTTGTTATGGTTGAAATCAAGAGAACTCTTACTAAGTTATGTAGCTTATACCCTAATAGATGTTTAATGAACAGGTACTTAAGAATGCTACTGGGGACCGAGATGTCTAGAGTTGAGTATCTCTCGAGGTTCTAGCAGATGTAAAATACTTGAAGATATTATCTAGGTTTTGTAAATTGCTTTGTATAGTTTATATAGTGAAATCTAATGAATTACTTGTAATTGAAGTATAGTGAATTGTATTTCCTTGACATTGTTACTTATCCCAATATAAAAATCTATCACTTCGATGTGTCTCCTCCATGTGTTAGACGCCTTGTACATAGTATGGAAGCCTTTGTATGACTGAGGTGGTCATTCCTAAGCTTTATATTGTGTACGGTAGACTGCTATTTAGGTACCCTTCGGGCGTGACAGCTTCTTGATGATAACATCCATAAGAAATTAAATCTTATAAGCACGAAATCTTTGGCTTCAACAATCAGCTAGTCAAAGTAAGGAATCATTACTTTCCCAATGATACTGAGAGATATAAAAACCGAGCCTAAAGCGATGTGGAATTTTTTGTGGTTGATTGTTGGTTAGCTTATAAACTGATTTTAGGCTAACCCGACTTTTCCCCTTCCGGATGGTTTGATATGGATTGGAGAATCCGTGTGTTTTACAGATGTAGCATTATATTGCATAGGGATTTGTAATATATTTTGGGTTTTTATGATTTATGAAATATTGAAACTAAAAGACATAAAGGAATAATCTTTGGATATAGCACACTAAGAGAATGTCAAACTAGTTTCTTCCAATCAACAAATGATGCATGATCAAAAGAAACAACGAAGAGTAATGTTGGGAAGACAACTCAATATTACTCAATAAACAATTGGTCACAAAGGACATTAAATTATCAAAGATGGTAAGATTTTGCTATCATTACCCTAATGGTGCTTATGTGCGCCCACAAATTCGGTAAAGGCAATAATAGAACATAAAAATCAAAACAAATAAAAAGGAAACTTAAAAATAAGTGTTAGAAATAAAGCACAATGACATGTCGCTCCATATGACCATGGGTTGGGGGTTGAACTCTATGATCTCATAATCAAACACTAAACAATATGCATCACAGCTGTGAAATTCCTAGTCACGATCCTAGGCACAATTGTGATCTTCTCTACTTTTAATTTTCTCTAATGACAACATTCTTACGAGCATGATCATTGTCGTGTTTGTCATTACGGCTTGGTCATGGCTGTAATGCCAAGAGTGATTTCTTCTATGTTTTTTGAAAATATGAAAACACACTAAAACATACTCAAGACGGATTGGGGTAGGGGGAATGAATTGAATATTTGCCCTAAAATGCTTAAACAATTTAATTTTATGCAACAGATCAAATTTTTCTTTAATAGTAGTGGATGAATAACAACAGATTATAAAATGAAATATAGAAGAGATAGAGATCGAAAATTTGAGTCTAGATTTAACATTAAGTTCAGCCCACTTCCTAGTATCCACAATCACCAATTTCCTCTAATTGAGGACTTTACACACTCTATTAATCACCATAACAATATACGCTTAAGCTGAGAAGTACACCATTTTTACAACACTTAAGAAATAAAATATTTTCTTTCCCCCTCTAGATGCTCTCTATTAGTTAGCAGATACAAGAGCAAAGCACTAGAATGATTCTCTCTCTCTTTTTCCGATTTTACAAAGTAATTAGCAAGAGAACAAAAGAATTCTTGATTTGTTTATTTGCAAACGAAAGTTCTCTTAACTTTGTCCCCCTTGGATCTCCAAATGAAAATGTTTTTATAGTCTTCAAACATTTAAATGTTCGTTGGAGATAATGTCTTAAAATCCTTGTAAACCCCGATTTTCCTAGTAACCGAGTAAACTTGGAAACCGGAAACCAAAACCTTAAACTGGATTAGCTTAAGCTTGAGAGAGAAACCTAGGAACCCTGGATCCGGCTTTTCTTCATTTCAAACTAAAAGAACTTTATAAAAAAAATTAATGTGGAATATTGTCTTAAAGTATATTTCAAACCATAAAAAGATTTGATTTCAAAAAATTTTCTATTTCGAGCCTTCCCGAGATCCATTACGGAAAAGTGAGCCCTGGAACTCGAAGTTCAAAAATATTCCGGAATACTCTTTAGAACCAAAATTTAATGAGGATTTCATAAATAATTTTTATTATTTTTCGGTATATAAAAATTACAGATATAGCCTTTTTCTCGTATTTTCTTTACTACTAAAGTAATTGTCTTGTTTACTATTCATTACTATTCACAAGTACAACTTACTACACTCACAAACCACTCCCTACTCTTACATCCTTACAAGCACTCCATTACATTTTCTTTTCCAAGAAGAATTTGTCTCTTAAAGAATTATTACAATTTAAGTATATTATTACATAAATTACAAAACAAGATAAATTAAACTCTCTCCCTCTCTCTCAACCCTTATTTGCCCTCAATTAAATTATTTTCTTCCTTTATTTATATTGAAACAAACCCTAATTCAACCTACTATATATACTCTTTTATATTTCGCTCTTTTTCACTTTTCAAAATTGTCACAAATCCTCTCCATTCTCCCTTCCTTGTCGTGACCTTCATCACACCCACACACACTCACACAAGTTCATTTTCTTCTTCATTTCCCACTCATTTCAAGCTTTAGGTGATGAATCCTAACCTTTTTCTACACTAAACCTTGTAATGGCAAGACCATTCATTAGTGTTTTCATATTTAAGTCCCCATGAGCACTTGCTAGGGACAAGAAAATGCTACTACATGAATATCAAGCCATCACAAGAGTAGATCTTGTGTTTAAATGTGTTTTGTTGGATTATCTTCATGTTCATGCATATAATAGTAGAGTAAAGTAGAGATCTTGTATAAAAATCCATGTTCATGTTTTCAAACTTTCATTTCGTGTATACTAAGTAGTAGGTCTAGCATCTAAATGCTCATATTATACTTGACATTCATGATCTCATGAATATTTTGTGTTTTAATGCATTAATGATCATAAAGGTTTTGTCTTGTGTATATAAATGTTTTAGTTAGTAGATCTTTAGTTAGATAAGACAAGGAACTTAAAAAGGAAAAATTTTGTTTGAAATGTTCAAATGAAAATTTCGGATGACTTCAAAGCCATGCATTAAAAACTCTTTATCAACTCCAAAACTTGTGTTTTATATAAAAAATGAAGAGTATAGGTAATGAATATCATTAAGTAATGATTTTTATTAGTTGAAATGAGATTTGCTAAGGAGAATATGCAAAACAAAGAGTAGAAATAAGATAGAAATTTTGAGTTGCTAGTCAACTTAAGAAATTCGTAATTTTAGAGTAATGCCATGATAACATCTATTTTCCAACTCAAAATGAAAGTTTTATTTAAGAAATGAAGTCTTTAAGGGATAGGTATAATAGAGCCTTAAATTTTAATGTATTAAACAATTTTTTCTCAAAGAAATCATTCAAAAACTAATTTTTCAAAATTCGGATTTTGGAATAACCCTATTTGAAAACATGCTTACAAAGTATAAAATGAGAATTTTTATGTAGAAATGAAGGTCTTAAGTAATAAATATAATGAAGACTCAATTTTAACATGGATAATTAGATTTTCTTAAGAAATAAATCCAAAACAAATGGAAATGATCAAAGTTAGGAAACTAGTTTTCTTAAAAGTAAATAGTCATGGAGTCTTACAAATAAAAAATTTCTAAAATTTTCTTTTAGTAAATATTATCAAGAGCATGCATACATAAAGTTCATAACATGTCATTCATGATAGGAAAATCATTAATATTGCATGTATAGTTGATCTATATTCTAGAAACATTACAAGCATTCACAAAACTATTTTTTCGGAATTAAAAATTGGCTACTAATAAGAATATTTCGTGGCTCAAACATTTTCAAAACTTGAAAATAATATTAGAAATAGATAGATCTTTTGAAGTAGATAGAAATCGGTATATAATATGCACAATTCTGAGTTAAAATGAGTTAGATATGACCATTTTAAGTTAGGACTTCAACTTAGGCGAAAATTGACGAACTTAATAAGTAGAATTGTTAAGTTTATTAGAACTTCATAAGAAATACTCATTGAGGGTATTCCTTGTACTTAGGTGATTTGGAGGACGGATTTCCACTCCCCGAGGACTACTATGACTAGTGGATTTTTCTCCATGGCCGAGTGAGTTCATTTCTTAAATAGTTGTGCTCATGTATGTGCTTGTAATCGTAGTGGCATTAGAATTAGGAAAAGATAAAATTGTGATGAGTTGTGATCTAATCTTGATTGAATGAATGATAAGTATATCGAGATGAGACTTGTTGTAAAAACATTGTATGAGCTAGTATAGACTTGAATTGTTTGAAATTCTCTATGATCGCTCTTAACTTACATAATTAACATGCCACTATTATATGAATAAACTATACATGCATATCATGTAGTGAGTTACATTACATTAGCAAGTATACCTTTGGTGGGACAAAGGTATATTAGCGGAGGCGTGGAGGCCTGTGTTAACATTAAGGATGCGAGATCGCTTAACTTAATGGAAGTGGGGTAGGCACTTGAAACTACCACAATAAAACAACAGATGTTGTATAACTAAGAGAAAGAGATCAGGATTATGGTTGCATGACTTATGGACCACCCCAACCCCGAATGAAGGCATAAATCCATTCACATATAGCTACCGAAAAGTCATATGCTTGTATGCTCATTTGCTTGTGCATTCATATGATTGATTAACTATAACTTGCTTGTATATATATCTTGAATGAGTTTGTTATTTGGAAATGAACCTCACTAAGCTTGTTAGCTTACACCCTGATAGTTTTTGTTGTAGTGTTCCCATTTTTGGATTGTTTCGAGAGAACACTTTTCATAGGTTTATCTTTTTGGATTAAGGAACTTTTGAAGAAGTCGGGACCTAGCTATAGGCGTGGACTTTTAGGAAAATCTCTTTAACATAAACTCTAAAGTTTGTAAGATGGATTTAGACTGGATAGACTTCTATTATTATGGTGGGGGTATGCCCTCTTGACTTTTGTAAAGACTTAACTTATTTATCTTGTTGTGATTTTTATTCTTAATGCTATTGTATGCCTTCTTAAGACTATTCGATTCAAAGTGTGATCCTAAAAATTGTGTAAGTACACTTACACCCAATATGTAAACTTATGGGATGACCAAGGTTGTCATACTTAGGTTTAAATATCGAGTGTGGTGGATTGTTGCGTTTTGGGTACCCTTTGGGGCGTGACAATCCCCAAGCATTAAATGGGCACAACGACTCTTTTTTGCCACATTGGCTTATGTATTTAAAATATCGCGTCTTAATGCTTGTCACGCCTTAATGTCTCACGCCTTCATTTTGGCCCTCAACCAAGTCTCTTATTATGTGGACTACATCAAGCCTTGAATTCAAACTTGTTGTGCCCTAAACTTGCTATGCCTTGATTTTGACTGTCAACCAGAGCTGTGCATCTTTGAACTTGTCGCATGAAACTTGAGCCTTGTCACGGCCTAGTGAATGTAGTTATCGATCCCTTGACTTGATCCACGACCAAGGACTCTGCATTTTTGAACTTATCGACCTTTTGACTTTGAGCTTGTCGTAGCTTCATTTTCGCCCCTGACCAAAGCTATTCTCTAAAATTTGTCCTTGCTAAAAACCTACACAATCTCCATAAAAACACACAACATATATGTGTGTATATATATTATAACATAGTATTCATCATATTGATTGAATAATTAAATGTAGTTTAACACAATTGAATAGCTAATTGAGCAATTGATTATGTCATCAAAATCCACTTTAAACATACAAGTTCTATAATCTCCCCCTTTTTTAATGAGGACAATCATGCACAATTAAATCGTTTTCAATTAAGCATACTCCCCCTCAAATAAGCATCCGGGTTTCAAAGGAATTTTCTCAAATTTAATTTAGAAACTTGATACTTTATTCTAGGGAAATACAAGCTACATTAAATTCGTCATTTTCCTCCTCTTTGTACTCATCAAGCAACATTTTTCTCCCCATTCAATATTTTAACATGTCTCTTCCCCTTTGAACTCATCAAAAACATACTTCATGCATGTCATTGGTGCATATAACATTTCTCCCCCTTTATACTCATAAAAAATAAGAAGGCAGACTTAGAATATTTCATAAATTTGTGCAAGTTACAATAAAAAATTTTCAAATAAGCATCACTAAGCATGTTGAAAATTCAAAACCAAGTTTTAGCAATTAATTTGGTTTGACCAAGTAAACAAACATCATAACATAGATTTTAGAAAGAAGAGACTATAAACATCACATAAACATATATGAACATTTAATAGCTTCTTTAGTTCTAAAATCAAGTTCTAGATCATCTTATCTTCATGACATTTGGCACTCATCTTATTTGATCATGCCCAATTCTCTACATAAAGTGCAAAATGATCTTCACTCAAGGGTTTTGTAAAAATATCAGTAATCTGGTTGTTTGTATCAACAAACTCTAAGATGATATCTCTATTCAGAACATGATCTCTAATGGAAGTATGGCTAATTTTGATATACTTAGTCCTTGAGTGCTGAATCAGATTTTTAGTTAAATTCATTGCACTTGTGTTATTACATCGAATTGCAACATTTCATATTTTAAACTACAATCTAACAAAATTTGTTTCATCCATAAAACTTGTGTACAACAGCTACCAACAGCTATATACTCAGCTTCGATAGTTGAAAATGTAACCAAATTTTGTTTCTTTGAGTACCTAGATATTAGGGAGTTTCCAAGAAAGTAGCATATACCACTTATGCTTTTTCGATTTACTTTGCACCTAATAAAGTCAGCATCAGGGTATCCAACTAGACTGAAAGAGGTAAACTTTAGATACCATAAGCTAATTTCAATAGTGTCTGCAAGATACTAGAATATGCATTTTACTGCATTCAAGTGTGATTTTTTTTAGGAAAGATTGAAATTATGCATATAGACACACCGAGAACATGATATCAAGTCTAGAAGCTATTAAATACAACAAACTACCTATCATGCCTCTATATAGTTTTTCACAAACATACTTTTCATTCTCATCTTTGTCAAGTTTTACATTTGTGCACATAGGTTTAGGTCTTGTTTTGCAATTATACATTTTAAACCTTTTCAACTAATCTTTGGCATATTTTGATTGAGTTATTAAAGTTCCATTTTGATATTGTTTTATTTGAAGACCTAGAAAATAATGAAGTCCACTCATCATGCTCATTTCAAATTCTTTCTTCATGCACTCAACAAATTCATTTATAAGACTCATGTTAGTAGCTACAAACACAATGTCATCCACATAGATTTGCACAATCAATGTGTCTGACTTGTGATTTTTAATAAATAGAGCTGTATAAATTTTTCCTCTAGAAAATCATTTGTTTAAAGTGAATCTACTGAGTCTTTCATACAAGCTTTAGAAGTTTGCTTGAGACCATAAAGAGCTTTGCTTAATTCGTAAACATGATTGGGGAATTCATTATTTTTAAAGCTTAGTGGTTGCTCTACATAGACTTCTTATTTATAAAACTATTTAAGAAAGTATTTTTGACATCCATTTGAAAAAGAGAAATTTTTAATGTAATAATGCCAAAAGCATTCTAATAGCTTCTAGTCTAGCAATCGAGGGAAAGGTCTCATCAAAATTTATGCTTCTTCTTGATTATATCCTTTAGCAACTAATCTATCTTTATTTCTTATTATTATTGCATATTCATCAAGCTTGTTTCTATAAACCCATTTGATTCTAATAATTGTTCTACTATCAGGTCTGGAAACCAATTTCTAAACTTCATTTCTTATAAACTGGTTTAATTTTTCTTGCGTAGCTTGTATCAAAAACTCATCTTTTAAGGCTTCTTTAATATTTTTAGGCTCGATTTAAGATAGAACAAACTAGATTACTAATATTTCTTAATGCTTGGTGTTGTTTTCAATTGAGTTTATACTGATCATTGACCGAGTTTTTCAAATTTATAAATGTTTTCTAAATCATTTTCAATAACTATGGTCTGACAGGCAAGCACACCCGTCAGATGTAGCATAGATAGTGATTTAGGTCGGTTCCAAGGGAATGGTTGGCAGCTAGTGTACTCCTAACCTCACCTATTGTCTAGCTGAAGAAAGGTTTAGAAAATCATAATGAAAAAAAAAAACCTATAATAAGTTAGGAGTATTCACAAACATTTAATAGACAAAATAAGAAATAAGCTTGTAACTTCTATGAAATAGTAACTTAGGGTTACTTCATCAATTTCTTATCAGAATGATTTCTTAAAAATAATGAAATTCTTAAAAGATGTTTGAATTGTGTGTTTATACCGTCGGATTCTCTAATTTAAACTAAAGCTTCTCTTGAAGTTGGTAGTTTTACATCTAGCAAAAACCAGTAATATGAAATTCCAATTAGACCCGCATAAAGAATAGGAATCCATTGTTTCAAAAAAAAAAAAAAAAAACTCAATGAATTTTTTAAAACAAGTGACATAAAGTCTTCACCCGTTCCACAGCAAGAGGTAGTAAGGATCGACTCTATTAGCAACCACAAATCTGTTAAATTGAATGATCTCTCATCTATCCAATTGAAATCGATCATGGATCTAAAAGAGTGCACCACTCATTTAAAAACAATAAGTTTAAATTCAGGTCACTAATTACAAACACCAATCAAATTAACTTGAAAGCGCATTTGAAATCAATAGAATCAGTAATTGGATTCGTAATCCCTATGCTATAGGAGTTTATTTCTCCATAGATTTATCAAAATAAGCATAGATTAGAAGAAATAAATCATATTTGAAAGATTAATCAATTAATTGCTCAGAAATTCATAGAAATTACAAACATTGGATTAAATTGATTTTAACTAGAAAACAGAAGAAATTCTCAAGTAAAAAGAAAAGGAAATTCTTTACCCAAAGAATCCTTCAGAAAATTAATCTACGTTAATATGTTGATTTACACTATTGGTACATACTTTACAGTGCATGCTGGCTCGTTTATTTATAGGCTACTGGGCATAGAAAGCATGGCCTACTTTATCAATACGTGGCAAATTCTTTCTAATAGAATTTGTGATAACTTTCCGCACGCACATATGATCTATTGGTAGAGGCTTTTATAAAGTAAAATCAGGCTCGACTTCAGGAATTGCTAAAGTAAACTTTGTGTTTTTGTCTATTGCTCTATCATGGTAAAATTGAGAAAGTTGAGGATCGTATTACTAAGGTTCGAGGCAATTATGATAAAGAATTAGTCTATAGAAGCACTTGTTGAGAGTCGAGATTTGAGGTTCGACTTTGAGGCTCGATAATGTATTTTCTCCAAAATTATTCTCGATCACTTTGACTGAAGTTGGAGGTCATGTTGAGGGCTCGTAGTTAAGGCTCGATAGATCAATTTTTTGTTTTCTTCCTTTGTTTAGCCTCGGTGTGACTTTACAGGGCTTGACTTCTGCAATCTTGACTTTACTTGTTTTTGCTCCACATTTGATTTAAAACACTTTGATTATTCTTCATTGGATTTAAGAGCTTCAAAACAACATTATTTATCAAAAACATAAGTTTTATAGGATTTTATCTGAAATTCTTAGCAAAATGAGCTTAAAATCCTATAAAAAATATAGAGTAAAAATGAATTATCACTTAAAGAGGATCTTGTTTGTACCCTATTAGAAGGTTCACCTATTATTAGATCTTTTAGGTATGATCTTGCATATTTTCATTCTTTATGAAAATTATAATTAACAGATTCGTGCACAACATCCACTTTATTTTCATTTTCCTCTTTATCATTTTCAAGAGAAAACTTATTCAAATCATCACAAACAACATCAACATCATCATTTGAACATAAATAAGGCAAAGAATCATCAAAAGCAATGTGAATAGATTCTTCTACAACTAATGTTCTCTTATTAAATACTCTATATGCTTTACTAGATAAAGAGTAACCTAGAAAAATTCCTTCATCACTTTTAGCATCAAATTTAGCTAATTGTTTGTTTCCATTGTTTAAAATGTAACGTTTAGTGCTAAAAAGATGAAAATAAGAAATGTTAGGTCTTTTTCCTTTTCAAAGCTCATAGGGGATCTTCTTAAGAATTGGTTTTATGAAAACTCTATTTGATATATAACATGTAGTGTTTACAACTTTGGCCCAAAAATATTTAGGTAAAATGTTTTTCACACAACATGGTTTTAGCCATTTCAATTAAGGTTCTGTTTTTCCTTTCAGCTATACCATTTTATTGTGGAATTCTAAGTGCTGAAAAAGTATGTTTAATGCCATATTTATTGCAAAAAACATCCATTTCATAGTTTCCAAATTCTCCCCCATGATCACTTTGAATAGATGCAATGTTAAGACCTTTTTATTTTGGACTTTCTTGCAATATCTAAAAAGACATGGTTTGTTTTGTCTTTGGATGCAAGGAAGAAAGTCCATGTATATCTAGTGAAGTCATCAATAATAAACATGGCATATTTTTTGCCTCCCAAACTTAAAGTTTGAGTAGGATCAAATAAGTCCATATGCAATAGTTCTAATGGCTTAGAAGTATAAATAACATCCTTGGACTTAAAAAAAGCCTTAGTTTGCTTTCCTTGTTGACATGCTTCACATATTTTGTCCTTTTGAAAATTTATTTTGAGTAAACCCTTGACAAAATTCTTTTTAACAAGTTTTGAGATTATATCCATTCCAGCATGTCCCAATTTTCTACGTCATAGCCAATTATTTTCATTTTGAGAGTATAAACAAGTTGCATTTGATAATTTGAAATCATCTAGATTGATTTTGTAGATATTTCATTATCTATATCCTTCAAAATAAGCTTAATCATTGTCAATTCTTTCAATAGAACATTTATTGACAAGAAATGTCAATCTAAAACCATTATCACATAATTGACTTACACTAAGCAGATTAGTTTTAATCCATCAACTAACAACACATTTTTAATAATTAAATATATGTTTACAAGAATGTTACCTTCGTTAAGAATAGTTAACTTGCGATTGTCTCCAAAAATAATATTCCCTTGATCTTTCAAGTCTAGAGATGTGAACTTAGATGCATTTCTAGTCATGTGTCTAGAGCATCCGCTGTCTAAGTACTATTTGTTGTTCCCACTTGAAGATCCCTACAAAACATAGTATTACTTCTTTGGTACCCATTTGAGTTTGAATCCTTCTTGGTTAGGTGGAATAAGGATTTCTCTCTTAGGAACCTAAACTAACTTGCTTTTATGATTCAAATGCATGGTTCTTCTTATCACACAATTATATGCAGTATAACTGGTTCACCATAGTAGTTGCATGTTCCATGAGTAGCTTTTACAAAATGGGTTTTGTGGGACTTACAGTACTTTCATATTTATTTAAATCACACATTTGATTTCCAAGAAGTGTGTTTGAATGCCTTTTCCCGTTGGTGAACTTAGCTATAGTTACTTTTGAATCATTTAAGCTAGCTTTTAATAAGATATTTTCATTTCTTAGTTCCTTTACCTCCTTTAAGATTTTATCACTATTATTACCAGCACATGCAATATTATTATTATTTATGATTTTAAATGCAAGATCAAGCAAGTGAATTTTCAATTGTTAATTTTTTGATCTTATTCAATTCCTCATTCTTTCTTTTTAGCTTTTACATTTATTAATCATCTTATCATTTTCTTATTTTAAAACATTAATTTCTTCATTTAGCTTTTCATTTTCTATTTTAATCTCTTTATGCTTGATTTGAAATTTATGTAGTCTTCTCCTACTTCCATCATTAAAGTTTTAAGTAAGCTATTCTTTTTCTCTACTTTTACTAGCTTATTTCATACTTTATCATACATAGCACACATCACATCATAAGAAGGAGAAGATGGAGAGCTTACTTCCTTATCTAAAGCCATGAAGTACACATTCTCATCTGAGTCACTTGAGTCATCATCAGTCCAAGTGGTGATGAGAGGTTCTTTTCTGGAGCCTTTGTTAAGTGGTGGATATTATTGTTGGATGTGTCCAAGTTTGTGACATTTGAAGCAAGTTATCACATTCTTCTTCTTGTATCTTGATGCGCTCTATCATCATCTACTCTCTTTGTCTTATTATTGGACTTCATAAACTTCTTAAGCTTCATGGCCATCAAGATAAGTTCCTCATTATTATCATCAGCATCTTCTTCTTATTCTTCTTCTTCACTGGAATCATGATTAGTAGCCTTCAAAGTAATGGCCTTCTTGTTTGATTTCTCTCCTTGCTTCTTAATGAGCTCACATGTTTTGAGTGCTCCAAGGAATTCTTCTTTGCTCATGGCTCTTTAGTCTCATGCTTCTTTAGTGGTTGTTCTCTTTGCTTTCCATTCCTTAGGTAGTAACTTGAGAAGTTTAGAATTTATTTTCAAGTTAGTGGAATGCTTCCTAAGTACAGTTGAAGGATTTTTAATATTGATGAATCTATTATACATCTTATCCATATGATTCATTTGGAAGCATTTTAAGATTTTCAAACTATCCAAATAAAAGACTTACTTTTGTATCTCTTACTCTTGAAGTTCCTTCATAAGTCTTTTCCAATTCATCCCATATTTCTTTAGCTGATTTACATGTGCACATTCTATTAAAATCATTTTCATTCAACCCACAATGCAAAATGTTCATAGCTATATCATTTAGATATAATCTTTTCCAATCTTCTTCATTATAATCTCTTTCTTCTTTTCCTTCAATAATCATAGGCCCAATTTTTGTAACATTCCATATTAGTCTATTTGAGCTTTTAGAAAAATTTTTATTATACACTTCCAATATAGGTAGTTACTTCCACTTAGAAGCGGTAGTCTATTGATAGCTTGCGCCTCTAGAAACCCTAATACATTTGATGTCATGATCTTTAATCCATATGCGATTAAGCATAGAAAAATAGAGACGAGAGAATGAAAATGTAAAAATGTACTAGAAAATATTCAAGAGGAGGGGGGGGACGAATTGAGTATTTTTCCTAAAATGCTCAAATAATTTAATTTATGCAACATATCGAATTTTACGTTAATAGCAGTAGATAACATAACAATAGGTTATAATACAAAATATAAAAGGGATAGATATAGAAAATTTGAGTCTAGATTTAACATAGAATTTAGCCCACTTCCTACTCTTCATGGTCACCAATTACCTCCAATCGATAACTTCACACACTTTATTAATCACCACAATAATGGATGCTTTAGTTAAGCAGTACACTACTTTTACAACACTTAGGAAATAAAATATTTCCTTTCTCTCTTTAGATGATCTTTGTTAGATAGCAGATACAAGAACAGAGTAATTAGAATGATTTTCTCTCTCTTTTTAGATTTTATAAAGTAATTAGCAAGAGAATAAAAGAATCCTTGATTTTTTTATTTGCAAATGAAAGTTCTTTCAACTCTGTCCACCCTTGTTTCTCCAAAGGAATATGCATTTATAGTCTTCAAACATTTAAATGTCCATTAGAGATAATGTCTTAAAATCCTTAAGCATTAAATGCGTGCAATGACTCTTCTTTACCACACGACTTATGTATTTAAATTGTCATGCCCTAATGTTTGTTGCACCTTATTATGTCACGCTTTCATTTTGGCCCTTAATTAAGTCTGTACTTATGTGGACTTCATTGAGTCTTGAATTCAAACTTGTGATGCCTCAAATGTATCGCGACATTGTGGCCCTTGACTAGAGATTGCATCTTTGAACTTGTTGAGCATGAGACTTGAGCTTTTTCCCTTGACGTAACCCACAATTAAGGACTGCTTGTCGAACTTTAAACTTTGAGCTTGTCGTGCCTTCATTTTGGCTGTCAAGCAAAGCTGTGTTCGAGAATTTGTCCCTTCTAAAAACCTACATAATCTTCATAAAAACACACAACAAACACACACACACACAAATATATATATATATATATATTAGCATACCATCCATCATATTTTTTGAATAATTAAGTGTAGTTTAACATAATTGAATAATTGATAAGTCATTTTTACTCTATAGTTTTCATAGGATTTTAAGCTTAATTTGCTAAGAATTTATGATAAAATCTTGGAAAAATCATGCTTTTGATAAATAATGTCGTTTTAAAACCAATTAAGGAGTAAACAAGTGTTTTTATGCAATTTGGAGAAAAAAAAAAAAACAATTAAATTAAAAAATATAGAAGTCGAACCTTGAAAAGACATAGCCAAGGCCAAAACAGAGAAAGAAGACAGCAAAAATTAGTTTATCGAGCCTCAAATGCGAGCCCTTGACATGATCTTCGACTTTAGTCGAAGCAATCAAGCATCATCCTAAAGAAAATACATGTCGAGCTTCAAAGTCGAGCCTCAAAACTCGACTTCGACAATTGTGTTGCTAGACTAATTCTTCAACAAAATTTCATCGAGCCTCAACAATTTAAACCTCGACCTTCTCAATTTTACCATCGATAGAGCAATGGACAAAAACACACAGTTTACTTAAGAATTTCCTGAAGTCGAGTCTGATCCTGCTGAATCCAAGCCTCGATCAATAAAGCATGGGACCTTCGATGAATGTTTTTAACAGATCACATGTGTGCGTGAAAAGTTACCAAATTCTATTAGAGAGGATCTGCTAAATCTACTACATATCAAATAAAGATGGTCATGCTTTCTGTACCTAGTAGTCTATAAATAAACGTGCAAGCATGCATTGTAAAGTATGTACCAACAGTGTAAATCAGTATTAATGTAGAGTAGATTTCTGAAGGATTTTGGGGTAAAAGAATTTCCATTTCTTTTTACTTGAAAATATCTTCCGTTTTCTGGGTAAAATCAATTTAACCCATTGTTTGTAATTTTCTATGAATTTTTGAGCAATTAATCGATTCATCCTTTAAGCCTGTTTTATTTCTTCTAATTTGTGCTTACTTTGATACATTCATGGAGAAATAAACTCTTACAGCTTAGGGATTACGAATCCAATTCCTGATTCTGTTTGATTTCAAATGTGCTTTCAAGTAAATTTGATTGGATGTTTGTAATTAGTAACTTGAAATTAATTTGTGGTTTTTTTTAAAGGAATGGTGCATTCTTATTCTTTTAGATCGACGATTGATTTTAATTGAATAAATCGAGAGATCATTCAATTGAATTGATCTGTGGTTGCTAATAGAGTCGAGCTTAACTACCTCTTGCTGAGTAATAGGTGAAGACTTTCTACCATTTATTTCAAAATTTCATTGAGTTGTCTTTTAAAACAAAGGATTCCTATCGAGGAGCTTTAGTTTAATTTAGAGAATCTGGTAGTATAAACACACCATTTCAACAACTTGTAAGAAGTTATTGTCCTTAAGAAATTAGTCTGATAAGGAATTGGTAAAGTAACCCTGAGTTATCTTTTTCATAGAAGTTATACGCTTATTTCTTATTTTTGTCCAGTAAACACTTGTGAATACTTTTAACTCAGTTTAGTTTATCTTTCTTTATGATCTTCTAATTTTTTTCTTTGGTTAGACAATTAATGGGATTAAGAGTATACTAGATGCGAATCATTCCCTTGGGACCGACCTAAATCATTTACTATGCTACAATTGATGGGTGCGCTTGCCCTGCGAGACTATAGTTTTTGATTTAGAAAATATTTATAAATTTGAAAAACTCGGTCAATGGTCAGTGGAATTTGAGCTTTGAACTTCACAAATCACTTTTGAAACCAACACATAATATCACACCAATAATTAATTATGCAACTAATTGTCTCATCAAAATCCACTTTGAACATACAAGTTCAGCATTTTCATTTGTTTCTTCCACTTTAATCATCATCTTTGGCATTGACTTGATCTTCAACATTGATGAGTTTTATTTCAAATTTTGTCTTTCCTCACACTTAAGTACACTAAATCATGCCCATTATCAAATTGTATTAGATATCCCTGTAAATACTTTTATTCACCTTCATTCAATTTATCTATAAGGATCTATTGAGCTAAGTTCATCAAGCCTCTAGCTTTAGCTTGAGTTATCGGTCCAAACAAATCACGATTCTTATCATAGTTCTATCCTCTACTCATATGAAGGCCAAATTCCCCACCCTAACTGAGGTTGCCATATGCAAGGGAGATTAAGAACTATCACAGAAACTGTATTTCAGAGCTTTAGAAGGGATGAAGTGTGTCAAATAGACTTCTTCCCTGAACAATCAAGCCATAAAAAGATTGACTTCACTAAACCAAATGAAGAACTAGTTGAACCAACCAAACATATTTTCTAGGCAAAGACCCTACCTTAGTCACCAAGGTAGGCCCTATGTTGCCCCCAAGCATAAGACCAAGCTTGTTGACTTTCTACAAAACTATAGTGACATTTTCACTTGGTCCCCCAATGGATATACCTGGGATTGATCCCCAGGTGATTGCTTACAAACTTAGCATTGACTTAAAGGTCAAGCTAGTACAATAGAAATGTTGGCACTTTGCTTCCGCTCGTTAAGTTACTATAGAAAAAGAAGTATAAAAGTTTCTAAAAGCAAGCTTCATCTAGGAAGAAAAATACCTAACTTGGCTTGCTAACGTGGTGATGGCAAAAAAGGAAAATGGTAAATGGCAAATGTATGTTAACTATATCGACCTCAATGAAGCATGCCTTAAAGATTATTTTTTGTTGAGTTCTCATAAATGAGTTTTAATGATAACAAATAGGTTAAAATATATATAATGAATCTATTTTAAGCATTTAGAACAAAAGCATCTATATTTACAGACATTTAAGAAGACATTTAATAAGACAATTATCTAGACGTTTTAGTAAACACTAGAACAGACAGTTGGATGAAAGCTACTTCGGTTCGTCGAATGTTTACTCATGTGGAAGTGCTTTAACGAATGATCCAAATCCTAAGGACACTCGACCAAGTTACCTACATTCCACACTCATGTCTTAAAGTTCTCTAAGTATCATGTGGAAGCACTCTAATGAATTAGTCGAATCTTGGGAAATGAGTTGAATCCTAGGGATTTCCGACCAATCTACCTACGTCTGACACTTGTGTTCTAAAGTTATCTAAGTCCCATGCAGAAGTGCTCCAATGAATGAGCCAAATCTTAGGGACCCTTGACCGAGTTGCCTTTGTTTGACATTTGAGTCTTAAAAAATTCTTAGTCCCAAGTGGAAGTGTTTGCAAATGCAAACAAAATCCTGAAGCCTAACTGAGTTGCCTCTGTTTGATACTCAATTCCTAAAAAATTTTAAATCTTAAGTGGAAGTATCTACAAATGTAGACTAAATCTTAGGAACCTAACTGAGTCCCCACTGCTTGACACTTGCATCCTAAAAAAATTTCAAAGTCCCAAGTAGAAGTGATTTCATACATAGGCTAAATCTTAGGGACCTAACCAAGCTGCCACCGTTCAAAATTTGTGCCTTAATAAAACTCGAACTTCTAAATGGAAGTGTGGGAAAATATAGAACAAATCTTAGGAGCTAGACTAAGCCGTCTCCATTCAATACTCGCATCATAAAAAATTCTTGAGAGGAGATGTGTATGAATGTAAACCAAATGATGATTCTAAACCTCAATAGCTACTTATATGTTTGACATTGTAATTCATATAACATCTTATTACATTAATGATTTGTTGGAATTAAATGATGAAGGCGAAAGGATGTGTGGAAATTGGAACATAGGAGACGTGTTCCCCTAATTTTGTGGCAACATAATATATCCAAGTGAAAGTACAGCTAACTACCTGAAGCATACCTACCGACATTGCTAGTGATGTGCCCTAGGCCATATGGATTCTTTATCATTTGTATGTTTGTTATCAAGTCATTTTAATTATCAAAGTTATTTTTGGCCTATTTACTTTGGTAATGTTATTCCTTGAATATTTAGTTATACCTTATGTCGTTAAAGTATGTGACTTTAATAGTAGAACCATAAGCTGAATTATAACTTTATTCTAAATTATCCCTAGTCACTCATTATGTGGAATGATAATGAATTAAGACTAGTATGATTGCTGTATGATGATCAAGTTTTACTGATCATGGATATGGGATATCAATTCAGCACATAGATATAAACAGGAGTGTATTGTATTGGATTGGCCAACTATAAGAATACTGTATGGATCAATGCAATAAGTATTCTTATTTACAATGTTGTTTTAGTCCTTTGACCTAATGGCACCATGGATTCTTATATAATAGTTTTCATGTTTTGATTCATCTCTTCATCATCTTTAATCGGATGATTGCAAGAATAAACTTGGGCATGCAATATGTTATATAGAGGAATGTGAGTGTTAGTGAAGGGATTTGTTCATCTCATTAATTTGAGAGAGATATCTATCAGGCCACTTGATGAGTAAGACTGAGAAATGCATGGCCATGCTCGAATGAATTGATAAAGAGTTATCAATATCATTTGTTTAAGTCAGTTAAACTTTAGATTCAAGAAATAAGTAATTAGACAATATAAGAATGTTTTGATCCACACCTTATGTTTGATTATAAGATATCGTGTAACAAAAGGACTGAATGACTAACTGTTAGTAGGTAAAGTCGGATCATCGATCTTCATTAAAATTGGGTAGACATAATGTCTTGCTAGAGACCAATTATGTCTTGTAGTCCTAAAAGAATGTTTAAGAGCTACTACCAATTTTAAGTGAACCTACAGGGTCACACACAAAGAATGAATAGAATGGATCTTTGATAATCGTATTGGGAATTGATTAATTACTTATTTGTCGATTTTAATTAGATTAAAATTAACAAATAAATAAATTCGGATAATAAGGATATATATGTCTTTTTACATAAACCCTAATTTGTTTAGGGTAATTTAAAGAGACATAACCCTTATATATATCAGGGTAATTTAAAGAGACATAACCCTTATATATTTCAGGGTAGTTTAAAGAGACATAACCCTTATATTTATCACTATATATATTCTCCACTAGGTTCATTTTTTTTCGATCATAAGAAATTTCATAACCTAGAAAGAGAGTGTGAGGGATTCCCAAAGGTCGAAACTTTTCGACGTGCTAGCACACACGAAGATCCAACTCATTCGTGTGGATACCAGTAGAGGGAGTTGGTGTAATCAGCATCTCCTTTGATCCCATCATCAAGACAAAAAGGTACAATTGACCACATCATCAAGAAAAAAAGGTACAACACGATTCCCTTTTCTTTCTGATTTAATTGGAGCGCTTGTATCCGATTGGGAATTAAAAAAAAAAAACGATTTTCCGCTGCATGATTCAGATTTGGATCAAAAATTCCCAACAGACATGACCTCACCCATTTATGTTGGTTATTCAACTGTATGATCGCCTTCCAAGGAAGAATCCGAGTAACATGTCTAGTGAAGATATCTTCCTCGATGCACTACTATAAGACCATTAGATGTCGGCTATTTGGTTGTGCAATGCTTCCGACACATGCTCAAGAGAAACAATGTTCACCTTGATATTAAGTGTGGTGGACTATTATGTTTAGCGTACCTTTGGAGCCGTGACAAGGTATGTTAATTAAATCTATTAAAGTTGATATTTGTTCACAAAGATGGGAAGATCAAGAATAAAAAGTCATTGTTAGTTCTATTCTCTCTAAGGTTTCGACCATTTAAAGAAAGAAATGGAGAAAATGAGTTTTAAAACTTTGAACAAGATTTAACCTTATCTCATGTCGAGCTTAAGGTGTTATAAGACTCCATTTACACGTAAGTTTATCCTTAGGGTTTATAATGTATGGTTTGTACGAACTTGTTAGTTTTTCCTTATTTTGATTACCATTGCATCTACCCTCCTCATAAGGCTACTTAGATGATCATTTAGAGGATGAAAAGACTTGGAAACTAACAAGCATGGTCCATATAGCTCATGACATGGAGGAAAAAGGAAAGAAAAACTTTTCCTTTTGGTCTTATTGAATCATAAGAGTTTTAGCTAGCTTTATATTAAGGGTCTTGATGTTATGCCCTTGCTTTATTTGCTTTTTCTACTCAAACTCTTCAGGAGAATTTCTAAGATATTTAAAACAAGAAACAAGGTTAAAAATAGACATGTTGAGCATCATAGGCTTACGATTTTAAAGAAAAAAAAATGGATAAGTTTCTTTTTAGAGCTCCTAAAGTCGTTATTTAGCTTAATGCCAAGGAATACGGTATCCTATCCTTGTTTAATTGCTAAAGCCCTTATACTTATCATGGAACTTCTCAGATCAAAGAACTAAAACTTGAAGCTACTCATATGGGTCTTCAAGTTCAAGACAAAGAGAGGCTGAGAAGAAAACACAACTTTTCTTGCTTTGATCATCTTTAAAGTGTTGAAACAAGTGAGCTAAAAGTAAAAATAAGATTTCACACCCCTTTAGTGCCATCCTAATTTTTAACACAAGTGAAAAGAAGGGGGAAGAAGTCTTATTTCATATTTTCCCTTTACTAAAAAAAATGAGCTATTAGCTACAATTGTAACAATCTTTGAATAAAGGAAAAATGAAGCTCAAACACCTAGTGATTTCGTATGAGTTTCAAACAAGAATGGAAAAGAGGATGATGCTTTATTAAGTTGAAGCCATACTTGCACTAAAAGTTAAGACTAAGAACTTATGTTTTATGACAAGTTTTCTTAGACAAAACTTTATGCCATGGATGGTAATGAAACTCATTTCACCGTACTTCCATTTCAACCATCTTTGCTCCAAGTATGATGGTTTCTGTCACGCCCCAGAGGGTATTCTAAACGTGGCAGTCTGCCGCATATAATATTAAAGCTAATGAATGACAAACCGTAGTCATGCAGGAGCTTCGATATCATATGCAAGGCGTGCTTCCAAGATAGTAGGAGACTCATAGGGGTATTACGTTTAAATAGATAGCAAAAGCAAGCATGAACTTAAATAAATAATCATAAGATCTTCATTTCATCATAAATTCGTACATCATCTTAGGGGCATTTCTTCGCCTTAAAGTCTTTAATAAAAAATACTATTATCAAAATAAACATATCTACTACATAAGTCTACTATAGAGATTTTTCCTAGAAGTCTAAAGACTAAAAGTACATAAACTTCCTCCAAAAACTCCTAGTAGTTTATACTCGTACCTGACATACGGGGCTCCTCGGGGCCAACCATAGATAATCATACTGTAATAGAAAACTATAAGGGTATAAGCATGACTAGCTTAGTGAGATAATTCCAACTACAAGACATTTTCGAAAATCACTCAAGTATTTAATCAAAGCATATGAAAATGTACCAATCATATGAACATGTAAGATACACATGATTAACCGGAAATCAAGTGTAGCATGGATTTAATGCCCTCCATGACAAGGGTTGGGAGGTTACAGGCCCATACGACCATCAATATCTGCAGATTTACCGGCTCCTGCTTGCCCTGTAGATTTTCCGGCTCCTACTAGCCATCATGTAGACTTACCGGCTCCTATTAGCCATCATGTAGACTGACCGGCCACCACTACCCTTTCCTCGTTTCCCACACGAAGAAAAGTAGTGAACAAATGTGATTCATGTATATGATATGCATGAGTAATTTCAATTTAACATTTGGCCATATAAGTTGAGTTCATATTAAAAGTGATCAACCATAATTTCATCATATCAATGCATAAATCACACTTTATTTAACATATCGTCTTTCGATATACTTAATCTTCATTCAACAATTATTTCATAACAATGGTTCATTTATCTTTTCCTAGTTTCCTAGTGCTACTAATTACAAGCACAAACAAGGAAATGAACTTTAGGAAAAGAATTAACTCACTCCATATCGGTAGATCTAATCGAAGTAGTCCTCCGGATAAACGATCTCGGGTCCCTCGTCACCTAGACAAGATGAAATACCCAAAATAAGTCTTTCATAAGACTTCTATTCTTGAAGATTCTAATCTTTCCTTAAAATCGCGGTAAAATTGTATAAGGGGAAATTCCAACTTAAAATGGCCATAACTTGCTCATTTTAACTCGGAATTTCGCGTATAATATACTGTTTTCTACCTACTCAAAAGATCTACGTATTTATAAGCTTATTTTCATAAAACTAGGTCGTTTGGGTTCCGAAAAGATAGCGACCAGATTTGCCACGAATTTATAAAACTTGTTTTCCTTCTTTGTAAACAAAGCTCTCATGAAAAGATAAATACTTTAAGTAATTTGTAAACTTTTTGGAAGGTATATTCATATATATAATGATTCATAATAGATGAATGAAGTAAATGAAGTTGTCTCACTTTTAAAGTAAGGTTTAAAAAGACTTTGAACTTGAGATTCTATTGATTATTTATTCTACTTTTGAAAGATCTTGAGTTATTGAGATGAATGTTCTTTTTCTAAATGTGATCTCTTGTAGTTTCTTTAAATTCTCAAGGTATGATTTTATTATCAAAACTTGGTTTTTAAAGAGTAATAAAATGACAATTGTTGTAAAGAATATTTCTTGAGGAAAAATAAGTTTCCATAAAACCTTTTGTTATGAAAAATCATTTCCAAATATGCTCTTGATTTTCCAATAAAATCTATTTCCTACATTTATGTAAAATGAACCTTTAGTTTTTAAAGAAACATTTCTTTAAATTTTTTGTTGAGACAAAAGCATTATGTTCATGCATGAATATGAATCATAAGCTATGAAAATATGAAAAGAACATAATAACTTAAATGAATAATCATATAAAGGAATAATTCAAGTATTGGGACCTTAGCTTCATCAAGGTACCCCGGGACTAAGAAAAGACTAGTCCCGAAAAGAAAAAGAATTATTTTGACTTGATGAGGACAAGTCTAAGATTAGAATGACTAGTCTTAAAAACAACTTTGAAATAAATAAATTGCATTGAAGTAAATAAATTGCATGAAAGATAAATAAATTGCAAGACAATGAGCTTATATGCTCTAAATAATATATATAGATATATAGATATGTTAGATAGTAATGAACATAAAAGAAATATAAATGGACATAGAGGAATTATGATTATGAACAAAAACAAAGCATGAACCTAATGTTTTTTCTTAACCTTCGTGGTTTTAGAAAACACATACTAAGCTCATACTAAGTAGATGAACAAAGAAATCTTGAGAAAACTCTTACCTAAAGGAAGCTAAACTAAGAAGACTTCTTGAAAGAACTCTTGAGAGAAATTTGAGAGAAATTTTAGTAGAGTAACTTTAGAGAAGAAGAGTGTGAAAGAAGTGAAGGTATAATGGGGTATTTATAGGAAAATGTGAGAGATAATTTGTGTTAATTAAATAATTGGAAAATGAAACAAATTGAGCATAGAGAGAGGGGGCCGGCGCCATTTTGTGTGTATGGGGGGGAGAGAAATTTATTTTTTTGTTATTTTGTAAATTAAAAGTAAGAAATGAAAGATATGAAGTTGTATTGGAAATGAAAATGTGTAAGAGATAGGTGTATGGCTTGTAAGAATAGGTTGTAAGAAAAATAGAGATAGATGAATAGTGTAGAATAGTAGAAAATAGTGTAATGTAAAAGTAAACATGACAATTTAATGCCGGTAGTAAGAAAATACGCATATAAAAGCGATATCTGATATTTCTAGTTACCAAAAATTACGAATTTGATATTTTTGGAAATCTTATATTTTTACGAGTCTAACGGTATATTCGGAATAATTTTCCTATTCCGGACTTCCGGACACGTTTTTCAAGAATCATGTCCGATCGGGTTCAAAGGACACTCGAAATTCTTCAATTTGATATTTTTACGCAACCTATAACTATTACGAACCATTAAGGCAAACTTTTCCAACTTCGTTTTCTAGGGCTAGAGAAAATGGCAATGCCGGAGTTAGGCGGTTACGATAAACTAGGGTTTTGGTTGACTTAAGAATCCGTTTGACCATCTGATTAGGGTTTAGGTCTTTAATTTGGAACCGAAAGTTCGGGGACTTACAGTTTCAATATAGTGAAATGCTTCCTTCCATAGAGCATTTTGGCATATGATGAAACAAAAGGAAGTGAAAAACATCCATGCTAGTGCAAGAGAAGTTAGTGTCAGTGAAGTTAGGGTTAGTGCGCTTTAGGCTATAATATATACATATATGTCATGCTATTGCTAGAGAAGTTAATGTTTGAGCTCTATGCTCTATTATATATTTACACACACACTATACACCCACACACACACACACATCAAAACATAAACTAAAGTATGAAACCACCCATTTTCTCTCCCTAACTTATGCATTATAGGGAAAAGAATGAGGAAATGACACGTTGGTTCATACATTTGACATTGCATGGTATGGAGGCATGTAGGTGGAGTATATTTATCTTAAGAAATAATGTGTATGAGAGATTAAGAGGGAGGGAGGAAAAGCCGAGAGTGAAGGGAGAGGAGAGAGATTGATATTGGGGGGGGGGGGGGGAGGGAGAGAGGGAGAGAGAGAATAGCTCCTTGAGGGAAAAGAAAGGAGCGAAACTTAAAGGAACTTTTGTGGATAAATCAAAGGTGGGTTTTGTGAGTGGAAAGGGATATTTATAGAATAATACTTGAAATAAAAAAAGTGAGAGCGAAAGAGAGGGAAAAGGGAGGCGTGCTTGGCTCCTTCTAAAGGAAGGAAGGACGAGAAAGAAGAAAGAGAGAAAGAAGAAAAAAGGAAGGAAAATGGAGAAAAAGAAATTGATTTGATTCTTCCATGGGAATCGCAAGAAAGGTACATGTAGATAGTAGAAGTAGGCTTAAAAAAGGACAACTATAGGTGTACTTGATGTATACTTGACACAAAGTACATTTGATATGACAAGTGCATAGGGAAGGTAAGATAGTAGGTATAGGTTTGCATGAGTAGTGTGGCTAAGTGATATAAAATAGATTGATGTGAATGGTAGTGAATATATTGGAAGTCACAAATATTTTATTGGTAGAGAGATCGGATACGTGATATGTTTGGTTATCTAATGAAGTTCTAATTTAGAAAGTCGATATGATATAGAAAATTATTTTATATTATTTAAATTAAATACTATTTTAATATTTTTCCTTGAGTTGCGACTAATGAATGGGTACACAAATTATCTCTATAGGGTTTCCATGTCGGATGGTTTATCAGATTTTCAATTCGTTTATGTAGGAGTATGTTTTCTAGGTGATCAATCTTTAGGATTTCGAGTCTAACCTCATCCGTATGATATTTTAGGGTTATGATATTTGTTTAGTCATGTTTAGGGATTTTAGGGTTTGTGATGATTCGACACGGTTTAAAGTTTCAGTTCCAATGCGAAATCTAGGGCTTGAGTTAAACTTACCAAAAATTATTCTAGAGGTTTACAAAGCTTTTCTTAGAACACCTAATACATGTTCTACATAATAGATTCTCAATTGTTGATGATCTAACTAATGACTTTTTCTTGATTTATCATAAGACCTAATCATGATTTCAAAATTAAAACTTGATTATAAACCCATCTAGCTAATGAAAGTCTTGCACATGTTGCTTGGAGGTGATATGTGCGGTAGAACAACCACGCCCTTAAGCACTCAAGGACGAGGATGTTTCATGACATCCTAAAGAGGTTTCAGTTTAGGTTCGATCCTAAAAACAACGAACATTACATATGTGGTGGTCAAGGACAACCACAATAGCAATAAGGAAAGGGAGATGAGGATGAGCCGAACTTGAGCCTCAACTTAGATTATTATGACTTACCATGGCATCCAATAAAGGAAGAGGGGCATATGCAAGCATAAGCACAACATCAACCGGAGCCAAAGGGTTTGATTTGTAACAAATGATGCAACAGTTGGAGCTTAATGGTAAGATACAATAAGAACAAGGGCAAATTCATTCTAAATTTTACAAAATGCTCCAAACTTAGCACCATATGATCCAACATTAGAACCAAATGCTCTAATCTCTCAATTCCTACGTTGACCAAATTGCCAAATACCACAATGACATTTTCTTGCTAGGTAAGCTATCAATTAGGGGTTATCTTCCACCACCACTATCATATCATCTCTTTAATGGTGTTGGTGGTCAACAAGGCGGCTAACCGTCTCACTCACCCGAATTTTCAAAATAAACTAATTAGTAATTATGTATTTTTTTTTTCCAAATTCTTGTACAACTGTCAATGTATCTTCTTATTAATTAGTGGACTAATAAATTACGCTTTATTTCTTGATTTAGTCCCAATTGATATTAAATGCACAATTTATTTGTTATTTTTAAGCTAATTTTCATAATTTAAAATCTGATAACCACTGAAAATATACATGAGTAGAAAAAAATTAAAAAATTAGACAAACCATGTGCAATTGAACCAATTACTGTTATGTGGAGGCATATAACATGACATACAAATAAATAGGCTGGCAATAGGCTGGCATGTTATGATATGTAATGAGAAAAAAAAAAAAAAAAAACATGTGAGGTACATGAGCACAAATGGATACGATATATAAAACCATACGGCATGTAAAACACGAAATTTAACACGTACGCAGCACGGCACGCCATGCGAACTTACTCCTAGCCCTTCAATTGACGTTCAAGTTATCATACCGAAAAATGGATTCACGTTTAATAATATATTACTTTGTATTTACGTTATTACTGCAAACTCTTTCTTATCACTTACGCACGCTCACTTTCGCATTCCTATTTGGGGAAAGAAACAATATATTTTATATTTGCAACAACGTGTTAACACCAATTTGATATGTTTTATGGTTATTATTGCATTTTTGGCTTACTTTCTATGGTGGAAAAAATGCGGTTTGCCCCACATCAACAAGGTACACATCGAGGATTATGCCTTGTGTCCACTAGAAAAGCACTCAAGTTAATTGGAACCAAAGACACAAATTTCACTAATTAATTCCCTTTTTTTTTTTTTTAATCAAAAGGACATACACACGCAAACTTCAATGGGAAACGCAAGCTTATGTTGAACACGCTTCCTCGCCATCAAGTGGCTTAAATCATACTATAAAAGATCAAAGATTAGCAGCCAGATTCATAATCTAAAAATTGAAACTATCATCTTGACTAATAAGATGTCTCGTTATCATTATTAAATACGTTATTTGGAAGATGTAGTAGGGGCCGTGTATCAAATTGTTGCGGCATGATTCACAAAGCTCGCTTAAATTACAGTTAAGGGTTTATTAAGTTTTGCAAAGGAACGTTTTTCGGATCTTTTCCCATACTTGCTTTAATTAGAACGTTAATACAGTGTTAAAATATTATTGTGATGGTCTTTAGATGTTGCAAATGTTGACGTCTTCTAGCGGGCAATAGAAAGCAACAATAGTGGTCAGCCATTAACGGTGGTAGTTAATAATAACCATAGAAGGTGCAAACCAATGGAAGAAAAAAGAAAAATTATAATCATAAAGGATTTCCTCTTATTGAAAATAGAATTTGTTTTTTTTACTTTAATTAATTTTTTTTTTTGTGATGATTTGCCATGAATTGCTTATTTTTATATGCTATTTTCTTTACTTACCATTAAAAGCTACTAATAATTACAATCCTTGATATTATTATGACCTCGAAACAAAGGCGCACTGGAAGCTTGTAGTTGCCTTTCATCGTTAATCATACCATTGATAAGGACGTTCCAGGAATCGACCAAACAGGCAAAAATTTGATAAACCAAAAGTTTTAGATTATATCAAATATTAAAAAAAATTCATTTGAGATAAATCAAATAAAATTAAATTTGGGTGAAAAAAATGATTTTCCAGAAAAACAAGTGCACCATAAATTAATCTTGCATGACTAGTCTACAATCAATGAATGAATGATAGAAGTAGAGAGAAAACAAAGAAACATCCAGCAAAAGAACTCCTAAAAAAGGAGTGATTTTCTTGGAATAAACAAGAACTGAGGAACTTAACAGATCCTCCCATAGAGGTTTAACAAAAAAAAATTATCATTGATTCATCAAGGGGAATGGGCTAAGATCCATGGATTAAGGTAGTGTACTAATACCTTTATTTGGTTAAACGAAAACTAGTGTAAATCATAGCCCTATATTTAGGTGGTCTTAGTGAGATGGACTTGATGGATTCACTATTTGATTATAACATATCCATAGCCCTTAGTTGTGGTCATCTCAAATGAACTTGATAGATGTTGTTTCATGGTGGTTAAGTTTAAATGGGTCGTAATGGTTTCATAACTCTATATTTGTAGTCTATATTGACTTGATAAAACAAGCTACTTGAGTGTGAAGAAGGCTGCCTTCTATAAAAGACTTGAATTGTCTTTCTAGAGCAATCATGAGAACCAAGATCTGCGCATGACCATTAAAAGCGCTTAAAGTAAAATATTGTGAAACAACAAGACTTAAAAGAATAATGTGTTGTAGGGGTCTTAATCCAAGTTCTTGAAGTTCATGAATAATTCACTTCATTAACTGAGTTGTTGCCTTAGTTCACTATGCATTTATTCAATCAATGATATTAATGCTTAATTATATGTCTCTTCCTTTGCCCAAAATTTTATTTTTTTCCTTTCTTTTCTTTAACAAGCCATTTGTGGGAGATTGTGAGAAAATGGCTTGATGAAGTTTTTCATTTCCTTCTCTCATTAGTTTACTTGCACATTGGATATTGTCAATTTGATCTTGTATCTTTATTGAGAATGATTTACTATGGACTAAGTGTGTTTAGTAAAATGTTTTGGAAATGAGACGGCGTGTGCATGCAACCTCTTCAGCCTGCTAGGTCTCATTTATCTACCTTATTCTTTATCTTTATGTACTCTTGTTTTTAAATTTTGACTTTCAAATTCCATAACCAAAATTTGTTTCCAATTCTATAACTAAAATTTAATTTTCCTAAAATTGAAATTTCCATTATTTTTTAAAATTGAAAAATTTATTCTTTGAAATAGTAAAAAATTCGGTTATTGAAAAAATTGGACATTTGGACATTTTCGAGCTCTCTGGTATTATGATTTTCTAAGAAAAATTTTCAATTCAATTACACTAGTTTTTTCTTTTTTTTTTTTTTTTTTTTTTTAGGCAATTGTAATCTCGTTGTTCCAAGCTTCTATCACATATGCAAGTGTTAAAAACTGACTGTGTTAACCTTAGAAGTGGATGACATTAGTTGATTTGCACTTTGGTCGTAATATAAAAATAAATAAATTATAATGAAGGGCAAAAATATCATTTGTAGATTAATGAGAGGGTTTTATGGTCCACCCTAATATATATATATATATATATATATTTATGTCAAATGACGGACATGTGATTAAGGATAAGAAGACACAGTCGTACACCACCTTATAGGCCGCCACCTTAGCTTTTATGCCACTAGCCTTGAAGCTTATGCTATAGGCGTTGGTAGCTGGCTTTCTTGGCCACAGTTTTGTCCGTTAAGTTTTAAGTTGCCAGTGCAGGTTCTAGGCCACTAGCCTTCTTTCTTACATCGCCAGCCTTTATGCCAATCTTCATAAACTGAATTTGTAAAGATTTTCAATTTCTATATATATCCTAGCCTATCGTCTCTTTTCTCAAAACCTATCCTAAGCTATAGAAAACCGTGAGAGATCTCTCTAACCTGTGATCTTTGTTTCGAGGGAGATCAATATTGAAGAATATTGAAGAACTAGATAAGTTGGTTATTTTCAATTCTTTAATGATCTAAAAGAATGATCTCTTCCTAAAGTCTTCTTTTTTTCAAAGGGTTAATTTGGAGGAGTTTTAGAGAAACCCTTAGTTTCTTGTTAGTGATTTTGTGTTCTACAATCAAGGAGGAAGAAGAATCAAGAAATAGGTAAGTTGATCCTTTTTAATCCTTTTGACAATCTAAAAGTATAGTCTTTTCTGAATTTCTTGTTGATGTTGAAAAAAGTCAAAATTTTAGGAGAAAACCCTGAGTTTGGTGTTTGTAGATTCTATGGTTTTATAATTAAAAGGAGAAAAAGTATGTATGGATCTAAGGATTGTAATGCTTTTGAGTTTAAGGTTTAGATGATAATAAAAGTATGATTATTTTGTGAAAACGAGTTTTGAGATAGTTTTGCTTATGCTGTAAGTGTTTTGGTGAAATTATGTTTTTGTTTTAAGAGTTGTTATAGGTACAACCTTACCTTACTAATTGTCTATGATTGTAGGCTTAGTATTTGTAACCTGGCTTAATGCTATTCGGTTCTAAATTGATTTTCTGCTTGTTTTTGGCTGGGTCTACTAAACTAAATGTACCGTGTTACTAAGACGGCGCCCTGATAATCTATGTGTGACGTTGTCTCTAGTCGAGTTGTGCACAGAGATGATTCAGGTAGTTTAGGAGTGGTACGAGTATAATATCCATGATGTGTTGAGCGTACCCAACACCATTATAAATGTATCAAAGTATTTTGTATACAATTTTTTTTTTTCATGGAGTCATGAGTTACTCTAGGTTTAGCATGGGTTGCAAATGATTCTAAACTATGTTATATGCCAAGCTAATTAAAATAATAACCTGTATTTGTTGCATAATTTATTAGATTGCATGTGAAATTTATATTATGCTTGTCCATACGTATGTGTTTGTGATTTGGTATACTGGACTTGTGAACTCGTTCTCTTCTATTTTTCACGAACAGGTAATGATCTAGTAGTTTTTTATTTATCGGGCTATGGTGTATATATAGATTTTGGAGATGATGATAGTTGAGCTGACTTTCCTGCCGATTATTAGATATATTGGTTTGAAGATAGACAAAGTTGACGATCCTCCGAAGTTTTATATGTTTTCATGATTTTGAAAAATGTTTTATGAGACCTTTCACTAGGATGTTTTTAAGTTTATATTAAGTTGATTTTTGGTTTATACTAACTAAGTTGTTTAGAAGTTTTATTATTATTTCTTAGTGTTTTTAAAATTACCATTATATGTGAGATTTGATATTATATGGATTTTATCTTTGTGAATTAGTGGAATAATAGCCTTAGTGTATCCATCTTAAATGAAGACACGTGGTGGGCTGAAAACACCTTTAGTTTAGAGCGTTACATTGGTCATATCGGAACCTATTTTGAAAGCAGTGGCTCATCCATGGCGCATTCAAAGCAATGGCTCATCCATGATGCAGTTAATCCATAAGTTCTTTTTTTTTTTTTTTTTTGTTTTACAATGAACAATAAGAAGAATAATCAATATTCAATTTAAGTTATAGAGAGTTTAGAAGCAGCCAATATGTGGAAACAAAAACAGTGTGAAATGTAAGAAATGCTTTGGATCAAAGATGTCTCAGTATATTGATTGCTTCCAGAGACTCCATCATACTTCCTTCTACCGACTCAACTTGTGATGATCCGACAAGTCCATTTCGCAAGAAAAAACGCTTGAAATCACAAATTGAATCTTCATTCTATGATTTTTAATAAGCAAAACCCCTATGATGTTGCTCTTCCATGTATTGATTACTTTCTGTCTCAACAAATCAATCTAGATTCCGTAGAAATTATATGTAGGCAAGCCAACCTTCCTCTGCACCCGCATGTCTCAAACACCCCGAGTTCTCCCACACCAAAATCATCCCGAGACATGCGAAGCTTACAAGCATACTTCTTTCCGACTGTGCCATCTGATATGGAGAACGATGGAGATGATAATGTCCCCCTCATGCAAAATGCGTCTTCTGCTGAGCCTAACCAGATGAGGGTTTGGACTATTGTTTAAAAAAAGAAAAAAAAAAGTTCCCCGACTATCCAAATGCTATGGTAAGATGCTTTTATCATCAAACTCTACGGTCTCTTACTTATCAAGTTTAAACAAATTTTAAACTTTGCTTTCGACTTCCGTATGCAAGGATCGGGTCTGCGTTATACTATTGCTTTACAAATCAATAAGATTATGTTTGGAATTTATTAAATTTTAAATTTCTAAACTGAACAATTCATGTGTAAGACACAAACAATGTATAAATATAAGTGCAGAAGCCTATTTAAAATCCTAGTTATGGAAGATGCACAAAACCTAGAGTTATGAAAGATGCGCAACACCTTAAATTGGATGGGTGGTCATCCAAGTCAATATGAAGCTTTATAAATTTGATCTCTATTTTTTCTCTCTAATGATGTCATGTTATAATAAGTATGGCTTGAAGACCACGGCAATATATATATATATATATATTTCTTATGATATATTAAAGTCCATAATATTATTAAATCACTTTATTTGAACATTATGACAATCTTATCTAAAATTATTTTATTAATACAAATAGGCTATCAATTTCAATTTAACCCATCATAAAACTGCAAATAATATAGCTAGCCACCATACTTGATATGATGTATTCAAGTTCACAACCTTATTAGATCACCTTATTCGAACATTACACCTTATGATAGTCTTTTTATACAATTATTTTACTAATACATATAAGGCCATACTGTTTATTGAAAAATAAACCCAACAATCTCCCATTTGTACTCTATGTGGGTGACTTTGTAATTGTACATATGCTATAATTGACCCTATCAATGATCATGTCCATTAGTATAATTAAATGACATGGTTCAAGTATGCATATATAGTGTGGAATTCACATATAATGTGGTATAACATGCTTATTTCCAATTGGGCCAACATTATACCTTAGTTAAATCAACCTTATATAAGATCAAAAATAAATTCAACCTAAAACCTTATAACTAAAAAATAACCTTATGACCGAAATTTAACCTTAACTGTTTAATGGTTTGTAAAAAATATAAGATGCCTATAATAATGAGCACTATAAACTCCCATTAAAACTATACATCATAACAATACGTAACACCCATACAGCTAACATGCTCGTGAAAGACCTTGGGTAGTAAGCCTTTAGTAAGAAAATCTATAGCCATGGAGATTGTCCCTACATGCTTTATGGACATTTTATCATTCTAAACTTTTTCTTCACAACTAGGAACTTGATGTCAATATTCTTTTACTTAATCAAGCTCTTGATTTTATTGGAACATCGCACTGCTGACTTAATGTCATAATATATTCTTAAATCTTAGCAACCTTTCAACATTACTTATAATACGCAATCTAGTAACAAAATTCCATAATTATATTTCATGATTAATTTCTTCATAACATGATATAAATTTTGTTACCATAATGGAGGAATTTATGAATGTATGCATTATATTTTTCCAAGAAACCACTACTCCAGCAAGTGGTCCTAGTGTAGGTTTCCTTTTATCTTGACATCTAGCGACATCAGAATCAAAGTAAACAATGATCTTTAAATTGTCCAATTTCCTATATGTAAGTATATAATGTTTTACACTTTGTAATTAGGCTGGTTGTTTTGGCTAGTTTCTAATGATCCAATCTTAGATTGCTCAAATATGTCCACAGCATCCTAATAATGGGATGTATACATACCTGAGCATATATGAGACTTCTTATGGCTAAAACATAAGTGATCCTTTCCATTCTTTACTATCAAGACATTATTAGGACATTGACATAAAGTGAATTTATCTCTTTAGCTACGAGGGTGTCTCCTAGTTTATAGTTCTGGACGTGAAACCATTTAAGTGCCTTCTCAATGTAGCTCTTTTGTGCCAATCTTGATGTGTGTGGCTTTCAAATACAAAAAAGCTTCACCAATATCCTTCCTTTCGAAATTCCTTGACAAAAGTTTCTTGGTTTCATGTCGTAAGCTCATATCTTTGTGACAAACAATATGTCACCTACATACAATACCAAGAAAATAAATTTTCTCCCACTAAAACTAAGGTATACACAATCATTAGCAACATTAGTCTCAAAAGCAGATGAAACAATAATTTAATAAAGTTGGTAAAATCATTAGTGAGATGCTTGCTTGATTCCATAGATGGATTTCTTTTATTATTGCAACATTTGCTCTAAATATCCTGATTCAAAGTTTTCTAGTTGCATGGTTTCTATCATGGTTCAAAAGACATGAAGAAGAAGCTTTAAAAAATTTATAAAATGAAAGGTCATGTGTTAAATTCAACTGCGATCATTACCACTTTAGGCAACCATACTTACCAACGTAGCATAGAAAATGTTAGGTTGTATTCTTAGAGATTGTTAGCATCTATAGTGGTCACTTTTAATCTATCATCTAGCTAGAAAAGAAAAAATAGCAAGACATAATATAAAATATTCACATTCTAAACTAGGTTTAAGACTCCTTATATACATGTTCTCAAGCAAATTCCAAAGGATAAGTTTAAATGCAAGAATTTAAATTAGATTTTGCTTCACCAAGTCCTTATAATATTATTTCTTAAATACAAACTCAATAGGTTCTTTATTGAGCATACTTGTACTGTCAAATTTACTAATGTATATAAATGTCGTGTCAAAAACTTCAAACCAAACAACAGAATCTCTTCGCAAGCCATTAGCAAGCCAGATTTGCATTAAGTTCAAAAATCATTTAAAAAAAACTAACTTAATGAATTCTCAATCGAGTGATAGAAGGTTTTACCACTCTATCTCTAGATGTTCTAAGCAACCTCATTAATAGCTTAGATCAATTTTAAAGAATGATTTCTTAATATTCAGTTGAAATCAACATGAATTTACATAGTGCATGTATATAAACCCGCAAAATTAAGTTCAAGTTATTAACAAAAAGTGCCCAACAATATTCAATTAATGCACAAATAAAATAACATAAGTCAGGTCTTGGATCTATAAAACCTAAGTTTAAACAATTACTATCACCTATTAAAGCTTAGATTCTTGCAAACAAACTCGAATTAATTAATTAAAGTTGCCCAAAGAAGTTGAATCTCTAATGAAGTAGAGCTTCTCTTACTAGAAACTCTCTCTAATCCATTAGAATATTTATATGCCATACTATTGATATTATGTACAATTTTTTTACAATCTTATACATGGTATTTCGTACCCTATTTATAGAATTGAGCATGAAAATTGTGAAGATTTTGTTGCTGACGTGGTAGATTCAAAATAACAAACTTTGTTAGAAGTGCATGCACATGCGTCAGGGGTTGAATCACGGGTAGACTTGTGGCCTTGAGTGTAGATGCAGTTGGTCATGTACCTTCTTTTACTTGGATTGCGACCTTTGTTCAGTTTCAACCATAGTCTCTAATCACGGGCATGGCCTAGGCATGACTAAATCTTTGCTTATCTTCAATTATCCTCGTCTCAAATCACAGGAGGCATGGTTGCAATTTCACTTGCTTGTTTTTGCTGCTTTTGCTCCAATATTCGATCAAATCACTTTGTTTCTTTCTTTTATGCTTAATGGAGTTGAAAAACAACAATTAACAATAATAACCCAAATTTATAGAATTTTGTAAAATAATAACCAAACTAAGTGTCAATTCCCTTAACTTGAATAGAGTAAAATCACATATAAATTCCCCCACACTTAAGCTTTTGCTTGTCTTCAAGCAAACATCAATCGAACAAAACAAGGGTAAAAGCAAAGCTTCTTGGATAGGAAAATAAATCATGAATGGTACTTGACCAAATCAAGCTTCAAGATTCTCCTTCAATTAAGCTCAATAACATAACTTATCCTTTTAAATCACCAAGTAACCTCAACAATCTATTGCATATGTTACTCCATTCAATCTCATTAAATCATGTGGGAAGGTTACTTTTGTTAGAATCACAAAACTAATCCAAGTAGATAAGTGTTTACCCTCATTGTTTAAGTTAGAATCAAAAGCAAAAATTATCTAAAAGATCAAACAAAGTAAGAAAGACTTAATCAACTTTATCCCCTCACATTAAAAAGTATAGACTCCTTTGGTCACTTGTCTAAAAATAATCTTCCTAAGTAAAGGCATAGACATCAACTTATCCCCTGAATCTTTCTCTTATTTGTGCTTTCAATCATTGTGTCTCTCTCTCTCTCTCTCTCTCTCTCTCTCTCTCTCTCACTCACTCACTCACTCACTCAGATAACATGGTTGATAGAGGGATGAATGATTGATGTTTTGAGGGACCAAGAGATACCCAGATCAACTGGCTTTTTGAGCACATTCATTTAATTTGAATCGATAAGTTATTATTAAAGGAGTCAAAACTTGCTCTTCTTAGGGACCAAGACCCACTTATATTAACAACCATTTTTTTCTCTTTGTTTCTCTTTCCTTCAAGATCTAATTAATAGAGGAATCAAGCCTTGCTCTTCTTAGGGACCAAGTTCAGCTCATATTAACTAAACATAATTTTTTATGTTTTATCTAAATTGGTAGAGGAGTCAAGTAATTGCTATTTTGAGGGACCAACCTCTACCCATACTAACTTAAACTCATGATGTTTTTATTTAATTCATTTTATTGAATTTAGCAAAATGAAAATTCATCAAGTTACAAATATCATTTGAACCTTCAAAGGGAACTATGAAGCTCTCAAAGTGACTAAGTTGAAGAATATAATAGACATTGAAGCTTAAAAATAAATTAACTCTTACTGGGGACCTTAAGTTAATTCCAACTCCAAATTCTTAGGTTAAATAACAAGTAAGGCTACTCCAAATTGATTTCATAAGGTGATTCTATCAAGGTAAAGTTAACTCAAATGTAAGATGATGTTGTTTAATATTAAGCTCATAAGTTGCATGGTGATTTTGAAAAAAAATTTCTTATATTTTGTATCATTTCATTATTATCCTATAAGTATAGAAGAAAATTTGATCAAATTTGATCAAAGTTACTCTATTGAAATTGATAAACCAAGTTTTGAATTAATCTTGCGTAACCCTTCCCCTACAGTTAAGATAGACATTGTCTTTAATGTCTAACAGTTAAAAAACAAGCATGAAATTCAACAATTTTAAGCATAAAGCAAGATTAAAAACTTCTCTATTTAAAATCATGGAATGAGTTCTTTGAGAATCGCAACCTTCTTTTGTTTCCTCTGATTGACATTGTTTAAATTTAATCAAAATAGCACAAGTGATGTTAGTGTGAACTGCGGGTGCCAGTAGCACTGTAGTTAAGGCTATGAAATCCATGAAAACAATGTTAAGCAAATTATGACCATGATTATAAGTGCAACTCCAATCTTAAACCAAAACTGTCGATGTTAAGAATACAAACCACAAGCACGGTTTAAGTGTCATTGTAAACCCTTTAATTTTGCATAACCTAATTG
The DNA here is from genome assembly GCA_024138025.1 of Combretum micranthum. NCBI lineage: Eukaryota > Viridiplantae > Streptophyta > Magnoliopsida > Myrtales > Combretaceae > Combretum > Combretum micranthum. Next base: position 335,848 of record JAMXBD010000771.1, on the reverse strand, counting down.
CGATAACTAGCAAGATATGATATAAAATCTTGAAAAGCTTTGAGAAAAGTTGCAAAGATTACTTCCTATTTTTCACGATTTAAGAATATTAAAATATAAATAATTTAATTATAGTTTAAAGAATTAGAATTGTCATCAACAAAATTTCCCTTAACTCTTTGTAATCAATGAGCGATAATAAATCAAAGAATTAATAAAGCAATTATTAAGGCCCTAGTAAATTTAAAAGAGCTATCAATCAATTTTAAAAAATAATTACAAAAACAATAAAGATGCCTCGAAAGTTTTTGAATAAGAATAGCATAATTAATCAGTAAGCAAAACATTAACTTCAACAAATAAAGATAAATGTATGTCTATATGATCAAACACATAGAATTAAAATAACATCTAACGATTAAATTTCCAAAATAATCACAAATAAATATTTTTTGAACTTATAATTAAATCGTAACTCCTTATAGAAGCTATTCATAAGAGAAGTAGCCTGCTAAGGAAGTAACTTTTAAAGAAGAGGCCTCTTGAAGAAGCTAATAACACTACCTCCTTTAGCAAGCAATACCCCATGGACGTCACTCAAATCATGTAAATGATTTATTACATATGAAAATATTCAAAACACAAAACAAGTAATTATAATAAAATATAATTTAGAAGATAAAAAATTATGACCAATAAAATATTCTACATTACTGATTTAACATGTGGTTATTTGAGACACATGATACATAATAAGTATATAACAAACTATTACACAATTTACAATAGTAGTGGTAGTTGTAGTATTAATAGCATCAAACATATATTATAATCAACAAAATACGTTGTAGTAAAAATAAACAAGATTATTTTGTCACTTAATAAATAATACCATATTTGATCTACATATTAAAATAATTTTCATAAGTTAACAATATTAAGACCATAATTATTATGTTGCTAATATTATATTATATTAGTCATGATAACTTTTCAGCTTGTAACTATACTATATAATTTATAAATATATTATAACTAATATCATAATATTAATGAACTATGTAATAAGTACCATTGTAATTTAACAAATTATGATAATATGTATAATAATGAAGAATGTATAATCATAATATCACTATAACCTATAATACAACAAGACCCTAGGTTAATTACCTAGAAAAGCGTACAATTATCACATGAACTATGTATCTAATAAATTATTTGGTACGACAAATATTGTATTAGATGATTATAAAAGAAAATAATTAAACATGTAAAATCAAGAAATATAATAGTATCATATTAATTAAATATGTTGGCTAAAATCATATTAGAAAATTAATTCGAATTTTAATAAAATAAATCAAACACATCATGAACCCTTGCATTGGAACCAAAATCCTAAATCGTATCAGATTAAACTCAAACCTTAGAAATCTTAGATCAAAACAAATAAATCTTATAACGCTAAAATACCATACGAATCAAATTAAACCCGGGTCCGCAAAAAATTTCAAAACCTTAGATAATGTTAGATAAGTCGGATAACCTTAAATATCAAATGAGTGTGATGCAAATAGAAAACTCTAAATATCAAACCCTAAGAAAGCAAGCTCCTTTGAAAACAAAACAAGAATTTGATAATTGCTCCACTCGAAAAATCCATACTAAATGATTCATCTATTTGATCTCTAACACACAAATCGATGCAATATATTCGAATAATATCTAATAATAAAATAATAAGAAATAAATTCATGTAATTGTACACCCCTATAATTTTATGATAACCTTATAAATAAGACCTTGGGATTGAGAATGGAGCCACAACCCTAAGGTCAAACTGAGTCAATCTTAATCCCTAAAAACCCTACACTCAATCAGGCAACTTCTAAAACCATAAAATACTAAATTAATTTATGAACTTGAAATATGAACCGAATATATAGTATATGCCCTAAAATGATTAGATTTATCAAAACTTCAATCGTTACTAGCCTTTTTGGGATTAGTTCCTATGTCTAGATCCCAACACACATAATAAGGAAAAATATTCTGATAAACAATTTATACTAGATATATATTAATATATTCATAAAATATCATATACAATTTTACTGAGTCAAAATTTTATCAGTTAAACCAACCCGTTTCCATACCAAATCGCTAGCACATAAATCAAGATAACAAAAACTGGATAATAATTAATAATAAAATAATATTAAATTATCTTTGTAATATCATATAATAATTTATTGTAGTATAAAAATTTTATAACAAATTTTACTTGTATCATATTTTCTACTGGTAAGAAAATTGTCACATCAATCAACTTTAATTCACCTCCACCATCTCGTTTACTCTACATCTCTAGGAAGTTTCCTATCTCTATAAATACCCCCTTACACCACACATTTCACCACTCTCTCCTTCTTTCTTCTTTCTTTCTTTCTTGTCTCCTTCTTCCTTCCTTTACTTCTTTCTTGCTTTCTCATCTTCTCTTTCCATCACCCTTCAAAATTACACAAAACCCTTAAATCACCCCCTACCTCCCCTCCCCTACATGTTCTTACCTCTCTCTCTCATTTTCCCCTCCTCCCTTTCACACTATAAATACCTCTAAACACTATCCCTATGTGATGTTCATGATCATGTATGTATGTCTTTATGCATGATCCATAGAAAATTCCCCATGATTCTTAATTGCTAGGGATGGAAATGCTAGATGCATTTTTTTTTCATATTATATATATGTTCTTGTTCACTTTTTGTTTACCTTATGTATACACTAATCTAACTTTTTATAAATGTAACTTTATGTATATGTATGTATGTATATACATAATCTTTACAGCATATTGCTCACTAATCTAATATTTTATTTCGTGTCCTTTACTTTATGCAATTATTAATTTATTACATGCTTTTGAAAGACCAGTTAATTTTTAGTCTTCCATATTTAAGTCCAAAAGAGACTAGAAATTTTCAACTCTCGTGGATCCTTGTTTAAAATCTAAGACTCCCACTTTATTTTATTTCATTTCATTATGCTAGTTTTTATTTATATCATATGGTGACTGATTATTTCAAGTCCTAGGAGCCTTGATGTAAGCTACGATTTGCATGCTTTTATTTTATCAACTATATGATTTTGCTAATTTATTTTGTATCCATATATTTTCTTGATTATTTCATAATCTAAGCTTTGGTCATGTGTTCAAATTTGAAAATTTTAATTATATGCATATACATGGTCATAAGCGATATTGTTGGTATGCCAAAATAAATTTTTTCCAAGAATAGAAATATTGATAATTCTTTATTATGCAAAATATTTTCCAAAATTCATATCTCTAATACTTGAGAAATCCTTTCATTAGGAATAAGGAATTAGAAAGAAACATTCAACTATATTTTTCAAAATGCTAAAATGAATTTTCCTAAAATATAAATGTTGACAACTCTTTGTTATGTAAAATTTACCAGAAATCTTATTTACAATATATGTACAAACCTTGTTATCAAATGTAAGGACCCGTCATGTACTTTTCCAAATACTAACCATACCATGTCCCCATCCATGTATAGTATATGAAAGTATTATACAAAGGCTATCTGAAAAGAAAATGTTTATGCTAATTACTTACTTAACCTATCCAGATACAAACTTTACAAAAGCTACTCATATGAGAGTAAATAACTTTAAATAATTAATACAAAGGTATCATCAGTCTGGAACTTTAAGGTTACAAAACCGTACTTATAGATACATAACAGAAAAACTTAGGTACTTTACATAACATAACATATGCTTATGATTAAGTCTTTAGTCTATACTATTACATCTTGGAAATAAGGTCTTATACACAGCTCTTTTTAAGAAAAAAAATGTGGAGTACTCTGACATTCTAATCATGCCATTTCTCAAGGATGTTTTCCAATTAGTACCATATCCCAAATCATCATAATATTTAGATTCATTAACACCTGCCGAGGAAAAAGTAAGCTAAGGGTCCAATACATAGCAACATAAACAAATACAATGGCACCCAATCCTAACTAGTGCAATGCAAAAAATAATAAATTATTTATCTTTATTTAGGTAAACAAATCAACATTAGAGTATTCAAACTGCGATTATAATCCTAAGGGAATCTAGGGGTCCTAAGTAACAGTAGCTGCTCAACTTTACTTAACTAATTCATAATATCACCTAGTTCAACCGGTCCTATAACATAAACTAAATCATATTATATCCACTTAAGAATAATCAATTGTTACATCAATAACATTCCTTCTATTGATTACTCGTTGAGTCAGTTAAATGTCATTGCATCATGACGAGGGTGGCTTAGGTACCTAAACTACCATGCTTGACCCGAAGTAGTGTTGTCACTCTCTAGACTGGATTAAACAACTCGAGCATAACCAATTCAATCATTATTAAATCAATCTTTGATTACAATCAATTTAAGGATGTCTATCCTATCATCTAACAAACAAGTTACTACAGACCTAAATAATCTAACCTTGCCTGCAAGTGATTATTAGATAGACTTAATCCAGTAGGAGAATCTGTGAAAGAAAATCATTTCATATAAAACAACATTAATTCATAACTGAATATTAAGTTACAAACCTTTATCAAACTTAAGAAAAATTCAAATCATCATACAACTTCATATTCATACGAGAACGAATATACACATCATATTCCACTATTCATCCATTGATTATTTATTTATTATTTATATATTAGGGGATCTGTTATGCCTGAGACAAGGGCCATGATGGATATCATGTACAACATTACGGTCGTAATCATAGGCCATGATGAATATAATTGGCCTTATCTCGCTCGTAATAGGAGATCATGCCTCCCATCATGGTCGTGATATAGGTTTGTATCAAAGGTTACACCATGATGAACTTTGTTAAACAATTTTGTTTTTGAAAAGTTCCTAAGAAGATAATGTCCAATTTCACGGCTGTTATCTAAGTCGTATCATTTATAAAAGAAGGAACAGAGGCGATCACGCCCCATGTAACGACCATGATCTCGGCCGTATCAAGTTATGAAAAGGCATAGAGGATATCACGGGCAAGGTAATGGCCATGATTGATAGGAAAATTGGATTCAAGGAGATAATGGCATTGAACACACTCGTGATGAACAGGGTATTGTCCCTATGATACTTGTTTCAAAAATTTCAAAGTTTTACATCACTTAAGTTGTTACTAAGATCTTATCTTTAATGAAAACATGTTAAGACCAAGTTGTAATCATAATATCAAACATCATTAAGTTCATTTGCATACATATATCAATTATACATGCTTACACATAACAATATCTCAATTTAAGAATACAAGGCTATTATAATTGCTCTCTAGGGCTCTATTAGCAACCTAGTTACTAAAGTTCTACTTATCTACCACTAGCAAGATCCGTAGACACACCATATCACCATAAACTCCATATTTCATTTGATCAAATACCTAGAGTACATATGTATATTTGTATATCTAATTCAATATACATGTTGGCATATCATTAGTTTGTCTAAAACATCAAAGTTCTACTCCTATTTAGCATCAACATCAACTAAAAGTCATATTTAAACAGAACATGAACGAGTCTATCTTCACTTACTTGTATAACTACTACTAACAACCAGGCTTCACTTTGTTTACTTTCTTGGCTTAGTTTCCTACTTCCACTTGTTCTTTATATTAAGTCTTCACTTATGATATTGTATGGTAAGGTTTAGAAGAGATTTTGAGGAGTGAAACTTTGTATTTTTTTGTGTTTGAGAAAGTGATGGAAAGAGAGAGAATCGATCATTTGGGTTTGTTTTGGATTTGATAAATTTTGTGAAAGTTGCTTTTTATTTATCTTATAAAAATCTTCCTCTCTTTTTAACTTTTAGCATAATAAGAAGAGTTTAGAAGAAGGCTTTAGGCATGGGCTTGCTTTTCATGTGGGCTTTAGCTTTAGTTAAAAGTTAGGCTTGAGTTTTCAATAAAATTTTTGCATCAATAAGGGTCTTCTAACTTAGGAAAATAATACATCATATTACAACACAACTCAATTCAACATATATATATATATATATATATATTACTACAATTACATAATTACACCATTCCACATACAATTCAATTTTTCTAACACATTGCAATACTAATAATTTATTATTTCATCAATTAAAATTCCTGACTTAAATTATCATGATTTATTCATAAAATCAACAAACAAAATATATGTTAATTAATTAACTATATTTAGTTTAGGTTATTTCATTGAAAATAAAAATCTGGAACAAATCATTTACTTGATTTTTCTTATATGCCAAAACTTAAAATATTTTAATGATGATACAACTTAGAATCATTTTTATCCACAAGAACATAGAAAATTTATGTTTTGGAAAATAATTAACTTAAAGAAGTTTAAATAAAAATGAAATATTCATGGATTCAAAATAAATATAAAACTATGATTTTTAGTTAAGTTTCCCATTTACAAAAATCTAAGAATGGAAATTTTATTTAAAAAAAAAACCCAAAAAATAAATCTTCCATAAACTTAACTTTTCAACCTTCCAACAAAAAAAAAAAAAAGCACAAAAATTTTTTTTTTGATACAATATCACTAGGATCATGCATGTAACATAAGTTATTATCATTACTATATGATTTCTAAAAAGGAAATATATTATACTTACATTAAAGTGTTGAAATGGAGTAAAACTTTGGAACTTAAAAAGGATCAAAGTTTGGAACCTACTGGATGCAATCTGTTTCGTGAGATTCCAATGCTAAATGATCCTAAATGTTAAAAATAATCTTATGAATGGATAGAGAATTTAAAGTAGGTAGAAAATAACTACTCATATGCAAAATTCAGACTTAAAATGAGCAAGTTATGACTGTTTTAAGTTAGAACTTTCATAACCGGGAATATGATGTGAATAGAATTAATAGAGTAAAAAGTTTGAGTAGAACTAATATGAAATGCTCATTGCATGTATTTCTTTTGCTTATGTGATGAAGAATTTGACGTACCTTTTCCTAAGAATCACTTAGATTAAACATTGCACTATGGATGAACGAGTTTTTCTGTACGATTTCCTTAATTTGTTTGTTCTTGTAACTAGTCGCACTAGTTTGATTAAAAAAAAAAAAAAGATAAAATGGATATGTATGGGGATTCCTAGGTAACGTATGTGATTCTATGCTTATGTGATAAAGTGAAAGCTAAGCATATCGCGACCCCAAATTGTCTATTTAGGTGCTTTAATTTCTTATTTGCACAGTTACTTGGTATTTTTTTAAAATGTTTGATCATCCCTTAATGAACCTTAATAAGATTTAGCTTAAGAAAGAGAAATGTTCACACATTGCATATCATTGAGTCACATTCAAAAGACTACTACTCCTACGTAAGCGATTGGGTGGATTGTTAAGTACGTAATGCAATCCTACTCTAAGCATGAGGTGTGTAACGTTAGAGAATACGACCTCACGTAGGAGTCGCATCGTACCATTCACTATGGGTGAGCGCCTGGGGAATAGTAAAGGAGGTCATGAGGACCTACCACAGTAATAAATTCATGCTATATATGCATTACAGATAATAATATAATTGTGTGTTTCACGTGATTGTTACATGAGCATAGCATATGTTTTAACTAATATACTTGTTTAATAATGGTTGTTAGTTCGAATAATGAGAAAAATCTCACTAAACTGGATGTAGCTCACCCCTAATAGTTTACTTTTTGTAGGAAAATCATAAAGGCTAGATTGGGATAGGATTCAAGCATAGAGTGCATCAAAGTTCAAGCCAAGTCAATTAGAAGATTAGAAAGTTGATAGATCAAACCTTGATGAGAGAAAAATTTAAACTTCATATCTCTTTTCTTTTAAACCTTCTCTTTTTCCCTTTTTCCAATTCCTGTAGCAGTGGTTCATTAACAAACTCAAAGTTTACCTTATCATTTTGTAGGGTTCTGATTCTTTGCAATCCTTGTTATTTGTAAAAATAGTGGTATCAAAAACTATTTTTCTAAATATATATGTATAACATACTTCAAGAATAATTAATTAGAGTCTTGCCATATCTGACTTACAAGGTGCTCTTCATGTTACGAGTGCACACGTGATATGACGATTTATAATAAACCTACTAGGCCCTATTTAGGGTCATGACAATCATGAAGGACAGTTAGTTTATTCATTCTATAAGTCCCCTGCACTTCAACAAAATTTCTTGCCACCAAAAGAATTTATTAATTTACAAAAGAATAAAGAGAACAAAATTAAATATAAGAAAAAAATATGATGCAACCTAAGAATCAGATACTACACATGATCAATAGCAAAAAGAATATCATTCTCAAAATCAACATAGAATTGGATATGATACAATGAATCAATTACGTTCATAAAGAATTAGAAAAGTTTTAAACAAGTCAATCATGAAAATTCATTTTCTTCTCCCTCCAAGTGTCTTTCCACCAATTTTTCTACCCTTTTTCTTTTTATCCTCTTGGGTTTTCTTTCTTATCTTGCTACCAATTTCTTTTGTTCTTCCCACTCCTTAGCTAATGCTTATGCAAGCATGGCATCTTCTTTTTCTTGTTTATCTAATCCTAGTGCTTTTAAAATTTTCTTCATTATCTTCTTCCCTTTTTCGTTTGAGGAATTCTTCTCCTCTCTTTTCTTCCTCAATTTTTGGTTTCTTTATAAGGCTCCCATCAGATACCTTATGTTCTTCTTCTTCTAGCCTTTTTCTTTCTTCTTCCCTTTTGGTTTTTTCTTGAAGATAAGCTTCCACATCATCTACATGGAAAGATGTGTCATCTTCTTCAATTATTCCACCATCTTCTACATAAGGTTGGGGCTCTCTTACTAGTAATGTTGCAATTTCCTCAACATGATCACTGAATTCTTCTTCTTCAATATCAAGCTTTCTTTCATCATCATCATCATCATCCCCTCTTTCTATAACTACTTTATCAACATACTTGTTAATGAGAGTTTCTGCTACTTTGATCAATACTTCTTTCACAATTTATTCTAATTTTTTTCTTATTAATTCTATTGCTCCTTGTGCAATTCTTTTCTCCTTTTTCACTCTCTTTGATCCTTTTTGTTGATGGGAGCTTTGTTCCTCAATAGCTAGCTCTTGAGCGGCTTCATTCTTTTTTTTATCAAAACTTTCTTCACCATCATGTCCTTGTTTTTGAGCTAGTGGTTCCCCAACATAAGGAATAAGAGCTCTTTCTTCATTAAGCTCAGCAGTAGAGATCGGCATATAAGTTGTGATAGTCATTTTAGTAATATTTTGCTCCATCACTCCCTTAACTATTTCTTCAACTTCAACAATTATAGCTTAGCCAATCTTTTCATAAGAATGATCAAATTTAGGAGCTTGACTTGTAACATTATCACTAGTAACATCATTATAAGTAGGGAAAATATGCCCAAATAGTTCAATTTTAGCAATAGATTAGGTATTAACTTCACTGTCTTCTAATAATTTGTCTTGCTCACCTCCTTCTCCACTATTTGTATAATATCAGCAGCAATTACATGAGCAATCTCCTCATTTATAGCCTCATTAATGTTGGTGGCAATGGTAAATTCTATCTCATGGTAATCATCATCATCATTGCCACTGGCTTCATCTATGTTCACATATGTTGCTATTGTGTTCTCTACCTGTTCATCCTCTATTGCTTTAATATTAAGATCAATGAGTTGGTGCTATGGCACTCTTATCATAAACATTCTCAACACTCACCATCTCAGTATCACCAACAGTATAGATACCACCAGCTTTAATAGTTGGTTCTACAACTTTCATAATTTGCTTAACAAAATTTGCTGCAAAATTAATGGGTTCAACAACAACTTGGGCTTCTTTATCTTGTATTTGTTTTAGGGAAATGTTAGTTGATGCAACAACACTCTCAACCACTACATCAAGATTTATCGGAGATGGTTCTTCATCAGACTCCTCATCTCTAATTAGGAGTTTTTTCCTTACTGAAATTTTCCTCTTGGTGAAAGTCCTTAGTAGTGGTTAGAATGGGGAAGCAGGTCTTTCCCTTTCTTGTGTTAACTTAGGTTATGGCTATTATTGTTATGGTATTTGTTGTTGTGTTTAAGGTAGTGGTAGAATTATTGGGGCTTATGTTTATGGAATACTATGTGAGGAAGATGGTTGTGGTTATGTTTGGGTTAATAGAGGTTAGACATCATTTTCATCATCATTATTATATGAGCTTGAAGAAGACTCAATTAAGCTTAATTTAGACCTAGAGCCTCATTCTTGAGTTTGTTGAGCAGGAGTCTTGAGCTTAGCTTTATAGCAATTAGGAAGCTTAAAACCTAAATGTTTGTCAAGAGTTATAAAACTTTCTCTGACTAAAGATATAACTAGTTTCAAACCTTCCTTTACCTCATGAACATTTGTATTATATTTCTTTTTGTATTCCTTTAACTCCTACTTTAATTCTTTCACTTCTTTCTCCAATTTATTGAAATTGATAGTTGAGTATTGTGCTGAGGCTTCTTTTTCTTATACTTCTACCCATGGAACTTCAACATCAATAATGGGGTCTTGAACTTTCTAGTATCCCCATCCTTTGAAAGCTAAGTCATTCAATTGCTCGAATGAGCAAACTTTGTCACTTGACCCTTGCCTTAGCTAGAAACCTAAATTCTTCAATACTCTAGTAATTAAACCTCCAACAAAGATTCCTTTTCCTTGCATCCCAGCTTTTGACACAACTAACAAACCAACATTCATTTTATAGTTTTTCAACATGTTAAGTGATGGTAGCAATTCAGCTTGTGCCACAATTCTTGCACCTTTTAACTTTGAAAAGGTAGAGCTAGACAAAATGTAATGTAAGATCCTTGTCACACCCCTACAAGGTACCCTAGTTGTAATAACATACCATGTGACTAACTAAGGCCTCTAGAACGTTACATAAATACTATATAACTAATGTTCCCTATTTGAAGTGGACAATTAAGCATGATTGATAGTTATTTTGAGTGAGAAAGAGATTGCATATATATATATATATATATATTAACCATAAAAGAACATAACATACAAATCTAGGACATCATAAAATATTACAGCCATGGTCTTCAAGGTTTCAACAAAACCCAATTACAACAAAAACTTACAAGGAAAAACAAAACTTAACTTAGACTATTACAAACCATTACTAAGTCTCTATTACATATATGGTCTTCTTTCCAAAAGAATGCATAAGCCCATCCTACACTAACTCTCACACCTAAGCTGGGTTTTGGTCTTCTTGCTTTGTTGTAAATCAACAGTCTAAGAGATCACGAGCATATAAAGCTCAATGAATAACAAAATCTTAACACATATCACTAGTATCAAACAAGTTTTGTTAGCAACCATATGCAATGCACTCATCGAACATATGAAGCAAACATGGTTTGAATAATTGGAATTGAAACCTATGGGGATTTATGCCTTCCCATGTGGTTGAAGGATAAGTTTAGTAGTTCATCCCTATAAGAATCTCAAAACCAAAGAAGGAGGACTTTCTCATTCTCTTTTGTAATTTTCAAATTCTCTTTCACATAAATAACTCCACTTCTCTTAGAGCTTGAGCAATCCTACTAAGTATTAACACTCTAAGCCAACTCCAACACAGACGACCTCCTTTGAAGCCTGCTTAGTTTTTGTGAAGCTGACAACCCTATGATAACCTACAAGCAGACCCACCAGTCCCAACAAGCATTACCACATAATCGAAGTGTTAACACGTGACATGAGTACCATGCTAATGTAGTATGATGTTATGAAATGCATGTCATATTAAATTTAAAATTCCAATAAACTTAATTCCATATTATCACGTTGTCATATCGATTCTAGACACTCCACAATGCAATCTATAATTTAATGTCAAGCAAATAGTTGTCACTTTGATTATTAAGATTTACAACTCAAATATATAACATATGACATACATGATTTCCTATCCCCATGCATTTGATTTTTATAGTTATGATTAAACTATATTCCGCTATTTACAATCACAAACAAAGTGATAGGATTCAAGTTACTCACCGTACATTCTCCTTAATCATTGTAGTAGTCCATTAGGAAGTTCAAATCGTGATCTAGGATTTCTATATGATAGAAAAGCCTAAATTACCATCAACTTAACAAAGATAAGAAGGATTAAACATGATTCTAAAACTAAAGAAGACAAAAAGACACATTAAGCCTGCCATGCCTCCCACCATGCCCCATATGGAGGATCACTTGATGACCAGAGGCCACCATGCCCCATATTGGCAAGGCGATCCAACACAGGATCTACCATGAGCTTTGCCATGCCCCCATGGTGACTAAGATCCCACGAACAAAAATGACCATGCCTTCTACTATGGTCTGTGGTCATTCTACAACGAACACATTTTACACTTTATAATTTCTATACACTTTAGCCAACTTTACTTGCCTCAATTCCATCCAACACACTCAAACATCATCCTATAAGTCTCAAATTCATCATCCACTACTTCAACTCTTTTAATCCATCTCTATTTTTCACATCAAACAACCAATCAACAAACCAACCATTAACTTCAAGCTTTATAACTTTAAAATCACTTCTTATATCAAACAACCAAACTCATAAACATCTTATATCAGCCATTAACCAAAAACAATACTAATCTTACAACTGGTCAAACACAAAAACAACAATGATAAAGCATGAGTTAACTTACCTAAACTTGCTTTTAACTTGAAGATGAAGGCTTGTCTTGCTTTTCTCATAAATTTAAGAGAAGAAATTTGAAGTTGTAAAGTGGAGTATTTATGTGCAAGAATATCGGTTTTTGAAAGAGAGAGAGTAAGGAAGAGGAAAAATTTTGTCATTAAGGGATAATTATGTGCATATATGCAAAATTTTATTTTGACTTTTAGGGTAATTTAAAAGGGATTGTGTGTATGTTTGTGTGTGGGAGTTGTGATGAGCCATCAAGATGAAATTTGCAGCTAAAAGTTCAAAACAACATATATTAAACCATTATATTTCTAAGATATTAATATTATCAATTATTCAAACTCAAAACAAAGTTTAGTAACAATTTAGTTTATAAATCCTATTTGATGAAATAATTCCTTATAAGAATTTATATCAATATTATGGGTAATTTAGAAGTTAAGTTTACAAAAATAAATTTTCTATAAGAATATAAGAATACTTAATTAACAATTTCCTTATATCAATTCCATTGATGATTTTAAATTTCTATTCTTACTAAATTGATTTTATAAAAACTATTATACTTAAATTTACTCAACATTCATACACTACAACATATACTATCAAACACATTAATTCTTTACTTTCTAATTCTATTTATACAAACCTAAGGATTACACTCTCCTCTCCTTAAAAGAAGCTTTGTCCTCAAAGCTTGAAATTACCTGATTTTTCAAATAGTTGTCGATAATTTTTTCTGATTTCTTCTTCCAACTCCCATGTAATCTCTTCAGTTTGAGCATCCTATAAGACTTTGATGTATTTTACTTTTTTATTCCTAAGTTTTTTCACTTTGATGTCCAAGATTCTTGTTGGTTCTATCTTTTAAGGTTTGAAGTTTCTATTCTTTGAGTTCCTGTTGGATCTAGATAGTTTCATCGATTCGATCTTGATAGTCCATCGTTGTGATAAAAATAAAAAGAAAGAAATCTGTACAAAAAAAGTGAGTGAATTCTTAAAAGAAATTGTTAAAAGTCTCATTGTTTGGTTTGGTGAAAGAATTTTTTATTGAATAATTCTAGAGATTACCCTTGATAAGCTTAGGTTGAATTCTTTAGTTAGGTCTTGAGTTATTCGAATTAGTTCTTAAGGAACTAAAAGAGGAATTTAAAGAGAGGAACAACATCTTATTTGTGCGAAAACATGAGTGGATTAAGAGAATCATCTATAGAGTGAAACACGTAAGGGAGAGATCTATGAGGATTCTTTAATTTCTAACCTTATTTCCTGCAAGTAAGAAACATGTCACAGAAAGCTTCATTTGAAGGTGAGAAGATAGGAGTTGATACAAAGTTAATTTTAGAGGCTCTAATGATGAAGATGTTGCGGATGTTTAGAGAAGGGATGGAAGAACTCCAAGAGAAAGTCGAAAAGAGGATGGAGCAGTCACAAGTGCTCCTCCAATAAATAGGCGAGAAAGACTCCCCAGGAGATGAGTATAGGTATAGGAAGAAGGATATGATGGATTTGGTTCTGAAGAAGATTTTGAGAGGGTATTTGTCAATAGTTATAGGCAATATAGAGGTAAGTTTCGAGCAGTTAGGAATCAGGAGGATGATTACTTAGGTAATATAAAGATGAAGATTCCATCCTTTTAGGGGAAGAATGATCCTGAAGCTTATCTTGAGTAGGAGAACAAGGTTGAGTTAGTGTTCAACTGCCACAATAATTCTAAGAAAGTAAAATTGGTAGCCATTGAATTCTCAAATTATGCTATAGTTTGGTGGGATCAATTGTGCTGAATAGGAGGAGGAATAGGGAGTCACCAATAAAAACTTAGGAAGAGATGAAGAGAGTGATGAGGAAGTGTTTTGTACCTTCATATTTCTATAGAGAATTGCACAACAAGTTACAAAACCTTAGGCAAGGTAATAGAAGTATGGAGGAGTACTATAAGGAGATGGAGGTGGCAATGATTAGGGCGAATGTGGAGGAGGCCCGTGAGGCTACAATGGCGAGATTTCTGGCCGGATTGAATAAGGACATCCAGAATGTGGTGGAATTGCAGCATTATGTTGAGTTGGAAGATATGATACATATGGCCATTAAAATTGAGAAAGGGCAGTGGTGCTACACAGTTTACATCTAATTCAGCTTATCTAGTTACAAATCAAGTTACTAGAAGAAAAGGAGAAGCAACCCATGACTAATTCAAATTTTGAGTAGAAGCAAGAAGTGACCAGCCCGACAAATCAAGGGAAATTCGACTCTTTTAATTCTAGAAATCGCGATATTAAATAATTTAAATGTCAAGGCAAGGGTCATATTGCTAGCCAATGTCCAAACAAGCATGTTATGATCTTGCGCGATGATGGGGAATATAAGACTAAAGAGGATAGTGAGGATAAGGAGATGCCACCATTGGAAGATATCAGTGATGAGGAACTTGTTGTGGGTAAGTTAGTGGTTGTGGTGAAGCGTACCTTGAGCGCACAAGTGAAAGAAGAAGTTGAATTGCAACGGGAAAATATTTTCTATACTAGATGCTATGTTGATGACAGGTATGTAGTATGATTGTGGATGGGGGTAATTGCACCAATGTAGTTATTGCTTTACTTGTGGAGAAACTAAGATTTAAGACCACCAAACACCCTAGTCCATACAAGCTATAATGGTTGAATGATAGTGGTGAAACCAAGGTAAACAAACAAGCCAAGGTTGTTTTTCACATCAGGAGGTATGAGGATGTGGTTCTGTGTGATGTTATACTGATGCAGGCTTGTCATGTGTTGTTAGGAAGGCCATGGCAGTTTGAAAGAAAGGTGATTCATGATGGCTTTTCAAACAAATATGCACTTGTTCACAATGGTAAGAGGTATAGTCTTAAGCCAATGACCCCTAAGGAAGTTTATGAGGACTAGTTGCAACTACAACAGTCTCTAGGGAAACATAAGGGGAGTGAAAAGAAAAAAGATAGTGAGAGAATAAAAGCAAAAGAAAATGAAAAAGAGAGGAAGGCTGGAAAGAGTGAGAGAGACTAAGTTGAAAGGCGTTCGGCTTTGATGGTGAGAGAAAAAGAGAGTGCAACCTTGCAAAAGGAGAGTTGTATGATGATGGTTAGTGTTGTGAGGCAAGCGTTGGTAATGAAACAACCTATGCTGTTGATGATTTACAAAGAAACATGCTTGAGTACTAACGAATTACCTGGCACTTTGCTTAGTACTGTTATATCTCTTTTGGAGGATTATGAGGACGTCTTTCTTGAGGAAATCCCAAAAGGTTACCTCCAATTCAAGGAATCGAGCATCTGATTGAATTTGTACTCAAAGCTGCCATTCTAAATAAACCAGCTTATAGGAGTAATCCTGAGGAGACTAAGGAGCTTCAAAAGTAGGTTCAAGAACTTACGGAAAAGGGGTACGTAAGGGAAAGCATGAGTCCATGCGCTGTACCGGTGATACTTGTACCTAAGAAGGATGGGTTATGGAGAATGTGTGTTGACCATCCAGCTATCAACAACATCACAGTAAAGTATCATCATCCCATTCCATGCTTATATGACATGCTAGATGAATTGCATGGATCTTGCGTATTTTCAAAAATTGATTTAAGAGTGGATATCATCAAGTTAGGATGAAAGAGGGAGGTGAATGGAAAACTGCATTTAAAAAAAAATATGGTATACACGAATGGTTGGTTATGCCTTTTGGATTAACCAATGTACCTAGCACATTCATGAGACGAATGAACCATGTTTTGCATACTTATTGGTAAATTCGTGGTTGTCTATTTTGATGATATTCTGATCTAGAGCATGAATTCGGAAGATCACGTAAATCACTTGAAATCTGTTTTAGATGTGCTTCGAAAGGAGAGATTATATGCTAACCTTAAGAAATGCAACTTTTACACAGATAGACTTGTATTTCTTGATTTTTTTGTTGGTGCATAGGGAATACAGGTGGATAAAGAGAAAGTTCATGCAATCCAGGGGTGGCCTGGTCCCACCAATGTAAGTCAAGTTAGAAGCATTCATGGGCTAGCTAGGATGTTTGTGAAGGACTTTAGTAGCATTGCAGCACCAATCACTAGAGTTATCAAAAAGGATGTTGGATTCAAATGGGGAGTAGAACAAGAAAGGGCTTTTAAGTTGATTGAGGATAAGCTAACCCATGCTCCTTCACTTGCTTTACCTAATTTCCCTAAAACTTTTGAGATTAAATGTGATGCTTCGGGTATAAGGATTAGAGCCGTTTGATGCAAGGAGGGAGACCTATAGCATTGTTCAACGAGAAGCTTAGTGGGGTAGCTTTGAAGTACCCTACTTATGATAAGAAAATGCATGCTTTGGTAAGGGCTTTGGAAACCTGGTAGCACTGCCTGTGGCCTAAGGAATTCGTGATTCATATGGATCATGAGTCTTTGAAGTTTTTGAAGGGCCAACCTAAACTAAACAAAAGGCATACACAATGGGTGGAATTCATCGAAACTTTTCCTTATGTCATCCGATACAAGTAGGGTAAGGAAAACATTATGGCTAACGCACTTTCAAGAAGGTATTTGCTAATCTTTACTTTAGATGCTAAGATATTTGGTTTTGAACATATTAAAGCATTATATTCTGTAGACCATGACTTTATTGAGGATTATGCATGTTATGAGAAAACTACTTGTGGTAAATTTTATAGGCATGAAGGATATTTGTTTAGGGAGAATAAGTTATGCATTCCAACTCATTCTATTAGGGAGTCGCTGGTGAAAGAATCCCATAGTAAGGGATAAATGGGGCACTTTGGGGTAGCTAAGACCTTGGCTATCTTGGAGGAGCATTTCTATGGGCCCTACAAGAGAAAGAATGTTAAGAAAGTCTATGATAGGTGTAGTACATATAGGCAAGCTAAGTCCTGAGTATAACCACATGGCCTATATACTCCATTGCCCATACCTAGTGAACCCTAGGTAGATATCTCTATGGATGTTGTTTTGGGTTCGCCTAGGAGTAAAACTGGTCTAGATTCTATTTTTTTGGTAGTGGATAGATTTTAAAAAATTGTACCTTTCCATGCCAAAAAATTGATGATGCTTCTCATGTTGCAAATCTATTCTTCAAAGAGATTATAAGACTGCATGATATGCCTAGAACAATTGTATCTGATAGAGATGCTAAGTTCATAAGTTACTTTTTGCAAGACCTTACGGTGTAAATTAGGCACTAAGCTATTGTTTTCTACCACTTGCCACCCATAGCCTAATGGTTAAACTAAGGTAATAAATAGATTATCTACTTTGTTAAAGGCTATCATTAAAAAGAATTTTAAAACATAGAAAGAACGTTTACCGTATGTTGAATTTGCTTATAATCGTACCACTCATTTTGCTACTAAATATTCACCATTTGAGATTGTGTATGGTTTTAATACACTAACTTTGTTGGGCTTGTTTCCTTTACTTGTATCTGAGTTTGTTAATTTGTATGGTAAAAAGAAGGCGGAGTTTGTTAATCAGATTCATGAAAGGGCCAGGATTAATATTGAGAGTAGATCTGTGCAAACGGGTTATGCAGGCCAACCCAACCTGCCCCACTTCAACCCAGCTTAGGCCCGCATAACTATGCAAGCCAAAATTTTTAGCCCTATCTACCCCACGCAGGTTAGTGGGTTAAGCGGGCTAGCCCACGAGCCTGCTAATATATATATATTTGTTGAAAAAATTTATAAGAATTCTAACTAAAATTTAAATTTTTAATAATTTAAATGTAGGATATATTTCTTTTTATCTTACAAATTATATCCATACTAATCTTAGATGATAATCTTGTATGAAAAAGTTATAGACTTCTATTTTAAAATTTTTTATCTCAACATAAAATGATTTATTTTAACTAATAGAAATTAGAATCCATTCCAATTTTTTTTCTTTAGCATGGCAAGAGAAACTACATCATGGAAATTATCAATGGCTATTGTGTTGCTTATTTTAAGTAGAAGCATCTAAATATCTAACAAATATAAATGAAAAAATATTGTTAAAAGGACTATGAATACAATAAACATAAAAGTTCAAAGTTTAAAACATAACACTAATAAAAATTACATACTTAACATTTAACAACTAAATAATAGAAAAGTGAAGTGAAGAGGAAATAAAGAGAATAACGTACTAGCCCGCTTCAACCCGTAGGTTATGCGAGATGAGCCATTTTGGCCCACACATTAAACGGGCTAAAATTTTTAGCCCAACCCGCATTTTTTTATGGTTTATGCGGGCTGGCCCTTATAACCCGCCCCGCATGCACAGCTTTAATTGAGAGATAGATAGAGCAGTATGCCAAATAAGCTAACAAGGGACGAAGTTAGATGGTCTTTGAACTTGGTGATAAGGTTTGGCTACATATGTGCAAGGAAAGATTTCCTGAGCAAAAGCATTTTAAGTTGCTTCCAAGAGGCGATGGCCCATTTCAAGTTCTTAAGCGCATCAATGACAACACTTACAAGCTTGATTTACCAAGTGAATATATTGTAAGCGCTATTTTTAATGTTACTAATCTGAGTCTATTTGATGCAGGTGATGAAGATTTAAGGACAAATCCTTCTCAAGAGGAAAGGAATGATGGAGGCAAGGCTAGAAGATCAAAAGTAGATCCACTTGTGATGCCACCTAGATCGGCTTTAAGGACTTGGCTAAAAGATTTAAGGACTTGGCTAAAAGGTTCAAGGAAGCACTCAACGGGTTGATTCACGAGGTTTTAGAATGAGGAGATGCATTTACACACCTTCCAGGATGAACCAATAGGTATCAACGTCATCAAGGATGGCTAGGGATTGACTCAAGACAAGTTTCAAGCGGAATTGACCAAAGCCAGCTAGGAATGCCGCTAGCTTACATTTTAGGCCACTCGCTTACATACAAATTTAACCGGCTTTGAAAGCATTAGAAACGGACGACTTTTGTGGAGCACCGATCAAATGCCACCGGCCTTTATAGCCTACACCGACGGTGTAGGGGTTTAAGCTACCGGTCGACTATTTGTCTAGGATTTTTATTTACAATTGTAAAGGCCGCCAACTTTCTTTTATGGCCACCAGCTTATCTTACATGACGATTTGTCTTCTTTCTTTTTATTGTCTTTTGGTTTTCTTTGTTTAGTTATAAGTACTCCTTTTGTTTGTATTCTGAGCATAACTTTGATAATACAATTGAGAGATTTCTCTTTAGTCCTTGAATCAACTTTTTCTTGAACTTATCGAATCTTTTCCTTGGCATTCAATCTTTGACTTATCAATCGAAATTTCCACCTTCGATTATGGCATCTACATCTTATACCAAGGTTGTTGTCTCTTTATAGACAATAAATCATGGTTTCCATACAAATTAGAATGATCTTTAGAATTGAATCGAACATATTGGTATCGGGTTTCGTCATTGATTGGCGTGGTTCATATCAACAAGTATACTTCATGGATGTGTTATGAGGGTTATTTACACTTTATATACTTGTGACAATAGTTTTAACTTATAATGTTGTTATGAGTTATGGTATTATTTCTTTAACTTATTTTCTCATCTGGAGTACTCACCATGTGAGGATATAGATGAAAGAAGTGAAAATACTTAATTTCTTTATTTTAGTATTTAATTTTTGTTTTTAAATTTTGAATTATGATGCATCAACTTTTCCAAAGGAAAAAAAATTAATATTCCTATTTTCAATTTATAATGACTATAGAAATATGAACTACAGTTCTTCAATTTGATTTTTATTTTGTTGGATACAAATCATTTTTAGAAATATTTAGATCTAATTAATTGTAAAGTAGAAAATTATAAACAATTTTTTTCTTTAACCCAAGTAACCATAAAGTTTTATTGTGTCCAATAAGATCAATAGTTGATATTAAATAAACCTTACCATTATATTCTAATTTAAGATAAATAACAAAAAATATCATATAGAACTTAATGAATTTATTATTATGATTGTGTTTGTAAGTCATAGACAATAGAGAGGATTATTACAAATAAAGTGCAACTAAAATATTTTTATGTTTACTGTCCTTAAAGAGTGGCTCCTCTTTTATATTCCATGTTAATATATTTGAATTTAACTTTTGTAAATGATTTTTTTTTTCAATTAATGTGGGTTAGTAGGCAAACCTATAGATTAAATAGGTTAGCTTCAAACCTACGGGTCAAATGGGTCAAGTACGTTTGGCTTACTTTTAAATGTTCTTGGAAACCTTAACCCGAACTTGCTTTAGAGTAAGTTAAATGGGTTGGTCTGTAGGTCTCAACCCATTTGCATGGCTCTAATCATCACTTGCTTCACAAATTTTGAAAGTATTGCAGATTTCTTGAAAAATTGGCAATGTGCACATTTGGATCTTCACCGTTTAGTCTTTCAAATGGCATATAGTGTTGCAACATTTGAATTATGCTTTCCTTTATCTTTACCAATTTGTTTTGTTCCTAAGGCATATTTTCCATGCTATCCTCCAAATATCACCAAGAAGAGAAAACATTAACAAAGAAATGGTCAAACTTATACAATGTTAATCTTTCTAGATGTTGCATTCCATGATAACGACCTAAAAAACTTGATCTTTTGCGAGGCAATTGCACTTATCATTAAATGTGATATAGCAAATGAGACCAATTATCGTTTCACAAGGATCACAAACACTTCAACTCGCTTAATTCCTACTGTCCAACTAACAGAAAAGAAATCACTTCTTTAGAATTGTACTAATTAAAATTATATAGTATTAATTATTAATAACCCTAATAATTTTGAAATCAGATTCACAATGGTATGTACCTAGACATTATTTCCCCTATAATCAATTATGCGACCATGTAGAAAAGTATGATTAATTCCATTTTCTTGTTCATGGACCCTAGAAATTCCTACTATAGAATGTGGTGGAGATGGCTTCAACTTAACAGCTTATAACATCTATCAATTAATTGGAACTTCTATAATTAATTGTTTTAGGTTGCTTTACCTTAATTAATTAATTAATTAAACAAGGGTAAATGTCACATTTGGTACCTGAGCTTTACCAATTTATGCAATTAACTACCTGAAGTTTTTAAAGTATCAATTTACTCCCAATGAAAATTTTAAGTTCATTCATAGAACCTAAATAAGGCACTTAATCGGAAAAGAAAAAGTTAGGTTTAGGTAAATAATTGTACAATAAAATTTAAGTTGTTAATTGCTAAAATTGGCAAAGTTTAGGTGCTCAATTAATATTTTAAAAATTTAGGTATCAAATGGGACATTTACCCATTAAACAATAAATTCATTTCTCTGCTCTATGAATTCTTCTATTAAGTTTGACCCTAATTTGGAAGATTTGTATCATTTTAAACTTAAGATTACTTTGCAACTCTATTCAATTATTCAAATCTAATCATATATATGGAACTTTCCTATTTGCATAATATATGATAAATAAGATTAATACTTTAGATATAATCCCATTCTAACAAGCAAGCATAATTGAATCCCACGAATATGAAAAACTTCATCAACTCTGTTGAAATAATAAGTTACATAATAATTCTAGGTTATACAAGTCGAGATAGAAGAAAATTATACTCCATAAACTAAATAACCAAGAAGAATATGGAATCGAAATATATTTAGTTAAAATCTTGAAATCTAAATCTCAAATTCTGCCTGGCTACC
The DNA here is from genome assembly GCA_024138025.1 of Combretum micranthum. Taxonomy (NCBI): domain Eukaryota; kingdom Viridiplantae; phylum Streptophyta; class Magnoliopsida; order Myrtales; family Combretaceae; genus Combretum; species Combretum micranthum. Next base: position 313,396 of record JAMXBD010000771.1, on the reverse strand, counting down.
TTCAGCCCTAATGGTTCTCTCTAAAATTGCCAGACTCTCTCTAAAAGTTTTGGCTGATCATGTGCGATAAGCATGGTATTGACCTGAGAGAAGTCTTGAACTAGTAACACTTGTAAAGATTTCATAGAGAGAGGCGTAGGAGGAGGAATAGGCAAACCCGATTTCTTAAGTGTATGAGTGTGATAGAAAATCAAATCAAATAAATTATATCTTTCTTGACTCGTTCTTCATAAATTAGTTGCTTTGATTCTTTCTGAAGATATTTAAGTAGAGTTTCTACGTTGCTCTCAATCTTTGCAACACACACAATTCTGTTAAATGAGGGAATGAATCTCTTATTTATAGATGGTGAAGATTAATGCTAGCCATTGGATAACACTCAAACGAATAGTTAGGATCAACTGTTGTTGGTGACCATTCATTTTATAATGATCCAACAGTTGATATTGAAGCCTCCTTTTTTTTATAGTAGTAGACTAAGTTGGACTAGAAATGGGCTTGATGGTTTTTATTATATAAAAGAAGCCCATTTCAATATAAAAAGGACATACTTATTTTAGTTCACATAAGCCCTATTTTATTCAAACAAAGCCCAAATTGACTCAGGAATATATTTTTAGAATCTAATTTTCATGCACAAGCAAAATTGAATTAGGCCAAGAGTAGAATGAACCAATCTGACGATCCATGTTTCAATCTTACCAAGCCAAATCTCCCTACGACATCACTTATTGAACTCGATCTTTCAAGCCTTATTAATAACCTATGAGACTGGCTCATGGCATTAAATTGGGCCAAAATCCAATTACTGAAATGACCCTCTACAAAGTTTCATTACTAATACTCTTTAGTTTTGCATTTTGGCTCCTATGAAGTAATTATAATGTGATAATTTTCACTCGCTCTCAAACAAATATATCACTCCACTCACTTTATTTCACTTAGTACAGGTGTATTTTGGCAAAACTACTATGTGTGGTAATGATTTATTTTTGTTAACTTTATCACCCTATTCTAAAAAAAATGAGGAAATTTTCACGCCCCGAGGATATCCTAATAGTAGCATACAATTCACACATGTATACTATTAGTAGATTTACCTTTGAAGGTGACATATTTTCAAACAAAGAGGATCTTTTAATTGCATCGATAAGAAATGGAAAACACATGTAAGCCATAAATTAGTAAAATAACTAAGATCACCAGTCTTGAATAATATAATAATACAGACCCTATTCCTATCTCATAAGTCTTCAAATACAAAAACTGATATTTCCAAAACTAACTAATTTATAACTAGGAAATATAAATAAACCACTTATCCCGAAAGTCCCAATTCTTCCACCTTCTAAATCTTATTGGAGTCATGCTCCTAGAAGAAACAAGCTAAGTTTGTAGTGTCACGCCCCAAAGGGTACCCTAAAAATTGCAGTTCGCCACATACGGTATTAAAACTTAAGAATGACTTCCCGAAGTCATGCGAAAGTTTTCAATACCATATGTAAGGCGTCTATCACAACAATAGGAGACACCGGTGGGATGTATAGTTCGAGATAATAAATACAACATACAAGAATTCTAGATAACCATTCCATTTCAATATTATAAGAATATAATCCTTACATTATCTTAGGGGCTTTTCCCTTATAAATCTCCAAACAATCATAATATTAACTTAATCTTTCTTACTACAAAACAATATTAACACCAAAAGATATTAAAGGATAATTATCCTAAGATCTTCAAAAGATTTCCAAAAGCTCCTCAAAACATAGTCCCACTAGGATATATGTAGTCCTTGAGCATGAAAGATATTGGTCCTGATACAACAAAGGTCTATCGGAGTATAAGCATAACTGGCTTAGTGAGATTATTGCTGAATTAATGTACCCATATCAATAATTTCAACCAAGTTATTAAACAAGCATATGAATGCATCAAGCAAGTGATCAAGCAATACATATGATCTATCGAAAATCATATGTTTGAATGGATTTACCCCTCCATTCAGGGTTAGGTGTTTCAGGCTCTTTAAAACCCATCTTTAAAATCCAACTCATGTAGTTTATTTCAGGCGCCTACTCGCCCATCTTAAAATAGTTCTTTCAGGCTCCTAATCGCCCATCTCACAGATTTATGGCTCCTAGAAACCCCGCTACTATACTCTTGTCTCATCGAGTACAGTATCTCATGAGATGAAACTAACTACGTGATATACATGAATCAATTAATATAACTCATAATATATTATTAGAGTAATTTAAAGGTGATCACAAAATTTGCATACACTCCAACATAATAGTAGTAAAACACAAGTTAATTAACAACGATTAATATCTCGATATGCTTAACATTCTTTCAACCAATATTATCATACATAATTCATTTTCATCTTTTCCTACTTCTAGTGCCTCTAACTACAAGCACAACCAAGTATGTAAAAGGTAGGAAATAAACTCACTCAGCCATGAGGATATATCTTTCTTACGGATGAGTCGATCGGTAAATCTACTAATCAAAATAATCCTCCAGGTATGAATACTTCTCCTCGGGATCACCTAATCAAGATGAATACCCATAATGAGTATTTCTTATTGATTCTATGGTACTTATCAAAAACTATGTCATAAGATCGGCTAAATTCGCATAGAAGGTAATTCCAAGTTAGAATGGCCATAACTTGGTCATTTTAACTGAGAATTGCGTAAATAATATATCGTTTTCTACCTACTCAAAAAGGTCTAACCATTTCTAAGGTTATTTTATCATAAAAAAGCCATTTGGGTTGGAAAATACTATGGTACATAATAGTTACGAATTTATAGTTCACAAAATATGATTTTTCCAAACTTCACTTTATTCAAAAATCCTTAGGCAAAATATACGGATATATATATATATAGTTGAAAAATCCTTTGAACATATATTTATACTCATATTGTATGCATGATTTTTGTGGTGTCGTCTCCATATTGATATTTCATAAACAATTTGTCTTTAAGGGTTTTAGAAGATAAAACTTTTGAAAATTTCTCCTTTTTGAATTGTTAGAAGGAAAACACAAATATATTTGAGTTGTTATGAGTGAATGGTTTTCTGTTTCCTATCTATTCAAAAGTAATCTAATTTCCAAAAATTTGGTTCTTTAAGTTATCTACCAATTTTATTTCTAGTGATTGAAAAATAAGCTTTTTAAAATTTTCCTTAAGTTGTTGGTGTGATCAAATATTTGGAGTTGTGTTAAAGGTATGTTTCCCTCTTATTTTTATATCCTTTTTCTTCTTTAGAAAATAAGTGTACCTTTAAAACTTTACTTTCTTGGCAAATCTTATTTGTAAGTTGGTTTCTAAAATGGTGAGTTGGTTTTACCTTGGTTTGAAAAACTTGTTTTATTCTTAATATTTGTTAAGGGATAGAATAATTCCTTTAGACAAATTTATAAGAAAAGCTTTCTTAATAAAGAATTATTAACATTAGAACTTAGCAAAAAAATTTCATTTTAAATTTTGAAAAGAGAATAACAATATAAAATATAAGTTTTGAAGAAACTTTCTTAGTATGTGATTTTCAAAGTTTATAATGAACCTATTTAAGTTTTATAAAAGGCATGGTTGAGTTAAAATCTTTTAATGCTATGGAGTATTTAGTTTGGTTTATAAAAGAAAATAATTCCTTTTATTATTTTGAAGAAATCTACATTACTACTTCTTCTGGAATTTATGATTAGCTTATCATTTGAAAAGAGTTTATTAAAAAGACAACTTAGATCTTTTTGTTGAAAATTCCTTTTGTTAAGAAATCTAGTTTACTTTCTTTATTTAAGAAAGAACCCATTTTTATTTTTATTCAAGATAACAACATTCTAATCATGTATGAATATGATTATGTAGCAATATAAAAGTAAAGATAATACATAATAAGATAGAAAGAAATACTCATAATAAAATAGTGAAGCATTGGGAACCTTAGCTTCATCAAGGTATCTCGATCATATATTGGGAACCTTAGCTTCATCAAGGCAACCCGGGACTAAGAATAGACTAGTCCCAAAAGAAAAGAAAAGAAAAGAAAAGAAAGAAAGAAAATTGTTTTGACTTGATATGGACAAGTCTAAGACTAGAAAGACTAGTCTTAATAAATTGCATAAAACAAATAAATAAATAAATTGCAAGACATGAAAATTAATAAATAACAAATGAGCTTATATGCTCTAAATAAATACATATACATAGTATACATAATACTATATAAGTTAGATTAGAGCAAAAATAATAATAACAATAATAACAACAACATAATAACATAATGTAAAATATGAACATGAACAAAAACAAAACATGAACATATTGCTGCTTATTTAACTCATATGAGTCTAAGAAACATACACTAAGCTCATACTAAGTTGCATGAACATGATAAAGAATATAGGTAGGATTTTGACCTAAGGTTTAATGGAGGATTTGAAAGAGATGAATGGATAGTGTGTTTGTTATTTTTTTTGAAGTTGTAGGGAATGGTAGAGAGTATTTTGAGACAGATTTGTTGGAGAGAGTTTTTAAGAGGAAATTTTGATAGAGTTTTGTTATGTAAAATGAATGTGTGAAAGAATGAAGGAGGAATAGGGTATTTATAGAATATTTAGAGTGAATTTTTGACGTAATAATAGAATAAATTGAAAAGAAAAATAAATGAGATGAAGAGAAAGAAGGAGGCGCCAATTTGGTGTGTAGAGGGGGAGAAGTTGATTTGTTTTGTAATTTTTTGTAAGAAAAGAAATAATGTGTAAAGTTTAATATGAATAAAGTTGTATTGAAAATGTAAAAAGTAAGAAAATAGGTATGTAGGTAGTAAGAAATAAGTATAAGAAAAAACAGAGATAGTGAAATGGTAATGAATAATAGGAATAGTATTATGAATAGTAGACTAGACATATAAAATACCGGTAGTCTAAAAAAAACACGTAAACGAGCTATACCTGTTATTTTTAGTTACCGAAAAATTCTAAAACTGATATTTTTGAAATTCTTGTTTAATTACGAGTCTTTTGGTGTTAATGGAATATTTTTATTATTCCGAGTTCTAGGACATGCTTTTCGAGAACTGATCCCGTTTTCGTTCGAAAGACACTCGAAATTCAGGAATATGATATTTTTAGATTATCCTATATTATTACAAACTATTATAAGCCATTAACTAAATTTTGTTTTCTAGGGTTTGAGAATGGGGGATTGCCAGAGTTGAAATTGTTTAATTGTCTTGACCTTTGTTGACTTTTGAAACTCCGGTTTGACTAGGGTTATGGTTTAATCCAACTTTACTCTAGAAATTGAGGGTTTACCTTAGGGATCGGCTAGATGGAATTTCTCATGCTCAGATTTTGTGCCAAATGATTAATGAATCTTCTCTTATGAAATTCCGTGATCGAAATTGATTAAGGTTCGATTTCAACTTGGGTTAAACTTTAGGGTTTTGATTCGGTATTCCAAAATCATTCTCGAAAAATTCGAGGGCTTACATGTAGTATCAACTTAAAAGGTCTTTAGGAGTGTGAGTGAAACCATGGGCTCAGTAAATAACTAGATATATTACATACAAAGCAAGTTCATTAACAATCATATATAATGCAACAATCAAACAAATGCTCAAAATACAAGTTTGGAAGCTTTAGAATCCAAATAGGTAAGAGATCTATGCACTCTCATCAGGGTTAAAGGATAATTACTCAATGATCCACATGCTTAGGAGAAACTAAGTATACAGAAAAACCAACGATTTCTCATTTTAGATTATCACTTTAATTTAAGTGTATTTTAACTGACCATTTCCTGCATCAATCCATAGAAACTCCCTAAGTATTAGTAATTTCAAAGCGATACCATGGTGGGCACCCTTCGTTGCCACTTAGTTCTTATAGCACTGAAGAAACAAAGATAATCTATGTAGAACAAACGATTTTAGAAAACCAAGCATTAACAGAGAATCGAAATACTAATACATAGCAAGCTATCACACTTTTAAAATAGACAATATTGTAGTTCATGTAATGCATGATCATTTTAATTATATAGCCAATACTTCTTAATCAGGTTTATAGTGATCATACATTACACACAAAGATATATTATGCATTTCTCAAGTCATCAGACAATTTGTATTATTACTTTTAGTATCTTAGTTGTCATCACAACGAACAACTTATATCACATCCTCGACAGGCTTTCACATCAATTATATTATTATCTTTGTATTACATATGCCACTAGTTAGAAATACAAACAATGTAATAGATCTTAGTTACTCACATGTTCATGATGATTAATCGTATTAGTCATCAGGAAAGTCCACGAACTGATCAGTTTCACCTATTGGACAAATAAATATTCACTAATTAGATATATGTATATATATATCTATATAATAAATCCTATTGGTTGTCTAAGTGTCCTAAACAGTTTTTATCTTTTCTAGATTTATATTGTCTTTTCTATGTTATTATTTACTAAAAAATAATAACTAAAAAATATTTTATTTTTATCTGGTAATTATAGAGTTTGTATTTAATAATTCAGTATGTTATTATTACCATCATTATTATTTTTATATCGTTCTTTTAGTTTGATAACCTTATGGTAACTAATATATATTTTCATCACATTTCTCTTGATCTAATTTTATGTTATTATATGTTATTTATGGGAATCACATTATTCTGGATTATAGCTTATTCATATTTTTCATTCTTATATACTTACTTATATAGAATAATCATCGATATTATCTACGGTGTTTGTCAACTTTATTTATCTACTTAGAATATTATTTTCTATTATTTACAGAATAATTATCATAAGCTTTTCATTTTAATATATAGAAGTGTTTCTTGTCTGTAACAGTTATCCAAGTTTAATATTTAACAAGTATTTAACCATACTAATATTAAATTATTTATATTTATCTATTAAATTTTATCTTATGTTCTTCTTTATATATATATATATATGTATATTATATGCCATGGACGAAAGAGATTTCGTCTATGGAAAAATTTTACACGTACGCCATAATCAATGCCGCCAGTGTTAAACCCTAGACTATCGGCCTTCATGCAATTTTTACGTATCCTCGTTCTAGGAAACATTGGCGTGAAGATCGCTAACTTGTTACGTCCAGCGCTGGCCTTGGTAATGTATGCCGTTGGTGTTTGCGTAATTTTACGAGTAACAAAATTTATGTAGCGTTGTTCCAGTGTAAGCTAACTCAAAAGCTGCCAACTTACCCATTTACACCGCCATCTCGCCCTATGTGTCGATGGTGTAGGCACTTTTCATCATCTTCTTGATTTTTTACTAGTTCGAAATTTATTTTTATTATTCCATATGTGTATTATACAAGTGTTCAAGCTACTTCTAAGTGTTTTTTATGATACTGAACCATTATTTATGATATATCAACACATATAACATCTCATAATCCTCATAATATATGATTTTTTTAGCTTCTATTCATATCATGTTACATAAATGGAGTTTTAAGGTTAGAGATTACCTTGTATAAGTTGAGATTGGGCTGTTAACCACCTTCCCAAATCTAGCTCATATAAACTAACCTAAAACGAATTTTTCCTTGCCTTAACTTGTACACTTCTTATGCTTATGTTGTGTCTTGTTTTGTTTGCATGGAGTTGTGTTTATGTGATTTTTGTTGCTGTTTTGGGTGGTTTGTGTTGCTGCTTTGGGCTAGTTTTATGTACTTAGATAGCTTTGTTTCTTTATTCATTAAGAGAGGCATTTATAAGCAAAATGAAGGTAGCTACTTCCATGAGGATTTCAGCCAAGAGGAAAGAGTTGTTCCACCGAAAATCAACTTTTGTTTGTATGATGTTTGCTATATTAAATGAGTTATTACTTGGGCAATTTTGATTGGTCTAGACAACTCCTAATCCTTGATTTTATTTTAATCAATTTGATCCCTTTTTCATGCAAAATTTTGGCTTGAAATTGTAGACAATTCTCAGCCGTATATCTCATGCCAAATGCATCGAATTTGAATAATTAAGATTATAATTTTATTTATTTTATTAATTATCTTAGTTTTAGGATAGTTTATTAAGCTAAATGGGTATAAATATGTCAGTTATTTAGGAATTCTATGTAAAAAAATTTAATTTAAAGTTTCTACAAATTTTCTAGATTATCTTTGTGCTTAAGTTTGAGTTTAAAGTTTATGAAATTATTTATTTTTAAGGTTTTATCTCACATGATTAGGGTTTTCTAAACTTGGTAGGCCAGTTTCGGTTTTAGTATCTAAGAGCTTCATAATTCTCTAACTAGAATAATTGTGTAACACAAATATTTATTTGGAGTCTAGGTTGTTAGTTATGGATCTATTTTTGTTTCTTTTGTTTATTTGTAATTATAACGGTTCATCCCGAAATTATCGTTTTCTAGCTATAAACTTTATCTGTTATTTACTTTTTAATGTTCTTGAAATCTTATCTTAATTATTTCTATACTTTGGGTTTTTGATATCCACTACGAAATCTTGTCTTTGGTATTAGTTACTTGCTAGGGACTTCCGTTTTAGGGTTTGTAGTTATATATAGGATCATTACTACTCGTAATTTTTTTCTAGAGTCTCTATTAAGTTTTACATTCACATTCTATTTTCATATTTGTATTTCTATTTATTTTTTACCAATATGAAAATTCCCGAGGTTTACATAATTGCCCAATTTGGAATCTGAATTTCAACGAAAATGTTAATTATATATCTAAACTTTAAAAAGTCAAATTTAATGCCTAATTAAACTTTTTGTGCCCCTAAACACACTCTGTCATTGTTTCTTGAAGTAATGGACATGTATCAAACAATAATTTAATGATGTTAAGTGGGTAGTGCTTAATGGCATGAAAAGTTCAATTGGACATAAATTAGGCTTTTTAAAGTTTGGATATCTATTTGGCCTTTTTATCAAAATTTGGGTACTGGATTGGGCATTACACTAATAATGATAATAATACAAAAGGAAAAAACAAAAATGTGTCAACATATTGCTCAATTTCATAAGGAGAAATATTTCAATGATACTAATATGTTACCTAAATTGATTAGTATCATATAAATACTTAAAATTACCTATTATGATCATCATTTCTCAAAATAATATTAATAACCCGCTATTTATTTGAATACATGACTTGTTAGTAAACAAGAAAATTATTTTCGATAGGATATTTTATCCTTTTCTTAAGTATTCAGCACAATGAACATAAACCCTACTTGATACATAATGAATAGAAAAAAATCTAGCAACGCAAGTGGGTAAGTAGTAAAGGATAGCTGGCGTATGATCCTAAGAAATCAATTTAAACAATATACTTATGCCGAGTATGACTAGACAGGAACACTAAGTACAGGAAATTGAAAAGGCCCAAGTCATACGAATTCATATCGTCTTTGGAGAATAAAAGTGACTTTGCAACACCAAATAATGATGACGCAGAGATACACGGAGGGATTGGCTGGCTTAATGGGTGGTGAAAGGGACAAGGGGCAATATCACCATACATGTTGCATGACAAGTTTGCATCAACCAAGTAGTGGTCCAAACAACTGAGAATCGTGATATCCTTTCTAATCCACAATTGGGTAAATTATGCATAAAACACTATAAAAATGTTTCGAATTCGAAAATCCTGTTATGCACTCCGATTAGATTTGTGGAGTTCGTCTTATTAGCTAAATGGTATTGGGATGACAAATACCTATTTGATATTATGTGTCAATCATGTGTGTTTATATATATATATATATATATAGGTGAGTAAGTTACAATAAAGTTTTAAAAGTATTTGTAAATAATAAGGATGTTAAAATTTTTCTTTATAAATTATCCATTTACGGTTATCATTTGTCTAAAATCTAAATGCGATGTATATGAATGAGACGTAAGATGTGATACTGAATAAATATTTTTCATATGTTGGTTTAATCAAATTCTATAAACTAACAAGGATTATAGCGTTGCACTTTTCCATTTTAAGTTTTTATTATTTTAATACTTATAATAAGGGATATTATTATTAGCATAATTTACCCCAAGAAATTCGCCTGATAATCTTCATGTCATGTTTCATGAATATAATCAACATTACTATTAGGATTCAGACCATATGGACTGACGGCTCACAATCTGGCACTATTTATTTGTTCGCACACAACTTAGTGAGGACATGACCTTTGTTCAACATTGGAATAATGGTCCAATATCTTACGAGACAAAGGAGGGAAAGTACAACAATGGCTCACCTGACATTTGATAACATGGTCATCAGCAGTCAGGTCGGCCATACCTATACCTACACTTATATGAACACCTAAGTCATAGTCAATGACTCGATTGGACACTCAAATATTGGTGAAGGGTTCCTGTAGATTGCGTGTTACAAAGGATTAGGTCATATTCATCGATATATCCAACTGGCTGATTGTGCTGTCTGGATATATATTTCATTTTGGCAAAGAATATTTAAGGGAAATGTATATAGTGGCCCGGTTGGTGATATATTTTTGCGGAAAATACAGAGGATTGGAATAGAACGCGGTTCCAACGCTTTGTGTCGAGAACCAAGAGTTTCATTATATAATAAATGGGAAAGTTGATCGCTTTGCCTAAGGGATGGATTTCCATTATTTATTTGATTTGTTGATATTTTGTACCATATCATATGTCTCTTCTCGAATTTAGAGTCCCATATTTATAATGGCTTCAAGTAGATATATCTTCTACTTCTATGCTTCAACATAGCCCATTTTCTCTAAGATTCTAACTATCGTGCTTTCGGATCTCCGTTTGAGATCCCGAAGATTTTTTTGTTTTTCTTGAAGTATTGTTTTCCAGCCTGGCTTCGATGTCCTTCGCCAAAAATTCTTTTTTCTTGTTAAATTCAATTTACCATGGCCTATGACTTTGAAACCTAGTGGCATATCTCGTGGTCTTTTTAAGAGAGAAGTATCAACTCCTTCTTCCATTGTAATAGAAAAAAAAAAAAAACCCTCAATTTGCCGTAACTCTGGCAATGTAATAGCATTAGTCCACATTTCAAAACTAGCTTTACATTTATCTCAAAGTTTTAACCATACATCACCGTGATCTTCTAACATATATCTTTGTCAAGATATAAAACGTCCGAGCTTTCACCTCAAACAATTTTAGAGATAAAAGTATAAGGACCGACCAATAGAGTCTTTTATTCTATATTTTTAATCAAATAAATTTTCAATCTTTTTAATAGTTCATTTAAGTTTTTAGTATTTTTTTTCTTTTTCGATTTCACATGCACTTAAGTTTTAAATGTTTCTTAAAAAGGCTAAGTGAGTTCTAAATGACACTTTTTTAAGATTATTAAAAATGTAATTGCACCTATGTGGCTTTTACCAAGAACATATATAATTGATGTGCTCCTTTAAAGATGGTCGATATTGTGATAGGAAATTTTGATCGTAGACTCCTTAGGGCCAAGCCGATCACTCCATAACATAGGCTAACTTGTTGGACCTTAGGTTGAACGGTGGAGACCATGGGCCTACCTATCCTGAGCTTGATGACTTTGGGACAACCTTAGACAAGAACAAGACTATGACAAGCAGCTCTGATTGGTAGCAACTTCATTACCTCTTGTTAATCACTTGCTTGTTTGCTAAGGTCGTCTATGTATTTTTAAGGTAAGTAAACTCACCTACTACCTAATTCTAGCTAGCATAGCAATTTCTAGAAGATTTCCTAATCTAGAAGATATGTTTATTATATCTTCCTAAATTTACTTTCCTACACTATTTGGAGACATTTTCCACATTTGAGTTCATCCACTTGTCAAATCAATAGTAGATAAAGTCATATAAATACCTCATGCCACATCTAGATCGGAGTGGTGATGAGGATCAAGTAATATCAACTTCAAAGGGAACAACAAAATTCAAAGATCCATTGCAAGATATTAAAGGACTAATGACTAGAGCAAGAGCAAAGCAAATAAATAAAGCTTTATATGGATTAATCATAGAGATACAAGAGAAGGAAGCCATCCAACAAGATTCCAACACTGATGGCAAACTTATAATTTTGATGGAATCAAGTTTACAACATGAAAGTTGCCAGCTTTCATTACAAGAATGTCGGCCTTCTTTTCTTATCTATGCACTGCCTTCAACACCACCAGTGCCGAATTCTACGCCATTGGCATAGAGGCTTAGGCCGCTAGCATATAGCTGGTTTATGCATGACTTTTCAATTTTGTAACTGTTGGCTTTGGTTGTTACGCATGATTTTTCAATTTTCTTCTTATTTTTCATTGTCCTTTTGTATTCCAAGGCTGTTTGAAGTCTATATTGTCACGCTTCATAGGGGTACCTTTATGACAATAGAATACTCGACCTAATGGAGTTAAAGAGTTTAATTCGGCATTCACTAGCAATAGAATATAAGTCAAAACACATATACGAATAGTTACAAATTCTAAAGGGCATTCCCCCGCAACAGAATATTAATTAGAGATCTATTATAGTCATCTAGAGTCTCTTGGTTTCCTATAGAAGTCTAATCAATTATGAATACAACTTCTAGAGGAAACGCCTAGCTCCTGTACTGAGCTGTAACTTGTCTCGACCTAAGCCATATGAATTCGTGCTGCAATAAATAAAAATTGTAGGACGTAAGCTACACTAGCTTAATGAGTGAGAACTTCCAAGATCACATTTATAACACATCATACAAACAAGTGATTAGCCAGACAAGTAATATGCAATAAACACGTGAAATCGACAAACATATGACCAGCCGAAAATCATATGTGGATGCACTTGCACCCTCCATCTTGGGTTAGTAGATTAACGAATCGTGCAGTACGACGCCGTTTAGGCTCACGGTCAACCAACTTATAAATTCGTTTTATAGATCACGATTAACCAACTCATTAATTCGTTTTATGGATCACGATTAACCAACTTTTACACCGTTTAAGATCATGGACAACCAACCAATGCTAATGCTCCATCCCCATTATGATATGAATGAGTCCATATTTATTTTCAATGTCGAATAGTCAATTATACGAATTCTTTTAAGTGATCAATCAATAATTGCAGACAACCAATTTTAATTCATCTATACAAGAAATAGTTAATCACCCGGCTTCGATATTCTTATATTCAATTTCTCATATCAACAACAGCCATATAAAATTCTCATTCATCCCTATTATGCATATCCATTTTATCTTTGCCAAGTATCTAGTGCAACTACCATTACAATCATATACAATAAATGGAGTCGGAAGTAATACTCACTCGGCCATGAAACACCTGTAAGCCCCGGAAAATTCCAGTAAATAATTTCAAAATGAACTTCGAAAATAAACCTTAAAAATCACTCCAAATTAAAACCGAACTTTGAATGAGTCCTGAAATATAAACGAAAGTAAGAATTCATTAGACTTGAGAAAATCTAAAAATAAAAATAAGGACTATAAAAGTCCTTAAGTCCAAAAAACCATTACGTAAGATAAATTGCTTACCTAATCTATAATTCATAAAAAAATCGGGATAAAAATAAAACACAGTGATAATTTGCTAAAAAGCAAATTAATCCATAACATGACAATTTAAAGGATCAGGAAATCACCAAAGGCCAATTCCATAATTAGGCTTTGGCACGATTAAGAAAACTTTATCTGCCAATAATAAAATATAGACTTTGGAAATTCCCCAAACGACCAGACTAATAATCCTAAGAGACGGAAATCAAATAAAGCCCTAACGATCAAATCAAACTTCCAAGAATCATAGAACGAGTTAGAAATTGAAATCTCGTAATCTTAAGAAGGAAGAATTCAAGAAACAAAATAACAAATTAAATAATCCTTAAGTTGACTAATTTTTCATAAAACCTTAAATCGAAGCAAAATGAATTCGAAAACAAAATACTACGAAGATCCTTTTTCAAAGCAAATTATAAAAATCAAGATTTCCCCAAAATCATTCCAAAAATCGATATTTGACTCAAACTCAAGAAAATCATATCTGGTAACCATTACCGATATTACTCCGGATATAATAATTCAATTCAAGATTTTCGAAAGCAGTAAGAGATATTAAATGCTTATAAAAATAAAATTTAAAATAAATTTCTCAAACTAAATACGTTGTATAAGCAGAAAATCTCAGTTTCCAAATTGGCAAAGGCCTAAACCGGAAAGTCATCCGGAAACCCTAACCGGAATACAATAGTGTAAGTCCGGCAATCTAGCGCCCTTAACTCTAGAGGCCAAGAGGTAGTAAATAAGTAGAATAGCTCGTAGTAATATAAGTTTGTTCACAAATATCAGATTGGTAAATTTTTTACCTATCTCGAACCCGTTCGGATACAGACTTTGAAAAGCGTGTCCCGGGACTCGAGATATCAAAAATATACCATTAGTACCGTTAGACTCGTAATTCCACGAGATTTCTAAATATATCAGTTATATAATTTTTCGGGTTATAAAAGTTACAGTTATAACCTTTTTATCGTATTTTCATTTCTACCGGTAATTGATTATTCTTTTGCACTATTCATTTTATTTCATTACACAATTTATTATTATTATTATTATTATTTTTTTATACCCTGGGTTCCTAGTAATCAAGTAAACTTCGAAAATCAGAAAATTTAACCCTAAACCGGTTTAGTTCAAACTTTGTGAGAAAGACCGAGATACCCTAATTCCGGCTTTTCCTCGGTTTCCAAATAAGAAACTTTTATAAGAAAATTAATTTTGGATATAGTTCTTGATTATATTTCAAACCAAGAAAAGATCAGATTTTGAGAAAATTCCAACTCCGGGTCATCCGAGACCATTATAGAAAAGCGTGCCCGGAACTAGAATTTCAAAAAATATCTTTATGAATACTCATTTGAATCGAAATAAAATAAGGATTTCAAAAATATATTTTTCATAATTTTCCGGCTTACGAAAAATACAGTTATAGCCTTTTTATTCGTATTTCCTTACTACCGGAAATTAAATTGTCTTGTCAACTATTCACTACTATTCAAAAAGTACCACCTATACTACCTATTAGCACACTCTACAATTTCAACCATTACCATCAATCAAATCAATTTCTTTTCTCCATGCTTTTTGTCCCTTAAACTTCATTACAAGTTATGACATGTTAAATCAATCAATCAAAGTAAAAGTTTTTCAAACTTCTTCCCTCCTCCATGAATAGTGCCGGCGTGAATAGTCCCCCTCCCCATGTCTTTTTTTCAATTTTTTTTTCCTCATAATCTAACTCCATTTAACCTAATCCCATTCCATATATATACTACTTTTTCTCTCTCTCTCTCTTCATTCTTCCATTTCTCAACTTCACAAAATAAGAAAGCTCTCAAAATCTCTCTCTTTTTTCTCTTGGCCGAAAGTTCTATGCCCTCCCACACACATACACACAACTTCCATTTCCTCTTTACATCTTCTATCCACTTCAAGTAAGTGAACTTCTACTCCATCCACTCATAGATCTTGTTATGGCTAAGTGATTCTTGGACATTTCCAACTAAAGAACCCCATGAGCTTTTGCTAGGGACAAGGAAATGTCAAAACAAGAATACCGAACCATTACAAGTAGATCTAAACATTTAAAGGAGCTTTCATGCCAAAAGCTTTATGTTTCTCCATCAAAAAGTATTTTTTTAAACAAAAGATCTTTTATAAAAATGTAGTTTTTATGTTTTCAAAACACATTTGAGCATATGAAATAATAGATCTATTGTTTTACTACTCATGTTCATATAGGCATTTAAGATCTCATCATTTTGTGTTTATGTGCATTAATAGTCTTTAATGCTTTTGTCTTTAGTAAATAACCTTCCTAATGTGTAGATCTATGGTTAGATAAGTTAATAAAGTCAAAAAGGAAAACACTTTTCAAAATAGGAACTTGTGTAAATTCGGATGACTTTGTAAACCTAGGTCAAAAACACTTTTATCAACTTCTAAACATGTATTTTACAAGAGAAATGAAGCCTATGGGTAATAGATAATGTTTGTGTAGTATTTTTCATGAGTCTAAATGAGATTTTTCTAAAGAAAATGTTGGAAACAAGAAATGAAGTCCAATAGAAGTTTTGAACTAAAAGTCATATAGATGAAATTCGTAATAATGGATGTATGGTTAGAAAACACTATTTTCCCAACTTCAAAAATGTATTTTCTTAAATAAATGAAGTCCTTAGGTATGAGTATAATAAATACTTAAAGTTTTGAGTATAAAATGTATTTTTCTCAAAGGAATCAACTTGAAAGTGGAATTTTCTAAATTCGGATTTTTGGAAACCCATAGTAAAAGACCCACTTAAAAGTTTATAAATGAAGATTTTATTTAAGAAATAAAGGCCTTAGGATATAACTAATATGAGGGTCAAAATTCTTTAAACAAAGTGGAGTTTTCTAAAGAAAAATCCTTAGAAATAGTAGTGTGACCAAATGTAGCAAAGTTGATTTTTAGACAAAAGCAAAATATAGTGTTTAAGACAAAGTTTATTTAAAATTCTTTAAGTCTAAAAATTTATAAGACTTAGACACTTAAGAGTTCATATCATGACATACATGATAGGGAAAATCATTACCTTGCATTGAGTATCATTTTATACTTAGGAATCTCAAATGCATTCATGAAAACCGCATTTTTTTGGAATTGATAAACCCGCTGTACAGATCTGATCCTCAATTCCGAGGCTTAGATATTTTCAAAACTTGATTTAACTTCGTATTTAGAAAGATCTTCCGAAGTAGATAGAAATCGATATAAAATTTGCGAGATTCCGAGTTAAAATGACCAAGTTATGGCCGTTTTAAGTTGGAATTCCCGCTTAGGACGCGAATTACGAATTTGATAAATTCGTATGAAGTCGTTGGATTAGTTTGAGTTGAAATAAATCAGAGTATTTCTTCCTTTTTAGGTTATCCCGAGTTCGACGATTCCCTACCACCGGATTATTATTACTAGAAGACCGGTGATCCAATGGTCGTGTGAGTTTTTCTTCCCAATTCATTTATTGTATGTGCTTGTAAAGTAGTGCACTAGAATGTAGGTCAATTGAATGGAATATGAATAATGGGGATTAATGGGAAATTATATGATTGATGATGATGTGAGAAAAAATTAAGAATATCGAAACCGGGTGATAAACTTTGATTGTATAGTTAGCTATGATGGATTGTCTGATAAATTGATTGATCGCCTAAGTGAATTGGCTTAATCAACTACTTGAGTAATGATAAATTGACATGTGCATATCACAAGGGGATGGAGCATGAGCATTTGTAGGTTAGTCGTGAACCATAAACGACATCGAATAATCGTAGGTTAGTCGTGAACCATAAACGACATCGAATAATCGTAGGTTAGTCGTGAACCATAAACGACATCGAATAATCGTAGGTTAGTCGTGAACCATAAACGACATCGAATAATCGTAGGTTAGCCGTGAGCCATAAACGGGATATTGTCGTACCGCAGGATTCGTTAATCTGCTAACCCGGGATGGAGGGCGCAATTCCATCCACATATGATTTCCGGTTGGTCATATGTATGTTGAACTCATGTGTTTGATGCATACACTTGCTTGATTAATAACTTGGTTGAATTGTTGTGACATAAATGTTTTTGTGGGAGATTACACTCACTAAGCTAGTGTAGCTTATACCCCAATAGTTGTTTAAATGAGCAGGTTATACCAAGAAATGCTAAGTGGGGACCGAGATGGTTGAAGTCGAGAATGACTTCGGGATTCCGGCAAGATATAAGAATGCTTGAAGTTTTTGGCTAAGCTTTACGATTTGCCTTGTAATAGTTTTATGTAGTGAAGTCTTGGGATGAATGTAATTGAAGTTTGATGATTGTATTTTGAAGTATAGTGTTTTGTATTTGGAGTATAGTGGATTGTATTTCCTTTACATTGTTACTCAATTGTATCAACATAAAATGTATCATTCCGATTTGTCTCCTTTATGTGTTAGACGCCTTGTACATAGTATGGAAGCCTTCGCGTGACTGAGGTGGTCATTCTTAGGCTTTAATATTGTGTACGGCGGACTGCCACGTTTAGGGTACCCTTCGGGGCGTGACAGTTTAGTTGGTATCAGAGCGACAAGGTTTTGGGAATTAGGTGGGAAGACTTTAAGGATAGAATATTAGGATATGATCTTAGAAATGGATAGTAAGTGTTAGATGACCCTTAGGTAAAGAAGAACTAGATTTAGCTCAATGACCTTTAAGGTATGACTTTCGATCATTAAGGATTTGAATTCATCTTGGAGACTTTTGAAGAACATAGAAACAAACTAGGAAGAAGGAAGAATGAAAATATTTGATGGGATGAGAATCTATACTAGCAACTGCAAAAATATAGGAGTAAGTGACCTTACACGACTTTAGTTCAAGCCAATGATAGAGATGCTAGATTACCCCTTTGACCAGAGACCACTAGGTGGGTAGGATTAATTGCGTGATTTCACCGTTTTTCTAAATAAACAAGTCTAAAGAAAATAAAAAGTTATAACTCTTTTTCTAAAATAAAATAAGCAACTTGCGTGTAGTATAACTAGGTTAACGTGACCGTCTCGTCCTGTTTCTAGGAGACTACCTGAGGAGAACGTGCAACCGTCGACAACCTTCCCGATGAACACAAGTGAGAGACACTCCACCACCACAAGATCCAATGCAACAAGTCATAGATCTCTAGGGTGTTTGGTGGATACACAAAAGCTCCTCTTACAACAAGCGCTTATTAGGAATGTGCCGGTTCAGGTGGAAGGACCCCACCATGTGGCAATGCAAGGAATTGAGACTCCTTCTGTTATGGCTAGTCCAAGCTCCAAAGTCAGAAGGTATAAGACAACTAGCCTAACAGTTAAGAATGAACCTTTTAAGAAGCGTAAGATCAATTGTTGGAAGTACAAGGAACGTCATTATCCAAGACAGTGTCCACAACTGAAGCACATGTGTTACTTCTGTGGAGATCCCGAGCATAAGGTTGTGGACTGTCCAGGAAAGAAAACCCTAAAGTGCTTCATCTGCAAACAGCCGGGACACCAGGCGAGTAGATGCTCCCACAAGAATTAACAGCTGGACAGCTGCCCTTGCTTGGAAGAAGTCAGTCTCCTAGAAATATCAATAGATCTCTCGTGTTGAGCGTTAGGAGCAAATAACTTTTTGAAAAAGAACAAAGATGTTTTGAAAATGTAAACCGATTTTGTGCTTTATCATCTAGTTCATGAATTAGTTCCAATGCATGTTTTTGCATCCTTTCTTTGAACTTTTGTAATGAAAGATTTGCATCTTCTCTTGATTTCATGCATTTCATTTTGAATATTATGAATTTTGTTATCGATTTTGATTTCAGTAGAATTTCAATATTTCTTACATATGTTTTTATTTCCGCATTTCCGTGTTCTGTATTTCCGATAAGTTCTTTAAGCTTCTTTTACCGCCTTAAGACGTAATAAAAGATTTAGAATTTTCACCTGAGCTTAATAAAATTGTAGGAGATATACCCAACCACAACAAGAACCCGTCATGACTCCTTTAGGACCCGAGAACCAAGCGATACCCGAACCACCTAACCAAGGGGAAATGCCTCAATAGAATTGAGGCTTACTAGTCAGACAGGAGGCTACATGCAACAGACTCAAGTCAGTTCAACGTCTACACCTGTGAGATATGAGCAAGAAACGATGCAAGATGAACCCCCATCACCTCAATACCACCAAAGCCTCTTACCATGCTTCATAAAGTGTAACGAGTATTTCGACGGAGTTTTTGGAAAACCAGATGAGGCAGAGGATTGGTTGGCACACATTGAGAGGTCCCTTAATGCTTTTGAAGTACCACACCATCTGAGAGTCAATTATGGAACCTTTATGCTCCGCTTACATGCCCGAGTATGGTGGGACTCTAAGGAAAGAGAGTTGACGCCTCCAGTTACATGGGAGATGTTTAAATATGAGTTTTTGAGAAAATATTTCCCCATGAGCTTAAGAGTCCAGTACAGTTCAGATTTTCTAATATCTCACAAGGAGATCGTAGTGTGGAACAGTACGAAACCGAGTTCAGTAGATTACTGCAATATGCTCCAGAATCATATAAGCAAAGTGAGGAACTCAAAAGAGAAGTGTTTCTGAATGGTTTAAAAGAAGACCTTCGGACTCGATTGGAAGAATTGGATATCAGGAGTTATCAAGGATTGCTAGAAAGAGCACGGATAATAGAAAATGCTCAAAGGAGAGGCAAGAAAGAAGTAATAAGGAAATGGAGTTCTATGCTTCAATGACCCCGAGTCAAAATGTCATAACACTTCCCTTGGATGATGACCCAAACAAGGAAGAAGATATAATATTGGATAAGATACAATGTTGGAGATGTAAGAGAGAGCATTACCCTATTCAGTGTCCACAACTTCAATTCAAGTGCTACCTCTGTGGGGACCCCAGTCACAAGGTTGAGAAGTGTCCCAAAAGGACGACCAACGCATGCTCTCTTTGCACAAAAGTGGGACATTTAGCTAAAACATGCCCTGAACGGGATAATGCATGTTGCTTCGCTGGATCTACCTAGGAAGAAGAGAAGAGATATAACAGGAATAAAAGCAACAAAGGAAAAAGGAATCGAGGTTCTTCAAGGACATCTACATCCGGAAATCTAGTCCACAACCCTCACACATATGGAGTGTATGAAGAAGATAGTGATGAAGAGCTGGAGTCCTTTACCATGAAAGGAAGCGAGGATCAAAGATGCAACTCGATATCAGGTTAGCGCTATACCCTTAGAATACCGCATATTCTTTCCTGCCAATAGAATCAAAGAGATAGGTTGATTAGATATACCTTCGGATTACATGGCTAGACTAAAAATAGGAAAGCCCGAGACCATTAAAAGTTAGAATGAGCCAATGATGGAAACTAAAACAAAAACTCGATTAATTTAACGAATTCCAAGATAATCCTCATATAACTTCTTGTAAATAAAGAACTTTGAAAGATCGAAATCTACGACGATCGTTACATAAAAGTTAAAATTTCAAAAATCAAATCTCGATTACCAAACTCCGTAAGATCTTCACAAGTAATAAGTATACAATAAAGCAATGAGATTCTTGATTTCAACCCCATCAAGATGATCACGATGATAAGAGTTTAAAACAACGATGACTTTAATTATTTAAAAGAATATTGATCACAGAGCACAATATTGTATATACAGCTACATAAGAATGGAGAAGCGAATCCACAACCTTCGTTGGTCAAAGTAATCGAGTCATGAAAGGTCGTGTTGTCATGAGTCGTCTAGTGTCGGTGAGTCGAGTCTTTGTGGTCTGAGTCAAGTCCGTGTCGTTTTCCAAAAGAGTCGTGTAAGTGAAGGTTGGAATCGCTAAGCCAAATCTTATTAATTTGTATGTGCTATATTTTGTAAAATATCTATCATGCAAAATTTAGAAATGATACAAATCAAAGCATAAACCGGTGCTAGAAATGTAACTCGAGATTCACAATCTTCTCTCGATAAACGATATACACGTAACAAGTTTTGCGGACAAAACTTTCTTTAAGGTGGGGAGGATGTAAGCCCCGGAAAATTCAGTAAATAATTCAAATGAACTTCGAAAATAAACCTAAAAATCACTCCAAATTAAAACCGAACTTTGAATGAGCCTGAAATATAAACGAAAGTAAGAATTCATTACTTGAGAAAATCTAAAAATAAAATAAGGACTAAAAGTCCTTAAGTCCAAAAACCATTACGTAAGATAAATTGCTTACCTAATCTATAATTCATAAAAATCGGGATAAAAATAAAACACAGTGATAATTTGCTAAAAAGCAAGTTAATCCATAACATGACAATTTGAAGGATCAGGAAATCACCAAAGGCCAATTCCATAATTAGGCTTTGGCACGATTAAGAAAACTTTATCTGCCAATAATAAAATATAGACTTTGGAAATTCCCCAAACGACCAGACTAATAATCCTAAGAGACGGAAATCACAATAAAGCCCTAACGATCAAATCAAACTCCAAGAATCATAGAACGAGTTAGAAATTGAAATCTCGTAATCTTAAGAAGGAAGAATTCAAGAAACAAAATAACAAATTAATAATCCTTAAGTTAACCAATTGTTCATAAAACCTTAAATCGAAGCAAAATAAATTCGAAAACAAAACACTATGAAGATCCTTTTTCAAAGCAAATTATAAAAATCAAGATTTCCCCAAAATCATTCCAAAAATCGATATTTGACTCAAACTCAAGAAAATCATATCTGGTAACCATTACCGATATAACTCCGGATATAATAATTCAATTCAAGATTTCGAAAGCAGTAAGAGATATTAAATGCTTATAAAAATAAAATTTAAAATAAATTTCTCAAACTAAATACGTTGTATAAACAGAAAATCTCAGTTTCCAATTGGCAAAGGCCTAAACCGGAAATCATCCGGAAACCCTAACCGGAATACAATAGTGTAAGTCCGGCAATCTAGCGCCCTTAACTCTAGAGGCCGAGTAGTTTAAATAAGTAGAATAGCTCGTAGTAATATAAGTTTGTTCACAAATATCAGATTGGTAAATTTTTGACCTATCTCGAACCCGTTCGGATACAGACTTCGAAAAGCGTGTCCCGGGACTCGAGATATCAAAAATATACCATTAGTACCGTTAGACTCGTAATTCCACGAGATTTCTAAATATATCAGTTATATAATTTTTCGGGTTATAAAAGTTACAGTTATAACCTTTTTATCGTATTTTCATTTCTACCGGTAATTGATTATTCTTTTGCACTATTCATTTTATTTCATTACACAATTTTATTATTATTATTTTATTATTATTTTTATACCCTGGGTTTCCTAGTAATCAAGTAAACTTCGAAAACCAGAAAATAACCCTAAACGGTTTAGTTCAAAGCTTTGTGAGAAAGACCGAGAAACCCTAATTCCGGCTTTTCCTCGGTTTCCAAATAAGAAACTTTTATAAGAAAATTAATTTTGATATAGTTCTTGATTATATTTCAAACCAAGAAAAGATCAGATTTTGAGAAAATTTCAATTCCGGGTCATCCCGAGACCCATTATAGAAAAGCGTGCCCCGGAACTAGAATTTCAAAAATTTCTTTATGAATACTCATTTGAATCGAAATAAAATAAGGATTTCAAAAATATATTTTTCATAATTTTCCGGCTTAGAAAAATACAGTTATAGCCTTTTTATTCGTATTTCCTTACTACCGGAAATTAAATTGTCTTGTCAACTATTCACTACTATTCAAAAGTACCACCTATACTACCTATTAGCACACTCTACAATTTCAACCATTACCATCAATCAAATCAATTTCTTTTCTCCATGCTTTTTGTCCCTTAAACTTCATTACAAGTTATGACATGTTAAATCAATCAATCAAAGTAAAAGTTTTTCAAACTTCTTCCCTCCTCCATGAATAGTGCCGGCGTGAATAGTCCCCTCCCCATGTCTTTTTTTCAATTTTTTTTTTCCTCATCTAATCTAACTCCATTTAACCTAATCCCATTCCATATATATACTACTTTTTCTCTCTCTCTCTCTTCATTCTTCCATTTCTCAACTTCACAAAATAAGAAAGCTCTCAAAATCTCTCTCTTTTTTCTCTTGGCCGAAAGTTCTATGCCCTCCCACACACATACACACAACTTCCATTTCCTCTTTACATCTTCTATCCACTTCAAGTAAGTGAACTTCTACTCCATCCACTCATAGATCTTGTTATGGCTAAGTGATTCTTGGACATTTCCAACTAAAGAACCCCATGAGCTTTTGCTAGGGACAAGGAAATGTCAAAACAAGAATACCGAACCATTACAAGTAGATCTAAACATTTAAAGGAGCTTTCATGCCAAAAGCTTTATGTTTCTCCATCAAAAGTATTTTTTTAAACAAAAGATCTTTTATAAAAATGTAGTTTTTATGTTTTCAAAACACATTTGAGCATATGAAATAATAGATCTATTGTTTTACTACTCATGTTCATATAGGCATTTAAGATCTCATCATTATTTTGTGTTTATGTGCATTAATAGTCTTTAATGCTTTTGTCTTTAGTAAATAACCTTCCTAATGTGTAGATCTATGGTTAGATAAGTTAATAAAGTCAAAAAGGAAAACACTTTTCAAAATAGGAACTTGTGTAAATTCGGATGACTTTGTAAACCTAGGTCAAAAACACTTTTATCAACTTCAAACATGTATTTTACAAGAGAAATGAAGCCTATGGGTAATAGATAATGTTTGGTAGTATTTTTCATGAGTCTAAATGAGATTTTTCTAAAGAAAATGTTGGAAACAAGAAATGAAGTCCAATAGAAGTTTTGAAAAAAGTCATATAGATGAAATTCGTAATAATGGATGTATGGTTAGAAAACACTATTTTCCCAACTTCAAAAATGTATTTTCTTAAATAAATGAAGTCCTTAGGGTATGAGTATAATAAATACTTAAAGTTTTGAGTATAAAATGTATTTTTCTCAAAGGAATCAACTTGAAAGTGGAATTTTCTAAATTCGGATTTTTGGAAACCCCATAGTAAAAGACCCACTTAAAAGTTTATAAATGAAGATTTTATTTAAGAAATAAAGGCCTTAGGATATAACTAATATGAGGGTCAAAATTCTTTAAACAAAGTGGAGTTTTCCTAAAGAAAAATCCTTAGAAATAGTAGGTGTGACCAAATGTAGCAAAGTTGATTTTTAGACAAAAGCAAAATATAGTGTCTTAAGACAAAGTTTATTTAAAATTCTTTAAGTCTAAAAATTTATAAGACCTTAGACACTTAAGAGTTCATATCATGACATACATGATAGGGAAAATCATTACCCTTGCATTGAGTATCATTTTATACTTAGGAATCTCAAATGCATTCATGAAAACCGCATTTTTTTGGAATTGATAAACCCGCTGTACAGATCTGATCCGTCAATTCCGAGGCTTAGATATTTTCAAAACTTGATTTAAACTTCGTATTTAGAAAGATCTTCCGAAGTAGATAGAAATCGATATAAAATTTGCGAGATTCCGAGTTAAAATGACCAAGTTATGGCCGTTTTAAGTTGGAATTCCCGCTTAGGACGCGAATTACGAATTTGATAAATTCGTATGAAGTCGTTGGATTAGTTTGAGTTGAAATACTAATCAGAGTATTTCTTCCTTTTTAGGTTATCCCGAGTTCGACGATTCCCTACCACCGGATTATTATTACTAGAAGACCGGTGATCCAATGGTCGTGTGAGTTTTTTTCCCAATTCATTTATTGTATGTGCTTGTAAAGTAGTGCACTAGAATGTAGGTCAATTGAATGGAATATGAATGATGGGGATTAATGGGAAATTATATGATTGATGATGATGTGAGAAAACTAATTAAGAATATCGAAACCGGGTGATAAACTTTGATTGTATAGTTAGCTATGATGGATTGTCTGATAAATTGATTGATCGCCTAAGTGAATTGGCTTAATCAACTACTTGAGTTAATGATAAATTGACATGTGCATATCACAAAGGGATGGAGCATGAGCATTTGTAGGTTAGTCGTGAACCATAAACGACATCGAATCGTAGGTTAGTCGTGAACCATAAACGACATGAATAATCGTAGGTTAGTCGTGAACCATAACGACATCGAATATGTAGGTTAGTCGTGAACCATAAACGACATCGAATAATCGTAGGTTAGTCGTGAACCATAAACGACATCGAATAATCGTAGGTTAGTCGTGAACCATAAACGACATCGAATAATCGTAGGTTAGCCGTGAGCCATAAACGGGATATTGTGTACCGCAGGATTCTTTAATCTGCTAACCCGGGATGGAGGGCGCAATTCCATCCACATATGATTTCCGGTTGGTCATATGTATGTTGAACTCATGTGTTTGATGCATACACTTGCTTGATTAATAACTTGCTTGAATTGTTGTGGCATAAATGTTTTTGTGGGAGATTACACTCACTAAGCTAGTGTAGCTTATACCCCAATAGTTGTTTAAATGAGCAGGTTATACCAAGAAATGCTAAGTGGGGACCGAGATGGTTGAAGTCGAGAATGACTTCGGGATTCCGGCAAGATATAAGAATGCTTGAAGTTTTTGGCTAAGCTTTACGATTTGCCTTGTAATAGTTTTATGTAGTGAAGTCTTGAGATGAATGTAATTGAAGTTTGATGAATTGTGTTTTGAAGTATAGTTTTGTATTTGGAGAATAGTGGATTGTTTTCCTTTACATATTACTCAATTGTATCAACATAAAATGTATCATTCCGATGTGTCTTCCTTTATGTGTAGACGCCTTGTACATAGTATGGAAGCCTTCGCGTGACTGAGTGGTCATTCTTAGGCTTTATATTGTGTTACGGCGGACTGCCACGTTTAGGGTACCCTTCGGGGCGTGACAACACGGTCTTTATAGTTATAATAGTCCGGTGGTAAAGATTCGTCGGTTTCGAGATCACCTAAAAAGGAAGAAATACCCTAATAAGTATTTCATCAATTAACTAATCCAAACTATATATCAAAACTTAGTAAATTCGTAATTCTCGCTATTTGCATAAGTTCCGACTTAAAACGGCCGTAACTTGGTAATTTTAACTCGGAATTTCGCAAATTATATATCGATTTCTATCTACTTCGAAAGATCTATCTAATTCTAATATTATTTTCAAGTTTTGAAAATGTTTGGGTCACGAAACAGTAGGATCAGTTCTGATCAGTAACGGTTTTCCAATTCCGAAAATAGTTTTGTAAATGTTTGAAATGTTTTCTACTTTATAAATCAATTATACATGCAATATTAATGATTTCCTATCATGAATGGCATGTTATGAGTTTAACATATGCATGATCTTGATGATATTAACTAAAAGGAAAATTGAGAAACTTTTTATTGCAAGACTTCAAGAATAATTACTTTTAAGAAAACTAGTTTCCTAACTTTGATAACTCACTTGTGTTTTGGGATTAATTCTTAGGAATTTCTAGTTATCTTTATTAGAATTGAGTCTTCATAACATCTATTACCTAAGACCTTCATTTTTACATAAAAATTTACATTTTATACTTTGTAAACATGTTTTCAAATAGGATTTATTCAAAAATCAGAATTTTTGGGAAATTTAGTTTTTGAATGATTCATTTGAGAAAAACTTGTTTAATGCATTAAAATTTAAGGTTTTATTATACCTATCCCTTAAGGACTTCATTTATTGAATAAAACTTTCATTTTGAGCTTGGAAAATAGGTGTTTTTATAGCAATAATCCAAAATTACGAATTTCCCAAATTGAGTAGTAACTCAAAGTTTCCTATATTGTTTCTACTCTTTGTTTTACACATTAATCTCATCAAAACTCATTTCAACTTATAAAAATAATTACTTAATGATATCTATTACCTATACCCTTCATTTTCAAGTAAAATATGGGTTTTAGGGTTGATACAAGGGTTTTTAAAACATAGATTTGAAGGCATACGAATTTTTCTTTGAATATTTCAAACAAAACTTTTCCTTTTTAAGTTCCTGATCTTATCTACTTAAAGATCTACTAACTACAACATTTATATACACAAGACAAAGCCTTTATAAACATTAATGCATGAAAACACAAAATATTTTTGAGATCATAAATGTCAAGTATAATATAAGTATCTAAATGCTAGATCTACTACTTATGATGTATGAAATGAAGTTTAAAAGCATGAACATGGATTTTTATGCAAGATCTCTATTTCATTCTACTATTATATGCATGAACATGAAGATCATTTGATGAAAACACATTTAAACACAAGATCCACTCTTGTGATGGCTTGATATTCATGTATTAGTATTTTCTTGTCCTTAGTAAGTGCTCATGGGGACTAAAAGTGAAAATACTCATGAATAATCTTGCCATTACAAGATTTAATGGTAGAAAAGGGTTATGATTCATCACCTAAAGCTTGAATAAAATGGAAAATGATGAAGAAATGAGCTTGTGTGTGTGTGTGTGGTGTGTGTAGGGGCTCACGGCACAAAGGAGAGGAATGGAGAGGATTTTACTTTGAGTAAAAATTTTGAAAGAGTAGAAATGAGGAGAGAGAGTGTAAATGAGTATATATATGGAGTAAATTAGGATTTGTTTGTATGATAAAAGAAGAAAAATAAAACAAATTGAGGGTAAGTTGGGGGTGTTGCGCCGGCCACAAAGGGAGGGAGAGAGAGAAAGAGTTGAAATTGTATTAATTTGTAATTTATGTAATAAAAATATTAAATGTAATAATTTGTTAAGAAACAAAAATTTCTTGGAAAAGAAAATATAGTTGAGTGTTTGTAAGGATGTAAAACTAGGGTATGGCTTTTGTGTAGTAGGTTGTACTTGTGAATAGTAATGAATAATAGATATGACAATTACTTTACGGTAGTAAAGAAAATACAAGAAAAAGGCTATATCTGTAATTTTTATAACCCAAAAAATTATGAATTGAAATCGTTGATTAAATTCTGATCAAGGACTTGCAAGAGAAAATTGAGTGGTAAAAGGCAAGAGTGTGTGAGATTAATATCAAGAAAGGGGAATTTGAGAGAAATACAAGAGATTTCATATCTTGGAGGGTACACATGTGAGGGAGAGTGTGAGGACTAACATTTTTATTTAGATTCTTTTTTTTTTTTTTTTTACAGTTTATAATCATGAGTAGTGGTGGTGAAAATTCTTATGTACATATAAAATTATTCATGAAATCTATGCGAGAAGAATTAAGGATGAATAAGAGATTGGATGATTTAGAATCTCCTAGCAAAAATAGATCTTTTAAAAAGAAGTATTCTGTTGAAGAGGAAAGAAAAGATTCCAACTTTGAAGGTAGTAGTTCCACAAGGAGAAAAGAAAAGGAATCAAACCATGATAGTAACCTGAGCAGCATTAAGATGAAAATTCCTTCTTTTCAGGGAAAGAATAATCCAGAATTATACCTGGAATGGGAAAGAAAAGTGAGCACATATTTGATTGCCACGATTACTCTAAAGAGAAGAAAGTTAAGTTGGTTGTTGTGGAGTTCACAGACTATGCCAGTATTTGGTGGGATCAATTGGTGATTAATCGGTGTATGTATGTTAAATAGCCTTGTACAACATGAGTGGAAATGAAAGTTATAATGAGAAAGAGATACATTCCTAGTTACTATCATAGAGACTTGTGCAAAAAGTTGCAAAATCTGACTAAGGGTTCTATGAGTGTGGATGACTATTACAAAGAAATCGAAGGGGCCATGATTAGGGCTAAAGTGGAGGAAGATCCAAAAGCTACAATGGCTAGATTTATTGGTGGATTGAATATCAGCACTATGCAAACATGGAGGAGTTATCACATAAAGGTATTAAAGTTGAGAAGCAGTTGAAGTCTAAGGATAAGTCAAGTTATGGTTCATCTTCTAAATCTTCTTGGAAATCATGCAAACATGGAGGAGTTATCACATAAAGGTATTAAAGTTGAGAAGCAGTTGAAGTCTAAGGATAAGTCAAGTTATGGTTCATCTTCTAAATCTTCTTGGAAATCAAAGTGGAAGGATTACAAAGCAATTTCAAAGTCTAAAGAAGATAAGAAGAAGGATAAAGAATCAAAATCATCTTCAAAAGGTAAATCTAAAACTAAATCATCTTCTAAATCATGTGATATTAGATGTTTCGGTGCCAAGGATATGGACATATTGCTTCCTAATGTCTAAATCAAAAGGCTATGATAATTCTGGAAAATGGTGATGTGG
The DNA here is from genome assembly GCA_024138025.1 of Combretum micranthum. Taxonomy (NCBI): domain Eukaryota; kingdom Viridiplantae; phylum Streptophyta; class Magnoliopsida; order Myrtales; family Combretaceae; genus Combretum; species Combretum micranthum. Next base: position 283,526 of record JAMXBD010000771.1, on the reverse strand, counting down.
AAAGTGTCAGTTCTAGTGATAATGATATGCTACCATTAGAAGACTGCAATGATGTTGAGTATGAAGGACCAGTGAAGGGTAAGTTTTTGGTTACTAGGCAAACTCTCAATATTCAGCCTAATGATGATGGTGATGAGGTGCAGCGTTAGCGTATCTTTCACATCAAATGTCACGTCAATAACAAGGTTTGTAGTTTGATAATTGATAGTGGAAGTTGTACGAATGTGGCAAGTACCTTGTTAGTTGATAAGCTGAATTCAAAGACTTCAAGGCATGAAAAAAACTATAAATTGCAATGGTTGAGTGATTGTGGGTAAGTCAAGGTGACTAGGCAAGTTCTAGTTACATTTTCAAGTGGCAAGTACCATGATGAGGTTAAATGTGACGTGGTGCCAATGCAAGCTTGTCATATTTTGTTAGGGCGACTGTGGCAATTTGACAAGAAGGTTAGACATGACGGCCATAAGAATCATTATTCTTTCATGTTAAAACAAAAGCTTGTGATTCTAACACCTTTAAAGCCATGGGAGGCTTGCGAAGATCAATTGAGAACTGCAAAGGAATTTAAAGTGTGAGATAAACACATGAGTGATCAAGAAAAAATTGAGAAAAAGAGTGACAAACACACACTAAAGTCATGAGTGTGAAACACAAGTGAGTGGTATTGCTAAATCAAGTGAGGTTAAGAGTGTTATGAATTCGAAACAGCAACTACTTGTACTTATGTACAAGGATGTTTACTTTTCTAATGATGAACTTAACCAATCTGTTCCTAGTATGATTGTGTCCTTGTTGCAGGAATTTGAAGACTTATTTCCTGAAGTGATACCAACTAGATTACCTCCTTTAAGACGTATTGAGCATAAAATAGACTTCCTTCTTGGAGCTTCTGTAAGGCCCTGAATTTTTTCGCAAATGGTTTTAGAATACCAAATCGAAACCCTAAAGTTTGATCCAAGTTGAAACCGAACCTTAATCAATTTCGATCACGGGATTTCATAAAAGAATCTTCAAAAATGAAAATGGAAAGTTCAATAATCGTTAAATTTGAAAATCCGAACATGAAAAGATCCACCTATCCAATCCCTGAGTTAAACCCCACAATTTCTAGGGTAAAGTTGGATTAAACCTTAACTCTAGTCAAACCGGAGTTTCAAAAGTCAACAAATGTCAAGACAATCAAACAATTTCAACTTCGGCAATCCTGTGTTCTCAAACCCTAGAAACGAATTTGAGTTAATGGCTTCTTATAGTTCGTAATAATATAGGGTAACATAAAAATATCATATTCAGGAATTTTGAGTGTCCTTCGGACTCAAACGGGATCAGTTTTCGAAAAATGTGTCACGGAGCTTGGAATAATAAAAATATTCCAATAACATCAAAAGACTCGTAATTAAACAAGGATTTCAAAAATATCAGTTTTATAATTTTTCGGTAACTAAAAATAACATATATAGCCCGTTTACGCATATTTTTATTACTACCGGTATTTTATATGTCTAGTCTACTATTCATAGTACTATTCATTACTATTTCACTATCTCTACTTTTTCTTACGCCTATTTCTTACTACCTACATACCTATTTTCTTACGTTTTACATTTCCAATACAACTTTATTCACATCAAACCTTACATATTATTTCTTTTCTTTGCAAAAATCACAAAAAAAAAAAAAACAAAATATCCTCTCTCTCTCTTCCTCAAATGCGCTGGCCTCCCTCTCTTTTTCTCTATAATAATTTCTTTTTAATTTTTTATTACATAAAAAATTCACTCCAAAAATTCTATAAATACCCCCTTTCTCCTTCCACACATCCATTTTACATACAAAACTCTATCAAAATACTCTCTCAAAACCTCTCTCGAACAATCTCTCTCAAAACACTCTTTACCAATTTCTATTCTTCAAGAAAAAAATAACAAACACAAAATCCATTCATTTCTTTTCAAACTTTCCATTAAACCTTAAGTAAAAATTCTACCTATATTCTTTATCATGCTCATACAACTTAGCATGAGCTTAGTGTATGTTTCTTAGACTCATATGAGTTAAAGAAGCAACAATATGTTCATGTTTTGTTTTTGTTCATGTTCCTATTTTACATTATGTTATTATGTAGTTGTTATTATTATTATTATTTTTGCTCTAATCTAACTTATATATAATAATATGTATACTATGTATATATATTTATTTGGAGCATATAAGCTCATTTGTTATTTATTTATTTTCATGTCTTGCAATTTATTTATTTACTTGTTTTATGCAATTTATTAAGACTAGTCTTTCTAGTCTTATACTTGTCCATATCAAGTCAAAACAATTTTTTTTTCTTTCTTTTCTTTTCTTTTGGGACTAGTCTATTCTTAGTCCGGGTTTCCTTGATGAAGCTAAGGCTCCCAATACATGATTGGGATACCTTGATGAAGCTAAGGCTCCCAATACATGATTGATACCTTGATGAAGCTAAGGTTCCCAATGCTTGACTATTTTATTATGTTTATTTACTTACAAGTATTCCTTTCTATTTTATTATGTATTATCTTTACTTTTACATTGCTACATAATCATATTCATGCATGATGAAGAATGTTGTTGTCTGAAATAAAAGTAAAAATAGGTTTTTCTTAAATAAAGAAAAGTAAACTAGATTTCTTAACAAAAGGAATTTTCAAACAAAAGATTTAAGTTTTCATAAACTCTTTTCAAAAGATAAGCTAATAATAAATTCTAAAAGAATTAGTAATGAAAATTTTTTCAAAATAATAAAATGAACTCATTTCCTTTAAAAACTAAATACTACATCAAGATAAAAAAAAAAAATTTAATAAAAGACTTGAACTCAACTATATCTTTTAATAGGTTCATTTTAGACCTTGAAAATTATATACTATGAAAGTATCTTCAAAACTTGAATTTTATATTGTTATTATCTTTTCAAAATTAAAATGAAGTTTTACTAAGTTCTAATGTTAACAATTCTTTATTAAGAAAGCTTTTCTTATAAACTTATCTAAAGGAATTATTCTATCACTCGACAAATATTAAGAATAAAATAAGTTTTTCAAACCAAGATAAAATCAACTCGCTATTTTGGAAACCAACTTAGAAAAATAAAATTTGCCAAGAAAGTAAAGTTTTAAAGGCACACTTATTTCCTAAAAGAAAAAGGATATAAACATAAGAGGAAAACATACATTTAACACAACTTCAAATATTTGAAACTTAAAGAATATTTTGAAAAGCTTATTTTCAATCACTAGAAATAAAGTTGGTAAATAACTTAAAGAACCAAAATTTTTGAAAATGAATTTACTTTTGAAAAGTGAGAAAATGAAATAATAATAAAGCATTGCTCATAACAACTCAAATATACTTTGTTTTCTTCTAACAATTCAAAAAGGAGAAATTTTTCAAAAGTTTTACCTTTTAAAAACCATCAAAGAGCAATTAATTATGAAATATCAATATTGAGACAACACTAAAAAATCATGCATATAATATGAGTATAAATATATGTTTAAAGGATTTTCAGCCTTAAATATATACATATATTTTGCTTAAGGATTTTTGAGTAAAGAGAAGTTTGGAAAAAATCATATTTTGTGAGCTATAAATTCGTAATTGTTATGTACTGTAGTATTTTCCAAGCCAAATGGCTTTTTATGAAAAAAATGACCTTAGAAATGGATAGATCTTTTCGAGTAGGTAGAAAACGTATATTATTTGCGCAATTCTGAGTTAATATGATCAAGTTATGGCAATTTTAAGTTGGAATTACCTTCTATGTGAATTTTAATGATCCTATGACATAGTTTTTGATAAGTACCATAGAATCAATAAGAAATACTCATTATGGATATTCTTCTTGATTAGGTGATCTCGAGGAGGTGTATTCATACCCGGAGGATTATTTTGATTAGTGGATTTATCGATCGACTCATCCATAAGAAAAATAGATTCTCATGGCTAAGTGAGTTTATTTCCCACCTTTTTCGTACTTAGTTGTGCTTGTGGGTAGAGGCACTAGAAGTAGGAAAAGATGAAAATGAATTATGTGTGATAATATTAGTTGAAAGAATGTTAAGCATACTGAGGCATGAATCGTTGTTAATTAACTTAGGTTTTACTGTTATTCTATTGGAGTGTGTGCAAATTCTGTGATCACTTTAAATTACTCTAATCATATACTATGAATTATATCAATTGATTCATGCATATCACGTAGTTAGTTTCATTGCATGAGCTGCTATTCTCGATGGGACAAGGTATAGTAGCCGGTTGTACAGTAGCCAGAAACCTGCAAGATGGGCGATTAGGAGCCTGAAAGAACTATTTTGAGATGGGCGAGTAGGTGCCTGAAATAAACTACATGAGTTGGATTTAAAGATGGGTTTTAAAGAGCCTGGAACACCTAACCCTGAATGGAGGGCGAAATCCATCAAACATATGATTTCCGGTAGATCATATGTATTGTTTGATCACTTGCTTGATGCATTCATATGCTTGTTTAATAATTTGATTGAAATTATTTATACAAGTACGTTGATTTAGGAATATTCTCACTAAGCTAGTTATGCTTATACTCCGATAGACCGTTGTTGTAACAGGACTATATCTTTTGTGCTCGAAGACTTTATCTACTCGAGAGGGATGATGTTTTAGAGAAGCTTCTGGAAAACTTTTGAAGATCTTAGGTTAAATATCCCTTAATGTCTTTTAGTGTTAGTATTATTTTGTTGTGAGAAAGATTAAGTTGATATTATGATTGTTTGGAGAATTATAGGGGAAAACCCCTAAGATGACGTAAGGATTATATTCTCTAAATGATAAATTAGATGATTATTTAGATTCTTGTATGTTGTATTTACTATCTCGAACTATACATCCCACTGGTATCTCCTATTGTTGTGATAGACGCCTTACATATGGTGTTGAAAACTTTCACATGACTTTAGAAAGTCATTCTTAAGTTTTAATACCGTATGTGGTGGACTGCCACGTTTAGGGTACCCTTTAGGGCATGACAGCTTCAATTCCCAATAAGCCAGCGTATCAAGCAAATCCAGAGGAAACAAAAGAGATACATAGGCAAGTTGATGAATTGATGGAGAAATGGTTCATAAGAGGGAGCCTTAGTCCATGTTTGGTTGCTGTAATTCTTATGCCCAAGAAAGATGGAACATGGCACATGTGTGTGGATTGTCGAACAATCAACAAGATAACGATAAAGTATAGATAGCCTATACTTTAGACTTGATGATTTGTATGGTGCATGCTTGTTTTCTAAGATTGATTTGAAAAATGGATATTACCAAATTCGCATAAAAGAGGGAAATGAATGGAAAAATGCTTTTAAAACTAAATATGGTCTTTATGAGTGGATGGTAATGTTAGGTTATCAAATGCACTTAGCACTTTTAGGAGGTTGATGAATCATGTTCCACATGTTTTCGTTGGGAAATTTGTTGTTTATACTTTGATGATATATTAGTCTACAGCAAAAATTTAGATGAGCATGTTCAACATTTGTTTAAGGTTTTTAGTGTCTTAAGGGAAAATAGATTATATGCCAATTTAAAGAAATGAACTTTATGCATGGAATCTATTATTTTCCTTGGATTTGTTGTGAGTGCAAGTCGAATTTCTATTGATGAAGAGAAAGTGAGGACGATTAGGGAGTGACCAACACCTATAAATGCAAATGAGTTTAGAAGTTTTCATGGTTTAGCAAGCTTTTATAGGAGGTTTGTAAGGGATTTTAGTTCTATAGCATCTCCTTTAAATGATCTTGTTAAGAAGAATGTAGAGTTAAATGGACTAAAAAGCGTGAAAAGGCTTTTAACATTTTGAAAGATAAATTGACTAATGCTCCTTTGCTTATTCTGCCTAATTTTGATAAAGTTTTTTGAATTGAGTGCGATGCATCAGGAAAAGGTATTGTTGGTGTTTTGATGTGGGACTCTAGGCCGATTACTTACTTTAGTAGGAAGCTCAGTGGTGTAGCATTGAACTATCCGACATATGATAAAGAATTGTATGCATTGGTGAGGACATTACAAACATGGCAACACTATCTATGGCCAAAGGAGTTCATCATTCATTCAGACCATGAAAGCTTGAAGTATTTGAAATCTCAAGGTAAGCTAAACAAAAGACATGCAAAGTGGTTGGAGTTCATTGAGACCTTACCTTATATGATTAAGTACAAGCAAGGAAAGGAGAATGTAGTGGCTAATGCATTATCAAGAAGGTATGCATTTTTAACTTATTTACATGCTAAATTGCTTGGATTTGGGCTTGTAAAAGATTTATATGAGAATGATGTTAATATTATCCAAATTTGGAATGATTGTACTAAGCATGCCTTTACTGATTTTTATAGGCATGAGGGGTATTTGTTTAGAAAGAATAAGCTTTGTGCTAAAAAATGTTCTTTGCGTGAATTGCTTATCAAGGAAACACATGGAGGTGGATTGATGGGTCACTTTGGTGTTAAAAAGACTTTGGATATATTACAAGAAAATTTTTATTGGCCTAATATGAAACATGATGTGCAAGCTCTTTGTCAAAAATGTATTACATGTAAACATGCTAAATCCAAACTGATGCCACATGGGCAATATATTGCTTTACCTGTGCCTAATCAACCCTGGACTGATATTTTCATGGATTTTATTTTGGGGTTACCTAGATCTCAAAGTAGAAAAGATAGCATATTTGTTGTTGTGGATAGATTTAGTAAGATGGCTCATTTCATTGCCTATTCTAAACCTAATGATGCAACTCATATTGCTAATTTGTTTTTCCAAAGAAGTAATGTGTTTGCATGGAATACTAAGAACAATTGTGAGTAATAAGGATGTTAAATTCTTAAGTCACTTTTGGTGAACTTTGAGGAGTAGATTAAGAACAAAATTGTTGTTTTCTACTATTACACATCCACAAACCGATGGGCAAACTGAAGTAGTTAATAGGACTCTTACTACATTATTGCGTGTGGTAATTCAAAGAAATTTGAAACAATGGAAACAATGTTTGCCACATGTTGAGTTTACGTATAATCGATCTATGCATTTCACTACATCTTATTCTCCATTTGAGATTTTCTATGGGTTTAATCCTTTGACTCCGTTAGATATTCTTCCTTTGCCTACTAATGAACTTGTTGATCATGATGGAAAGAAAAAAGTAGATTTTTGTTAGAGATTTGCATGCAAAAGTTAAAGTTAACATTGAGAAAAAAACAAAGAGCACTATGGCAAGCAAGCCAACAAGGGCCGAGTCAAAGTTATTGAACCCAAAGATTTGTTTAGGTTCATGTGAGAAAAGAAAGATTTCTTGCTCAAAGAAAGTCTAAGTTACAACCAAGAGGAGATGGACCCTTTTAAGTGTTAGAGCGTATCAATGACAATGCATATAGATTAGATCCACCTAGTCAATACGGTAATGTTAGTGTTACTTTTAATGTTTTTTATCTTTATTTATATGATGCAAGAGATTCGAGGACAAATCCTCTTGAGGAAGGAGGGAATGATGAGGATCAAGTAACATCAACTCCAACGGGTACAACAAAATTCAAAGATCCATTACAAGCTATTGGAGGACCAATGACTAAAGTAAGAGAAAAGCAAATAAATAAAGCTTTATATGAATTAATCATAGAGATACAAGAGAGCGAAGCCATCCAACAAGATTCCAACACTGATGGCAAGCTTATAATTTTGATGGAATCAAGTTTACAACATGAAAGCTGCTAGCTTACATTACAAGAATCCCGACCTTCTTTTTTTATCTGTGCACCGCCTTTAACACTACCGATGCATAATTCTATGCCATCAGTGTAAATTTTCTCTTATTTTTCATTGTCCTTTTGTATTTCAAGGTTGTTTAAAGCCTATATGAACCCTATGTATGGGTGTTTGACATATATTAGTTAATGACAAATTTCGAGAGTATTTCTTCCATTGTAAGGATTTTCTCTTGGTTCTTGAAAAAGAACTATATCAGCTTTCTTCATCAAAGCATGGAGAAATCTAATTTGATAACCTACGTTTCAATTGATAGGTTTGATTGGGGTCTGGTTTCGCTTCTTGATAGTGTTGGTTCTAATCGACAGGGTTACGCTCCTATCACTTGTTCTAAGGTGATCCTAGGGTTCTATCCATCGTCGAGCATTGGGTCTTAGATTTCAAATACCTAAGGTTCTCGTTTCGCATCAAGTGGGCAAGAAAACTAACCAAATCGAACTAAAGTAGACAAAAATTTGGTTTATTAAATAATTTAGTTTAGAAACTTCCCAATTCAATCCAATCCATAAATTTATAGCTAGTTTAGATTTGTAAACCAAACTAATCTATAAAACCAAATCAAACCATCTTAGAAAAATATAATAATATTTTATTAGTAATTATAATTTTTTTATGATGATTGATTAAGATTGTATATGTTCTTATGATTTCATTATGATATTTATTTTTTTTTATGAATATTGGTTGATATTAATATGTTCCTTTTTAAATTTTTTTTAAAATTTAAGATGTATATTCTTGCATTGGTGACTTAATGTTGTTTTTTGTTAGTTGTTTTAATCCTATGGCTTAAGGAATTTGTTTATTTAGTTATGACTTTTATTATGTATTAATTGTATAATGAATTATGCTAGTAGATCACTTTTATTGATGAGTGACTTTTTAAATATATTTTTTACCAAATTTTTCAGTAGATGATTATTGGATAACTTTATAGAGACTATACAATACAAATTGCTATATATTAGCTAGTAAATGTACTTTGACAATGGACAATCAATCAGTAATTGGATGATTTTATGTAGGACTATGGATTACAAGTGTAATGGATTTTATGAAGTATTTTGTTGTGCTTTGCAATTTAAACTTTATAGAATAATTCAAATGTTTTAAAATCCAGATAAATGCAAAATATTAGAACAAAGTTTATTTTTAATAAAAATTATCATTTAATGTGTAATCCCAACTAAACCAAATTGTTATTTAATAGTTTAAAAAATTTCTAGTGTGAACCAAATTGTTAATTGATGGTATGGTTTGGGATGGGAAAAAAAAAAAGAAAAACGAACTGTAAATTATTGTTTAGTTGGTTTTTAGTAAAAATCAAACCAAACTAATCCATGCCTACTGTACATCTAGGTAATGAACACACATTATTCACACTCTTATTTCTTTTCGACTATCTTGTTGTTGGATTGTTATATTACATAATGACTTAAGTATTAGAGTGGCTACAATAGATAACCCCCTAGCTCCACTAATTATGTTTTATCTTGTGGGCTAAAGCTACCTTGAATATGAATGCTCCAACAGATTTATATCTTTATTCGTGAATATTTACTTGGAATATTTGACATCGTCTATGAGAATCTCTTTTGATTCCTATAGACCTTGATAACATAAGCATAATGTCTAGAAAGTTAAAGAAAAATAGTGCTTCTTAAGAAATTGTTTCAACTGGGAATCAAGTACTCTATGTTATTGACCAAATTTAGGCCCCTCAAATGCAAACAATACTGTAATCAAACCATAGTTAATCAGATTAGTTGGGACCTACTGTTGCTTCATAAGAGGTCATGAAAAAATGAAACCAATTGGAATAGTTGAGACTTCCTAACATTTGGAGGATTTTAGTGACACTAAGATGACACTCATTGAGAGAAGGAAGGGCTCTAAATGGACTTAGCAAAGCACGAGAGAAGGCTAGCTCGCTATCCATAATACAAGTAGATGATAATGCGAGAAATGGTCAAACACTGCGACACTTTGGGAGGGAACAACCTCTTGCCATTGAAAATTGGTATCAAAGCCAAAGTCCCAACTCCCTTCAAGCTATGTCAATGCTACCCAATGTGATTATGGGTAGTTTTGTTGTTAGTTCAGCTCTTATAGATTAAGCACCAAGCAATGAGGGACCACTAGAGGAGGCCATCATTACTAGATGGGTAGCTATGTCACGATCGTGGTTAAAATAAGAATCTACCTAATTTATGTAAATGTACTTCAATGCATAAACCCTCCATTAGGCAATTGAACATGAAGTGATCTTAGAGGTGAAGGAATGGGTGGGGGTGAAAAGAAGCCTGAAGTCTTGGTGGGATGATCTTCGGTAAAGTTGACCACAGGTGAATAAGGTTAATGATCTTATAAGTGAAGGTAATGGTAGTTAATTTACCATATGATGAGGGCATAGTAAATTTAGGTGGGAGAGAATGTTATGCTTTGAGTGATAGGGGTTGTAAACCCCTAGAATTTATGGTGATGTTATAAGCAAACCTTAGAGTCGATATCAGAATCAAAACCCTGAAATAAAACCAAGCAACTTTAACCTTAAAAACCTTAGAATCGATCAGACAAATTCTAAGACCCTAAAATATTAGACAAGTTAGATAAGTGACGAAGACCCTAAAAGTAACCGAGTATAAGGTTTATATTATAAAATGGTAGGAGTTTCTAAAAACCCTAACCTTTTGGAACCTTTTTCGATAACGGTTTTCAAATCCGATCACTGATATGCAAATCAATATAAAATTTTATGACAAACAATTAATAATCAAATAATACTAATTCATCATTATAATATTAGATAAAATTTTATTGGTTTATAAAAATGTTAGTTGTAGTAACTTATACATGTATTTTACTTTCCACTAGTAAACAATTAGTCTTTTCGGTTATTCAATTACTATTCATCAGTATCCACATCAATCACCTTTTCTCACATTCTTACACACCTACTCTTATACTTCATAATTTATTCTTAAACACATCTAATATATCATAATTTACATCTACATTTCTTAATATTCTCTCTCTCTCTCTCTCTCTCTCACTCTCTCTCTCTCTCTCACACGCACACACACACACACAAAATTATACCGGTCTCATCTCTCTCTCCCCTCTATTTCATTTTGCGTTTTTAATTTTTTTCATACTTTAATTCCCTCATTTTTCCTCTATAAACACCACCACTCCTCCCTCTCATTTTCACTTTACAACTTCTCATTACACTCTAAAAAATCTCTCATTTCTCTCTCAAATTTTTACTCTCTTCCTCCCTACTTTCCTTCTTAGTACCGATGCCACCTCCCTCCTCCTTCCACACACACAACTTCATTCCCATTTGTGTAGGTAATACCTCTATACCCTTTACCTATGTTATGGACATGTTAATATTCATGCAAAATTCCTAAAGAAAATTCCCCCATGATGCTTCAAAGCTAGGGATGGAAATGCATGAATATCATACATATTTATTTGTTTACTAGCTCATATGACCAGTCAATCCTTGTCTTAGACTAGTTCATAATCAAGTCTAAATGAGACTAGATCATTTCAAGTCTTGAGAAGCCTTAAATAAAATACAAGACTCCCACTTTATTCCATTTCATCTTGTTTCATTTTTATTTATTATATATGGTGACTAAATTATTTCAAGTCCTGGAGAGTCTTGATTATAAGCTAAGACTCATATGTTTATATTTATTATTATACATGTATTTTTATTTTGATATTTTCCCTTATCAACTTTTATTTTAATATCACTTTGTTAGTAAAATATTCATGAGTTTAGTTTTATGTTTATGTATATAAGTGCTTATAGTGATGTTGTCATAATGTTAAAATGAATTTTAAACTTTATATGTTGACAAGTCCTTGTTATGTAAAATATTTTTTTTAAAACTTGTTTTCAATGCCTAAGAGATGCTTTGTACAAAAGAAGAAAATGGAAGCAAAATCAATCTTCTAATTTTCTCAAAATTGCCGAGACCAAAGTGTAATATTTTGAAATTTTTACAGTTTAAAATTCTTTCCTTAAAAACACATGAGAACCACTGTTTAACAAATGAGTTTCAATAAAAATTTAATCAAGGATTACAGTGGATAAAATGAAGTATGACACTTTATTTTAAGCTCAAATAATTTATTTGTAAGTACTAAATAATAAAAGTTCACTATAATTTTTCAAAGTTTAGTTTTTGTAAACTTAAGCTTTTTCCAAATTGTCATAAGCACTATTCAGTAAAGAGTTTTTCCTTTAAGCAACATCACCAGGATTATATATGTGTTATGAACTACTTTCAAGTCCTTAATGTGTTCGAGTACAAGGATAATTTATATACTTGTCTTAGAAAGTCTACTCTAGGTAAAACTTCCAAGATGTGTCAAATTGACCTTAAAATATAAATCTGGATGCAATCTGACGCCTCTAGTTCTGAGAGCTAAATGACCTCAAATGTTTATAATAATCTTAGAAATGGATAGAGCATTCGAAGTAGGTAAAAATCAACTACTTATACACAAAAATCAGAGTTAAAGTGAGTTAGATATGACCACTTTATGATCCAAACTTAGTGACCGAGAAATTTAATATGAATAAAATTGATAAAGTTAGATAATTGAGAAAGATTATGCAAAATACTCATTTTGGGCATTTCTTTTGTTTAGGTGATGGAGAATATAAAGCCCTATTTATGGAGGACTACTTTGACTAAGAAGATTTCAATGACCGAGTGAGTTTATTTTCTCGCTTTACATATTCTTGTATATGCTTATAAAAAAGAAGCACTAGAAGATAGGGAAAGATAAAAATATAATGCATATGGGATCATCATGGGTTATGTTTATGTTTCCTGGTGCTTGAAATGAAAGATAAATATATCGAAACTTTAATTATTAATTAATCTTTTGTTTCAATATCAAGTTGAAATGTTTGTGTGAATTCTTATGGTCACCCCTAAAATGGATAATAACTCAATTGGAAATTATATTAATAATTTGCTCATGCATGGCATGAAGTTGAGTTGCATATTTTTTGCTACTACTCTCTTGTATGGGATCGGAGATTAGTACTAGTAGTTAGTAGGAGCCAAAAAGTCTATTAAAATTGGTGGTTTATAGGAACCTGAAAGTCTACAAAAATTTGGTCGCATAGGCCTATAACTATCCTTAACCCTTGACATGGAGGGTATAAATCTATTCTGCATATGATTTCCAGTTAATCCTATGTATTTGTTGTTCATATTAATGATACATCTCTTATGTTTGACACATAACTTGATTGATTATATTTATTGTATGGGTATGTTATTATAGGAATTTAATCACTAAGAAGTTTTGTTTATACTCCTATAGATCTTTATTGCAACATGAATACTTGTAGCTATACCCAAGGGAATCTTTCCATAGGTAATGACTAAGGAGTATGGGGAGTTTTTGAAAGAAGTTTATGAGAAGGTTTTGGCATAGACTTCCATAGAAATCTTTTTATGGAGTATTTGGATACTTGAGATAGAACTTTACTTTTAAAAAACTCAACGGTTTGTATTTCCTTAAGATTTGATGAGGGTATGCCCCTATAAGTTGTAAGACTTTAATTCTTTAAGATATCAAGTTTATGTTTAGATACTCTTGAATGCTATTTATTGCAATCTTTGTAAATTGCATAACTCTATCGGCATCTTTATTATCTTGAAAGCACACCTTACATATTCTATCGAAGCTTTTGCATGATTAAGATAGCCTTCCTAAGCTTTAATATTATGTGCAATGGACTGCCGTGTTTAAAGTACCCTTTAGGACATGATAGAGGCTAAGTGGCAGTATCCAACTTAAGCATATAACTTTGCAAGTGACATCAATAAGTTAGTTTGTTCAGGAAATGGTATTGAGCCAGAATTTAGCTCTTATTCCCCTAAAGATTCCGAACTATATTAAACCCTGCTTATTTAATACGAAACGTTGATAAGGAACCAAAAGATTTTTATGTAAAAGCCTAGTTTTGAAAATTTCTTTGATTGGCATCACCACCGATCGAAGTATGAAAAAAGGGTGAACCATAAATCAAAGAGTGGTTTAACTTATGGTTCAATCACTAAACGCATGATAAATAAGAAAGCGAGTCTAGGGACTATTGTTTTAAAACTCTAAAGAATTATCTAGGTTTTTTTATAGGCTTAGGAAATTTTCAAATATATGTCCTATATTGATCCAAAAAAGTTAATCTTTTTGAATCCAGATTTTCCATTTTTAATTTTTAGTTTTTTCATGAAAAAAAAGTTTAAAGAAATTTCTTTTTTTCCTTTTATGAAAAGAGCTCTAAAAGAAATAATTTTTTTATATTTACAAAGAAGTTTTTTTTTTTTATGAAATATGTCTAATTTTTTTTTTCATTTTTATTTTTGATAATACTTAAAAGTTTTTAGTGTTGTGACTACACTGTAGGTGCCTACGTATCAATTAGATAGAATAAGGTCCTCATTGTTCGTTTAGATTCCATAAAAATTTAGTGTATTGATTCTTTTTAATTTATGAAAACCGCTAATAAGTTTAAGTTGTTTATCTGATTTAGAAAACCCTCATTTATTTTCTTTGGCAATTTAAAAAGTAACTACATGATACTATTTATATGAGCTAGCAAAATGATTTTATTATTATACCCTATGTACGAGAAAGAGCAAAAAGAAAATAAAAATATTTTCTTCTTTTATGACCTTCTTCTTCTTCTTCTTCTTCTTCTTTTTGTACTTTTGTATCATTATAGGCTAATATGTGCAGGGACCTAGAAACATTATACACGAGTAATTCGTCGAAACTTCTAATTAAGTCAAATGAGTTTATTAGTCCTAAACGTCAAATTACACTCATATGTCATAAGTTTGCTATGTACAAGCATTGATATTTATATCAAACTCAAATTATCGAATAGATTACATTTAGGGAAAACTTTTCATGTGTCTATCCAGTATTATCTATCATGCTCCTATTTACAGAGAAATGGATAATATGGCACTAGTAGATATTAAAATGCCCATGTAGAAAGTAAGTAGCACGTTGAATAAACTTTGTAATGAAATGATTAAAGCGAAGAAGAATTTCGTGCTAAAATCCTTGATAAGAAAGGTAGCAGATGAATTAGATGTTTAAGGATGAGATAGATGGACTAAAAAATGAAAAGGATATATTATGTGAAGAAAATATGTTCTTGAAATTATAAAATAATAAGTTGAAGATAGAAATTATGATTTGTGTAAATCAAATGAAAAATTAATAATTAAGCTAGTTTTACTTTATATTGAAAAGAAAACCTTGAAAGGAGATGAGGAAATTTCAAATGAGCTAGAGAAATTAAAATTTGAAAATGAGAAATTGAAAACTAGCTTAAATTAATCAAATTTGATTATAGCCAAGTTCATTAAGGGTGAAAAGAATTTAAATACACTTCTCGAAAAACAAAAAAGTGATTCAAACAAGTTTGGAATTGTATATGATAGAAACAATAGTTGCAAGTCTCATAAGATCAATTTTTGAGAGCTACTCATAAAGCTTGAAACTATTGCTGAAAAGATGGAAATATTGCACATAATTATACAATAAGGAAAATCATACATTTGATTCATAAGAGCAAGTACGTCTGGCACCTAAAAGGACCAATTCTTGATGTAACTAACACCAAATTATCCAAGTACGAATGGCTATTAAAGAAATGAAACTTGGTTTTGTTGGTACTTTTGAGGCGCTTCAAAGCTTTTAGTAGTATAATGTCCTAATTTGCTTATGTTTCATGGTTTGTGCTCTTGAGTGTTGTGTTTTTGATGTGGTAATATGGCTGTCTTTATGCAATTTTAATGATTTTGTGATATATGTGCTTAATTATGTTAAAATGAGGTTTTAAAAGTGTGGTGTAAGTCCTTAGATTCTAAAGTATGGTGTGGATCCTTGAAAATGTAAGGTAGGTACTAGAGCCTAAGTTTTTGAAAGTATAGGTTTATAACAATTATAATGGTTTTTACAAAACATTTTTTGTTTGCTCAAGCACAGTCATTACATAGTGTATAATATACAAATAAATAGATCATAGTGAAGGGTATTATTGTAATATATTGTTGTTTAAGAGGATAGTTTTGTCATGTAGTAGTTGAAATTGAACACGAGGAAGTTGTTTGTGAAGGACCAGAAATGGAGGATGAAAACCAAATCTAGGTTGCCATCCTAGACAAAGAAGGCTACCGGCCTTTCATTGTAAGTTGCCAGCACAAGTCCGGCTTTGCTCTTCAACAAGTTTTCAAGATAACATATGCCGGCACCCTTACTAGGCTGCCGGCGTAAGTGTTTTGAGTCGTTAGCTTAGAATCGGCCTATCTTCTTACACCGCTAGCTTATAGCCGGCCTATCTTCCTAAGCCACCAACTTGCCTACCAGCTTACGTCTTGTGAACCTTTTTGTAGTTTCCTTTTTCCTCAAGTCTCCTAAACCATATAAATAAACCCTTAGTCTTCATCTCTTTTCATAGCTCAACTTGAGGCAAATTCTTTGTAAGAATTCCTCTCAATCTCTTTTAGTTAAGTTTTGATTAGATCTTGATTTCTAAAGGTTGTTTTCAAATTGGTGGAGACAACTTCATTGGAGACAAACCCTAGGTGTTGTTGGATTGTGAGTTCATGGTGGTCAAGGAGGATTGGAAATCTCATCCTAGGTAAGATATAAATCTATCTTATCCTTGAGGTACTAAAGTAATAGTCTTTTCTGATTTGTTATTTATATTCTAGAGATTTGGCGGTTTGTAGAGAAAATCCTAAGTTTTTTTAGAGAAGTTTTCTTTCTATGATTAAGGAGAAGGTATGACGTAGGGTAGATGTTGCTTCTATGAGATTAAGGTTTGGTTTATCTTGAGATGCAGTTATGATATGGTTATATCGAGATGGTTTTGTTCACGTGATCAAGGTTCTATTGATATTAGGGTTTTGTGAAAAACCTTATTCAGGTACGACCTTATCTTGTTTGTTGATTGTGCTTATAAGCATAGAATTGTAAACAGACCTAAAATTATTTGACTTTAATTGAGCCGTGTGTTGCTTGTGCTTAGCTTAATACTATGCAGAATGTGATACTAACGAGGTGCCTGATCATCCTTGTGTGTCGTTAACCCAAATGGAGTGCACTTGGAGATGCTTCAGGTAGTTTAGGAGTAGTGCGAGTATGAAACCCTGGTGTGTGGGAGATTCTCAGCACCATATATGTATATATTATCTATTTTCCTATATTGTTTTTTTTAGAGAGTCATGAGATACTCTAGGTTTGGGACTGAGCTGTATAAGGTTTTGAGTGGTGTTGATTGCTTGGCTAAATTAAGGATAACAAATTATGGTTGTTGCATTAGTTGTAACTTGTATATGATATTGTTTATTGCTTGTTCATGTGCATGTGTTTTCGGCTTGGCATACTGGGCCTTTTTGCTTACTCCTTTATCTTTTTCAAGAATAGATATAGATCGAGTAGTTTATGATTAATTGGGATTTGATGTCTATATGGACTTAAGGGAGGACGTTAGCGGACTTGATTATCCTGCAGATCTCTGGATTGTTTTTGGATAGCTATTAGAAGTTTGAAAACTATGAGAAGTTGTATTTAAAAGTTATATTGAATTTATGAGATTTTTGTAAAAATTTTTTATTTGAGTTTAATTGTAATAGATTGGCTTTAGTTTATGCTAACTAGTTAATTATGAAGATATTCTAGTTTTATGACGTTTTTAAAGTATTCTTATTTTGAGAGTTTTGAAATATATATTTTTAATTATTGGTGATTTAGAGTTTTAATAGCCTTAGCATGTTTTTTTAAAGTGAGAACACGTGACGAGTTGTAATGTTTTAAGTTAGAGCATTGCATATTGACTTAAAGTCAAATGGTTATTAATCTACTTGTAAACAGAACCTAACACCCACACACAAAATAAATAAATATAAATCACCTTGAACTTTATTTTGTCAGCTTTATCTGGTGGTGTCGTCCTTCTGTTTCTTACATTTAATTGTGGTTGTTTTTTTTTTTTTTTTTTTTTTTTTAAGGATTTAAGGGTTCTTTTATTTAGTTAAAGGTGATTAACTGGCTGAAAGAAATAATAAGAATGGATAGGTCAGCTAGTCTTCAAAAGAAGGCAGTCAATTCAATCTTAAGTGGTGGTGATCGATTGGGCTTAGCATCGGGAAGGTTTCTCATATATATTCATCTATTAATTATTTTTGTCATAAATTGTTAGGGTTTCTAATGGGACATATTCGATAGGTTATTCTTTGTATTTTTGGCCCAAATTCGATAGGTTATTCATATAAGGTTCTTTACCCAATGTGGATTGTTAATGTATCAAATTCTATTTTTATATTTTTTGTAGACCCTAATTGTTCATCTTACAATATGTTTAACTGAGAGTTAATAATAATGGTGGATAAGTAGCAAAGGATATAGGTCCTATTTTATAAAGATGCCCCATTTTGTTACATCTATTTTGTTTATAGAATAATATATTATACATATACTATTTTCTTATTCAATTATCCATTTATTATTTTTTCATTTCTTTTATTATTGTGACCTCAAGCTTTTTATAATATATATTTAATTTTGGCTGGGGTTCCGTCTAGGGGAAGGTTTCTCCTATTTCTCGTATCCACCTCTTAGTTGTCCATCTTTCTCGTATTTAGTTAGGATTTCTCATCAAACTTATTCTATAAGTTATTCAAATAAGGGTCCTCACCCAATGTGGATTATTAATTTGTATTAACTTCGATATTTATAATTTTTATAGACCCTGATCGTTCATCCTACAACTTGTTGGAATCCAAGTTAATAGTAACAGTATATAAGTAGCTAAAGGAGATAATGTGCTATATTGTAAAGAATAAAGATGTCCCATTTTCATACATCTATATTGTTTTATTTAACAATACCCCCAAGATAAACTATTTTCTTGTTCAAGTATCCATTTATTATTTGTTTTTTTTTTTAAATTATTTTGACCCAAGGCATCTTATGTAAAGGCAAAACACGTGTCTATCCCTCTCACCAAAAATAATTACCAATGTAAAGTTGATTTAAAAAAAATTACCAAATTACATTTCCAAATCGCATCTCTTAGTTGGAATACGCGAATTTCACTTATAAATCACGTCTCTAAAACTCAATACAATGTTTATATATCTTTACTAAATCACATCTCTTAATGAGGACATATGTCTTTATAAGTAATTTGTGGTTGAAATTCGCAAAATATCTCCATCCCAATTCTCTTCAAATCTTGAAAAAGTATGAGGTCTTCGATAGATAGCTCCTCTCCCTCTACCTCCCTCTCCCTCTCTCTCTCTTTGTGCGTTGCTATAAATGTATCACATCTACAATACACGATCATTGTACAAAAAAAAAAAGCTAAATCACATTTAGTCAACGCCATATATGTATGGTATAAAAATTCTCCTATATCTAGTTTTTAAGACGTGATTTCAAAACTATATATTAGTAATTATTTTTATTTTGATCTTAAATAAGTAATTAATTTTGATAAGTGTCCTAAATAAGATTTATTTCCATATTATAATATGTATCTTATTTAGCTCACTTTTTAAACTCAACTTTAGGTAATATATATTTTTACCTATCCTTTTTATAATTATGATAAAATTGGTAATTATAACTAGATTCAAAATAAAAAATATAGGTATTTTTAATATGAAACAAATCAAAGTGCTTCAACACTCTCTAAGTTTCTATTTCAATGATTTTTATTGAATCAAAAATGAATAAATTACCTACATATTGTCAATTTATTAAAGTTTTGGGGAGCTCTTTGTAATATTTGAAAGTTTAGAGAATTGACAATTGTCTTATAGCACATTACCCATATTCTCCCAAATAAAATATCTTAGGTTCAAATCATCATTTCCCGTTGTAATAATAAGAAAAAAAATGTTTAGAGAATTTTCAAAAATTTAATTTTAGTGCAAAGTCACTTTTCAAATTCATCAAAGTGTACTCTTAACACTTTTTAAACTTTTTTCACAATATACTTCAACATACTCTAAACTTCTATCTCGGTGTGTTTTTATTATACTAAAAAACCAAATATTTTATATATTGTTAGTTGATTAAAGTTTTAAGAGCTCTTTGTAATTTTTGAAAATTTAAATTTTTTTAAAACTTTAACATCTATGAAGTTTATTAAAATTGTAATATAAAATAAAATAATTTATAAAGAAAGGTAAATGAGTGTCATTTGTTATTTAATAAGAGGGCAAAATAGTCACTCCTAATAAACTAACTATAGATCACCCTCACTTGAAATGTAGGTGTTTTCTCTTCTACATCGTTTTGCAAGATCCCCAAACCCTATAATTCTCTTCTTGCAAATGCCTCCATTGAAGGACCATCAAGAGAGTAAGAGAATCAATGTAAGTTGTTCCTTTTCCTTATTCTTTGACAACCATAAGAGGATTGCATCTCTAAACCATGTATTTTCAATGTTAAGGGTGTTCATGTTTTGGGGAAAAATAAAACAACTTTAGTCTTTTTATTGATTGTGTTAGTTGTTGATCGCAAAAGAAGGAAAGAAAAATCATTTGATTTCGAGTTTATCTTTTTTAAAAGTCATTATATGTTGATAAGAGTGATTTTGGAGTTTTTATTCGTTTAATGATCAAAGTAGGGATGACTTTGGAGAATTTTTGTATTCATAGGAAATACGAACAAGAGGTCAGGACTATGATATGGGTCGTGATCTCCTCTATACAAGATTTTTTAGACATTCCTAACATTATCACGACTGTGATAGAAACCATATAAACCACTGATATGGCTAACAGGCCTCTCGCCACCCCCCTCATTAGCATGACATGGAGGGTGATAGGTGTCACAACCCCTATCATGAGCGTAACAAGGAGGTGACGGCCATCACTCCCTCTATCATGAGCATGATCCAGGAAGCGACCCTTGATCCTATCACGCACCTCCACCCCACCCTTCTCACTAAAATCTTGAACGTAAGCCACAAGATGATGTTATAGCCTTGTTTTTACCTTTCTAATGGTCTTCCTAAACATTTAAACCCTTAGCTTAACATCAAGTACAACTAAACTCAAGTAGGGTTGTATATTGAGTCCTATAATGGTAATAGCTCTTAGTAACTTAAGAAAGTAGATAACCTTAGGCGTGTGCTTTCCTTTTTGACTAGAGTAATGAATTAGTATCATTATGTGTGAACAAGTGTTCACGGTAGAATTGAGTTATTTGTTCCAAACATTATATTCGGTACACCATTACCTTAGTTGTTGCTTGTGAGTGTAAGCTTAGAAATTGCAAATGAACTAAACAATATTGGGCTTAAATTGTTTGTTGATTGTGCTTGGCTGGGTTTAGTTAACTGAGAGAACCGATGTTATAAGATGATATCCTAATGATCTATATGTATCATTGTCTCGAGTGGAGTTGCATACGGAGAGGATTCTGGTAGACTAGAAGTGGTATGAGTACGGTACCTAGGGTGTTAGAGAGTATGATAAGTGTCATGAGACCTTTGTTGTTGGTGCTTTATTGAAATATGCTATTTGATTGATCTATTGAAGAAAAGGATGTATATTGAATTAATTATGTGTTTCAAAGACAAGTATGGAACAATTGGGCTTTTCAAAGAATTACTAATGAAAGAAGCAAGATTTTGGAGAGTTTTGGAGCTTTTGCAGAGTTGCTGCCATACACTAGTTATTTTACACTGTTAGTGTATTTTTGGAGGAGAAAATTTGAAGAAAAAAATTCATGGTTCTAGGGTACATGACCCAACATACATGAGTTGTGTACAATAGGTCGTGTACATATGCCAAAAAAGGAAAGAAGTGCTGAGTTAATGAGTACACTTCCCGATGTACTTGGGTCGTGTACAAGATAGATTATATATATACGCCCCCTGTTTTGTTATTTTAGACACCAATCACTTGTATTACATAAAGGAATCCTAGAAACTCATTTGGAGCAGCTTTTAAAGGGTAATTTCATGCTACAACTTGGAGATTTGCAAACAACACAACTATAAGGGTTTTATCATCATGGTCTTTCTTTTTTCTTCCATTGTTATTATTATTTTTGTTAATCTCTTCATGGAAGAGTAGTTGCGTTATGCCCTAGATTTGAGAAACCCTAGCCTTCATGTATTGATTTATCTTCCAATTAAGTGAAGTTTTGATTTTGAAGTTGTTCATGATTTATATTGTTCATTGTGATGATTTAGGCCGAGTTATTACAATCTTGATTCTCGTTAATTAGGAAGAAGATTTCAATTAGTAGGATATATCTCTCATTGGCAAAGAAGTTGTGTAATCCACCTAAAAATGGGGTTTTTCCAACTTTCTATCTTTGAAGATTAGCTTTTTCTTCAATTAGGGATTATAATCTTCATGCAATTCTATTTGAAAATTGTGAAGGAAGAAATTCCCACTTTTTCAATTAGGGTTAGGAGTTAATTGACTTGAATAAGGTAATTAATTTAATTAAGAAACCGGGTAGTTCAAGATCAAGAATTATTCAATTGAATCCATCTTTAAGGATGAAGGGGCTAGGGTTGTCAAACTTGGGGCTTTGTTTATGACTTTATTAATCTTGAGAAAAATGTGCATATCATTCATCTAGGACTTTTGAAATTGCTTTTTAGTTAGAAATTAGTAGAAAGTTTAGCATAGAATTCACAATAGATTCAACAAGACAATAGTAAACGGGTTATTACTAGTAGTTGCATATAGATCCCTAGGACGATATCTGAGTTAATTTCTATATTACACGATAGGTGCATTGCTTGTATGGGTCTAGAATTAATGAGACTATAAATTTAAAGCTTAATGATCACACACATCAAAGTTTTTGGCGCCGTTACCGATGATCTGGCAATATTAGGAAAGTCTTAGTAGCTATTAATTTAGTCATTTTTTTTCTTTTCTTCTTTCTTTCTTTTCTCTTTTTATTTCTTTTGTCTTTATTTCTTTCTTTAAAGAAATTACATTTGGAATTCTAACCTTTTGTGCATCTTTTACAGTGTATGACCAAGGGTTCTTCATCTTCTACAACTCCTTGGATCTTGAGATTGAGAGGATACTCATAAAGATTAGAAAGAATATAGCTACCAACACTCATGGGCAAGCAGATATTGAGAGAACTCTGGATTTGAGAAGTGAAGGAAAGTTGGTCTTGGAAGACTTAGAAGAGAATAGCACTGAATCAGAATCAACAAGGGGATAGAAAAAGAACACAAGCAAGGGTTCAACATGGCAGATCCAAATGCACTAAGGACAAACATGGATTATGCAAGACCTTCTCTACAAGGCACTACGCCTACAATTGTGAAACCTCCAATTGAGGCAAATAATTTTGAGATAAAGGGGACGATGCTTTAGCTTCTACACTAATACTATCAATTTGATGGTCTACTAGATGAAGATCCGCACTCTCACATCTAAACATTTCTGGAGATATGTGAGAATTGTAAGATGAATGGTGTGGATGATGATGCCATTCGTACTATATTGTTCCATTTTTCCTTGAGAGACAGAGCAAAATTTGGCTAACATCATGGGACTAGGAACACTTACTACATGGGATGAAATAGTGAAGTTGTTCTTAGATAACTACTTCCCATCTTGCAAGACTGCTATGCTCCGAAATGATATTTCACCATGGTTACAAGTTCTTAGAAGGTTTCACCATGGAAAGCAAAAATTTGATGCTTGGCAACGATGGAAAGAGCTTCTTAGAAGATGTCCCCATCCCAACTTCCACCATGGTTGCAAGTTCAAACATTCTATAATGGTTTGAATCAAATGACTCGACAGCTTGTTGATGCATTCCCTGGTGGTACTTTAAATTCAAAAACTCTTGAAGAATCTCTCAAGTTGTTTGAAGATATGGCTAAAAACAACTACTAATGGGGAAACAATCATGGGAAGCAAAGAGTCACTAGGGTATATGAGGTAGATTTTCTCTCTTCTTTAGTTGCTAAGATGGATGCCTTCAGCACTCAAGTTATGAGCATCAAGAACTAACAACCACCATAACCACAGTTTTACCATGAAGGGACATCAAGAGTAGCTTCAGCAGGTGGATTATTCGGGAAATCAAAATGCAGCAGAACAATCCATTTAGCAATACTTACAACCCAGGATGGAGAAATCATCCTAATTTCTCTTGGAGCAATCAAAATGCACAGAGGCCAAATTTCCCACCAGGATTTCAGAGGCCATAGATGCCCCATATCAGCAGATGCCATCATCTTTAAATTAACAACCCCAGCCAGAGAAGAAACCAAATTCAGAGGAGTTATTGACCCAGTTCATATAGAGTTCAGATGCAAGGCATAAGAATCAGGAAGCATCAATTCACAACTTGGACAAACAAATTGGCCATCTAGCCAAGATGCTTTCAGAAAGGCAAACAAGCTCCCTTCCTAGTAACATAGAGAACAATCTTAAGGAACAAGCCAAAGCCATTAGTTTGAGAAGTGGTAAAGAGTTGCTAGGTAGAAGTGAAGGGGATTCTACAGTAGTGCTTGAGAAAGTATGTGAAAAGGTCAAGTTTCAGAGAAGGAAGTCTCTACGCTACCCAAGAAATAACCCACAGTTGTGAAGGAATACACACCAAGATACCTTATCCTTCCCATTTGAACCAAGGTAGGGACAAAGAGCAGCTTGGGAAATTTTAGATTTGTTCAAACAACTCCACATCAACATTCCATTTGTGGAAGCCCTCTCACAAATGCCCAAATATGCCAAGTTTCACAAGGAACTCTTATCCAACAAGCGGAAGCTAGAAGATGTATCAACTGTGAAGATAAGAGCAAATTGCTCTATAAACCCCCAAAGTTTTGTGATTGGTTTAGCGTAAACCCTAATAGGAAGGTCAACCGGAAACCCTAAAGTCAACAAAACCCTAGTTAGGCGTAATAGTTTAAGTCCTGAAATCTCGTGTTCGCAACACTAAGAAAGTAAATAAAAGATTAGTATGTAGAATCGTCTATAATAGCTTAAGGAAGCTTAAAATGATCATAATAGTAAAACCGCAAATCGAGTTGAACCCAAACGATACAATCTTGAAAAACATGTCTCGGGGCTCGAAATAGTAAATAATAAAGTTTTCAAAAATATCAGTTATATAATTTTTCGGCAAATAAAAAAACAGATATTGCAATTATATGCGTAGTTTCTTACTACCGATACTTTTATTAGTCATATCTACTTTACATTACACTATTGATTACTATTCTACACTATTCTTTTATCTCTACTTTTTCTAACACCTATTCTTACACCCTATACACCTATTATCTTTACTTTTTACCTTTCTCATAACATTATTTCACATCTACTTTACTTATTATTACTTTTAATCAATAAAAATACAAAAATAAAACTCTCTCTCCCTTCTCTTCAATAGTGGCCGGCGCACCCCCCTTTGTCTCTCTCTCAAATTTTTTTCAATTTTTCTTTATTTAAATCACACAAAATTCACTCCTCATTTCCCCATAAAATACCTCCCTCTCTTTCACTTTTTTCACACAATTACTACCCATAAATTCACTATCAAAATTCTCCTCTCAATACTTTCTCCATACACTCTCAAAACTGTCTCAAAATATTCTCAAACCCCCTTCTACATACACAAAACCTATACACATAATACTCCAAAGCACTCTTTAGGTAAAAATTTTCTTTACAAATTCTTCTTACCATGTTATGCAACTTTACATGATCATGGTGCGAGTTTCCAAAAACTAAATGTTATGGAAGCTACACTATGTTCATGTATTGTTCTTATTCATGAATATCTATTTATATATTTATGTTGTTACTTTACCTTGTTCATATTATTATTGTTATTATATCTAACTAAGTCTAATTATGTATCAAAATATATATATATATATTCTTTAAGAGCATATAAGCTCACTTGCAATTTATTTACTTTCATGCAAAGCAATTTATTTACTTCATGTTGTTTTAAGACTAGTCTCTAGTCTTAGACTTGTCCTTGTCAAGTTAAAACAATTTTCTCTCTTTTATTTTTCTTTCTTTTGAGACTAGTATATTTCTTAGTCCCGGTAGCCTTGAAGAAGCTCAGACTCCCAATACTTGACTTTATTTATTATTTATGTTATTTTTGCTTGTTATTATTTCTCATAATCATGCCCATATGGATTGTTGTCTAAACCTTTAAGCTTCAATTATACTTTTACAAAAAGGAGATTTTATTACCTAAGAATAGTTTTACATGAAATTTCAAATCTATGGTTTAACAAAAGTAAATTTATTCTTTTTAAAACTTTAGGAAGAACTCACTACAATTTTAGAAACTATCTCTATTTTGAAAAGCTTTTTAATCATTTTTATATTACATTGTTTTCCAAAAGAAAGATGATTTTTTATACTAAAATAATTCCTATAAATAACATAATATAAAGGAAACCCCATAAAAAGGGAATAAGAGTTTTCAAATTAAGATTTTTCAAATAAATGGTCAAAGAAAAATTGTATAAAAAACAAATAAGAAAAGTGACACTAATATTGAAAATTTCGAAAAGAAGAAATTTATTCTTATCAAAAAGTCATTTAAGAAAATAGTAAGATAAACATGAAATAATTCTTTTGAAAACAAAAGAATCAAAATATTCATTTTAAAAGGAGTTACAAAAATGGATTTCTTGTAAACTATGGTTAACATTACCTTGCTCAAGAAATTTGATTGGACAACAAACGCTTGCATGGATGAAATATGAGCTATATATCTATGAAAAAGGAATTTCTCAACTATATAGATAACTAAGTATTTATCAAAACAATTTTTTGGATAGTTTAATGTTTGAAACAAAATGCTTTTGGGATGGCAAATTTGTGGTGAATATGATCACTACTAGTTCGGAGCCTAAATGCTAGTTTGATGAAAATAGTTATAGAAATGATATATCTTTTCAAATAGGTAGAAATCGGTATATTATATGCGCAATTCCGAGTTAAAATGAACAAGTTATGGCCATTTTAAATTGGAATAATCTTTTATACGAACTTTGACGTTCTTATAATATAGTTTTGTTAAAATTCAAGAAAGTTATCAAGAAATACTCATTTTGGGTATTTTCTTACTAGGTGATTCCAAGGAAGAATACGCATACCCTAAGGATTGTTTCAACTAAGTGGATTGTTTGAACGACTCATCCATTTATAAGAAGTATCGATGTGGCAACGTGAGTTTATTTCCTTAAAACGCTTTACATGATTGTGCTTGTAGCTTAGTTGCATTAAATTAAGGAAAGACAAATTGATATGTATGGGAAAATGGTTGAAAGGATTCTAAGAATATCGAGGCAGTAATTGATTATAAGTAATTGTTTGTTTTAGTATAGCATTTGATATGTATGCAATTCTATGATCACCTTAAAATTGTTAATAATAATGCTATAATATCATAACTAAATTGATTCATGCATACCACGAAGTGAGTCACATTGCATGGGATTATTATCCTTGGGTGAAAAGGTGATAGCACGGTCGAAAGCAACACTTGGCGGCTATGATCGAAAGCGATTGCTTGGCGACATGGAATCAAACCAATGCTTGGTAGAAATCCAGAGGCATGGCTCAACCCGAGTAGACTTTATATGATTGGCGGTAATGATCGAAAGTATAACTTAACTAAAACTACTTGATTTGAGATTACACATATCCAAACCCCAAATGGAGGGCGTAAATCATTCAACATATGGTTCCCGAAAAACTATATGCTTTGTTTGCTTACGTGTATGTTGCATTTTACTTGATTGCTTAAATAACTTGTTTGAATTTTACTGCATAAGAAATTTACTTATGGAAATAATTCTCACTAAGCCTATTAGCTTATACCCCTATAGATATCTTTTGCAGTTTACCTATTTGTGGTTTAGACCACGTGACCCTGCAGCCAGGTATTTTCCATTTTGGTTAAGGAATTTTTAAATAAAGTTTAGTGTTAGATAAGATGTAAACTTCATAGAAAATTTCTTGTAATAGATTATAGTTATTTTGATAGGGGAATGCCTCTGAGACTTGTAAGACAATTATTATGAATGAATGAATATTATGGATCCTCTTTTCTTAAAATTGTTTTGGTATCTTCTTAAGCTTCATAATTCCATGAATGGTCCTCTAAATTTGTGAGAGCATGCCTTACACTTAATACCGAAGCTTATAGGAATGACTAAGATTGTCATACTTAAGCTTTAATATTGAGTGTGGCGGACTGTTACGTTTAGGGTATCCCTTGGGGTGTGACATGCTCCTTAATTATTCTGAACAAGCTGCCTCCTAGACTGAAGGATCCTGGAAGCTTCATCATACCATGCAAAATGGGAGATTTATGTGTGGAGAAAAACCTAGCTGACTTGGGGGCAAGTATTAACTTGATGCCCTATTCATTCTCTTAAAAATTTGGCTTATCAGATCATATACCAACTCGCATGAGTCTTCAATTGGCAGACCGTTCTGTAAAGATCCCTAGAGGAGTCATTGAAGATGTGCTAGTAAATGTTGGTAATTTTATTTATCCAATGGACTTTATAGTTCATGACATTGATGAAGAGGGAGATGTTCCCTTAATCTTGGCTAGACCTTTCTTAGAAACCACTAGAGCTGTGATTGATGTAGAAGAGGGGAAGCTCACTCTCAAGGTAGGAGATGAGGAATTTGTGGTTACTGTGGCTGTAGCATTGAAGAAATCTATGGGTCTGATGATCATGTTATTCTGTTGATACTATTGATTCTTTAGTAGCTGAACATGTTGAGGAGATATTGTTACAAGATAAAATATAATTAAGGTTGATTTCTAATAAAAGGAAAGATAAGTTGGTTCTGGAGGTGAAGGAGATTGTCACATATTTGGATGTTACTGAGTAGTTCTTGCCTAAAAGCGGATTTTAGTAACTCAAGCTAGATAATGAAGTGAAGTTGAAACCTTCGATCAAAGAACCACCTATACTTGAATTAAAGCAGCTTCCTCAGTATCTTGAGTATGCATTCTTGGAAGAAAATTCCAAGCTACATGTAATCATCGGTTCGGCATTATCTACTGAGTATAAGTAACAATTGTTGAAGGTTCTCAAAGCACACAAACGTGCCATTGCATGGAAGATAGAAGACATAAAATGTATCAATCCATCCTTCTGCACTCATAAAATTTTACTAAAAGAGGATTTAAGTTAGTCATTTAACCTCAAAGACAACTTAATTCTAATATGAAGGAGGTCGTAAAGAAGGAAGTTATAAAACTTCTAGATGTTGGATTGATATATCCGATCTCTGATAGTACATGGGTAAGTCCAACCCAAGTGGTACCTGAAAAGGGGGGGAAGGGGGTAGGGGTTGATGACTGTGGTTCTTAATGAGAAGAATGAACTCATCCCCATGAGAATGACTACTGGTTGGCATGTTTACATCGATTACAGTAAGTTGAATGAAGCTACTAGGAAGGACCATTTCCCCTTGCCTTTTGTTGATCAGATGTTGGAAAGGCTTACAGGTCACATGTATTATTGCTATCCAGACAACATGTTAGGATACTTCCAAATCCCTATTGCCCTAAAGGACCAAGAGAAAACAACATTTACATGTCCTTATGGCACCTATGCTTATATAAGGATGCCTTTTGGACTTTGCAATGCACCCACCACATTTCAACGGTGCATGTTAAGTATTTTTGAAGATTTGGTAGAAGACATAATCGAAGTATTCATGGATGATTTCCTGTCTTCAGGGACTCTTTTGAGTAGTGTTTGGCCAATCTAGAAAATGTCTTAATCCATTGTGAGGAGACCAATTTGGTGCTTAACTGAGAAAATTGCAATTTTATGTGCAAAGAAGGAATAGTGCTTTGGCACAAAGTTTCATAGAGAGGGATAGAAGTGGACAAGGCTAAGGTAGAAGTTTGCAAGATTGTTGCCTCCAACATCATTGAGAGCCATTCATAGCTTATTGGGACATGCATGCTTCTAGAGACGGTTTATAAAAGACTTCTCTAAAATTGCTCGGCCTCTAATTAAGCTTTTAAAGAAGGATGTGGTTTTTGAATTCAATAAAGATTGTTTGAAAGCTTTGAATTGTTGAAGGAGAAATTGACACAAGCTCCCATTATGATTGCTCCTAATTGGAACCTTCCATTTGAGCTTATGTGTGATGTGAGCGACTTCGCAGTTGGGTCAGTCCTTGGCCAGAGACATGAAAAGCACTTTAGGATAATTTACTATGCTAGTAGGACATTGAACAATGCACGAGGAAATTATACTACTATAGAAAAGGAGCTATTGGCGGTGGTCTTCGCCTTTGATAAGTTTTGACCTTACCTTGTATTGTCAAAAGTTATTGTCTATACTGATCATTCGACATTAAAGTTTTCATTATCCAAGACTGATGCAAAACCCAACTGATTCGATGGATATTGCTTCTATAGGAGTTCAACCTAAAATCCATGATAAGAAGGGAGTAAAGAATTTAGCAGTTGATCATTTATCAAGGCTAGAAGATCCACACCGGGGTGAATTAAAGGAAGAGAACATAAATGATGAATTCCCTGAAGAGAGGTTATATACAGTATGTTAGATTCACCTTGGTTTGTTGACATAGCAAACTATCTTACTGCACGAGTTTCCCATAGTGACTTGGATTATCATGCAAAGAAAATTTATTCTCGAACCTCAAGCATATTATTGGGAAGACCCATGCCTCTTTCAGGTCTGTGCAAATCAAATGATTTATCGATGTGTCTCTCATATGAGGGATGGAAGATTCTGGAAGATTGTCACTCAGGCTCTATTGGTAGCCACTATAGCACCAACCGCACTGCACACAAAGTGTTAGAGGCTTGTTTTTATTGTCCATCCATATTTAAAGATGCACATCATTTTGTCTCTCCTTGTGATAGGTGTCAAAGAGTAAAAAATACATCAAGAAGGGAAAAAAGCCTCAAACTACATCCTAGGACGTAAGTGTTTGACTTATAGGGCATAGATTTCGTTGGTCCACTTCCACCATCTTATGGGAACAAATACATACTTGTGGGGGGTAGATTATGTCTCAAAATGGGTGGAAGCTTAGGCATTACCCACCAATGATGCAAGAGTAGTATGTAAGTTCCTGAAGAAGTTGTTTGCACGGTATGGAACACCTAGGGCTATCATTAGAGATAGGGGAACACATTTCTATAATGCTTAGCTAGACAAAGTTTTGAAAAAGTATGGGTAACACATCGGATTGCAACACCTTACTACCCCAAGACTAGTGGACAAGTGGAAGTGACTGATAGAGAAATCAAATGAATTCTTAAGAAGACAATGAACCATCATAGAAAAGACTGGGTAGAGAAACTTGATGATGCTCTCTGGGTGCATAGAATTGCATACAAGACACCAATAGGGACCACTCCCTATAGATTGGTGTATAGGAAGGCATGCTACCTTCCAATTGAAATTGAACATAGAGCTCACTGGTGACTAAGTAGGTAAACTTTAACTTGGATACATTTAGGCTAAGAAGAAGCTTCAACTTAATGAATTAGATGAGTGGAAACTATTAGCCTATGAGAACATGAGACTCTACAAGGAGGAGACAAAGAGATTTCATGATGCACATATTCATCACCCAAAGAAGTTTCAAGTAGGGAATCAAGTTCTCTTGTTCAATGCCCGGTTGAAGCTTTTCCCGAGCAAGTTAAAGTCCAGGTGGTCTAATCTTTATTTGGTCAAGCAAATCTTTCCACATAGGGCCATGGAGATAGAACATCCAACATGGTACTTTTAAGATGAATGGCCAAAGAGTGAAGCTTTATATGGGAATAGTGCAGAAATTGAGGTCAAAAGGAGTTTAAACTCTAACCACCAACCAACTAGCTTTTGTGAACACATGTGTAAAATAGGCTAGTAGTTTTCTTTTCTTTTCCCTTTTTCTTCTATAGTTTTTATGTTTAAAAAAAAATCTGCAAAATTCTGTAGGTTTTGAAGCAATATCAAGTGGGGAAATGGTGTTTTCAAACTAAGTGTAGGGAAGAAAATCTCCAAGAAAGATTTGAAGGATAAAAACACTTTTTAAGTATTCCAAGTAAGTAAACTTTGTCATGCAATTTCAAGAAAATCATCATTTAAGGGAGTTTTTAACACTTGAATTCTTCCAGTATACACACCAGTGTACTGAACTAGTGTACAATTTTCCAACATTCTGCAGGGTCACGAGTCGTTATACAAGACTTGTGTATGTGTCGTGAATGTTGTGTTTAAAAATTCCAAGATTCTATGGAGTTACGAGTCATTCTACACGACTCGTGTAGGGGTCGTGTATGTAGTAACTCAATTCTATGGGGTCACAAGCTATTGACTCATGTGTGTCGAATGTGGTGTACAATTTTTCAAAGATTCTATGGAGTCGTGAGTTGTTCTACACGACTCATGTAGGGGTCGTGTACATAGTAACTCAATTATGTGGAGTCACTAGTCGACATATATGACCCGTGTGCATCAGGGTAGTGTACACATTAAACTTTTGCCATATAAATACACACACATACGCACATTCACTTCATTTTCTCCATTTTTCTTTCTTACTTCTCCTCCTTCACAACACAAGCATCCCTCCACACCCCATTCACGCATCTCCTCTCTTCCTCCACATCTCTTCATCCTAGTCACGCATCTCCATCAAGCTCTAAGACAGGTATGTGATCTAAGTTTCCTTTTCTCCTTTCCATTCCTTCTCTATCCTTCATGCATGAGGTGGAAATTATGGGTAGTGTTTGGATTTGTTGTTGAATGAGTTGTAATGGATGTTGTGGATGATTTTTGTTCTTTTACATGTGATGACATGCTTGATATGGAGATTATGCTTAAAAGTTCGTAGATCCCACAAGCATTTCATGGATTAACACCGATCTAGGGTTCATGCATGAATTTTGAATGTTGGGTCTTTTGTGATTTTTGTGCAATTAATTGATCCTTAAGCATGTTACACCATTGTCTTGTTGAATTTCATGCTCAAGCATGTGAATGACAATCCTAGGGTTTGTTTATGTGAAATTTTGGGGTTTTATGATAAAATGAGGGAATTAGTGATGATTGAGGCGTAATCATGATTTCAATGGCCATTATGATGTTCAACATGACTTTGTATGCATGTTACTTGAACTTATCAAATTTCGGGTTGTACATTGCACCGACACCCATCGTGTACATTGATTAGTGTATTCACAAGTTCTTTGAAGTTCTTGTATATGCAACTCAATTACACTCGAATGCCTGCATAGTCATCTTTCATGATTGTTAGATCTTCTTGTGGTCCATTCATCACTTTAAATTCTTGTTTGCCTATTGTACTCAATCATGATATGATCTACTCATGCAGGAATGGCAAGACCTAAGCAACTCATTAGAAGGGCTAGATCAATTCGGTATGCATCACAAGCTCAACGTGCCTCATCTTCAGTAACTCCAACAAAGAAACAAAAAGTATCTCAATCATAGCCACAAAGAAGGCCTACCCCATTGCTTTCTAAAACTCCTTGGTCTAATACTATAATGCAATGCCTTGAACGAAAATCTATTGGAGCTCATCGGTATTTAGAAATTAAGGAGATGCTATCACTTGGACCATGGGTAGAATTATTTTCTATACACACTCCTGCTTATAAGGACATTACACTAGAGGTACTTGTTGAGTAAATCTCAAGCTATCCTAGTCTTTAGAAATTGATTAGTCCTAGTCTTTAGGAATTTATTATTCACACAATTTCTTTCTTGATTTTTAGGAACCAATTTGTTTCTTTTCTTAATCAATTATTAATTTCTTGTTTTTTACCGATTTATGTACAGTCTATAAATAGGCTTCTTTGTTGAATGAATTAACAAGGTTTTTAGTCTAATTCTATTACTCTTCCTTGTCTTACTATATACTATAACAATGGTATCAGAGTTACCGAGCCTGATTAGAACAAAAGCAGTAGTCTTTTTTTTTTTTTTATTTCTATGGCAACAGAAAATTTGGTCCAACCTGCAATTCCTCACTTTGATGGTCATTATGATCATTGGAGTATGCTAATGGAAAATTTTCTGAGATCAAAAGAATATTGGCAGGTTATCTCCGATGGAGTACTAGAAACAATAGTAGTGATGTCAGATGCATAGAAGGTAGAATTAAAAAGGATGAAGCTGAAGGATCTTAAGGCAAAAAACTATTTGTTTCAGGCTATTGAGCATTCAATCTTGGAGACGATTCTTTGTAAAGATACCTCCAAGCATATTTGGGACTCCATGAAGAAAAAGCACCAAGGATCGCCAAAGGCAAAAAGGTATCAGCTTCAAGCACTCCATCAGAATTCAAAACACTTCAAATGAAGTCTAGCGAATCAGTCACTGATTACTTCTCACGGACAATGGCCATTGTCAACAAGATACGGATTTATGGTGATAAGAAAGAGGATGTTACATTATTGAGAAGATTCTTCGATCTATGACATCAAAATTTAATTTTGTTGTTTGTGCTATTGAAGAGTCTAAAGATATTGACTCGTTTTCAATTGATGAATTACAAAGTTCCTTATTGGTTCATGATAATAAAATCAATCATCAAGAGAAAGAGGAGCAAGCTTTAAACGCCTCAATGGAAAATCTTTCATTTGCAAGTAGAGGCAGAAGCAACAGTAGTATCAACAGCTGAGACATGGGCAATAATGATTGGAAAACCTAATAGGAACACCAGAATAATTAGTATCCAGGAAGAAGACGAGCACAAGGACGAGGCTGGAACCAAAAATCAAAATCAGTTGACAAGTCCAATGTTGAGTGTTTTAGATGTCATCAGTATGGTCATTGCCAGTCAGAATGTCAAACCAATCTATCTAAAGGAAATGGTGAAAAATCTCATTTTGTAGAAAAGAAAAAGATGAAGAAGTGTCTCTTTTGATGGTATGTCACATGAAGGAAGAAACTCAATAAAACGCGTGGTATTTAGACATTGGCTGTAGCAATCACATGTGTGGAGAAAAGGAGGTATTCTCTGAGTTGGATGAATCTTTTTGCAGCTCTTTTAAATTTGGTGACAACTCCACAGTATCTGTTATGGGAAAAGGAAAGGTAACAATTTAAACAGAAGGAAATTCCACTCACACTATCGCTAATCTTCTTTTTGTGCCAAAATTAAAGACCAACTTGCTTAATATGGGTCGAATACAAGAAAAAGGATACGAAATTCTTATCAAAGATGAATATGTTAGATTCAAGACACAAAGTTGGGCTTAATTGCTCAAGTTAACATGATGGCCAATCGTATGTTCCCACTTTATCTCCACAATACAGTTTATTCATGCTTCTCAACAAAGTTAACGATGAGGCATGGCTGTAGCACTTTCGTATAGGCATTTGAATTTTAGTGGATTAAAAACTCTACAGCAAAAGAACATGGTAATAGGTCTCCCTCAAATTGCAGCTCCTTCTCAAGTTTGTGAGGAATGCGGTGTTGTTTGCTAACAATACCGCAATCAATTCCCACAAGGAAAATCTTAGAGAGCAAAGAAGGCATTGGAGCTTATTCATTTTGACATTTGCGGTCAATAAACCCTTGTTCTAATGGATGTAAAAGATACTTAATTACCTTCATTGATGATTATAGTCGTAAGATATGGGGTTATTTTTTGCAAGAAAAACCTGAAGCCTTTACGGCTTTTAAATGCTCTAAAGTGCTTGTTGAGAAAGAAGTTGGCAACCCAATAAAATTTTTTCGCACGGATCGTGGTGGAGAATATATCTCACATGAATTTGCAATTTTTTGTGAGAACCATGGATCAAGAGACAACTTACAACAGCTTATACACCCTAGCACAATGGTGTATGCGAGGAAGAACCATACCATTATGAATATGGTGCGAAGCCTTTGATAACAAGTGGCATTCAAAAATATTTTAGCCTGAAGCAGTTAATTGGACCATTCATATATTGAATAGAAGCCCTACATTTGCCATTCAAAATATGACACCAGAGGAACCATGGAGTGGAAGGAAACCTGCTGTAGATTATTTTAGGATTTTTGGGTGTATTACCTATGCCCATGTCCTAGATGAGAAGAGGACGAAAGTAGATAACAAGGGAGAAAAATGCATTTTTCTTGGTGTTACTGATAAGTCAAAAGCCTATAAATTATACAATCCCAGCACCATGAAAATTGTCATTAGCCATGATGTGGTATTTGATGAAAAAGGCACCTGGTCATGGAATCAAAATGGTGTTAAAGAAAATTTCAGCATACTTTGATGATGATGAGAAAGGGCAGCAACCTAGGGAAAATGTGCTAGAAGAGGAAGTCACTCAAAATGTTCTAATAGTTGATCAAAGCCCTCTTGTAACAGAATCACAAAGGCCTCAACGTGTTCAAAGAAGACCAGCATGGATGACTAATCATGAAGTAACTCGAGTCGACCAAGGTGATGACCTACTTACACATTTTGCTTTGTTTTCAGATTGTGATCTTACCATTTTTGAAGAGGTTGTCAAAGAACCAAAATGGAGAAAGGATATGGATGCTAAAATTACAACCATTAAAAGAAATGATACACGGGAGCTATGTGATCTTCCAAAGGGCTAGAAGACAATTAGTGTAAAATGGGTTTACAAGACAAAGCTGAAAGAGAATGGTGAGGTTGACAAGCATAAAGCACGCTTGATATCTAAGGATTAAGAGTTTGGTGTTGATTATAAAAAAGTTTTTGCTCCGGTTGCAACGCATGACACAATCATTTGTGATTGCGATGGCAGCTCAAAACTCATGGCTTATCTTCAAGTTAGATGTGAAATTAGCATTTCTCCATGGAGATTTGAAAGAAGAAGTATTTATCGGTCAACCTCCTGGTTATGTGAAACTTAGCAATGAGAATAAAGTGTATAAGTTAAAGAAAGCACTATATGGATTAAAATAAGCCCCACGAGCTTGGTACAATTGTATAGAAACTTATTTTTCGAAGGAAGGATTTCAAATATGTCCTTATAAACATACACTTTTCATAAAGGTTAGAGATGGGGGAAAAATGCTCATTGTTTGCTAATATGTAGATGATTTAATCTACACTGGAAATAATACAGACATGTTTGAAAGTTTTAAAAAATCTATGATGGTTGAATTTGAGATGTTTGATTTTAGTATGATGCATTACTTTCTTGGCATTGAAGTGGTGCAATCCTCTACTGGAATTTTTATTTCTCAAAAGAAGTCTATAAAAAATATTAGACAGATTTTAGATGAACGATTGTAATCCTGTAAATACTCCGTTTGAGTTTGGTGTGAAGCTGAACAAAGATAATGGAGGAAGGAAGGTTGACAACACTCTTTATAAACATATAGTGGGGAGCTTAATGTACTTGGCAGCAACAAGACCTGATATAATGTATATTGTAAGTGTGATTAGCAGGTACATGGAGTGTCCTATAGAGATTCACCACTTGGTTGCGAAAAGAATTCCCCGGTACTTGCTAGGTACTAAAGAGTATAGGGTGTTTTACAAGAAGGGAACAAAGTCAAAGTTGATAGGATTTACTAATAGTGATTATGCAGGAGATCAAGATGATAGAAAAAGCACTTCAAGTTATGTTTTCATGTTAGGTTCAGGAGAGTTTCATGGTCATCTAAGAAGCAAACAATTGTTACTCTATCATCTACTGAAGTTGAATTTGTTGCAGCAACTTCATGTGCTTGTCAAGCTATTTGGTTGAAGGATATTCTTGAAGAGTTGCTTTTCAAGCAAAAGGGACCTACTACAATTTATTGCGACAATAGTTCAGTAATAAAACTGGCAAGAAACCCAATTCTACATGGAAGAAGCAAGCATATAGATGTGAAGTATCATTACTTAAGAGATCTCAACAATTAAGGAGTAATTGATCTCATTTTCTACAGAAGTGAAGACCAGGTTGTCGACATTTTTACCAAACCTCTCAAATTGTCATTGTTTTCAAAATTCAGAAGGTTACTAGGTGTTTGTCCAGTTGGAGAAAAGACTGTAAACTGATTTTTGCAAACACCAGTTTAAGAGAGGAATGTCAAGTAAATCTCAAGTTGTCTTAGTCTTTAGGTATTTATTAGTCTTGGTCTTTAGGAATTTATTATGTATTTATTAGTCCTAGTCTTTAGGAATTTATTAGTCCCGATCTTTAGGAATTTATTCTTCACATAATTTCTTCACTGACTTTTAGGAACCAATTCTGTTTCTTTTCGCAATCAATTGCTAATTTCTTATTTTTTATCGATGTATGTACAACCTATAAATAGGCTTTTTTGTGAATGAATTAACAAGGTTTTTAGTCTAATTCTATTACTCTTCCTTGTCTCACTATATATTGTAATAGTACTTGTTACTCTTAAGCATAAGGAAAAGCATGGAAGATCTATAGTTGATGACACTCTCTTTCCAAGCTTTCAAAGAGGTGCATAAAATTACTCTAGCTAATTTTTGCTATTACATTGGATTATACACTAAGGAAGAAATCAAGTCAGCTGAGTTTAGAGCACTCCTAGTTGGGCTACCTAGAAATGTTGATTCTCAAGAATATTGGCAAGTGCTATGCCGAAATAATCTCAAGTATGAACCTTCTAGGTCCAAGACCTCTGCCATTTTGGATGATAATCTAAAGATTACTCACCACATCTTCCCTCACACCATTGGAGCACGTAAAAGTAGCAATAGTGTGGTGAATAACTTTGAGCTAGGAAATTTGTATAGCAATGCCAAGGGATACAAGATTAATGTGGGTATTGAACTAGCTCAATTTAACATCCGCTAAGCTATTGACACCCGCACTAAAGGGATTTTCTATGGAGGCTATGTGAAATAACCAAAGTTTAAATTCATATTTAATGCATGTTAAATTTGATTATTATATGTGTGTATGTGTTAGTATGAATTGTGGTGTTTGAAATAATTGTATGTATTATGAAGTAATAACTAGATAATAATCTATGGTAAATATATTTGGTTTGATAGTTTATTCATATTAGAAATTATTATGTTAATGCCAATTGATATTGTAGTAAATAAAATATGATGAATTAAGCTTGTTTTAAACCAAAACTTTAGTCCATGAACCTAACAGATTTTTGGCTTTATTAAACCCAGATTAAGCCCAAAATCAAAGCCTAATTAAGGCTCAAAGCCCCTTAGCAAATATACCCCAAAAGTCAATGTTAATTGGATAATATCAAGCCTTATTTTTACACTATAGACATCCAAAACAGAACCAAGAGGAAGAAATTCGTAACTCTTATAAGACAATATTTTCCAACAC
Organism: Combretum micranthum; assembly: GCA_024138025.1. Lineage (NCBI taxonomy): Eukaryota > Viridiplantae > Streptophyta > Magnoliopsida > Myrtales > Combretaceae > Combretum > Combretum micranthum. The sequence goes on along the minus strand of JAMXBD010000771.1, from coordinate 244,358 downwards.
CCAAACCAAGGTTTCTTACACCAAACACACCAAAAATCCATCCCCAACCATCATATATACATTAAGGTAAGTTTATATGATGTTTAAGATGCTTTCCTTCTCTTTTAATCCAAGAAATTTCTGTCAAATATAATGTATGTTGGATATATATTGTTGGAATCTCTATAATATTTTGATGATAACAAAAAAGGAGTAAAAGTCTTTTTAAACAAATAAATAAAGTATAGCAATCAAACCAAAACCAAAACCAAAACCAAAATATTTCATGATTGAATTAATCATCAGATTTTTTAGAAATTGTTTCAGAAAGTATTTCAGAGTCATTTTCAGAAGGAAGATCAGAAACTAAATCTGTTCCAGAACAGAAGATGCACAGAATGTTGCGAATTTATTTATACCTTATATCTGAAGGCCTGACTCCACGAAATGAATATATTTGGGTAGTATATTCATTTTGTTCCACTAAGTTGGATAATATCCAAGGGATTTATTTTATCAATTTATTATAAGTTCGTCTATTTAATTTTCTTGAGGAAGAAGATCATCAGATTTTTATGTTTCACGTGGTCAGCAAATTCCTAAAGATAAGGGATATATTTTACCAAGTTCATGTTGGTTCAAATTTTCGAAACGAAGATCTTTTAAAGCTTATCTTCAAGGATAAAGGATATCACTATTTTTATGGGATAGTTTGTTGAAGTATTTATCCAAATTGTTATGGATAAACATATCAAGATATATGAGACATTATCAGATGACAGCATCAACGAAATTTGATAAAGCTAAGAAGATTATTCGGGATTGATCATACACGTAACAGACACTTCAAGGAGGGAATTTGCCAGTCAATTTTTCAATTTGAGAAGAATTCGAATTGTTTTGAACGATCTTTGCTAGCCGTTGAGATAAAACAATATAGAGGAAGCACAACAACAAGGAAGATATGTTGAGAAGAACGAATCTTGCTCTAATCTCTGTTGAAAGAAAAAGTCTTCGAGTGCAAAAGTCCTTGCGTTACAAAGTGTTCACAATATTTTTGTTCGAAAGATAGGATATTTATTGTATTTCCTTGATTGAGTATCATTCAATTTTTTGAGTGAGGTTGAGTGTTGCAAGTTATCTGTTAGACCAATTGTGTGTTATAGGATAACCGTGAGAATTGGGACAGAGTGTATTGTAGCCAAGAGGATTGGCAAGACAAGCTTGTAACTTTTGATTTTGGATATAGTGGAACAAACCGGTGTGGAATACCGGGTCCCCAACGTGGAGTTGGAAGAGAGGACTGATGCTCGAGGCGGAACCTCTATAAATCGATTTGCATTTTTCTCTACCCTACTCTTTTTATTTTCGTGCAATTTATTGAAGTATTTGATAAACTGTCACGTTTCAGAACTTGTTTCAGAGAGTACTTCAGAGAGTTGTCTGTATTCCGCATAAAATTAAATTTGATCTGTTGTGAATTAAAATAGATATACAAGTGTGATTATCAGCTGTGATTAGTTTCTAAACAGCAAGTTTAAATTAATTCTAAGTTTAATAAAGTAATCAAAGGAAGTGAATTGAAATTTCAAAAAGAATTTATTTTTGTGAAAAAGCAATATTCACCCCCCCTCTGCTTACATTATTGGGACCAACAATTGGTATCAGAGCTTGCCTCAATTATTATTAGAGTGATCCAAGTATCATGGCTGAAACAAATATTGCAGTGAATAGAGCACCTTATTTAATGGTTCTAATTATCCTTATTGGAAAATGCGCATGAGGACTTACATCAAGCTAATGATTTTGACTCATGGCAGGTGATTCACAGTTGGAGACTATCAAGTGAACTTGACTGCTGAAGCACAATTAACTCAAGATCAGAAGAGAGCAAAAGAGAAGAACAACAAGGCTAAGAACCTTCTTCTAACTACTATCTCACCATCTGAATTCTATTTAATTTCATCTTGCATTTTGTCACGCCCCGTAGGGTATCCTAAACGTAACAGTCCGCCACATACTAAGTAAGACTCTCGAGTTCCCTAACCGGGGCCTTCGGGAGTCTTAAGTAGATGTAAAGCGTTCCCTTACGACAATAGAATACTTCAAACAAATGGAGTAACAGTTTAACGAGGCATTCATTAGCCATAGATAATAATCAAAACGCATAAATCTTAAGGTTTACAAAATCTAAGGGGGCATTCCCCGCAAAAGAATAACAGTCTATTACAGTCATCCAGAGTCTTAGTTTCCAATGGAAGTCTATACAAAAGAAATGAATCAAACTTCTATGGGTAAACTCCTATCTCCGGTACCTGCGCTGTGGCTTGCCTTGGCCTAAGCATATAAACTCATGCTGCAAAAGTAAACACTATCGGGGCGTAAGCTAACTAGCTTAGTGAGTAATACTTCCATAACGCAATTAGATACAATCATTCAAGCAAGTGATTATTCAAGCAAGTGTATGCACCATACAATTGTGATCAACAAACATATGAACCACGGAAATCATATGTGGATGGACTTGCGCCCTCCATCCCGGGTTAGCAGATTAACGAATACCTGCGGTACGACGCCGTTTAAGCTCACGGTCAACTGATTAAAAGCTCGTTTTATGGATCACGATTTAACCTCACATTCGTTTTATGGATCACGTTAACCTCACATTCGTTTTATGGGTCACGAGAAAACCAACCAATCAAATGCTCCAACCCCATTGTGACATGAATGAACTCAGTTATAGTCGGAGTCGAATAGTCATTAATTTCGATTCTTTTAGGTGAACCAACAAGTATACTCAGACATTCTTCATAAGATTCTCAATAAAAATCAATATCTTAACACCGGTTTCGATATGCTTTAAGTTCCATTCACATATCAACAATTCACAACACAAATAAATTCCCACATACCCCATCATGCTTGTACAATTTCTTTTATCTTTGCCTACATCACTAGTGCCACTACATTACATTCACAAGCCTTAATTGAGAGTGGAAGTAACTCACTCGGCCATGGGTCACCAAATCCTTAATTAGTAATAATCGGGTGGTAGAGAGTCGTCCTGCTCGGAATCACCTACCAATCAAGAATAATCCCTATGAGATTCTCACCATGTAATTAAACCAAACTATACATCTAGACTAGTTGAATTCGGATTTTCTCGCTATATTTGGAAGTTCCGACTTAAAACGGCCATAACTTGGTCATTTTAACTCGGAATTTCGCAAACTTTATATCGATCTTCATTACTTTCGAAAGATCTATCTAATTCAAGTATTAAATCCAATTTTGAAAATAATAGGGTCACGGAACAGTGGGATCAGTTCTGTCCCGCAATTGATCCTCTTTGAAATGTGCTTTGCTTTTGATAAGAATGTTCCTAGTTAGTGATTCATGCATGAATGATTTAGGAATGAACTACTAATGTGTAATGCCATGTAGTGAACTCAACTTGTGCATGGTCATGATGATTTTTGTAGTAATAACTTTAGGAACTCCTAAGTGTTGGGGAAAGTTCATAAGGCTAATCTAAGAAGTTATTCTCCCACATTATACTCTTAGGGTTTCTTTGGTTTTTAATCTTGTAATCACTTATTATTTGACTAAAATTAGGTTCTCAAAGTCTATAATAGTCATGGCCTCCATTCATGCACAAAAATTCACATATTTCATTTGGTAAACATGTTTTCAAATAAGCTAGTTATAAAAATCCGAATTTTCCAAATTTTCTTTTCTTACATTTTTCTTAAGAGAAATCTAGTCTAATGTATTAAATTTGGGGCTTCAATGTATACATTATCTAGGACTTCATTTAGCTTATAAAACATCCATTTTAGTCTTAAATACTAAGTGTTTATTAGGCATTACACAAAGTACGAATTTGACTACACATTTAAAGTCAACATTTTTCATCCTAACTTACTCTTGTTTTCCTTATTTTTATCATGCCTAAACTCAATCTAAACTTATGAAAATAATTCCTTCAACATATTATTACACATACCTTCATTTTTCTTATGAAATATAAGTTTAAAATTGATTTTGGAGGTCTTTAGGATAGGGTTTCCATTTCATCCGAATTTTTCAACTTTTCATATCTAACAAAGTCCTTCCTTTTCCAATGTTCTTGCCATCTATATGTGGAGATATACTATCTAGCATCTCTATACATGAACAAGACCTCATTTTATGATCAATAAGCACATAAACAAAAATGAACCTATGATCATGCATGTACATAAAGTGGTGGATGTCTAAACCTTAGATCTACTACATATGATGTGTATAACATGAATCTCATGGCATGAACATCAATATAAACACAAAATCACTACTTTATATGCATGAACAAGTTGCTATTTCAAACAAAACTCATTTAAAGGCTAGATCCACTTCTTGAGATGGCTTGAGATTCTTGTAGTTGTGTTTTCATGTCCCTTGCTCATGCTCATTGGATTTAGAGGAGAAAACACACAAGAATGATCTTGCCATAACAAGATTTAGGATGTACAAGGACTAATATACATACCAAGAGGTCTTGAAGAAGGAAAGAAGAAGAAACAAAGTTGAAATGTGATGAAAGGGAGGGGGAGCAACCTCACGGACAAAGAGGGTAAAAAGAGAGAGTTTTCTCTTTTTCAAAAGTTAAAATGGAAGAAAGAAGAGAGAGAGAAAAATAAGTATATATCAAGTGATTTAGGGTTTAGTTAATAAAAAAATATAGCAAAATAATCACAATGAGAGGGAACAAGAGGGGGGGGGGGGGGGCGCCGGCCAACATGCATGGGGTGTGTGTGTGTGTTTAAAATTTGATTTTTTTGTAATTTAGTAAATGAAAATGTAATAAATGTAATAATTATTTAAAAGACAAATTTCTTGGAAAAGAAAATTGAAATGAGTAGTTGTAAGGATGTAAGAATAGGGTTATGGGTAGTGTGTATGTAGGTTGTACTTGTGAATAGTAGACAAGACATCTACTTTACCGGTTGTTCCGAAAACACGGAAAAGCTATAACTGTAATTTTTATAGCTCGGAAAATTATGAAATTGATATTTTTGGAATCCTTGTGAAATTACGGTTCTATATGAATATTCCGGAATATTTTCTGATCCGTGGCCCGGGGCACGCTTTTCGTAATGGGCTCGGGAAGGCCCGGAATTGAAAAATTCCCGAATTTAAAATTTCCAAAGGTTTGAAATGTACTTAGGAACAACAATTCACTTTCATTTATTCCATAATATTTATTTTACTATGAAACCGATGGAAAGCCGGATTTGGGGTTCCTAGGCTCCATTTACTAAACTCAATCTGATCGGATTAGGGTTTCGTCTCCAACTCCTGGGGTTTTCTAGCTACCGAGAATTCCCGGGGCTTACAGCATTACTGCTAAGCAAGTATGGGATACACTTAGTGAGACCTATGAAGGAACGAGAACAATTAAAGATACTAAAATCAATGCTCTCTTGCAAAGATATGAATTGTTCAAATTCAAACCTGAAGAGAAAATTAAAGATGCTTTTGATAGATTTGTTTCTATAACTAACGAGCTAGCTTCTCTTGGAAAGAAGATAGAGGAAGCTGATCTTGTCAGGAAAATACTAAGGATCTTACCTATAGCTTGGGATGCAAAGAAAACGGCCATTGAAGAAGCAAATGATCTCAGCGCTTTAACCTTAAGTCAACTCAAGGAGAAACTGATGGCGTATCAATCTCACATAGATGCTACTGAAGAAGCAGAAGGAAGCAAGAAAGCCATTGCTTTTAAAGCAAAGGAAGTTCATGCGGATGCATCAGATTCAGAGACCAGTAGCAATGATAGTGATGACATCAACTTGTTGGCTAAAAGAATTGGCAAAATTCTGAGAAGAAAGCAAGGTAAGAAATTTACTAAAAAATTCGAAACTAAGAGATATGATGCAGGTAAATTCTTCAAGGACAAAGACAAGAAAAAGGAGATGAAAGAAGAGAAGAAACAAGAAATTATTTGTTATGAATGCAAGAAGCCTGGTCACATTAAATACGAGTGTCCATCACTGATTAAGAAAATTGAGAAGTTCAAAAAGAGAAACAAAGCCTTGATGGCGACGTGGAGTGACCTTGACGAATCAGAGACAGATTCAGAGGATAACTCAGAGGATGAAAAGGATGATTCAAACATATGCTTAATGGCACAATCTGAGGTAAATTCAGAACTTGATTATGTTTCTGATGAGGATGTAATGATTGAAATGCAAAACTTATTGAAATCATTGAAAAAGGCACATGTTAAAATAAATAAACTTGATTCTGAAGTTAAATCTCTCAAAAATGAAAAGGAAGTTGTTATTCAAACAAATAGGTTACTTATGGATGAAAACGACATATTGAAACATGATAATGAAAAATTACATGTGAAAGTGAATAAATTCATGAGAGAGAATAGTATACTAAAAGAAGAGACTAAAGAACTTAACAGAAGAATAGGAGACTTATCTCAATCACTAAAGAATACGTTCAGTAAGTTCAATGAGAGTGACAAAAAGTTAAATATGTTGATTTCCTCTCAAAGAACTGATAAAATAAAATATGGCTTAGGATTTGAACAAGGTAGCAGTAGTAAGAATGTTCAAAAAACTGTATTTGTTAAAGGAAAAGAATCCTTATTTAAGGAAACATCTACAGTTAACAACACTGTAACAAAGAAAAAATCTGACAGTCCAGTCAGAGGGTATTTCAGAGGGTATATCAGAAGGTACCCAGATCAGAACAGAAACTTTACAAGAAGAGGGCAAGTGAAGGAACAGGTAAGAGGATATTCTAGAAAATATCCACATCAGTTCCAGAACAGGAACAATAGATATGGGAATAGTTATTCTTATGCTTGTTATTTTTGTAATAAAATTGGCCATATTGAGAAGTTTTGTTTCTACAAGAAAAACAAGCTCATGAAACAACAAGTTGATAACTTTGAAAAGAAGAGCTTGAATTTCAAAGGACCCAAACTTGTTTGGGTTCCTAAGAAGGTTTAACCCTTTGTTGATACATGTAGGAACAAGAAGCAAAGCTTAAAGGAAAATGGTATCTCGACAGTGGGTGTTCGGGACATATGACTGGAGATGCTTCTTTGTTCACAAGTATTAATTGGAAAGAAAGAGGATATGTTAAGTTTGGTGACAATAGTAAAGGTAAAATAGTGGCAACAGGTACTATTGGTCTATCTCCTCATACAATTGAAAATGTTTCTCTTGTTGTTGGATTAAAACATAATTTATTAAGTATAAGTCAATTATGTGACAAGGGTTACAAAATGATTTTCGAACATGATAAATGTTATGCTTATGACAAGAATGGAACAAAACTATTTGAAGGATATAGAAACAAGAATGTTTATTTAGTCAAACCTTCAAATGTAACTTTCGAAAAATGTTTCTTTGCTATGTCTGAAAATATAAAAATATGGCATAGAAGACTTGGTCATGTTAATTTCAATCAACTCGAAAAACTATCCAAGAAGAAAATTATTTTTGGCTTACCAAGAATAAATATAAAACAAGACATTAAATGTGAAACATGTATGAAAAATAAAATGGTTTCGTCACCTCATAAAAGCAAGAATGTAATCTCTACTAAAAGACCATTGGAATTGTTGCATTTAGATTTATTTGGTCCAACAAGAACTTTAAGTCTTGGTGGATGTCGTTTTGGTCTTGTAATTGTTGATGATTATTCTAGATATACATGGGTGTTTTTCTTAAAACAGAAGAGTAACACATTTGAAGTATTTGAAAGATTTGCTAAGCAAATTCAAAATGAAAAAGGAATGTCCATAATAAGTTTAAGAACCGATCATGGAAGAGAGTTTGACAATGCTTTATTCATAAATTTTTGCGATGAAAATGGTATAGCTCATAATTTTTCCGCTCCTTATACTCCTCAACAAAACGGGGTTGTAGAAAGGAAGAATAGAACTCTTCAAGAAATGACAAGAACTTTGTTAAATGAAAACAAAGTAGCTGAGTTTTTATGGGCAGAGGCTGTATCAACAGCATGTTACATAATAAATAGAGTGTATCTAAGACCATTAACTTCAAAAACATCATATGAGTTGTTTAAAGGAAGAAAACCTACTGTATCTTATTTTCATGCTTTTGGATCTAAGTGTTATGTGTTGAAAAACAATCTAAATATGGGAAAATTTGATGAAAGATCCGAAGAATGTTTATTTGTAGGATATTCCTTGAACAGTAGAGCTTATCGTGTTTTTAACTTAAAAACAAGAATAATCGAAGAAACTATAAATGTAAAATTTATTGAGAAAATTGAGGATGATGATGATGAAGAGAGTGAAGAATTAGTTAAAAAGGAGGATATTAGTTCTCAAGCAAAAGATGAGCAGAATTCTGAAACATCAGAAGAAGTTGCTCCTCAAAATGATACAGAAACTGAGTCAGAAGAAAACTCAGAAACTCCTTCAGAAGCTATTTCAGAAGGTATTTCAGAAAGTAGCAGAAACTGGAGGTATGTATCTGCACATCCATCTGAGCAAATTATTGGTGATTTAAATACAGGAGTAAGAACTAGAAGTAGTTTACAAGAATTTGAAAGTCATTTTGCTTTAATATCAGAAATTGAACCTAGTAATATTGATGAAGCATTAAATGATAATAATTGGATTGAAGCAATGCAAGAAGAACTCAATCAATTCCAAAGAAATCAAGTATGGAATTTAGTACCGTGTCCTAAGGATAAATCAATAATAGGCACCAAATGGGTATTTAAAAACAAACTTGATGAAAATGGAAAAATAGTCAGAAACAAAGCTAGACTTGTAGCTAAAGGATATTCACAAGAAGAAGGAATAGATTATGATGAAACATATGCACCTGTAGCTAGGCTTGAAGCAATTAGATTATTACTTGCTTTTGCATGTTACAAAGATTTTAAATTATTCCAAATGGATGTTAAAAGTGCTTTTTTAAATGGTTATATTAAAGAGGAAGTTTATGTACATCAACCACCTGGATTTGAAGATCCATCAAAAGAAGATTATGTATTTAAGCTAAGAAAAGCGTTATATGGTCTTAAACAAGCTCCTAGAGCTTGGTATGAAAGATTAAGTGAATTTTTGATCTCAAATGGTTTTTCAAGAGGAAAAGTGGATACAACTTTGTTCTTAAAACATTTTGAACAAGATATTCTGATTGTTCAAATTTATGTTGATGATATCATTTTTGGATCAACTAATGAGAAATATTGCAAAGAATTCTCTAGTATGATGCAGGCTGAATTTGAGATGTCCATGATGGGAGAGCTAAATTTCTTTCTTGGTTTGCAAATTAAGCAAACAAAAGATGGAATTTTTATCCATCAAGAGAAATATACAAAACAAATAGTGAAGAAGTTTGGTTTTGAGAATTGTAAAGGAGCTGCAACTCCAATGAGCACAACTACAAGGTTAGATCTTGATTCTAAAGGGAAAAAGGTAAATGAAAAGTTATATAGAAGCTTAATTGGTTCTTTATTATATCTTACAGCTTCTAGACCTGATATATTGTTTGCTGTATGCTTATGTGCTAGATTTCAAAGTGCACCTACTGAATTACATTTAAAAACAGTTAAAAGAATCTTTAAGTACATTTCTTGTACATCTAAGATAGGCATTTGGTTTCCAAAGAATAAAAATTTTGAATTACTAGGATATTCAGATGCAGATTATGCAGGATGTAAAGTAGATAGAAAAAGTACTTCAGGTACATGTCAATTTTTAGGAGATAAATTAATATCTTGGTCTTCAAAGAAACAAAATTCTGTAGCTCTTTCAACAGCTGAGGCAGAATATATTTCAATTGGAAATTGCTGTGCTCAAATCTTATGGATAAAACAACAATTGAATGATTATGGAATTAATTGCAAAAATGTACCAATAAAATGTGATAATACTAGTGCAATTAATTTAACCAAAAATCCAGTTCAACATTCAAGAACAAAACATATTGAAATAAGACATCATTTCATAAGGGATCATGTAAATATTGGCAATATTAGTATTAATTTTGTCCCTACAGAAAGACAATTAGCTGACATTTTTACAAAACCCCTTGAAAAATCTCGATTTGAATTTATTCGTAATGAAATAGGAATATGTAATCCTTTGTAATTTCTGATATTTATTTTGCATTAATTGCTCGATCAGAAATTTCATTAGATTCATTTTCTTATACTCAAGTAGTCTCAATTTACGAGATTCTTTATGTTGGAAACATAAATTCGTGTTAAGAGGATTACACGATTAAAGAGGATGAATAAAAGATATTTTGTTTTCTGTTGGAAATCTAAACAGAATTAATAACTGATCTTGTGCATCGTGCAATTTTTAACCATCGATTTTTTCTCTCTCCTTCCATTTCAAAATTTATCTTTTCTCTCTCAATCTGCAAAATCCTCTCGTGTGTTGTTCAAACCCTCACGTTTTTCCTTCAACATATGGCTCCAAGAAAATCTTCCGAATTCAATCCAAGGGTTTCAAATCTAAACCATCTAAAACCCCCGTTGAAATCTCTGTGGATTCTGACTCTCAACACAGTTCGAAATCATCTAAGGGTGTTCATGTTGAAACAACACCAAAGGCAACCGCGATAAGGTCTAAAACATCTCAAGATCCTTCTTTGGCAAAGGATACTGAAAAAGAAGTGACTGAGGAAAAGAGTTCATCTGAGGAACTCGCTTCTGAATCCACTAAGGAAAAGGAAGTTGATAACGAAAGTGGTTCAGAATCGGATGCTGAATCAGAAGCTGATTCAGACGCAAAATCAGAGAGTGCGAAAGCAAGCTCTGAATCTACCTCACCCTCTCCGTCTTTTCAGAAAAAGAAAGCTGACCCTAAGAAGGTATCAAAAAGGGGAAATAAACAGAAGGAGGAAACCCTAAAACCTGTCAGGTTGGTTAAATCCAAAATCCACCCTTGTTCTTTTATCGATTTCCAATTCTTTGAAAAGAAAGGATTTTATGCTGGTTTTTGGCTAGACAGAATAGGAGCTAAAGGGTTGTGTGATTTACGCATTGATATAATTGGAGAATTAGTTGAAGAATTTTACAAGAATCTGAAATTTGAAAATGAGACTTTGTTGATCTCGAAAGTTGGAGGAAAAAGGATCGTGGTCAATAGAAAGATGCTGATTGATTGTTTAGGTCTGTTAGATCATGGGGATGATCACGAGCTGATAACCTTAGGTAGAAATGAATCTATGCAACTCTTGAATGATGGCATTGGAAAGTTTCATGCCAAAGATATTTTCATTTCTGAATTCGAGTTGTTGATAAGGTTGCTGCACAAGATTGTTATCGAGTGCATATTACCAAAGAAAGGAAGTCCTACTTCCATTTCTAAAGAGGAAGCAATCATTGTTCTGGGGATGAAGTTGCAAAAACAACTAGACTTGCCTAGGATTATCTTACGGCACATGTGGAGAAATAAAAAGCACATGATTTATGGAAACATAATCATGAAAATTTTGCAAAAACATCATGTGAAGATGCCTAAGCATGTTCGTAGTCCTCAAATAATGAAGAAGATTGGTGATAAAGTGATTAAGCACATGAGTATTTCGATAAAGGAGAAATTTTGGTACAGCATTGATGGAGCTTTCTATGTTCATCCGAAGAATCGCAAGAGAGAATTGACTCTCAAAAGAATCTTGGACGAAATAGAAAAAGAGGATCCACATGGTGTTGAAACAAAGAAGAGGAAATCTGATAAGGATGCCAAAGGAAAAGGGAAGGCTCCTGTTGCAGCAAAGAAGAGAAAAAGGGATTATGAGTTGGGGACTGGGAAGAAGTTTGAGATCAAAGAAGGGCAGACTGTTGAATCAGATTCTGATTCAGAGACTGAATCAGAGGGTATTCCCTTGAAGCCACCAGGAGAGACGTCCCAACCTATCTCTCTCCAACAGATTGACAATCTCATTTCTTCTCGAATGGAAGCATTCTTGAAGAAATTTGATTTGTCCTCTGTTCAAAAATCTCCTTTAGTCCTCCCCCTCCTCAAGTGGAAACCACTCCATCTGAGCCAATTTCTGATCCTGTCTTTCCTACAACAACACCTGGTTCATCATCTCCACCTGCGGCTGACATTCCTAAAGATCCAACATCTCCATCAGCTGCTGGAATCCCTCATATTGCTGATCCTGACTCCATTCCACCTACAGAGGATGTAGAGCAACCAGCAGAACATGTTCCTGAACCAACTCCACCAGTTGCTGATCCAATGGAACAAGTTCCTGCTACTGCTGAGGAAACCCCTGTTGCAGCTAAAGACATTCCTGTTGACCCTCTCCTGAACAACAAGCTGCGGTTTCTCTCCTATCCATCCCTCAACAATCCCCTGCTGAACAACAAACTGATGTTCACTCTCCAACTCCTGCTAAATTCTCTGGCAGGAAGAAATCTCTGGCAAGGAAGACATCTAGAAAGAAATAGAGTCCTTTATTTTTTTTAACAGACAATTTCTCTTAGCGAATTTTCTATATTTTTTTCGGTTTGTAATGAAAATATTTTCTCTTTTGGATATTTTTGTGATATTTTCTGTTATGCTGAAATCTCTATATTTCCTTGACTTGAATGAATTTTATATGCATAAATTCAGGGGGAGTTACTTTTTTATTCTGATAACAAAAAGGGGGAGAAGATATATGATGAAAAACAAATCTTAAGATATCAATATAGTTTGTGCAATATGCTTATGATATGAGATTTGATTATATTTGTGAGTTAGTGATTGATCCGTATGTATGAGTTTTGGTTAAATCTGATATGTTTTTTATATATGATATTATATTTGTTTTTAATCATAAGGTTTTGTTATCTTCAAAAAGGGGGAGAATGTTGGAATCTCTCATAATATTTTGATGATAACAAAAAGGAGTAAAAGTCTTTTTAACAAATAAATAAAGTATAGCAATCAAAACCAAAACCAAAACCAAAACCAAAATATTTCATGATTGAACTAATCATCAGATTTTTTAGAAATTGTTTCAGAAAGTATTTCAGAGTCATTTTCAGAAGGAAGATCAGAAACTAAATCTGTTCCAGAACAGAAGATGCACAGAATGTTGCGAATTTATTTATACCTTATCATCTGAAGGCCTGACTCCACGAAATGAATATATTTGGGTAGTATATTCATTTTGTTCCACTAAAGTTGGATAAAATATCCAAGGGGATTTATTTTCAATTTTATTATAAGTTACGTCTATTTAATTTTCTTGAGGAAGAAGATCGTCAGATTTTTATGTTTCACGTGGTCAGCAAATTCCTAAAGATAAGGGATATATTTTACCAAGTTCATGTTGGTTCAAATTTTCGAAACGAAGATCTTTTAAAGCTTATCTTCAAGGATAAAGGATATCACTATTTTTATGGGATAGTTTGTTGAAGTATTTATCCAAATTGTTATGGATAAACATATCAAGATATATGAGACATTATCAGATGACAGCATCAACGAAATTTGGATAAAGCTAAGAAGATTATTCGGGATTGATCATACACGTAACAGACACTTCAAAGGAGGGAATTTGCCAAGTCAAATATTTTCAATTTGAGAAGAATTCGAATTGTTTTGAACGACTTCTTTGCTAGCCGTTGAGATAAAACAATATATAGAGGAAGCACAACAACAAGGAAGATATGTTGAGAAGAACGAATCTTGCTCTAACTCTCTGTTGAAAGAAAAAGTCTTCGAGTGCAAAAGTCCTTGCGTTACAAAGTGTTCACAATATTTTTGTTCGAAAGATAGGATATTTATTGTATTTCCTTGATTGAGTATCATTCAATTTTTTGAGTGAGGTTGAGTGTTGCAAGTTATCTGTTAGACCAATTGTGTTATAGGATAACCGTGAGAATTGGGACAGAGTGTATTGTAGCCAAGAGGATTGGCAAGACAAGCTTGTAACTTTTGATTTTGGATATAGTGGAACAAACCGGTGTGGAATACCGGGTCCCAACGTGGAGTTGGAAGAGAGGACTGACGCTCGAGGCGGAACCTCTATAAATCGATTTGCATTTTTCTCTACCCTACTCTTTTTATTTTCGTGCAATTTATATTGAAGTATTTGATAAACTGTCACGTTTCAGAACTTGTTTCAGAGAGTACTTCAGAGAGTTGTCTGTATTCCGCATAAAATTAAATTTGATCTGTTTTGAATTAAAATAGATATACAAGTGTGATTATCAGCTGTGATTAGTTTCTAAACAGCAAGTTTAATTAATTCTAAGTTTAATAAAGTAATCAAAAGGAAGTGAATTGAAAATTTCGAAAAGAATTTATTTTTGTGAAAAAGCAATTCACCCCCCCTCTTGCTTACATTATTGGGACCAACATATATAGGTATTGTTATATTGTGATGTTGAAATAGCTTAGGATTTGTTTATGGAACTGTAATGATAGTGTTGAGTTGGAGTGTGATTAAGAGTTGGTATCGTCAAGCTGTATTGAAGAGTGGATTCATGTTGAACTAGTGAATGTGAAGAAAATGAAATCAAGTGTCAAGAGTGTTTTAATGGTTAATGAGGAGTATTGTGTTTCAATGATATTAGAGAGGAGTTTGTGTATGTTTGATGATATAGGGTTCTTATACCATGTATTAGGAAGGTTATATTATGGTTTGGAAGGAGTTGGAAGAGTTAAATGTAAAAATTTTCGTGTTTGAAAAAAGGAGGAATTTTGCAACTTGAATTGCAGTGTATGCTTCCTTGAACGCCACCGACGTACCTATTGGCTTTAAAAATTTGGCTACTAACAATTCGAAAGGTAGCCTTAATGTCATCGGCTTAGATCCCAACGCCGTCGATGTTGAGGTCTACAGCCGATGCACTGCTGGTGTAAGGTTCCAAAATTTTGTACATAATGCATTTTTTAAAAGACGGCTTAAACGCCGCCTGCGTAGAACCCCTACACACTGGCATTGAGTCTTATACTGCTGGTGTAAGTTGCCAGCATGGGCCTTGCAAATTTTAATTTTTAATTTTTTCCAACATCTTCCAATACATGATATATGACTTTTTGATTAAGGATTTTCCTTGTATGATGTTATATGATATATATATATATGTATGTGTCATGTGATGACTTTGGATTTTTTTTAAATGAGATTCAATAACTTCCTAAGTTTTTAAACTAGTGAGTATAAGCTTGGCTTAGGATAGTTATGTTGATATAGTTTGATTTGTGTGAAACAAAGATAGATACTCAGTTGGAGATTCCCTTTGATTCTCAATCCAATCTAGGTACACAATAATTTGATTGATTATTGCTTAGGATAGGCATATTCAAGTTTGACCTTAATTAAAGACTAATGAAAAGTGTATTGAAATGATTTGGTTGAGTAGTGTCTAGTCCAGGAAATAGCAACCTTGTCATGATGCAATAACACCATAGTTTAGGTACTTAGTCTAAATCTTTATCATGATGCAATGACTCAAATCCATGATGCAATGGTTCATCATGATGCAATGGTGGTTTCTTTTAATGGCTAAGTGGATAGCTAATGGGGTTTACTGTGTCGGTATATTCTCTACTTAAGCTCGGGAGGAAATAATATGTTTTAGTTCATGGTTATGGGACCGTTGAACTAATTGATGTTATAGACCGGGATAAGTGGAGTGTATGAAGGAATATGAACCCTAGATGAAGCTATTAATAATCTTTATCGGTTAGATATAGGAGATATAGATATCCGGTTTATCTATATCAACCCCCTGAGCAGCTATTGTTACTCAAGACCCCCAGAATTCCTAAGCTTGAATCGGAGTTTGAATACTCTAGTGTTGTTTTTACTCACTTAACTAAAGATAAATAAGTTATCGTGAATTGTTGCATTGCATTTAGCTAAGTTTACTTGGCATATGTATTTGTTTGCACTATTGTATACTAGGCCTTTGGCTCATGCTGCTATCTTGCACATGATTATGATGATGAGCTCTACGACGATATGGGCTATGGGACTAACTGGGAGATGTCTATAGATGATTAGGAGTGTGACCTAGTAGTAGTTGTTTAGGACTTTTGATGTATTTTTGTGAAGTGTCTAGGCTTATTTGTTAACCCTTGAAATGTAATTTTTTTTTTTTGTTATATGTGTAATGTAGCTTGCTTATATGTAAGTTATATATATATATATATATTGTGTGATCCTTGGGAGACCTTCAATTAATGTATGTGATGTATGTTTTGTATATATGTTATGACCCACTACTTATGTAGTGGTAGTATTTCCTTATTCAAATCATGTGAATGTTGTATCTGTTTTAAGCAAGCAATCATTACAAATACTTCTTTTTGGATGACCTTACGTCTAATACTTGAGTATTTCCTAATACTTGTGCATTATATGTGGTCGAGGGATTTGGCATGCTTAATCTATGGGTTAATGGGTTAGGTCCTTACACCATCACCCAATTATTGAATGGAACAATATATAAAAGGAGCCTTCAAATGATGCAGTCAAAATGGACATTAAACCAGTGTTAGATGACCCTTTCAGACACTGGGACTTTAGAGGATCATGGAGAAGCTAATTCCTTCAAGATATTACTCCACACCTCCTAGAGCCCCTTTGAGTTCTCTAGTTGCAGGTCCATCCACTCCTCAGGTATCATATTTTGATAATGATTGGATACTTTTCAGGAAAGAATTCCATGAGGAGAAGAAAAGAAACAAAGAGGAGCGGAAAAAAACATAAAAAGTTTAGGTAAACAGGTTGGAGTTTCCTCCAAACACTTGTTGGTTGCCATTCAAAACCTCTAGAGAACCTCCTAACTTATGATTCTTCAGTTGAGAGGACCACTTCTAAGGAGAGTGAGTTTCTTTTATGGTTGATCGAAAGGGAAGAGCTCCAATGGTTGAATCAGCAAGTTTGAACAAGGAAGTGGTTGAATTTGATGAACAGAAAGAAGATAGAGAGTCTAAAACTGAATCTAATGATGAAGATGATAAGGAGGAGGCTAAAGATGATGACAACACGAATGGAGATGATGATTATGACAAGTTGGATGAGAGGATGGGGATAAGTGATATATCCCCACTTGATGTTGCTTGTTTTGGGATCTTTTTGTTGTTGTTGTTTTTTTTTTAAGACTTTATGTTGTTGGTTTGCATTTTGTTTATGGAGACCCTCTAAGCCCCGAATTTTTTGAGAATGGTTTTAGAATACTGAATCGAAACCCTAAAGTCTGACCCAAGTTAAAATCGAACCTTAAACTAATTCGATCATGGAATTTAATAAGAGAAGATTCATTAATCATTCGGCATAAAAATCCGAACATGAAAAGATCTACCTATCCGATCCTTGATATAAACCTCTCAATTTCTAGGATAAAGTTGGATTAAACCATAACCCTAGTCAAACCGGAGTTTCAAAAGTCAACAAAGGTCAAGACAATCAAATGATTTCAACTCCGCAATCCTGCGTTCTCAAACCCTAGAAAAAAATTAATTTAATGGCTTAAAATAGTTCGTAATAATATAGGGTAACATAAAAATATCATATTCGAAATTTCGAGTGTCCTTCAGACTCACGGATAAGTTCTCGAAAAGCATATTCTGGAACTCGGAATAATAAAAATATTCCAATAATACCAAAAGACTCACAATTAAACAAGGATTTCAAAAATATCTGTTTTAGAATTTTCGGTAACTAAAAATAATAGATATAGCTCGTTTATGCGTATTTTTATTACTACCGGTATTTTATATGTTTAGTCTACTATTCATAGTACTACTCCTACTATTCATTACTATTTCACTATCTCTACTTTTTCTTACACCTATTTCTTACTATCTACATACCTATTTTCTTACACTTTTATATTTTCAGTACATCTTATATCAAATAATATCTTACATATTAATTATTTTCTTACAAAATACAAATAAAAATCAACTCTTTCTCTCCTCCTCCTCCTATGGCTGGCGCTACTTCTCTCTCTCTCCCTCTCATTTATTTTTTTTTCAATTATTTTATTACATCTAATTTTCACTCCAAAAATTCTATAAATACCCCCTTCTTTCTTCATTCTTTCACACATCCATTTTACATAACAAAAGTCTACCAAAATTTCCTCTCAAAAACCTCTCTCTAATAAAACTCTCTCAAAAACACTCTCTACCAATTTCTACTCTTCAAGAAAAGTAACAAAAACACACTACCTATTCATCTCTTTTCAAATCCTCCATTAAACCTTAGATAAAATCTTACCTATATTTCTTTATCATATTCATACAACTTAGCATGAGCTTAGTGTATGTTTCTTAGACTCATATGAGTTAAAGAAGCAATAATATGTTCATGTTTTTGTTCATGTTCATGTTCATATTTTACATTATGTTATTATGTTGTTATTATTGTTATTATTATTCTAATCTAACTTCTATATAGTATTATGTATACTATGTATATATATTTATTTAGAGTATATAAGCTCATTTGTTATTTATTTATTTTCATGTCTTGCAATTTAGTTATTTGTTTTATGCAATTTATTAAGACTAGTCTTTCTAGCCTTAGACTTGTCCATATCAAGTCAAATAATTTTCTTTCTTTTCTTTTCTCTTCTTTTGGGACTAGTCTATTCTTAGTCCCGGGTTGTCTTGATGTAACTAAGGCTCCCAATATATGATCGGGATACCTTGATGAAGCAAATTCCCAATGCTTGACTATTTTATTATGTTTATTTACAAGTATTTCTTATCTTTACTTTTACATTGCTATATATTCATGCATAATTAGAATGTTGTTATCTTAAATAAAAATAAAAATGGGTCCTTTTCTTAAATAAAGAAAAGTAAACTAGATTTCTTAATAAAGAGAATTTTTCAATAAAAAAGATCTAAGTTTTTTTCTTAATAAACTCTTTTCAAAGGATAAGCTAATCATAAATTCTAGAAGAAAGTAGTAAATGTAGATTTCTTCAAAATAATAAAAGGATCGCATTTATTTTATAAATCAAAACTAAATACTCCATAAAGATAAAATTTTTAGTCTTGAACTTAAGATTTTAACTCAGCCATATATTTTATAAGACTTAAATAGATTCATTATAGACTTTGAAAATCATATACTAAGAAAGTTTCTTCAAAACTTAAATTTTATATTGTTATTCTCTTTTCAAAATTAAAAATGAAATTTTGCTAAGTTCTAATGTTAGCAATTCTGTAATAAGAAATTTTTTTTTTTTATAAACTTGTCTAAGGGAATTATTCTACAATTTAAAAAATATTAGGAATAAAACAAGTTTTTTTTTTTCAAACCAAGATAAAATCAACTTGCTATTTTGGAAACCAACTTAGAAAAATAAAAATTGTCAAGAAAGTAAAGTTTTAAAGGTACACTTATTTTCTAAAGAAGAAAAATGATATAAAAATGAGAGGAAAACATACATTTAACATCAGTTCACATATTTGACCACACCAAAAACTTAAGGAATATTTTGAAAAGCTTATTTTTCAATCACTAGAAATAAAGTTAGTAGATAACTTAAAGAATCAAATTTTTTAAAAATTAATTTATTTTTTTGAAAAGATAGGAAATGAAGTTATAATAGAAAAAACACTTACTCATAACAAATATATTTTAGTTTTCCTTCTAACAATTCAAAAAGGAGAAATTTTCGAAAGTTTAATCTTTTAAAACCGTCAAAGACAAATTGTTTATGAAATATCAATATTGAGACAACACTACAAAAATCATACATACAATATGAATATAAATATATGTCAAAAGGATTTTTCAACTATATATATATATATATCCATATATTTTGCTTAAGGATTTTTGAGTAAAGTGAAGTTTGGAAAAATCATATTTTGTGAACTATAAATTCGTAACTATTTTGTACCGTAGTATTTTCTAACCCAAATGGCTTTTTATGACATAAACAACTGTAGAAATGGATAGATCTTTTCGAGTAGATAGAAAACAGTATATTATTTGCGCAATTCTGAGTTAAAATGACCAAGTTATGTCCACTTTAAGTTGGAATTACCTTCTATACGAATTTTAAAGATTTTATGACATAGTTTTTGATAAGTACTATAAAATCAATAAGAAATACTCATTATGGGTATTCTTCTTGATTAGGTGATCCTGAAGAGGAGTATTCATACCCGGAGGATTATTTTGATTAGTAGATTTATCGATCGACTCATCCGTAAGAAAGATAGATCCTCATGGCCAAGTAAGTTTAATTCCTATCTTTTATGTACTTAGTTGTGCTTGTAGCTAGAGACACTAGAAGTAGGAAAAAGATGAAAATGAATTATGTATGATAATATTGGTTGAAAGAATGCTAAGCATACTGAGACATGAATCGTTGTTAATTAACTTATGTTTACTATTATTCTGTTAGAGTGTGTACAATTTTTGTGATCACCTTTAAATTACTCTAATTATATAATGAGTTATATTAATTGATTCATGAATATCACATAGTTAGTTTCATCTCATGAGCTACTATACTCAATGGGACAAGAGTATAGTAGCCGGGTTTGTAGTAGCCATAAATCCGCAAGATGAGCATTAGGAGCCTGAAAGAACTATTTTATGATGGGCGAGTAGGAGCCTGAAATAAACCACATGAGTTGGATTTTAAGATGGGTTTTAAAGAGCCTAAAACACCTAACCCTGAATGGAGGGGTAAATCCGTTCAAATATATGATTTTGATCACTTGCTTGATGCATTCTTATGCTTGTTTAATAACTTATTTGAAATTATTTATACAAGTACGTTGATTCAAGAATATTCTCACTAAGCTAGTTATGCTTATACTCCGATAGACCTTTGTTGTAACATGACCAATATCTTTTATGCCCAAGGACTACATATACTTGAGTGGGATTATATTTTGAGAAGCTTCTGGAAATCTTTCAAAGATCTTAGGTTAAATATCCTTTAATACCTTTTGGTGTTAGCATTGTTTTGTTGTGAGAAAGATTAAGTTAATATTATGATTATTTGGAGATTCATAGGGGAAAGGCCCCTAAGATAATGTAAGGATTATATTCTTATAATGTTGAAATGAGATGGTTATCTAGAATTCTTATATGATGTATTTACTATCTCTAATTATACATCCCACCGGTATCTCCTATTGTTGTGATAGACGCCTTACATATAGTGTTGAAAATTTCGCATGACTTCGGGAAGTCATTCTTAAGTTTTAATACCGTATGTGATAGACTACCACGTTTAGAGTACCCTTTAGGGCATGACAGACCCTTTTAGTGGGAAGACTCTTGATGCTTCTGATGCTTTTGATGGATGTTTAGGTAAGGTTAATCTTGTCTTTTTTCTTTTTCTTTTTTCTAGTTTCTTTCTTTCTTTTAGGTCATGATGGTTCACAAGCATTTGATACTCCTAGTGCTAAAATCAATTTTACCCTAGCAACAATTGTCCCTGAATCCGATGTTACATTGGCGAAGTTCTAATTTCCTTTTCTTCTATCCTATTTAGAGTTGGAAATATGGGTCGCAGCCCGCGGGTTGACCCGCTAACCCATTTAAAAAAGTAGGTTGCAACCAAAATTTTTTGGCCTATTTAAAAGCGGACCAAATTGGCCCAGCCTGTTTAACCCATGGGCTAAAGCGAGCTAGACCGAGTTGACCGGCAGGTGAACCCATAAAAAAAAAAAAAAAAAAAAACAACAACAATAAGAGGAGAAGTTTAAAAACAAGAATAAAATAACATCTTAGTGATTATTTATGTATGTTATGGAAAAAAATAGATTAATCCATAAACCACAAGTATTATAAAATTTTATAAAATATATATTTATTAATTTAAACATAATATGATATTTAATAAATCATTTAAAAAACTTGTTTTTATATATAAGTAATCAAAGTAGCAATAAAATTAGTCGTTAATATATATCAAACCTTAAAATATATAAATATTCTAATTTTTACATAAACTAACATTAAAAAATAAAAAAAAAATTAATTTTGGCCCGTAGGTTGGCCTATTTAACTCTCGGGCCAATGCGGGCAAGGCCGAGTCTAGAAAATCTGGCGCATTTAAAAGCGGGTCGATTTGGCCTGGATCGTTTAACCTGCGGGCAAAAGTGGGTCAGGCCGGGTTGACCCGTTAACCCACTATTTCCAGCTCTAATCCTATTCCTTTATCTCTTTTTCCCTTTATGTGATTGCATTGGTAGACATTGCAGACAATGTCTCTATCAAGTGTGGGAAGGGGTAGCTTTGAAAGGAATATTTGAGTCTTGAATGATACAGGTCTCTTATGTAATTGATTGAACATATCATTTTGTGTTGAAGTTGAACTTGTTCAAAAGTTCCCTACTTACATTTTTGTAATTGTGCTTTAAAGTTTGATATTAATTGATGAATCTTGAAAATATACTTAAAAAAATTTTCCTTTAAATTAGCATTCAAATTAAAACAAAAGCGACTTGCACAGTACCTCACTCACCTATTTTGTGGTAAGTATACTTAGTTAAATTATATGGTGAAATCTAGGTGGAGTAATCTTACTTGTTATTTAATGATGGAATCTAGAGTCTAGGAGTGGACCGAAGTTCTTGGTTGAAAGTTAAATGGTTGTACTTCTAAGCTTATTAATTAGTATTTTCTTCTCAAAAACTTTGAGAGCTCTTCTAACCTTTTGAGAAAGGGGCAAATGAAAATTTTCACTTGGTGATCCTTTTGCAACAATCTCTTTGAAAATACTCAATCAATTGATGTGTTGAATGATTATGAAAAGCTTAGTCAGTACGTGCAAACTTTGGTCCCACAAAAGAGTGAAGTCTAACCTTGCTACTGACTAAACAAGCGTCTTATACACAATTGATATAAAAAAAAATAGAATTAAGTCGAGCTTATCCAGGGGAATTCGAAAAGATGGAGGCTAAAACCTCCCCCTCTGAAGACTGTAAAAAATTCCTTTTATAGAGATTTCAATCAAAAAGGAAAAAATCTAGAGGGATAATAGATGCCATGTACTTTCTTTCTTGGTTATTGTTCTTAGAGAAGTGGTTGAAAGGCTTATATACTTGTTAATTGGTAATGAACTGTAACTAAGCTCCTTTTGCTCATGCTTGAATTTGTGTTTACTTTGTGACCCAAGAATCTACTATTAAATGGTGAGGGTAAAGCTTAACTTACTTGGATTAACATTAGAATTTTGATTATAGTATGCTAATTACATTTATGTTATAGACCATAGTGGTACGTACAAGGTGAGTTGCTATAATCTAAAAGAATTGATGAATGCTATGTGAACTTCATACTTTTGAAAAAATTTTAGTATATTTGATGATAGATCATAATTGTCCTTAGTTGTTTGCTTGAGGACAAGCAAATGTTTAAGTATAGGGAAGTTTGATAAATGTCATGAGACCTTTATTGTTAGTGCTTTAATGAGCATATTTCATATGTTATTTGATTGATCTATTAAAGAAAAGGATGTATATTGAATTAATTATGTGTTTTAGGGACAATTATGGAACATTGGACTTTTCAAAAGATTACTGATGAAAGAAGCCAAGATTTTGGAGAGTTTTGGAGCTTTTGTGGAGTTGTTACCCATACACTAGTTATTTTACACCACTAATGTATTTTTGGAGAAGAAAATTTGAAGAAAAAAATTCATGGTTCTATGGTACACAACCCAGCATACACGAGTTGTGTACAATAGGTCGTGTACATATACTAAAAAAAGAAAGAAGCGCTGAGTTAATGATTACACTACTCGACATACACGGGTCGTGTACAAGACTGATTATATATACACATACCCTGTTTTGTTGTTTTAGACACCAATCACTTGTATTACATCCAAGAAACCCTAGAAACTTATTTGGAGTAGCTTTTGAAGGGGAATTTTGTGCTATAACTTAGAGATTTGCAAACAGCACCACTACAAGGGTTTTATCATCATGGTCTTTCCTTTTTCTCCCATTGTTATTATTATTGTTGTTAATCTCTTCATGGAAGAGTAGTTGTGTTATGCCCTAGATTTGAGATACCATGGCCTTCATGTATTGATTTATCTTCTAATTGAATGAACATTTGATTTTGAAGTTGTTCATGATTTATATTGTTAATTGTGATGATTTTAGGCCTGAGTTATTGCAATCTTGATTCCCGTTAATTAGGAAGAAGATTTTAACTGGTGGGATAGATCTCTCATTGGTAAAGAAGTTGTGCAATCCATCTAGAAATAGGGCTTTTCCAACTTTCTATCTTTTCTTCAATTAGGGTTTATAATCTTCATGCAATTCTATTTGACAATTGTGAAGAAAGAAATTCCCACTTTTTCAATTAAGGTTAGGGATTAATTGACTTGAATAAGCTAATTAATCTAATTAAGAAACTGGTAGTTCAAGATCAAGAATCATTCAATTGAATCCATCTTTAAGGATGAAGGGGCTAGGGTTGATTAAACTTAGGGCATTGTTTATGAATTGATTAATCTTAAGAAAAGTGTGCATATCATTCATCTAGGGCTTTTGAAATTGCTTTTAGTTAGAAATTAGTAGAAAGTTTAGCATATAACTCACAATAGATTCGACTAGATAATAGTAAATAGGTTATTACTAGTAGTTACATATAGATCCCTAGGATGATATCTAAGTTAATTTATATATTACACAATAGGTGCACTGCCTTTTGCTGGACTAGAATTAATGAGATTATGAATTTAAAGCTTAATGATCACACACATCAGAGTATCCAACACTAATACATATATATATATATATAAGTATCCATATATATATATATATATATATGTTTTTTATGGAGTTATGAATTACTCCAAGTTTAAGGCTAGTTGCAAATAGTTTTAAACTATATTGGTTGTTTCGCTAATTGAAAGATAATAATTTGTGTTTGATGCATTTATTGCCATCTTGTATGTGGATACACATATGCATATGGGTGTGGTTTTGACATACTGGGCTTTATGTTCACTCATTTTTATCTTTTTCAGGATCATGTGAGGAGTCTACAGTATTCGATCTATCAGGTTATAATATATATATGTATATATATATGAACCACATGGATGACATTTGTGGTCCAGATTAGTCGGCAAATTTATGATCATAAACTTTTATGATTCTAGACAGTTGATGTTTTGAGATTTATTTTAAATGTTTTACTTTATGTAAAGACTAATTTTATTTCTCGTCTTTCGGTTAGATCTAAGTGGCCTTTCATTTATGCCAACTATACTTTGAAATATTTTATTATATTTATGACCATTGATGAGACAATTTTTAATGCGAGTTTGGAAGTGTCTAATATTTATGATTATTAGTAGCTATTTGAACCTTAGCATGTTCTTATCTTATGGTAACAAGTCATGAGTTGACGATGCATTAAGTTTAGGGTGTTATAAAAACATACTTCAACACCCTCTAAACTTTTATCTGAATATGTTTTTATTAAATTAAAAAATTGAAATATCCATATATTTAAATTTATAAAAATCGTAAGTGTCTTTCGCAATATTTGGAGGTTAAAAAACCATCCCTATCCGGAAAAGACTTCTTGACTTTTCTCTAACAAAGGGCCACGGCCAACCATATGGGTCCTGAACAAGACAATGACTTGGAATCAAATCATGCATGACTCCAAATGTATTCTTTCAACGTCTAATCTAATGCGATGAAATCCTATATATTTATAATATCTTTAGTTAATTTTATAATGATAAAAAAATAGTTTTTAAAGCTATTATTATATTTGTTTTGTAAAATAATTATTCATAAACCCTTACTACAATGAAATAAGGAATTGTAATTCCTTTATAGAACCAATAAAATAATTATCTCTCGATTTTTTTTCAAATATTCATAATTTTTTAATAAAATCATAGAAGAGATTTGTCAAGAGTTTCGTAAGGTACAAATATATGGCGTTTATGTATAATATTCCTAAAACATTATCTAATAATAATATCATTGTTACTGCAACTAAATAAGAAGTAATAATTTATTACTTATTTATTCTATTTCATAATAATTGCAATTATATTTTTGTATAATTTCAATTCCCCAACCAAACATACCACTAAAATTAAAGGATAAATTTTAATATTGATACATGAACTTTACACCAAAAAATTTATTTTGGTATCCAAATTTTCAAATAATCAATTTAGAGAAAATTACATCTATGACCCAATAAATTTTTAGAAAACATTGACACCTTAACTTTAAACAACATCTACCCCCAATTGGTAGAAAAAAAATCCTCAACCCTTGGATATGCACATATTAAATTGACTTAGAAAAAAATTAAATATTGGTGAATTTCTTTGTCAATTTAAACTAAAATGAAAATAAATAATAAAAATAAATATTTATTAAAATATATTTTAAATAAAAACATATTTCTATTTTCCTATCTCTTCCTTTATTTTACTGGTTATGATTCTAAAGCTTTTCATGCACATTGCATTTGTCCTTGTTGAAACAAGTCGGACTCCCATCAAAACAAAAAATTTTAATAAGTATGAAAGATAAATATAATAAAAACTTGGAGCTGGAAAAACAAAAAATCTAATTGATTAAACATATACAAATAAACTTGAACACAAAGACATCCATAAAAAATAAATAGAAAATTGAAACAATTTTATTTATATCAGACTACTTGAATTTGCATCACCTATAATGTCTTGAAGGGGAATTGAGTAAATTCATAATATGCATAGTATAAAAAATAAATAAATAAACGATTTTTTTTAAATTAATAAATGAGGATATGTAGAAGTAGACTTTGCAAATCAAACCGCTAAGAGCATTTTTTTCTTTTGGATAATGTCAAAAATTATATTTGAATTTGATAAAATATGTAATTAGGTAATTAAACTTTGAAAATGATCATTTTATAACTTGAAATTTAAAAATAATCAATTTGAGACCTAAAAATTTTTAAATTGACAAATTTAGTACACAAAAAAACTTAATAGAGTTATTGTGTTAGCGTGCATGAGAAGTTCTTTCAAATATTAAATTTATCAATTTTAAAGTTTGAGTACTAACTTGATCAATTTCAAACTTACAGTACGTAATTGTAAATTTTGTCAAAGTTCAGATACTATTTGTGACATTAACCTCTTTTTTAAAGATCTCTTCAAGTAAAGCAATAGCAAAATTGAAGTATAGGTTTTAATTGAAAAAAAAAAAAAAAGAATGCCTGCAACACAATCTCACTAGGATAAATATACTGTATGATGAAAAAATTTAAAATTATAACTAGGAAAATAAAGAAGAAAATAAATTTATAGAAAGAGGAAAAGAAAAAATGTTTTTTAATATGTTTTAGTAAAATTGTTTTTCATTATATTCATTTAAGTTTAAAATGACAAGGAAATTCATCAATATTCAAATTCTTTTTCATGTCAACTTAAAATATTCATATCACATGCCATGTAAAGAAGTATCATGAGGCTCACATAAAACACAAGGGGGAAATTGAAGCATTTTTAAGAAGTATGGAAATTCTATGGTTTCGTCAATAATTTTGATAGACCTGGTTCCATCACTATCTAACAGCTCATATCATATACAATCGTGATTGAACCATTAAAATATTTAATATTTCAATTACTATATTTATTTTAATGATTAAATAGTTGACTAGATAGTTTCATCGATGGTATCATAGAAGCTCCCAAAAAAGTAAGGGATCGTATTTTTTGAAAGTTTATAGGGTTCAACGTAATTTTCCCATGAATTTAATATCATATCAATCTCTTTGGGATTGATCCAATTGATGATGTGGAAGGAGAATTTATACTTTATAATTGAACTTTTACCACTTCTCCTAATAACATTTACCACTAATAGATTGTTTTTTCAATGTGACGAAGTAAAACAAATGATACTAGTGAGATGCTAAAAAGAGTCACAAAAAAATTGACTAGTTATTGAGTTGACAATTCTAAAGTTTAAGTACCAAATTCAATTTGTATGCCAAATTGAGATATCAAAATTTGACATTTTTCCAAAATTAAAAATATAACTCCAACTTACAATAGCATTTAAATTTTAAACTGTGACTAAGTTTAATATGTGTGTATATATATATATATATATATATTTTAAACAGAAAATATTTTAAATTTTAATGATAGTTTAATATGTATATAGACATCTTTTTTTATATTTTTCTTCAGAATCCACAAGACAATAAAGTCACGGTAAGTAAGTTTAAGAAGAATATTTAAATAGCATATACACTAAAACCATTCACAATCATTCACCTTTTTTGAGTTTTTTTGTGTTTCTTTTATGTATTTATCTATTTATTGGTTTTTATATACCTTTTTATTTGAAACGATGTCCATTACGCTTTCTGTCAACTGGTGTATAATAACGTACCTGAATAATATGCTTGCACAGCAGTCCAGTGGACGACGATGAGACACCGAATCGGGGAGCTATCATATATTAATTGCTATGATGGAAGACTTGACCTTTGGAAGCTATTCGCACGCGCATTAGCCAAATTTACCCACAGTTCAAAGCAATTTTTTTCCCCCTTTCTTTCTTTCTTTCTTTCTTTTCTCTCCAGTTAGATATCGAATTTGGTCAATCGTTGCCGATCTAAGCGTCTTATTTTTCCGAAATTTTTTCATATTATTTGACTCTAATTAATTAATTATATATATATATATTTTATGCTGAAATTAGACCTCATAGATGGAATATTTTAAAAATATATAAATTTTTTAAAAGAAAAGGACTCAATTATCACCACATAGGTATCATTTTCCACCTCCCTCCAGGATGATTGAATTCCAAAGTTGACCTCGTGCACTTTGCCGTAGTCATTCATATGCTTTGACACGGTAAATTTAGCGACCAATTAGCTGGCTGTTGTGTGTATATATATATATATATATATATATATATTTTGTCGTTTTTATGGCCTTTTGTATATACTATCCACACATCCCCACTTACTATATAGGATCTAGCAGGATATTAAAGGCCCCATGAACATGAGTACATATTTCGGTAAGGTATAGATATAGGATCTTTCATATATATATGTTGAATTTGATACTGGAGCAATTAGGTGGTAGGGATAGGATGAGATTTTTCATATACATATATATATATATATATATATAGAATTTGGTACCTGAGTATGCTCAATTTCATTATCTGATTTGAGGTTTCATTGCTCAAGTAGATGTACGGATCAATATAACATCGAAACTCTAACTATAATTATAATTATTATTTTACTTACAATAATAGAAGTGCCATCCATAGCTCAATCAAAACACACTCTATCAGCCCATATGTAAAGTATAAATAAATAATTCATAATGAATGGTAGAATTATAATACAGTAATATATAAAAAGGTATTTTTGTCCTTGAACAGATGAATTTGATCACGAGGAAGTCACAGACGAATAATTGGAAGAATTTGACTTAAGCTGGTATCTAAGTTGCTGGCCTAAATATAATGGATGACGGCCTAAGCTTCGACATTGAAGTTTTGAAATTTTGCAAGGGAAATTGGACCTACGCCGGCAAGATGGCCACCGACATATCATGTGGGCCGTCGGCGTACTGGCCGGCCTACAATGGCCTTTTTCCTAAGCTAGGGTTGCGTTTTTCCAAAGCCAACCCCCTCTATAAATAGACCCTAGACCCAACGACCTTGTCACACCTTTTTCTCAATGAAACCCTAGGCAAGTGGGTCTTTCTCTAGTCTTTTTTAACCATTCTTATCAATTCGATCTTTCTAATACGAGTTGTTCAACAAATTTGAAAGAGATCCAAGATTTGTGGTGAAACCTTGAGTGATTGGAGATCTAGGAGACTCTGATTCAAAGGAAAATGGTAATGTCTTTCTTAGGGTTTTATAATTACTACAATTTGAGGATTATAGGTTTATGATTTCGGTTTATTTATCGAAATTCAGGAGAATTGTGGATTAGGGTTCTTATTCCAATTTGAGATCTATAAGTTCTAGGTACGTAAGAATCCATTCTATATTGTTGTTCAAAGAAAGTCATCTGTTGTTGCATTTTGAATTGTTAATTGGAGACTTTACAAATATGTATTGAAGGAAGTTCTGGAGAGATTAGGAGATTTTGGAGAAAAGTTGTGTTGAATGGTTTCTTTGAATTGTGAACAAAAGAGACAGGTGTGTTAATTACTTTTCGTAGATTTATATTTAGGGTTATAGATTCTTTTAGCGAGATTATGAAATTAAGGATTAGGGTTTAATTGTGTATTGTAAGTTGAAGTTGATTGAGATATATTGTTGATCATGGATATCTAAGATATTAGGGCTCTTTTCTTTAAGAAGTCTGTTGGTGGATTTGAGTTGGAAGCAATACTAGGTACAACCTTACCTTGTCTGTTACTTGTGCGTGTAGGTTTAGAAATAATTTGACTAAATCCTATCCGGCACATAAATTGAAAGGAGTGTTGGTTTTGTATGGCTTTGGTTAGTAAAGACCACACAGAGTATGATACTAACGAGGCGCCCTGATGATCCTTGTGTGGCGCTGTCCCTAGTCGAGTTGCACTTGAAAATAATTCAGGCAAATTAGGAGTCGTTTCGGTCCGTATGACGGAATGCAACGATATGTGATGAGTACTCAATATCAATATATTATATATAAACGATTTTATCAAGATTGTGAATGGGGATCATGAGCTATTCGAGGTTTAGGACTAGATGCATATGATTATAAACTGTGTTGTTTGTTTCACTAATTAAAGATAATAATTTGTGCCTACTGCATTAGTTGTAGGAATGTATGTGACGTATGTTGGCATGTCCATGCATATTTGTTTGTGGTACGGTGTATTGGGCATTTTCGTTCATTCTTTTAATTTTCCAGATACAGGTGAAGAGGAAGTTTGTTTATGATCTATCTAGGTATGATCTATATGTAGATCATGGGGATGGCGATAGTGGACTTGATGTAAGGACCCAATATCCCCCTATATTTGAAATAGGAGATAACGGTTCCCCAACCACATATAACCCTAAGATTATATGTAAGGTTGCCTAAAGGAATTCTTTGAGTAATTGATTATCTAATTCCATAAATATATCATACAATGGGAGACATAAACTTTTTTTTTTTTTTAAACCTTAAGCAAAGCTATACTACAACACATTTTGGCAAAGAAAACAACCCAACTTCTAAATAGCTAAATACATACATATATATATACATATTACATCCAAAGGCTTCTTACAAGCCTTAACCAAAATCCTCAAAACACAACCCAACTAACACTATAATTACACAACCAAAAAAAAGAATCTCATCTAATCTATTACATTCATAGGGTCCATTGAGTCCATGGTCATCTCTAATCCTCCAACCCATCAAGAAAATTTAAAGTCGGTTCTGTATCCCATACTCGTATAGACCTCATCGGAATCACCACCTGAAATAGATAAAATATGAGCCAAAGGCCCAGTACAGAAGTAACGAATACAAAATGTGAAGTGAATCACACATTCTTAGGCTAAATGCATTATGCAACAATCACTTGTTCATTATTAAGTCTTTAGTTAGCAAGACAACACGGGAGTATTCAAACTCCGGACAACAAGGATCTAGTATTACGTCCGCCTTCCTGAGTGGTCCCTACTGTTCATACAGACTAGGCAGCCCCACCTTCCGGCGTAGCCGTAATACTAGGGGATCCTAAGTAACACATCACGACGCTCAAGGGGTTGATATGAGCAGCTTGGATACTCATATCTCCTAAACAATTCTATCCATTAACGAGAAGTACCCTACCCCCAATCTGAGCAGGGTGCCGCTCTCCGAACCAGATTCAACGGCAAACAACGACAATCAACACTCATATATCAATAGTATTTTCTTATTGTAGAGTAGTTTGATCTTGATGCCTACCCTAGCAAAGAGACAGACAAGTTACTGCGTACCTGTATAGCTCGGGAATTAACGGGGTTGACTGGGCGAGGATCTATCACTGTTTAAATCAATATTAAATTCACACTTAACTTAAGCACTAATTAACTAGTATAAAAGATAAATATATCAAAGAAATCCAAATAAATTAATAAAGGTCATAATAGAGCATTTAAACATCCTAATATATCCTAGATCGCTTAACAAATACTTAATTGAAATACAAACTTCGGAAAATTTTAGAAAAAGTTTTTAAAATTCAAAAGCGTAGGGGATATGCCGGCAGCTAAAGCCGCGGCTTTGAGCCGGTGTTTGATACTCTGAAAATCAACACTGCCAACGCTGGCAGTGTTCAAGAGTACGCCGACTGCCTTCATTCTACGCCAACGGCCTTGAGCCGGCGTAGAATCCAAAACCCAAAATTTTTCAAAACGTCCAGAGAGGTCTAAGCCGTCCGCTTACCTAGATACGCGGGCAGCTTTGACACATACGCCGGCGGCTTGATTCCCAGCGACCAGCGTACAATATAAAAGGATGAATGCCGGCTGACTTTTCCAGCGAAAGCCGGCGGCTTTCGGTCAGCCTTAAGAAATTTGATCCTGTGGGCTTTCAACACTGCCTCTAGGCCGGCGGCGTAGAAACCCCAGATGCCGGCGTACGTTCAAATTTTAGCCTATACGAAAATTATTTTTGATTTCCCCTATTTTACTATACTTTGTTCATTTCTCAAAATTTCTCCAAACTAAATTCAAACTTTCCAAAGCTTGTTATAGGATCCAAACACTATCCTAACAACATGTCCTACTTCTAAGCATCAAAACTCTAATCATACTTCCAATTCACAACTCAACTACTAAATCCTTCAATCTCCCATAACATTCATCCCCTCACAACAACACTCCTATAAAATACAAATTACCACTCCATTAATCACATAATCTCATCCAAACTATCATCATGCACCAATCAATCATACCAATCATCACCTCAAAATCATATATATTCTAACATTTACAAACAATTCAACATAGAACATAAAATAAAAGATAGAGTTTGTATTAAACTCACATGATTGAATCTTGGCTTGGAATGATATTCAAATCCTAAGCTTGTAATAAATCTTGGCTTAGGGTTTAAGATTTTGGGATGAGAAAGGAAAGAAAGAAGAAAGAAAGAAAGAAAGAAGATGAAAATTCGTATGAAAATAGGGCTGCCCAAAAAGGAGGGCTTAACTTGTCCAAATTAAAGTCAATTGTCATCCAAACTTAGCCATTAGGGGTATATTTGTCCTAATTAATTTAGGCAAATTTCAAATGCATTTGGTTGAATTTAAGCTCAAAAAGTGGGTTAAAGTTTACAAAATTCTGTCATAATCTAAGCAAATTCAAAAATAATTTGATTATTCTAAACATAACACATGCATATTAATTTGCAAAAGACACATTCATTACACTATACACACATTTATACATATCAAACAATAATATTAATTTCATAATACTTACACATAAAATAACACATTCACTAATTATATTAACTAAGCACATACATATATATATTTCATTCCAATAACATATTAGTATGCAATTTAAGGAATTCATGGCTATTTCATTCTCTCCTCCTTCAAAAAGTTTCGTCCTCGAAACTTAGCTTACCTTAACACTATTCAAATAACTGGGGTACTTCTGCTTCATTTCGTTCTCGGGCTCCCATGTCGCTTCCCTCTCGGTTTGTCCGTCCACAAAACCTTCACATAAGGATTACTTTTCTCCTCAACACTTTATCAATCCTATCCAAGACTTTGATCGGTTTCTCCACGTGCTCAAATTTGGTTGAACCTCCGGTTGATGTGTAGAAATGATAGCTTCGGGATCTGATATACACTTTCGAAGTTGTGACACATGGAATACATCATGCACTTCCGACAAATTTGGTGGTAGAGCCAATCGATAAGCTAATGGTCCAATTCTTTCTAGAATCTCATACGGACCAATGTACCTTGGATTCAATTTGCCTCTAGCTCCAAATCTAATAATCCCTTTTGTTGGAGAAATTCTAAGAAACACATGATCACCCACTTCAAACTCCAATGGTCTTCTCCTCATGTCGGCATAGCTTTTATACCGATCTTGAGCCGTTTTCATCCTTTGCTTAACTACTTGGATTTTATCCACTGCTTGTTGTACCAATTCTGGACCCAAAATAACTCTTTCTCCAACTTCATCCCAATGTATTGGAGATCTGCATTTTCTACCATAAAGCGCTTCATAGGGTGCCATTGAATTGTTACTTGGAAACTATTGTTATAGGCAAATTCAACAAGTGGCAAATAAGTATCCCACTTATTGCCAAAATCTAGAGCACATGCTCTAAGCATATCTTCCAAGATTTGAATCGTTCTTTCCGATTGCCCGTCTGTCTGTGGATGAAATGCAGTACTAAACTGAAGTTGAGTACCTAAAGCGGCATGTAGACTTTTCCAAAACCGGCTGACAAACGAGAATCTCGATCAGAAGTGATTGTCTTCGGAATCCCGTGTAATCTCACTATTTCTTTGATATAGATATGTGCCATTCTTTCTAAGGAATCTCCAACCTCAAAGGTATGAAATGAGCCGATTTCGTTAATCTATCCACGATTACCCAAATAACTTCATGTTTGGCAATAGTCTTGGGTAAAGCCGATATGAAATCCATGGTAATATCATCCCATTTCCATTCAGGTATGGATAAAGGTCGAAGTTCTCCTCCGGGTCGTTGATGCTCGATTTTTATTTGTTGACAAGTCAAACACTTGGATACATATGAGCAATATCTCTCTTCAAACCTTCCCACCATAAATTTTTCTTCAAATCTCTATACATTTTGGTGGTTCCCGGTGGATCGAATATGAAGATGAATGAGCTTCCTTCAGGATTTCTTCTCTCAACTCATATGGCACAAAAAGTCGATTCCCATATCTAATAACTTCATCCTCATCAATTCTCAACTCTTTTCTCTTCCCTTCTCCAATGGCTATCTTTATTCTTTTAACTTCATCATCTTGCTTTTGGACTTGTTTAATCCTTTCCAAAATTGTCGGTTGCAAGGATAATTGAGCCAATATCACATCAACTTGCTCTAATGTAACCTCAAGTTCTAACTTCATGAAATCCTTTCTAGAATCAAAGTCACATCATCCATTTGCTTCTTCCTACTGAGTGCATCCGCTACTACATTAGCTTTCCCAGGATGATAAAGTATTTCCACATCATAATCTTTAATCAACTCAAGCCATCTTCTTTGCCTCATATTAAGCTCTTCTGTGTGAATATGTATTTCAAACTCTTGTGATCCGTGTAGATCTTGCATTTCTCTCCAAACAAATAATGTCTCCAAAGTTTCAATGCGAGAATCACTGCTGCCAATTCAAGATCATGCACCGGGTAATTCTTCTCATGGGGTTTTAGTTGCCTTGATGCATAAGCTATAACTTTTCCATCTTGCATGAGAACACAACCGAGTCCTTGGATAGATGCATCACTGAAAACTTCAAATTCCTTTCCACTAACAGGCAATGCCAAAATAGGAGCTGATATCAATCTTTCTTTCAACTCTTTAAAACTCCTCTCACAATTGTCATCCCACACATACTTAGTATTCTTCCGTGTCAACTTTGTTAATGGAGATGCAAGTTTCGAAAATCCTTCAACAAACCTTCGGTAGTATCCAGCTAATCCAAGGAAACTTCTAATCTCACTCACATTAGTAGGCCTTGCCCATTTCAAAATGGCTTCAATCTTCATTGGATCAACCGAAATACCTTCCTTTGAGATAATATGTCCAAGAAAGGATATTTCTTCCAACCAAAATTGACACTTGTTAAATTTCGCATAGAGTTTCTTCTCTCGGAGTTTTCGTAACACAAGTCTTAAATGCTCTCGATGCTCTTCCTTGTTCCGAGAATATATCAGAATATCATCAATGAATACTATGACAAATGAATCCAGATAATCCTTGAAGACTCTATTCATCAAATCCATGAATGCGGCTGGAGCATTGGTTAACCCAAAAGGCATACCAAAAACTCGAAGTGTCCATACCGAGTTCGAAAGCCGTCTTCTGAATATCTTGCGATTTGATCTTGAGTTGATAATATCCTGATCTCAAGTCGATCTTAGAAAACACTGTGGCTCCCTTTAACTGATCGAACAAATCATCGATCCTAGGTAAAGGGTATTTGTTCTTAATAGTAACTCGGTTCAATTCCCGGTAATCAATACACATGCGTAAACTTTCATCTTTCTTCTTGACAAACAGCACAGGAGCACCCCAGGGCGATATACTCGGTCTGATAAAGCCCAAATCTTGTAACTCTTGCAATTGTAACTTCAACTCTTTCAATTCAGCTGGAGCCATTCTATATGGAGCTTTAGAGATAGGTACCGTTCCAGGCAATACCTCAATTCCAAACTCTATCTCCCGATCCGGTGGTAATCCAGGTAACTTCTCGGGAAATACATCCACAAACTCATTCACAATTGGCGTCATTTTGATATCCACTTCTTCAATATTTATAGCTCACAACTGGTTTTTCCCACAGCTCCATAAACTTCATACTCCTAGGTCTAACCTCTCCAATTTATATGTGAAACTCCCTTCAATCAAGCCAAAACTTAACTCCGCCTTACTACAATCAATCGTGACCTTATATGATTTAGCCAATTCATTCCCAAAATCACATCAAAATCAGATAAAGGCAACACTATCATATCAATAGGCATGTTCACATTTGAAATCACAACACTTATACTTTTACACACACAAGGATGTCTATTTTCAATCACCAACGGAGTAGTCACACACATAACACGATAAATCAACAATTCAGAGGCAAGCTCACAATCATTCATAAAATTTTCAGAAATACAAGCATGAGTCGCTCCAGTATCAATTAGCACATATGCATCCCTATTAGCAACACTCAGTATACCTGCCAAAGTGTCTACTGAAGGTGTGTCCTCAATCTGTTGTAAGGTGAAAACCCTCGGATTTGTCTTTCCCTTCTCTACATCAACTCCACTCTTCACATTAGGTCGGTCCTTGCAATTAGAAATGTGATGCCCTCTTTGCTTGCAATATGCACAAAAGACCGGTGGTAGTTTTGGATTCTTGCACTTTCTAGACTTATGCCCAACTTGACTACATGAGAAACATGCATTGGGAGTCCACTTGCAATTGGACAACTCATGAGGACCATAGCACCTAAAACATTTCTTTTCAAATGCAAGTGTAGAGCTTTATATATCGGCTTTTGATCTCCTTGTCGTCCCATAAATGGCTTCTTTCCTTTACCAACCCCGATAATTATCATAGGATGAAGTGGAAGCGGGTCTCTTTCCAGAAATGCAGCTCTCTTTGCTCTTCTAATTCTATTATCGTTCTGAATTTGCTCCATTAGCAAAGCTTTGGCCACCGTATCTGATAGGGTATGCAACTCAAATTTCTTCACTTCACTTTAGATTTCTTCATTCAGTCCACTCTGAAATTTCTGAACTTTCATCCTCTCATCTCGGTAATCACCTCCAGCAAAACGCAACAGTCTACAGAATTCACCATGATATTCATCTACAGTCTTGCTCCCTTGTCTCAAGTTCAACCAATCAATTATCATTCTCTCTCTCACTGAATTCGGAAAATACTTGATGAAAAATATATCCTTGAATGCATTCCATGATATGGGTAGTTGTAGATTTCCACTTGTTAATCTCCACCATCTATAAGCCTCTTTCCTCATCATGTAAACCGCTAAATCCACTTTATTATCTTCCGGGTTCTACTGGCTGCAAATGTTTTCTCAAGCTCCTCTATCCACCCTTCAGCTACTGTAGGGTCGGTACTAGTGCCATCAAACTCTGGAACCATCTTGCTAAAATCATGTAATTTGATTTGATTGGATTGATCATTTACAGGAGCAGCCTCATTTGATCTCATCCCTTGCTGGTTACCTTGCTGCATGAGATGCTGAGTTTGTTGATACATCATCATCTGATATTGCTGCATCATGGCCATCATATCCCTCATCATACTGTACATCGAGTTCGGATCACCAGTAGGTACTTGTGACATAGTAGGAATGGGCGGCATAGGTGGAGGTGGAAGAATCTGAGTCGGTGGAGGAACTTGTGAAGCTGAAGCCGATGCAGGCGATGGAGTAGTCTCACTGCTCGGTGTAGAAGATGAAGTAGGAGCAAATGTAGACGATGACTGTGGTGGTGGTGACATACTTTCTCTATCAGAATGTTGCCTAGTAGACCTCTTCAACCTGTCCATCTTTACAATTGCATAGATATATTCAACACACATTCACACATGTATCTAAATTCCTAATCACATGCAAAACTTATTAAGTTACATTTACATTCATACATAAATGAACAAACAATTCAACAAGTCATCAACAAACAATAAGCAATTAGTGGACACAAAAACAAATAACAATTATATAAAACAAGCAAGAAGAAAATTACACACAACTATTTGGATAGCTTAATTCTTTTCTATACTACTTAATTGTGTCTAGGTCAAGTCTTAAATAATCATTACAATTAGATAAGCAATTAATCAAACTCGGCTCTGATACCAACTGTAAGGACCCGATATCCCGTATATTTGAAATAAGAGATAACGGTTCCCCAACCACATATAACCCCTAAGATTATATGTAAGGTTGCCTAAAGGAATTGTTTGAGTAATTGATTATCTAATTCCATAAATATATCATACAATGGGAGACATAAACTTTTTTTTTTTTTAAACCTTAAGCAAAGCTATACTACAACACATTTTGGCAAAGAAAACAACCCAACTTCTAAATAGCTAAATACATACATATATATACATATTACATCCAAAGGCTTCTTACAAGCCTTAACCAAAATCCTCAAAACACAACCCAACTAACACTATAATTACACCATCAACCAAAAAAAAGAATCTCATCTAATCTATATTACATTCATAGGGTCCATTGAGTCCATGGTCATCTCTAATCCTCCAACCCCTCAAGAAAATCTTCAAAGTTGGTTCCGTACCCCATACTCGTATAGAACTCATCGGAATCACCACTGAAATAGATAAAATATGAGCCAAAGGCCCAGTACACAAGTAACGAATACAAAATGCGAAGTGAATCACACATTCTTAGGCTAAATGCATTATGCAACAATCACTTGTTCATTATTAAGTCTTTAGTTAGCAAGACAACACGGGAGTATTCAAACTCCGGACAACAAGGATCTAGTATTACGTCCACCTCCCTGAGTGGTCCCTACTGTTCATACAGACTAGGCAGCCCCACCTTCCGGCGTAGCCCGTAATACTAGGGGATCCTGAGTAACGCATCACGACGCTCAAGGGGTTGATATGAGCAGTCGGATACTCATATCTCCTAAACAATTCTATCCATTAACAGAAGTACCCTGCCCCCAATATGAGCAGGGTGCCGCTCTCCGAACCAAATTCAACAGACAACGACAATCAATACTCATATATCAATAGTATTTTCTTATTGTAGAGTAGTTTGATCTTGATGCCTACCCTAGCAAAGAGACAGACAAGTTACTACGTACCTGATATAGCTCGGGGATTAACGGGGTTGACTGGGCGAGGATCTATCACTGTTTAAATCAATATTAAATTCACACTTAGCTTAAGCACCAATTAACTAGTATAAAAGATAAATATATCAAAGAAATCCAAATAAATTAATAAAGGTCATAATAGAGCATTTAAACATCCTAATATATCCTAGATCGCTTAACAAATACTTAATTGCTCAAATAACAATCTTCGGAAAATTTTAGAAAAAGTTTTTTAAATTCAAAAGCGCAGGGGATACGCCGGCAGCTAAAGCCGGCGGCTTTGAGCCGGTGTTTGATACTTTGAAAATCAACATTGCCAACGTTGGCAATGTTCAAGGGTATGCCGACTGCCTTCATTCTACGCCGGCAGCCTTGAGCCGGTGTAGAATCCAAAACCCAAAGTTTTTCAAAAGGTCCAGAGATGTCTAAACCGTCCGCTTACCCAGATACACGGGCAGCTTTGACACATACGCTGGCGGCCTTGATTCTCAGCGGCCAGCGTACAATATAAAGGATGAACGCCGGTTGACTATTCCAGCGAAAGCCGGCGGCTTTCGGTCAACCTTAAGAAATTTGATTCTGTGGGCTTTCAACACCGCCTCTAGGCCGGCGGCGTAGAAACCCCAGATGCCGGCGTACGTTTAAATTTTAGCCTATACGAAAATTATTTTTGATTTCCCTTGTTTTACTACACTTTGTTCATTTCTCAAAATTTCTCCAAACTAAATTCAAACTTTCCAAAGCTTGTTATAGGATCCAAACACTATCCTAACAACATGTATCCTACTTCTAAGCATCAAAACTATAATCATACTTCCAATTCACAACTCAACTGCTAAATCCTTCAATCTCCCATAACATTCATCCCCTCACAACAACACTCCTATAAAATACAAATTACCACTCCATTAATCACATAATCTCATCCAAACTATCATCCATGCACCAATTCAATCTCA
Organism: Combretum micranthum; assembly: GCA_024138025.1. Classification (NCBI taxonomy): domain Eukaryota; kingdom Viridiplantae; phylum Streptophyta; class Magnoliopsida; order Myrtales; family Combretaceae; genus Combretum; species Combretum micranthum. Next base: position 203,871 of record JAMXBD010000771.1, on the reverse strand, counting down.
TACCAATCATCACCTCAAAATCATATATATTCTAACATTTACAAACAATTCAACATAGAACATAAAAATAAAAGATAGAGTTTGTATTAAACTCACATGATTGAATCTTAGCTTGGAATGATATTCAAATCCTTAAGCTTGCAATAAACCTTGGCTTAGGGTTTAAGATTTTGGGATGAAAAAGGAAGAAAGAAAGAAAGATAGAAAGAAAGAAAGAATGAAGATGAAAATTCGTATGAAAATAGGGCTGCCCAAAAAGGAGGGCTTAACTTGTCCAAATTAAAGTCAATTGTCATCAAACTTAGCCATTAGGGGTATATTTGTCCTAGAATTAATTTAGGCAAATTCCAAATGCATTTGGGTTGAATTTAAGCCTAAAAAGTGGTCTAAGGTTTACAAAAATTCTGTCATAATCTAAGCAAATTCAAAAATAATTTGATTAGATTCTAAGCATAACACATGCATATTAATTTGCAAAAGACACATTTATTCATTACACTACACACATATTCATATCAAACAATAATATTAATTTCATAATACTATACACATATAAAATAACACATTCACTAATTATATTAACTAAGCACATACATATATATATTTCATTCCAATAACACATTAGTATGCAATTTAAGGAATTCATGGCTATTTCACTTGACTATCCTATTGAGGACTCTTAGATCTAAAGCGTCGGATCTAGTGGAGAGATATGGAAGACTTTATGGATTTTATGATTGATTGTTATTAATTGTTGAAAATCTTATGAGACTAATTGGTCAGATTTTATTCATTTGATGTCATGTCGTTTTGAATTTTTATTCGTTCATTAACATTAAGGATTATTTTTATGAGATGTTTTAAAGTAAATCAATTGAGAGATGTGGTGATTAAATTTGTTATAATTGCGGTATAGTGATTTAATAGCCTTAGCGTGTTCTTAGCAAGAGAATGACACGTGGTGAGTTGTAATGCCTACAACTTAGGGCGTTACACCATACTTCTCCAACCATTCAATTTCAATAGAAGGCTTTCAAATATATCATTATAAATAGGATTGATTGTTAAGAAATTAACCATGTGTAACCATGAAATACATGAAAGCTGCACATTCATTTTTCCTTGTTAATACCATGAGGTGTTGTTTCTCCAATGCAATAGCTCACCATTGAGGGGTCAATATTTTGTTGATCAGACACATTATTTTAATCCCCAACTGCTCCAAGTTAGCTATGTGTAATAGACGCAAATTCATATTGCAACCTTAGGTACTAGTCTCACCTTCAGAACTAAGTATCTTAGCCAAATTAAATTGGAGAAAGTAAATCCAAAAGCTGTCGTGCTCTCATCCTTGACTTCAATCACTTGTAATGATGTACAATCAGATTCACAAAAAAAGTTCTACGTGATTGAGAGATCCATTTAAGTCTTGTAAAAATTAAAAAAAAAATGAAAATATAACATGGTGCTCTGTTTTTACATAAAGAAATAGAGGATTAAAGCTTATTCCCCAAATATTATTAAAAAAATGAAAATATAACTATCTGGTTGTTTCTCTACACATGATGGATTTTTGGGAGATTCAGTAAAGGATCTTTACAAATTCCATGATGATTTTGCCATGAAGTTTGTTAACTCCATGATATGAAATGGAAGGTATGTGAGTAAGCGAGCAGACTTGATTAACACAAAGAGAGGGTTATAAGTAGAAACTAAAAACTAGAGGCATTATGGAAGATAAGGCAAGACAATGATCATGTGAGATATCTTTCCTCGTAGTTTCATTCAACATATTCCTCTGCATGATCATAAAGTAATTCTGTAATTTATAAATCGATGCTTCTCCATAATGAGAAAATATAGAGACCATCCAATTGATCAAGACTTTCCCCTGTCTTAACACGTTGAAATATCTTGAAGCAAATTTTATTTGTTTTCATGCAAGCACCTATTCTTGGAACACTTATTAAGTCCTTTTTTTTATGAACTACAAATTATTGTTTCAATGACCCAAGAGGGGAAAAGAAAAAAAAAATTCTTGTTCTATTGTTTGCTTAAATTATCGAATAACTGGCTTTATTTTTAATGTATATAAAGTTGGAATAGTAAATGGCGAGGTGTGCAAACTACATACTCCAAATGATAGTTAAGACATGATAGTTGAGACATCCAAAGAGAGAGAGAAGATGGTAGGAGAATCTATTGTCTCACATTAGCAAAGCGTTAAAATCAAACCTTGTATATATTATCAAGTGTAGAAGGAATGTTTGAAAATTTTTTTAATTGGCAAAGTTGAAGCCCAATAAGTTTTCTTCTTATAAAATAAAATTAAATATTTAATTATAAGTAATAATGATAGTAATAATAATTGTGATAAGATTAATTAAAAATAAATAAAATGAAATTATAGTTATGGGACACATGTCATATTGTGGTTAGTCTGTATATCCACACAGTAACATAAAAAATAAATAAAATGAAATTATAGTTATGGGGCACATGTCACGCCTCAAAAAGGGGTCTAATAGGATTAAACTAAAGTTATCATACCACATGTGCACTCGTAATATGAGAACTGTCTTACAAGTCAGAGATTACAAGACTCTATTAATTCATATAATCTGATCATACATATATATATGAAACTTTATTTAGAATTACTATGGATTTGATTTATCCACATTCTACCAAGTTCGCAAAGAATCGATATCCCTTATCAAATAATGAAAATTGGGTAATCAACCAACAAAATACAAGATACTATGGGTTTATATATTTCATCTACTTTACATTCTAAGTTCGCCATAACCTACATTTTTAGTTTCAATGAGATATGATGGAGAAACTCTCTTCACACTTTCTTAATCTAATCCCAGCTAGTATTGTTCCTACACAACAACTGTTGCGGGGTAAGCGAACCACGAGCTCAGTGAGATAACTTAACCAAACCACACATCAAGCAATAACAACCAAGTTTAAATTAGCAATCATATGCAATGTAACAACAGATCATATGCACATTACAAGTTTGGATGATCTAGAATCCAAAGCAAAATGGAGATTTACGCCCTCTTATCAGGGTTGAAGGATCACGTTACTATGGCCCACCTACCCAGAAGTGACTAAGCATACAGAATACAACAACACTCACCTTAATTATCTCTTTAAATTAATCATATCTTAACTCTCTCATTTCCTGTTTTTAGCCTTAGAAACTCCACTAAGTGTTAGTCTTTTCAAAGCGCGGCGTCCTTCTTTTATCATTTAGTTCCTATAGTACTGATAGCTCAAAGTTAATCTTGCATTGATCTAATAGCTTTTAGCCTAGGTCAACCAAGCATTATCAAAGGGCCGAAATACTAACACGTAGTAGGTTACCACTTGCTCAAATATTGTTTATGTAAATCGTGTAATACATGATCATTTCATTTTATGGTGTCAATAGTTTTTAGTCAGGTTTAAGGTGATTATATAATTTACAGACAATTATCAACATGCTTCATATATTCATTAACATACAATGAAATTTTTTATTTCATTATGGTGTTTTGGCAATCAAACATACACCAAACATCATGTAGTATACCGAAACCCCGCATGCATAGTAGTTTAATATATTATTATCATAAATGCAACTATGCTACAAGCATAAACAATATGATAAGGTTAAAGTTATTTACCTGTAGTCATCGCTAAACTATCGAAATATGCTACTAGAAATTCAAGATTTGATCTACTTTTCCTATGAAAATGAAATAACATATATTTATTATTATTTTGTTATTTATATAACGATATTGATGGTATTCTTTCAGGTCCTAGTTATCAATTCTAGTATATTCTCTACTTATTTAACTAGGAATTTTATCTTTATATATATATATATATATAATTTTCTTATGATCAAAGTCATGGAATTTATAAGAGAAGTCTTCCTATTTGTCATGGTTATCCAATTTTATTGTTTAATCAATCCATCCTTTTATTAGTTTCGAAAATAAGATATTTGAAACAATATATTCACCATATTAATTATGGTATAACTTATACTATAATTTACACTACTTCTAAATTAGACGTATTTTAGAAATTACGTACTATTTTTTTTTTATGCTTTTACCTAGTATATTAATCTAAGCTGAGTTTATTGAAACTAATCACCTAATTCAATTACTAAATCTACTTTAATTAGCTTAATCAACCTAATATGATTTTTGTCATGCCCCAAGGGGTACCTTAAATGTAACAGTCTGCCACACTCAATATTAAAGCTTAAGTATGACAACCTTAGTCATTCCCAGAAGCTTTGATATTAAGTGTAAGACGTGCTCTCACAATTTTAGAGGACCATACATGGAATTATGAAGTAAAGAAGATATAATAACAAATTAAGAAAAGAGGATTCATAATATTCATTTTTTTAAAACAATAGTCTTACAAATCTTTAGGGGCATTACTCAGCCACAAATATCTATAATCTATTACAAAAATATTTCTATGAAGTCTACATCTTATCCAATACTAAACTTCATCTAGAAATTCCTTAACCAATCTGGCTGCAAGGTCTACGTGGCCTCAACCACAAATAGGTGAACTGCAAAAGATATTTATAGGGGTATAAGCTAATAGGCTTAGTGAGAACTATTTCCATAAATAAACTTCTTATGTAATGAAATTCAAACAAGTTATTTAAGCAGACAAATGAAATGCAACTTACACTTGGGCAAACAAGGCATATAGTTTTTCGGGAATATGTAGGGGTGTGCAAAAAAACCGATGAAACCGAGAAACCGAATCGAAACCGTAAAACCAATCCGGAAAATATGGTTAACCGGTCCGTTGGGTTCGATTTAGGATTACGGTTTTTATTTTTTTCGATTTTCGGTTTCGGTTTTGATTTGTAACCACAAAAAACCGATGGTTAACGATTAACCGTTTCAGTATTTATAAATATATTATATATATAATTTACATATACAAATAATTATTTTTTTATATATATACATATGATTTTCATATACATATAATTTACCTATGTTAATATTCATTGATTTTCGATTAAAATACTATTATCCTATGATTGATAGAGTTAATATGGTAATTGATTTAGTTTGATTTTATTGATAATGATACATTCAAAGGTTTGTTTTTTCCCTTTTCCTTAACTTCATTTTCTTTTTTTCAGCTCTAGTAATATATATAATAATTTAAAGAAAAAATTTATGATAAAGGCTTAAAAAAAGGTTTTTTGAAATTATTAATTTAATTTGTTGAAACCATTACGTTAAATGGTTAAAAACCGAAAACCGAATAAAACGGTTAACCATTAAGGTGGTTAACCGTTTATAATGGACCGGTTAAGGATCGGGATATTTAAAAACCGATAATTATGGTTAGGTTTAAAAAATAAGGCTACAATCCGGTTAACTGGTCCATGAACACCCCTAACTATATGTTGAATGGATTTACGCCCTCCATTTGGGGTTTGGTGATACGTAACCTCAAAATAAGTAGTTTTACTAAAAAAAATTATGCTTTCGATCAATATCGCCAAGCACATTAAGTCTACTTGATTTGAGCCATGCTTCCGGACTTCCACCAAGCATTTAATTCCATATCGCCAAGCAATCGCTTTCGATCGTAATCGCCAAATGTTGCTTTCAACCTAACTACCATCCTTCTCACCCAAGGATAATAACCCAATGCAATGTGACTCACTTTGTGGTATGCATGAATCAATTTATTTATGATATCATAGCATCATTATTATCAAATTTAAGGTGATTATAGAATTTCATACAAATCAAGTGCTATAATAAAACAAACATTTAATCAATTCTGGCCTCAATATTCTTAGGATCTTTCAGCAAATTTTTTGCATACATATCAATTTGTCTTTTCTTAATTTTAATGCAACTAAACTACAAGCACAATCAAGTAAAGCATTTTAAGGAAATAAACTCACGATGCCATGTCGACCCTTCTCTAAACGAATGAGTTGTTCACACAATCCACTTAGTCAAAATAATCCTCGGGGTATGGGTATCCTTCCTCAGAATCACCTAGTCAAGGAAAATACCAAAAATGAGTATTTCTTAATGACTTTCTTGAATTTTGACAAAACAATATCACAAGAACATCAAAGTTCGTATAAAGGAAGACTCCAATTTAAAATGGCCATAACTTGGTCATTTTAACTTAGAATATCTATCTATTTCTAAAACTATTTTTATCAAACTAGATCATTTAGGTTCCGAAATAGTGGTGATCAGATTCACCACAAATTGTCCCTAACCCAAAAGCAATTTGTTTCAAACATTTAAACCATTCAAAAATTGTTTTGATAAATACTTAGTTATCTATATAGTTGAAAAATTCCTTTCTCATAGATACTTAGCTCATATTTTATCCATGCTCAAGTGTTTGTTACCAACCATGTTTCTTGGGTAAAACAATGTTAATTAAGAGTTTAGAAAACTATAGTTTACAAGAAATCCATTTTGTAAATCCTTTAAAATGAATATTTCGATTCCTTTCAATGAATTACTTTATGTTTATCTTGCTATTTTTCTAAATGACTTTTTGATAAAAATGAATTTCTTCTTTTCTAAATTCTCAACATTAGTACTACCTTTCCTATTTATTTTCTTTGACTATTTATTTGAAAAATCTTGGTTTTTGAAACTCTCATTTTCGTTTTAAGGGGTTTCCTTATATTATATTTTTTATGAAAATATTTTAGTACCAAAGTCATCTTTTTTAAGAAAACAAAGTAATATAAAAATGATTCAAAAAGCTTTTTCAAGACAAAAGAAAATTGTTAAAATTGTGGTGAGTTCTTCTTAAAACTTGGAAAAGAATAACTTTACTTTTGTTAAACCATAAAATTTATATTTTATAAAAAAAAAAAAACCATTCTTAGGTGATAAAATCTCCTTTTTGTCAATTATTATTGAAGCTTTAAAGATTTGGACAACAATCATAATGGGCATGATTATGAGAAATAATAACAAGCAAAAATAACATAAATAATAAATAAAGTTAAGTATTGGCAGTCTTTGCTTTTTCAAAGCTCTGGGACTAAGAAATAGACTAGTACCAAAAGAAAATAAAATAAAAGAAAGAAAAATTGTTTTGACTTGATGAGGACAAGTCTAAGACTAGAGACTAGTCTTAAAACAACAAGAAATAAATAAATAAATTACTTTGCATGAAAATAAATAAATTGCAAGTGAGCTTATATGCTCTAAAGAATATATATATATATATGTAGATATATAATAATACTTAGTTAGATATAATAACAATAATAATATGAACAATGTAAAATAACAACATAAATGGACTTTCATGAATAAGAATAATACATGAACATAGTATAGCTTCCATAACATTTAGTTTTTGGAAACTCACACCATGGTCATGTAACGTTACATGACATGAGAAAAAGAATATGTAAAGAAAAGTTTACCTAAAGAGGGTTTTTGAAGTATTATGTGGGAATGGGTTTTATGTATGAGAAGGTAGTTTGAGATAATTTTGAGATGGTTTTGAGAGAGTATTTGGAGAAAGTGTTGAGAGGAAATTTTTGGAGAGTTTTGGTAGTAAATTTGTGTGTAGTAATTATGTGAAAGAAGTGAAAAAGGAGGGGGCCATTTATAAGAAATGATGAATGAATTTTTGTGTGATTTAAATAAAAGAAAAACAAAACAAAAATGAGAGAGAGATGAAGGGGGGGGGGGGGGGGGGGGGGGGGGGGGTGGGAGGAGGGTGTCATGCCCTAAAGAGTATCCTAAACGTAGTAATTTGCGTACACAATATTAAAGCGAAGGAATGACTGCCTCAGTCACGTGAAGGCTTCCATACTATGTACAAGGCATCTAACACATGGAGGAGACACATCGGAGTGAACATTTTATATTGATACAACTTGAGTAACAATGTAAAGGAAATACAATTCACTATACTTCAATTACAATTCATCCACAGATTTCACTATATAACTATTACAAAGTAATTCACAAAACCTAGCTAATATCTTCAAGTATTCTTACTACCTGCCGGAATCCCAAAGTCATATTCGGCTCCAACCATCTCGGTCACCAGGTAGCATTCTCCGTCAACCTATTTATTCAAACATCTATTGGGGTATAAGCTACACTAGCTTAGTGAGAATTCTCTTAATTTCATATCATAAAAAACAAGTTATAAATCATCCATAAGCTATACATGAACAAACACATGAGCAGACAATTATGTATGGGTATCCGGAACCCATACACAGAACGGATTTACGCCCTTCGTATCAAGGGTTAGGGATGGTATTGAAATTCTACACGACCGCTGCTAGTCCCCGAAGCCCCCAAGGCTCATAGCACTCGACTCGGCTAGGCCCATACATGGAATGCATCCCTGGTGCGCCTTAGTTCCCTATGAATGAGCTCTATTACCGGGTCTTATTATCCAAACGAGTCATCGGACCACACCGATCAACTGCGTAGGAGTAACACGCTACCGAATGTAACTTGTCCGATGCGATGCATGAATAATTTATTTTTGCTTAGGTCAAATTATTCATACATTCTTTAGAGTGACCAACCAATATCATACACATAAACAAAATAATATGAACAGTGCAGTTATCAATCGAGTCATGGTTTCTATATGCTTTAGTATTCTTTGGCATACATACATCAAAATCTCATCGATTATCCCATCCTATTCATATCAGCTTTTATCTTGTTCCTATGATTCTAATGTAATTAGCTACAAGCATAAACAAGGTAACAAAATAAGAGGAAAACTCACTCGGCCACTAGATCACGGTCTCTTAGTAAAAGTAATATGATGGTAAGGAATCGTCGATTTTGGGATCACCTAAAAAGGAAGAAACACCTAGATGAGTATTTTAACTCAAAACTAATCTATTCTATCTCATGCAAACTATCAAATTCGTAATTCTCGTCCTAAGCGGGAATTCCAATTAAAACGGCTATAACTTGGTCATTTTAACTCAGAATTTAGTAAATTATATACCGATTTCTATCTACTTCGAAAGATCCATCTAATTATAATATCATATTTAAGTTTTGAAAAATTTTAAGCTTCAAACAGATTTGATCAATTCAGATCGGTAGCGAAAACAATTTTAGAAAATTTATTTTGTGAAAGCTTATGAAGTTTCTACTATCAAATGCAAGTATACATGTAATATGAACAAGTCATTATCATAAATGATATGTTATGAGATATATATACACATGTTCTTGATGATATTTAATAAAAGAAATTTTTAGAAAACTTTTTCTTTGTAAGACTATAAAAAATCAACTTAGAAAAGCTAGTCTTGTATTCTTGACAATCCCCATTTGTTTTTAGAAAAATTCCTTGATAAAATTTATTTACTTTTGTTAAAATTAAGCATTCATTATGTATATTCCTTAAGGCCTTTGTTTTTCAATAAAAATTCTCATTTTACACTTTGTAAACATGTTTTTAAATATGGTTCATCCCAAAATCCGAATTTTATAAAAATTATTATTGTGGTGATTCCTTTAAGTAAACTCATTTGATACTTAGAAAATTAAGGCTCAACCATACCTAGTCACTAAGGACTTCATTTCTTTAATAAAACTTTCATTTGAGTTTGAAAAATAGGGGTTTTCATACCATTATTGCATTATTACGAATTTCTTAAAATGACAAACAACTCAAATTTTCCTTTATTTCTACTCCTTGTTTACATGTTTTTCTTAGCAAATCCCATCTCAACTTATAAAAATCTTTACTTGATGATATCTATGACCTATACTCTTCATTTTTCATATAAAACACAAGTTTTTGAGTTAATAAAAGGGTTTTTAAGGCATAGTCTTGAAACCATCCGAATTCCACAAAGTTAGAATAAAACTCAAATTTTATATTTTGTAATCTCTTCCTATTTTGAAAATCTCTATTACCAGATCTACCATTTACTTATCAAAAACATCTCCTATTGATACATATTCTATAAGCCTTTCATTTTTTAAACAAATCCTTCATTTTGGTGTTGAAAAATGGGTTTTCAAAATTGGTCTTGGTTGAGATCCGAATTTACAACATTTGTTTTGGACATATCTTTTGATAAAATCCATCTAAACTTTGAAAACTCATCCCTTACATATCCTATCTTAAGAACCTTCCATATCTTGAATAAAAACTTCATTTTTAAGTTGGAAAACATGTTTTTAAATTATGCATTGGCCTAAATCCGAAAATAGGATTTTTGTTTTGAAAATTAATCTTTGAAAATCACCTTTAAACCATATAAAATGAAGTATTGATGATATATACCCATTAAGCCTTCATTATTTTAAGTAAAAATTCCATTTTGACACTTGAAAAGTGGTTTTTTAAATATGGGTCTTGCCTAGATACGAATTTCACCATTTTTGTTTGAGTTCAAAACCAAGATCTACACTTTTTATGAACATAAATATAAAAGAAATCCATGGTAGTAAACTATAAACTCATAGATCTAAACATAAACATAATCGAAGTTACATAAAAGGTAGATCTACAAAATATAACTATTTTTAGCAAGAAAATAATAATAATACAAGAGAATAATGATGGATAAGAGGAGTGTTTCATTTTGGCATCATCATCCTTAGCTTTTAAGCATATGGAAAGTCATTTGATGCATGAAACTCTCACTTTACTTTACCTACATCAACTATGGAAGTTTTGGATAAGAGTTTTATCAAAGGATCTTGAAGAAATATGTGTGGGAGCTCAAATATAGAATAGGGACAGCAAGTATTCTTGCAAGAATAAGAACAAAAGAAGAGAGAAAGAGAGGAAAAAATAGAGAGGAAAGTGTAAAGAATGGTAAAGGTTTGATGTGTGAATGAGAGAGAAAGATAGAATGAGTTTAAAGACACTTTAATAAAGTAAAAAATAAGATAAATGGGCAGCAATTATTCCTCATGGCTGGCGTGAAATGGAGAGGAGAGAGGGAGGGAATTTGGTTGGTTTTTGACTTGAAATTGTAATTTGCAATTAATGGTGTGTGTAGCTTTTTGACGAATGATTGAAAGAGATTTATTTAAATCAATTTTGGAGGGTTTCAAAGGATAAAAGGGAAGCAAAAAGAAGCCAAAAATCTGCAATGAAGTGATGAGTGAAGTGTAGAAAGATTGAAGTGAAAAAAAAGTGATGTGTGAAAGGTGTACTTAAAGGTATAGGTTTGTAAGAGTACTTTCTTAATAAATAAAATAAAAATAAGAAAAAAAATATAAAATGTATTCCAAATTTTTTTAGTAGATTTTTCATAATTAAAATAAGATAATTAATTAATTTATTTTAGTGAATTATCAAATAAGTTACCGGTATGATCAAAATATGCGAATATGAGCTATAACTAATATTTTTATAACTCGGAAAATTCTAAAAAATTATTTTATGAAAATAAAAATATTTCTTAAATATTTTATAATTATTAAATTAATTTATTTTATTTTTAGTATCGGGTCTTAAACAGAAACTGATCCCGTAAAAACCCGAAATGAACTAAATTTTTTAAAAACAAAATTTTCTATGATACATAAAATATTTATCTAAAAATATAAGGGTTTACAAGAATAATAAAATTATGCAATGAATAGTAGTGAATAGTGCAAAAGACTAGTTAATTACCGTTAGTAAAAAAATACAAATATAATCACAAAATCATATATTTCTAGTTATCGAAAAATTATAAAACTGATATTTTTGAAATCCTTATGAAAATACCAGTCTAACGGCATTAATGGTACATTTTTTATATCTCGAGCCCCGGGACATGCTTTTCAAAGTCTGTATTCGAACGGGTTCGAAATAGGTCAAAAATTTACCAATATGATATTTTTAAGAGACCTTATATTACTACGAGATACTCTTCACACTTAAACCATACCTTAGCCTCTAGGGTTAAGAGCACAAGATTGCCGAACTAAAACTACTATATTTCACTTAGGATTCTCGGGTGATTTTTCGGTTTAGATCTTTGTCAATTTGGAAACTGAGTGTTTATGTTTATACAACACATTTAGTTTGAGAATTTTATTTTAAATTTTATTTTTGTAAGTATTTAATATCACTTAACGTTTTCGAAAATCTTGAATTGGGTTTTATTTCTGATGGTTAATCGTTATTTACTTTTTAATAATTTATTTTTGGGTTCTATATTACCTAATTTTATAAGTCAAAGTTACGTATAGAATTTGTCATACATAGTCGTTTTGAATTTAAAGACTGTTGAGTTCTTATTTTATTTTTAAGGATTCTTATTTTTTCAAGATTAAGAAATTTCTAGATTCGTTCGCGATTTAAGGCTAGTCGAAGTTTGATCTTAATTTGGAGTCATTTTTAGAGTTTATCTTCGATGTTTATTTTGGAATTATTTACTGAAATTTTCTGGGACTTACAGGGGGTGCCGGCTACATGAAGAGAGAGGGGAGAGAGAGATTTTATTTTATATTTTTGTTGATTAATTGAAGTAATAAGTAAGGTAGATGTGAAATAAAGTTATGGGAAAGGTAAAAAGTAAAGGTAATAGGTTATGGTGTTGTAACAATAGGCGTTAGAAAAAGTAGAGATAAAAGAATAGTGTAGAATAATAATGAATAGTGTAATGTAAAGTAGATATGCCTAATAAAGTACCAGTAGTAAGAAAATACGCGTATAATTGCGACATCTGATATTTTTACTTATCGAAAAAATTATAAAACTGATATTTTTGAAAACCTTATATTTTTACGAGTCTAACGGTATATTCAGAATATTTTTACTATTCCGAGCCCCGGGACATATTTTTCAAGAACTATATCTGATCGGGTTTAAAACGATTTGCGGTTTTACTAATATGATCTTTTTAAGCTTCCTTATGTAATTACTAACTATTCTACATATTAATCTCTTACTTACTTTCTCAGGGTTGCTTATACTGGATTTCCGGACTTAAACCATAACGTCTAACTAGGGTTTTGTTGACTTTAGGATTTTCGGTTGACTTTCCAATTAGGGTTTAAGCTAAACCAATCATAAAACTTTGGAGGTTTACAATTTTACTTAGTAGAATGATTCATTTAAGATATATTAGCTCTATTTATATTATATATAATTCATTGTCACTTATTAAGATAAAATACTTATTAACATAATGTAAATAACACAACTAAACTTCTATGATTATCTAAGTATCCTATCTTGATATTTAATTTAATTTCTATTACCTGTATTGGTCCTTTTATGTTTTTATGGTAACAAATATTTACTACTTATTATTTATTTTCATTTTTCTTGTCTTGATCTTAAAATATCTTTTTTTTTTATCAGGTAATTACAGGGTTCGTACTTAGTAAATTAGTAATTTATTATGATTGTTATTATCATTTTATGTCGTTCCTTAGCTTGATCGATTATCGCAACAAATGCGTATTTCTAATTATTTATTTCCATCTTGTTTCTCTTGAACTTATTTGATATTAAATATTTTTATTGAGTAGTCATAGAATTCATTCTCAATAAACTGATATTTTATCATCACTGTTGTTATCACTTTCAAACTTTTCTTTAATTGCTAATTTATAGTAACTAATATTTATTTTCTATCATTTAATTTTATCGTGTTCCTCTTATTCTAATTTATATAATTATTATTTTTTTTGGAAATCACATTGCTCATAATTTTAACTCATTAAATTTTCCTTTCTTATGTATATATAAATATATATATATATTGTCTTTATAAAAATAATATTTAATAGTTGTCATAATTTTATTTTTGTTTGTTGAAATATACTAATATTAGTAATAACGATATCAATAATAATATTAATATTATTCTTAATGAAAAAATCACAGTATTAATAATAATGATAGTAATAATAATAACCATATAAATATTAACAATAGTAATAATATTAATAATAATGGATACAATAATAGTAGTAACATTAATACTAATAATATTTTTAGATTATTAATATTATTATTCAAAATATTAATAATACATAATATGACAATAGTAGTAATATTCATATTTACAATAATTGTATTAATATAACAACAATAGCAAACAACAACAACAACAACAACAACAGCAACAATAGCAACAATAATAATATTAACATATGGAATAAGCAAATTAATTTAAAATATATATATATATATATATTTTGTATAGCTTCTGCAGTGTACACGGCCTGGTGCACGGCCGTGTTGAACTAGAAAACATGACACAAGAGAAACATGGGAAGTACACTTCCCCATGCACTACCCATGCTCATCTGGAAATCTTCACTATTCGTCTTCTTTGTGGCGGATGATATGATTTTCATGCTTTTTCATGTTCAAATTAATTCCAATATGTTCCTAAGTGTTTATACATGTTATATATATACATATATCAACTTATAACATATCACCATGTAGTTTAATCCTCGTTTGATCCATGCAAAGGTGTAACTAGGGTTTTAAAGCATCTTACCTTGTTTGGACATGTTTGATGATTTTAATCATTCTTCTAAAGCTTGTTTCGACCCTAGATGTATAGAAACATAGTTCAAGACCATGTTTAACCATTTTAATAAATCAAAACGAATCAACTTACCTTTGCTTTCCTTTCTAAGCTTTTGAGTGTCTTTAAATGGAGCTTCAGTTTTGTGCTTAAATTGTTGTCGGTTTTGGTGTTTATTTTGGATGAAAATGATGTAGTTTAGTTTTTGTTTTAGTTATTGATTTGGGTTGTTTGATTGTTGCATTTGATAGCTTTATTTCCTTTTTAAAAATGAAGATATATATATATATATATATATATAGAAGGAAGAAGAGAGAGGCAGCTACAGAAATCTTCTCCAATAGATTTTGCTTCTCAAATTTGCATGTTAAGCTTCATTTAATGGGCTTGCTGCTCTGTCCTCCTTTGATTGGTTTATGGTGTTGAATTGTTGGCTTAAAATGTGAAAATTTGGACAATTTACATGTGAATTACGGTTGCAACTTCTTTAAGAAATTCTCCATCGTAAATCTAAAGATTTTGCACCGTATTTGCTCCCAACTTGTACCGTATGTGCACAAGTTTTGTGCCACATTTGGAGAAAATTATTATAATAATATTTAGTTAATAATTATCTAGATTTTATGGTAGTTTATTAAGTTAATCGGGTATAAATATGACAATTATTCAAGAGTTTTATCTTCAAAAATTCATATAAAGCTTTTATTAAAGACGTATGTATGTGTGTCATTATGTATGTGTCAATTGCATACCGGAAAGACTCAAAATAAGGAGAAAGAGAGAACGTAAAAAAAATAAAAAATAAAAAAATATAAGGGAGATAGGATGAATGGAAATGCAAAAAGCAAAGAGAAAATGATGAATTTATAACCAACAACTGTGTAAGGAGTGGGCAAAAATATGAACTTGTGCAAAAAGTCAATTTTGTGAGTCCCAATGACACGTATGATAAATACTTATTCGATAATTTTTAGATGAAAATTTAGATATTATCGATATTAAATATTCTGAACACTATGGTATACATAGAACTTTAGTTTGAGGTTTTTTCTTTTCAGCTTTTATACCTCCTATCGTAAATTATATTTTATTTGTTTAAAAGTTTTGTTTGGTGGTATTTTGATAAATTAATAATTATATTGCCCTTAATTTGACTTTATTATAAATTTAAAGGGTTTGAAATTACATATGAATTCATTACTATTTATAGATTTATTCTAGAGTTTTTATTAGATTATAAATTTAATATTTATATATATTTGTTACTTTGTTCTTTTTACTAATTATAAGTTACTAGGTTATATTAGAATTCTACTTTCTATAGACTCAGAATTATTTAACTGAAAGGTATTGATATGTTTTGAATATTAAAACTTAGGTTCTTAAATATTAAACATTTTTCTTTATTCTTTCATTTATTTTATTTTGAACATTCTGTATTTTTAAAGTCTTATTAATAATGATTCTTTATTTTAATTTGTTTATACTTAAAATTTAAATCGCGAAAAATTTGGAGTGATTTCTGATATTTTTATTATAGTTCTTTTATGATTCTACATTTTATTTATAATATTTATTAAAATTGGGTTATGTAAAATTAAGGGGATTACAATAAATATCGCATCATGATTGGTCCGTATATCCACATTAGCAATATAGTTTAAAGATGTTAAATGAGATACCAAAAATAGCCTCAAAAAATTCAATTAGGTACTCAAATTGAACTTTGAGAGTTTAAGAACCTAATTGCACTTTTTGGTAAAATTCAGGTAATAAATTTGACATTAACATATATAAACATATATATAGGATAGATTACATTAGAAGGTCTCAATATTTGGGATTAAGTTCATTTGATATTCTAATGTTTCAATTGATTCTAAACGGGTCCCAACATTTGAAGAAGTGGGTCAATTGAGGCCTCCATTGATATTATATATATATATATATATATATGAATTTTGTTAACGAATATAAAATTTTTTATTTTAAAAAAATGTTTTCTTCTTAAGGGAAAATAGTAAAATTATTTCATTATTAATATACAAAATATATCATTTATGTTATAAGTGATTATACATTCATTTATACTTATTTTATGTACACTTAGATTTTTATCATTAACATTGAGCATTTAGACCACTAAATTAAAAACAAAAAAAGAATATGAAGTTTTTTGTTTTTATTTAACTAATTTAACTCTAGAAATAATGATTACAAGTACTAAAATGTACCTTTTATTAGTGTTTTAATAAATAAAATAGTTATGTATGGAGTAAAAAAAACACTTTTTTTTTTTTAAGATTTGGATCTAAACGCTTGATTTCAAACACCAAGGATCATGTTCTCATAAGGGAGATATGAGGGTGTTTACTAGCATTTACCTCTTTTTTAGTTTACAATAACTTTGCAAATTTATTTCATTAGTAATGTACAAATAACGTCATTTTTATTTGAATTATCAAACAATCAATTGTGCAATATATTCATTCTATTCATGACATTAGAATGTGAAATATATATCTACATATATTATCATATCAATTAAGAAGATTATTATTTATTGATATTTTTTGTAATAAGATTGAAGCACTTGTAAAATTAACATATAATTATAAATAGTTACATGGTATCCGATGAAAATTTATTTGATTATTTTTTAATAAATGAAATTTAATTTTACTAGTTATTATAGAAAAGAAATAAAAGACAAAAGCATTAACCAAGAGAAAGGGCATTGACAAATGCCAAGCAATAAATGCAATATAGAAAAAGATAAACTGAAAATAATAAGAATTGAACCATGACCTCTAATTCGACAAAACATATATCAACCACCTAATTATATCAAATTTTATATTAAAAAATATTCTTTATTATATATAATATGCGTTTTCTTAAATAATAATAATTATTATTATTTTGTTTTTCAAGCCTAGTGTAAGGCTCCGGACTTACCCCTGTATTTAAAATAGGTAAATCCAATTCCCTAACCACATATAATCCGCGGTATTATATGTAAGGTTGTAATCCATGATCAATTTAGATAGTTATTAGCATAAATGTCTTATAAGAACAGACTTTATAATAATAATAATACATATAACATGCCTTAAAATACAACTTTTAACTTCATTATTTAATAAAAGATCCAAATATAATACAATCATATAAATATATATATAAACATTACAAACAAGGCTCGTAAACAAGCCATTTATAGAATATTACAAAAGATAACAAAGGTCCTAAAACATATATACATATAATACTAGTCTACTACGTAAAGACCCGGCCCACTTAACCCAATTATTAAGTGTGCCAAATCTTTCGACCACGCATAATACTCAAATATTAGGATCAATATTCAAGTATTATACGTAAGGTCGTCTTAAAAAGAGTTTTGTAATGGCTACCTGTTTAAAACAAATATAACATTCATAAGCTTAGAATTAGAAACATTACCACTACATAGGTAGGGTCATTAACTATATACAAGTCATACATAATATATTTATACATTACAACTTCCCAAAACATCACATAAACATAGAGATCTCACTTAAAACCTAACTATATTACAAATATAATTCAACACAAATTACATTCCAAGGCTTAACAAATAAGCCTAAACACTTCAAAAAGAAACTTCATCAAAAGGAATCCTAAGCATATCTAGGCCTCTCTCCTAGTCATCCATAGAGTCTTCCCAATCATTCCCATAGCCCATATCGTCATAGAGCTCGTCATCAAAATCGCCTGCAAGATAGCAGCATGAGCCAAAGGCCCAGTACACAATAATGCAAACAAATACATATGCAATGCTCACTTAACTAAAAACAATGCAATAAATCACCACAACTTCATTATTTTTTTAGTTAAGTGAATAAAACAACACTGGAGTATTCAAACTCCGACTCAAGCTTGGGAATTCTAGGGGTCCTGAGTAACAGCAGCTGCTCAGGGGGTTGATATAGATAGACCGGATATCTATATCTCCTATATCTAACCGATAAAGAACAATAGCTTCATCTAGGGTTCACACTCCTTTATACAATCCACTTATCCCGGTCTATAATATCAGTTAGTTCAACGGTCCCATAACCGTGACTAAAACATATTATTTCCTCCCGAGCCTAAGTAGAGAATATACCGATACAGTTAACCCTATTAGCTACCCACTTAGCCAATAAAAGAAATCACCATTGCATCATGGTGAACCATTGCATCATGGATTTGAGTCATTGCATCATGACAAAGGATTGGGCTAAGTGCCTAAACTACCGTGCCATTGCATCATGACAAGGTTGTCGCTCCCCGGATCCGGATTCAACGACGTAAAGCACAACCAATTTCAATATATTTTCATTAATCTTTGATTAAGGTCAAATTGATATATGCCTATCCTAAGCAACAATCAATCAAAGTATTGTGTACCTGTACTAGCTCGAGAATCAATGGGAATAACCGAAAGGGGATCACTCACTGTAAAAAGAAGTAATTATAAACTCACACTTAGTTCTAGTATATATATTCATCAATTCTCAAGTATAATCATCCAAAGAAATTCAAATAAATCATTACAACATCATCACATAGCATTTAGATATCATATATTATCATACAATACTCAACAAATACTTAAATGATCATTTATCAAGCTTGGGAGAACCTTTAACAACTAACAATAAGTTTTAAACTTTGTTTAGAAAGTGTATCAGTTGAAAAGAACTAAAATTTAAGCATTTTTAATTTTAAAATTTGTGAAAACTTAAAACATGAAAGTTGTAGATCTCTTTTTAAGCTTTCCAACGCAATTTGAATCACCTCAATCGGAGGTCGGATGAAAAAGTTATGACTAATTTACAAAACAGCGTCGCAAAGGGAAAACTATCCGAGAGCGAAACGCCCTAGCAAACGGGGCCGTTTGGGAGACCATTTGCACTCAGGGAAAATGAAATTTTGATCCGCGAGCGCAACACCCTTGCAAACGGGGCCGTTTGGGAGGCCGTTTGCTCTCAGGGAAAAGGAAATTTTGATCCGCGAGCGCAACACCCTTGCAAACGGGGCCGTTTGCGAGGCCGTTTGCTCCAAATGGGGCCGTTTGCACCAGCGTTTGACAGTTTACGAAATTTTTTTCAAACTTTAACACTTTTAACTTACTTTTCTCAACTCCTAACATGTCCTAAACCTTATACAAACTTCATACAACACTTCTTATACATTTAACAACATAAAACAAGAGTGATCTCCACTCCTCAACTTCAAACAAGTTCAAACACTACTCTACATAAATCAAACACTTCTTCATCCTTCACCAACCCTAGTACACTTCAAACAATCCTAATACTTGTCATACTTCAACACTTCAATTCCAAACCACATGAGGGCCTTCTAACCTATCTACAACAACTCAAGCATTCTAAAGCTTTCCTAACAACTCTACAACATTCCAACAAGAATTTAGCATACTAACTACTTATTTTACACCACATATGCATATTTCATGAATTAAGAGGGAAATAAAGCATCTCAAACATCAAATAAACTTACCTCAATGTATCTATAAGGCTTGGGGAAGGATTTTTGGTGTGTTGAGTCCAAGAAAACTTGTTTTGGGTCTTGAAAATTTGTGGCCTTCTTGAGTTACGAATTTTCTTTTTTCCTTGCTCTGTTTTGGGAGTCTAATGATACAATTAGACTTTTGTGTTTATCCTATTATTGTTGACTTTTGAGGAGGCAGATTTGGGAAAGGCTTGGGCCTTATTTGGGCTTGGAGTTGGACTTAATTTGGGCTTAAGAAGGGTAAAATAAAATCTGCTAAGTTTAGTCTCTAATTTAGGCCTAAAACAAGTTTAAATCCAACATATACAATTCATTACAATAACAATTAACACTAACATGATAATTTCTAACATGAATAAACTATCAACCTAGATATATTTACCATAGCATATTATCTAATCACATATGTTATACAACACAACATTACAAACACACTAATCCACTCAAACACATACACACATATAATTATCAAATTTAGCATGCATTAATATATATAAATTATGGCTATTTCACTCTTCCCTCCTTCAAGAAGTTTCGTCCTCGAAACTTACCTCAATCATGATTCAAATAACTCGGGATACTTCTGTCTCATCATATTCTCAACTTCCCAAACCGCTTCATGCTCGGATTGGTTACTCCATTGAACCTTTACCATAGGGATTATCTTGTTCCTTAACACTTTATCCATTTTCCCCAAAATCTTAATAGGCTTTTCCTCTATGGTCAGATCAGGTCGAATCTCTGGCTGATTTGTATCAATAACAGTATCTGGATCTGATATGCACTTCCTCAACTGTGAAACATGGAATACATTGTGTACATCCGATAAATTTGGTGGCAATGCTAACCGGTATGCTAATGGTCCAATTCTTTCCAAGATTTCAAAAGGACCTATGTATCTCGGATTCAATTTTCCTCTAACACCGAATCTGATTATTCCTTTGGTTGGAGAGACTCTAAGAAAAACATGATCTCCAACTTCAAATTCCAACGGTCTTCTTCTCTTATCAGCATAACTTTTGTATCGGTCTTGTGCAACTTTTAATCTTCGCTTAATGAGTTGAATCTTGTCTATTGCCTGTTGAATCAATTCTGGACCAATTAGAGCTTTCTCACCTATTTCATCCCAGTGGAGAGGTGATCGACATTTTCTTCCATATAGTGCTTCATATGGAGCCATTTGTATTGCCGACTGATAACTGTTATTGTAAGCAAATTCGACTAGAGACAAATAATCATCCCAATTTCTTCCAAAATCCAAGGCACAAGCTCTAAGCATATCTTCTAATATCTGT
This sequence comes from Combretum micranthum, assembly GCA_024138025.1. Taxonomy (NCBI): domain Eukaryota; kingdom Viridiplantae; phylum Streptophyta; class Magnoliopsida; order Myrtales; family Combretaceae; genus Combretum; species Combretum micranthum. The sequence continues at coordinate 182,472 of JAMXBD010000771.1, read as the reverse complement.
ATTGTCCTCTCGGATTGCCCGTCAGTTTGAGGATGAAAAGCCGTACTAAACTGAAGTTTCGTACCAAGTGCTTCATGTAAACTCTTCCAAAAGCGACTCACAAAGCGAGTATCCCTGTCTGATGTAATCGATATCGGAATACCATGGAGTCTCACTATCTCTCGGATATAAATCCATGCCATTTTCTCCAATGAACACCCGACTCTCAATGGTATAAAATGTGATGATTTGGTCAATCTATCCACAATAACCCATATAACTTCATTCTTGGCAGGGGTCTTAGGGAATGCACTCACAAAATCCATGGTTATATCATCCCACTTCCATTCCGGAATTGATAATGGTTGCAACTCACCACCAGGTCTTTGATGTTCGATTTTTACTTGCTGGCATGTTACACACTTGGATACATATTCTGCAATGTCTTTCTTCATATTGTTCCACCAATAATTCTTCTTCAGATCCTTATACATCTTCGTACTCCCTGGATGTATTGAATATGCCGTTGCATGAGCTTCCTTCAAGATTTCTCTCCTCAATTCCCCGTCTCTGGTACAAATATTCTATTCCCAAATCTGATAACATCATTTTCATCAAGTCTCAACTCTTTTCTTCTTCCCTCTTGTATCGCACTTTTTATCTTCACACTTTCTAGATCTTCTTGTTGTCTTTGCTTAATCAAATCGATAAGAGATGGTCGAAGTGTCAAATTTGCAATCATCACTTCTACTTTGTCCAAAGTTACTTCAATATCTAATCTTCGCAAATCTTCTTGTATTTCTCTTTGACTTGTAATCATGGTCGCCATACTCATTTGTTTCTTCCTACTCAAAGCATCGGCTACCACATTGGCTTTTCCCGGATGATATAGAATCTCTACATCATAATCCTTGATTAACTCAAGCCATCTTCTTTGACGCATATTCAATTCTTTCTGAGTAAAGATATACTTCAAACTTTTGTGATCTGTGAATATCTTACACTTTTCTCCAAACAAATAATGTCTCCACAATTTCAAAGCTAAAACCACTGCTGCAAGTTCCAAGTCATGCACAGGATAATTCTTCTCATGTGGCTTCAATTGTCTAGACGCATAGGCGATCACTCGGTTGTCTTGCATCAGAACACATCCAAGACCTTGTATTGAAGCATCACTATAGACTATGAATTCCTTTCCATTAACGGGTAAAGCTAAGATAGGTGCAGATATTAATCTTTCCTTCAAGTCTTGAAAGCTTCTCTCACATTTGTCATCCCACTCAAATCTCATATGCTTCCGGGTTAGCTTTGTCAATGGAATGGCAATCTTTGAAAATCCTTGAACGAATCTTCGATAATAACCTGCTAAACCCAAGAAACTTCTCACTTCAGTAACATTGGTAGGTCTTGACCATTCCAATACTGCCTTAATCTTTTCAGGATCAACAGATATCCCATCCTTTGTGATAATATGTCCTAAAAATGCAACTTCTTTCAACCAAAACTCACATTTGCTAAACTTGGCATATAACTTCCTTTCCTTCAACCTTTGAAGAACTAAACTTAAATGCTTTTCATGTTCCTCTTCACTTCTCGAATACACTAGGATATCATCTATAAATACAATCACAAACCAATCCAAGTAGTCCTTGAATACCCTATTCATAAGATCCATAAAGGCAGCAGGGGCATTCGTCAAACCAAACGGCATAACTAAGAATTCGAAATGTCCGTATCGAGTGCGAAAGGCCGTTTTTGGTACATCTTCCGGTTTAATTCGAAGTTGATAGTAACCTGACCTCAAATCAATCTTTGAGAAGACTGTCGCTCCTTTTAATTGATCAAACAAGTCATCAATACGGGGCAAAGGATACTTATTCTTAATTGTAATTTGATTCAACTCCCTATAATCGATGCACATCCGTAGACTTCCATCTTTCTTCTTCAAAAAGAACAGGAGCACCCCATGGGGAAATACTAGGTCGTATGAAACCAATCTTTTGCAATTCCTCCAACTGAATCTTCAATTCTTTCAATTCCGCAGGAGCCATTCTATAAGGAGCCTTTGATATAGGAGTGGTTCCCGGAATCACTTCAATACCAAATTCAATTTCCCTATCTGGTGGTAACCCAGGTAATTCTTCAGGGAAAACATCTACAAAGTCTCTCACCACAGGTACTACACCAATATCAAGCTCTTCACCATTTACAACTGTTTCTGAAGTCTTCTCCCATAACTCCATTGTATACATACTCTTAGGTCTCTTCCTCTCCAAGACATGAGTAACCTTCCCACTCTCCAGATCAAAGCTCATCTCCGCCTTATTGCAATCTATAACTACTTTATACATATTTAACCAATTCATACCCAAAACCGCATCAAAATCAACCATAGGCAAAACCATCATATCAATTGGCATATCACTATTAGCAATTCTTACATTAATTTCTCTACAAATACAAGGCTGTCTAGACTTCACACCCAAAGCAGTATTAATACTCATTACTCTATCAGTCAACACTTCAAATTTCAAACCACACTCATTCACAAACTTTTCAGCTAAACATGCATGAGTTGCACCAGTGTCTACTAATGCATATGCTGGATGATTTGCAATCATTATAGTACCTGCTAGAGTATCTACGATGGAGCTTTCTCACATTGTTGTAAAGCAAAGATCCTAGCTGCTGTCATTCCTTTCCCGGGGTTAGGACCATCATTCTTTGGTTTGGTTGTACAATTAGCTACATGATGCCCTCTTTGTTTGCAATAGGCACAGAAAATAGGTTGTAGCATCGGATCCTTACACTCTGAAGCTTTGTGTCCTACTTTCCCACAAGCAAAACATGCTCCCGGAGTCCACTTACATTGAATTTGATCATGAGGCCCAAAACATCTAGGACATCTCTTCTCAAATGTGTTAAAGGGAGTAGAAGTCTTAGTAAAGATCCCAAATTCAATTTCTTTCCCGGAAATGGTTTCTTCCCTTTGCCATAAGTATCATACTTCTTGTAGGAAGTGAAGGGTGCGGGTCTCTTTCCTAGGAATGTAGCTCTTCTATCACTTTGGGTCTTATTTTCATTCTGAATCTGTTCGCCAACTTCGCTTTGTTCACAGCATCTGATAAAGTCGGAAGTTGAAACATCTTAACTTCTCCCTTGATTTCCTTGTTCAATCCATCTTGAAACTTCTGAACTTTCATCCTTTCATCATTATATATGCCTCCAGCAAATCTGAGCAATCTACAAAACTCTGCATAATACTCTTCAACTGTTCTATTGCCTTGCCTAAGACTCAGCCAGTCTGAAATCATCTGTTCTCGGACCGTGTTGGGAAAATATTGTAGAAAGAAAGCTTCTTTGAATCTAACCATGAAATCGGTCTCACCATGTCTTGACTTGTCAATCTCCACCAATTATTTGCATCCTTCTTGAGCATATAAACCGCTAAGTCAACCTTTCTATTCTCTGGAACTTCACTAGCTGCAAAGGCTTTCTCTAGTTCTTCAACCCAATGCTCAGCAGTAGTAGGATCTGAAACTGTTCCATCAAACTCTGGTACAATCTTGACAAAATCATGTAACTTAACTTGGTCATTCCTCTCATTGCCTTGCACATTTGCTCCATGACCCATCGCTTGAGGAGTATGTTGTTGTATAAACTGTGCTGGTGTTGGTACATCATTTGTTGATACTGTTGCATCATAGCAAACATATCTCTGAATATCGCACACATAGCATTCGGATCTCCCATTGGCATTTGTGTCATCTCTGGCATTGGTGGCATAGGAGGAAATGAAGGCATTTGGGGCATTGGAGGTGGTTGTGGAGCTTGAGCTGTAGAGCAGAAGCAGGAGATGGAGTAGTAGTAGAAGCTGGAACAGATGATGAAATAGAAGCTTGAGCAGTTGATGATGATGGAGGAGGTGGCATGTCCTCCCGTTCCGACTGTTGTCTAGTTTGTCTCCGAGTCCTATCCATCTATAAACAACATATAATATATGCATGGCACTTGTTAAATATGCAATCCTAATGAAATGTCACTCAATTAACAATCACACAAACAATCAAAGCAATAATCGAACAAACCGCATTACTCAAATCAACTTAAGTTTATCCCAAACAAATCACACTACACTTAAAGTCAAATCATGTTTAGGAATCTAATTTAAACAAGCAGTCATACAAACTAAGGCTCTGATACCAACTGTAAAGACCCGGCCCACTTAACCCAATTATTAAGTGTGCCAAATCTCCGACCACGCATAATACTCAAATATTAGGACAATATTCAAGTATTATACGTAAGGTCGTCTTAAAAAGAGATGTTTGTAATGGCTACCTGTTTAAAACAAATATAACATTCATAAGCTTAGAATTAGAAACATTACCACTACATAGGTAGTGGTCATTAACTATATACAAGTCATACATAATATATTTATACATTACAACTTCCAAAACATATAAACATAGAATCTCACTTAAAACCAACTATATTACAAATATAATTCAACACAAATTACATTCCAAGGCTTAACAAATAAGCCTAAACACTTCAAAAAGAAACTTCATCAAAAGGAATCCTAAGCATATCTAGGCCTCTCTCCTAGTCATCCATAGAGTCTTCCCAATCATTCCCATAGCCCATATCGTCATAGAGCTCGTCATCAAAATCCTGCAAGATAGCAGCATGAGCCAAAGGCCCAGTACACAATAATGCAAACAAATACATATGCAATGCTCACTTAACTAAAAACAATGCAATAAATCACCACAACTTCATTATTTTTAGTTAAGTGAATAAACAACACTGGAGTATTCAAACTCCGACTCAAGCTTGGGAATTCTAGGGGTCCTGAGTAACAGCAGCTGCTCAGGGGGTTGATATAGATAGACCGGATACCTATATCTCCTATATCTAACCGATAAAAGAACAATAGCTTCATCTAGGGTTCACACTCCTTTATACAATCCACTTATCCGGTCTATAATATCAGTTAGTTCAACGGTCCCATAACCGTGGACTAAAACATATTATTTCCTCCCGAGCCTAAGTAGAGAATATACCGATACAATTAACCCTATTAGCTACCCACTTAGCCAATAAAAGAAATCACCATTTCATCATGGTGAACCATTACATCATGGATTTGAGTCATTGCATCATGACAAAGGATTGGGCTAAGTGCCTAAACTACCATGCCATTGCATCATGACAAGGTTGTCGCTCCCGGATCTAGATTCAACGACGTAAAGCACAACCAATTTCAATATTTTTCATTAATCTTTGATTAAGGTCAATTGATATATGCCTATCCTAAGCAACAATCAATCAAAAGTATTGTGTACCTATACTAGCTCGAGAATCAATGGGAATAACCGGGAAGGGGATCACTCACTGTAAAAAGAAGTAATTAAACTCACACTTAGTTCTAGTATATATATTCATCAATTCTCAAGTATAATCATCCAAAGAAATTCAAATAAATCATTACAAACATTATCACATAGCATTTAGATATCATGTATTATCATAAAATACTCAACAAATACTTAAATGATCATTTATCAAGCTTGGGAGAACCTTTAACAACTAACAATAAGTTTTAAACTTTGTTTAGAAAGTGTATCAGTTGAAAAGAACTAAAATTTAAGTTTTTTAATTTTAAAATTTGTGAAAACTTAAAATATGAAAGTTGTAGATCTCTTTTTAAGCTTTCCAGCTCAATTTGAATCACCTCAATCGGAGGTCGGATTAAAAAGTTATGACTAATTTACAAAACAGCGTCGCAATAGGGAAAACTATCCGAGAGCGAAACGCCTAGCAAACGGGGCCGTTTGGGAGACCATTTGCACTCAGGGAAAATGAAATTTTGATCCGCGAGCGCAACACCCTTGCTGGGCTCAGGGAAAAAGGAAATTTTGATCCGCGAGCGCAACACCCTTGCAAACGGGGCCGTTTGCGAGGCCGTTTGCTCCAAATGGGGCCGTTTGCACCAGCGTTTGACAGTTTACGAAATTTTTTTCAAACTTTAACACTTTTAACTTACTTTTCTCAACTCCTAACATGTCCTAAACCTTATACAAACTTATACAACACTTCTTATACATTTAACAACATAAAACAAGAGTGATCTCCACTCCTCAACTTCAAACAAGTTCAAACACTACTTACATAAATCAAACACTTCTTCTAACTTCACCAGCCCTAGTACACTTCAAATAATCCTAATACTTGTCATACTTCAACACTTCAATTCCAAACCACATGAGGGCCTTGTACAACCTATCTACAACAACTCAAGCATTCTAAAGCTTTCCTAACAACTCTACAACATTCTAACAAGAATTTAGCATACTAACTACTTATTTTACACCACATATGCATATTTCATGAATTAAGAGGGAAATAAAGCATCTCAAACATCAAATAAACTTACCTCAATGTATCTATAAGGCTTGGGGAAGGATTTTTGGTATGTTGAGTCCAAGAAAACTTGTTTTGGGTCTTGAAAATTTGTGGCCTTCTTGAGTTACGAATTTTCTTTTTTCCTTGCTCTGTTTTGGAGAGTCTAATGATACAATTAGACTTTTGTGTTTATCCTATTATTGTTGACTTTTGAGGAGGCAGGTTTGGGAAAGGCTTGGGCCTTATTTGGGCTTGGAGTTGGACTTAATTTGGGCTTAAGAAGGGTAAAATAAAATTTGCTAAGTTTAGTCTCTAATTTAGGCCTAAAACAAGTTTAAATCCAACATATACAATTCATTACAATAACAATTAACACTAACATGATAATTTCTAACATGAATAAACTATCAACCTAGATATATTTACCATAGCATATTATCTAATCACATATGTTATAACCACTCAACATTACAAATACACTAATCCACTCAAACACATACACACATATAATTATCAAATTTAGCATGCATTAATATATATTAAAATTATGGCTATTTCAACTACATAGGGTTCCTTCTTGGTCATGGTCTCTTCTAATCCTCCTATTCATCTAAGAACTCTTCAAAATCATATCCATATCGCATGCTTGTGTAGAACTCGTCTTCCACACCTGAAAAGATAAAAGTGAGTTAGAGGCCTATTACTCAGTAACAAAAACAAAAGCAGAATGATTCACATGATCTTAATTATAGTGCAATGCAACATCCATTCAATTATTAGATATTCTTATAATTAGTCAATCAATATTAGAGTATTCAAACTCCGAATAATAGGGGTAATTAGGGTCTTGAGTAACGACCTCGATGCTCAGGGAGTTGATATGAACAGTTTGAATACTTTTATCTCCTAAATGATATATCAGATAAAGAGAAAATAACTTCATCTAGGGTTGATAGCCGTTACACGACTTCACTTATCTTAGTCCACAACATCATCTAGTCCAATTGTTCTAATAAACATTTGAACTAAATCATGCCACTTCATTTTAAGTATAAGCAAACGTTATGCCGATACCGTCTTCCCTATCAGTTACTCATCGTACCACTTAGGAAAGTCTTATCAAAGACAGGGGTAGCCTAAGTGCCTAATCTACCATGCCCCCAATCTAAGCAAGGTGTTGCTCCCCAAACCGGATACCGATTTGCCATATCGGGACAGATACAGATTTAAACAACGTAAGAGACATCCAACTCAAACAAAGTTTAAGTTTTTTATATATTAAAGTTAATTAAAGATATGCCTATCCTAAGCATAGAACGATCACGTTACTGCGTACCTGAAATAACTCGAGAACTAATAGGGTTAGCCGTGCGAGGATCTATCACTGTACAAAGAAATTATTGCAATTCTCACTTAGTTAAAGCACAACTAAACTAATTTCAATCATAATTAGTCAAAGAAATTCAAATAAATTATCACAAGATTATAACATAGCATTTAGACTTCATATAACGTCATACAATACTCATAAAATACTCAAATGATCATATATTAAGCTTTGGAGAACATTTGAATCAATATACTCCTCATGCTATTCAAAGGTCATTCTAACAAGTTAATCTAATCCAATTATTTATTAAATTTATAAACATATTTAATTCATTCCTAAATATATCACTCTATCATCATTACACATCAAATATTATATATCTATCTCACTTTAGTTCAAAAAGATCCATTTGCCAAAGTAAACACACATAAAACTAACAAAAACAAGTTTTTAATTTTGTTTGGAAAATACAACAGTTGGAAAGAAGTAAAATTTAAGCACTGATACTTTTATAATTTTCAAAAACTTAAAATATTAAAGTTTTAGATCTCTTTTTAATCTTTCCAACGCAACTCAAATAACCTCAATCGGAGGTCGGATGAAAACGTTATGGTTAAATTACGAAAACGTGTCAAAGCTACATGGGACTTATCACACCCCTTGGTCGCCCGTTATTTGGATGAGCTTTATGATTAGACCAAATCATGCCCTTTTGATTGCCCATGATGAGGAAAATTTCATGGTCAGAACTAATCATGCCCTTTAGGTTGCTTGTGATTAGTTGCCTAACCATTTTTTCAAAAAACCGAGCTCAACACGAGACCTATCTCGTCCATGATTTGCCCAAAAGTTTTCCCCTGTTTTAAACTTCGAAAAATTTGTAAATTTAACACTTTTAACTTTAACCAAAACACTTTCTTAGCTCTCTATAACTTGATATATGAACTTCACATCATCTATTATACATTTTCAACTAATTAAACAACATCATTTCACTTCAATCTCTACTTTCCAATCAATACAACATTCAATACAACTTTCAACAAGCTCAACTTCACTTAACCCTTACTACACTACTCATACATCATTCCATTTTTATCAACACACTTCAACTACTAAACACGCATATATTAAACTTCATTGGCAGCCCAACCTTCATCAACACATCACAAATACATATATACATATCCAATTCACATTTAACAAACTCTACACTATGAAACTTGCATTAAATGTAACTTAAACTTACCTCACATCTTTACACTTGGTTTACAAGGCTTTAGAAGGGTCTTTTGATAGCCAACTTGTAAGAATTTGGGTGTGGGTCTTAGTCTTGAAGTTGGTGTAGCTTTGGAAGAGAATATAATGAGTTTTGTGTTTGTTTATAAGGTTGTCTTGATAGTGGTCCATTTTCAGATATTTTGGCTTTATATTTTATCCAACTTTGACTTTTAAGGCAACCCAAAATAAGGTTATTAAGTGGATTTTAGTTAGGCTTAATGAAGGTTATTAATTTGAGTAAAACAAAAAGGCATTTGGCTAGCTTTTTGGGTGCCAAAAAATCTGGTACACACAAACACTTGAAATATACATTTAAGTCTAATATTACTCATTTCATTATTCCTACAACAGCAATATGTAAATCAATATTAAATATTTATTATACTAATGCAAACATAAATATTCTACACTACTCAAACACATACATTAAATTATACTAGCTTAATCTATATGTAAAACATGTTATTTATTTATTTTAATATGCAAGTATAATCACACATATATGATATGATATCAGGAATTAAAGCATGGCTATTACATCCTTCCTTCCTTCAAAAAGTTTCGTACCTGAAACTTAGCTTACCTTATTACTTAAAAAGCTCGGGATACAATCTTCTTATCTCTCTCTCCACTTCGTAAGTAGCTTCCCTATCCTCTTGTTCACTCTATTGCACTTTCACCATTGGAATCACCTTTTTTCTTAACACTTTATCAACTCAACCCAAGATTTTGATCGGCTCCTCACTTGTTGTCAAATTAGGCAAAACTTGTGGCTGATTAGCACTAATGATATCATTCGGATCCGATACACATTTCCACACCTGAGAAACATGGAATACATTGTGCACTTCAGACAAATGCAGTGGTAGTGCCAATATGTAAGCTAGAGGACCAATCCTTTCCAACACTTCATAAGGATCGATATATCTCGGGTTTAACTTCCCTTTGACTCTAAACCGAAACACTCCTTTTATTGGTGATATCTAGAGAAATACGTGCTCACCCACTTCAAACTCGAGAGGTGTAAACCCCTAGATTTTTCTATGGTTCTTAAGTTCAAACCCTAGAACCAGAAGTCAACCGGAAACCCTAGTTAATAAAAACCTATGCCAAAACCTAGAGTTTAGATCTGGCAACCCCGTGATCTTAAACCCTAGACAAAAAAATTGAGACGATAGGTTGTAATAGTTCGTATTAACATAAGGGAGCTTAAAAATATCAAATTCACTAATTTCTAGTGTCTTTTGGATCCGAACGAAATCAGTTTTCGAAAATCGTGCCTAGGAACATCGAATGATAAAAATATTCTGTTTATACCGTTAGACTCATAATAATATAAGAAATCCAAAAATATTAATTTCATAATTTTTCTATAGCTAAAAATTACAGATATCGCCTTTATAGGCGCATTTTCTTTACTACCAGTAACTTATTAGTCTTGTTTACTATTTATTGTACTTTTCTACCATGCATTACTATTCACCTATCTCTAATTTTCCTTACTATCTATTCTTACTACCTATATATCTATTTTCTTACTTCTTACTTTTCCAATACATCTTATATCAAATCATATCTTACATATTAATTATTTTCTTATAAAAATACAAACAAATCAACTCACTCTCTCTCTAATCCCCTATGGCCAGCGTGATGCTTCCCTTTCCCTCTCTATTTATTTTCTTTTTCAATTTATTTTATTTCATCAAATTTTCACTCCAAAAATTCTATAAATACCCCATTTCCCTTCACTTCTTTCACACCTTTATTTTATACAATAAAACTCTCTCAAATTCTCTTCTCAAACACTCTCTACCAAAATCTGTCTTTTCTTTCTTTTACTACCTAAATTTTTCTACACAATTCCTATACACATAAACACTATTCAAGCTTTTTTTCTACTACCACTTCCATACTTTCTTTTAGGTAAAAGTTCTTACCCCCTTTCTTTCTACCATGTCATGTAACTTAACATGACCATGGTGTTGTTTTGAAACTCATATGAGTACTAAAAGCAACAACATGTTCATGTTTTGTTCTTGTACATAAAGTTCCTATTTTTATTATCTTGTTACTATGCTTTTATATATGTTGTTATTAATGCTATTATTGTTATTACCTTGTTGTTATTATGCTCTAATCTAACTCTATATATATTGTTAAGTATATGTATATCTATATATTTTTAGAGCCTAATGCTCACTAACTTTCTCTAACTTGCTATTATTGCTTTTTCTTTTTCTTTCTTTTTCTTTTTCTTTTTGGGACTTAGTCTCGGATGCCTTGATGAAGTTAAGGCTCCCAATACTTGATTGGGTAGCCTTGACGAACTAAGGCTCCCAATTCTTGATCGGGCTATCTTGATGAAGCTAAGGTTCCCAATACTTGATATATTTTCTTGCTTATTATTAATTTGCTTCTTATATATTTTCATCATTTTTCATAGTATGTGCCCATAAACATGCATTATCATAATGATCCTGTCTAAAAATTTAAAGTAGATCTTTCTTTAATAAGGGAAAATGGAACTAAACTCTTTCAATATATAACTTTATGTTTAAATAAATTTTTTAGCAAACCCATAGGAAAAATTATTTCACAACTTCTTTTCAAACTTACCTAGATTTTTAGTCACAATAAAGATGACTTCATAAAAAGGAATTAACAAACAAAATGAATATTTTCCTTGATAGCAAGGCCCATAATGTTATCAAACCTACCATAAAATTTTTCTTGGTAAACAAATTTTTCATAAAAAGTTTACTTGTAAAGTTTAAACTAACTCCATAATAACAACCCAAAGAACAAAACTAGTTTTAAAAGTTAAGATAAAAATCAACTTTTAATTTATGAACCTATATAAAAATTAAAGGATTTCTAAATTTGTAAATGATAAACCATTTTCAAAAGAAATAAAAAGAATATAAGTATGATGATTTCACAAGTAATAAATTTTATCAATAACTTCAAAAGAATCATCTCTTTCCAAGTAAAATCGGTAAAAGACTTGTTTAACAAAACCATTTTTTTCTTTAAAAGGGGAATATAAACAAGTCCAAATCACTATAGGTAACCAACAACTTAATAAAAACTTTAGAAACTCAATTTTGCCACAAAAAGCAAAATTTGTAGAAGATTAAAATTAAAGGGAAATTTATTTGTTTTAGAAAAGAAATTAGAAAAAAAAAATAAGAATATACTTGTTTACAACAACCTAAGAAATTATAAAATTTCTCCAAAACACTTAAAAGACTTTGTTAAGTTTTAACACCATAAAAATGAATTGTTTTATGAAAAATAATCGTTAAGACAACACTATTAGAAAATTGCGTATAATATGATTCTATATAACTATTCAAAGGATTTTTCAACCATATATGTATCTATAGTTTTGCCAAAGGATTTTTGAATAAAGTTGAGTTGGAAAATTGTTTTGCAAAATCTAGGATTTCTAATGTTGGTTTTATACCGAAGCTTTTGGGAAGCCAAATGACCTCTTACGTAGAAAATAACCTTAGAAATGGATAGATCTTTTCAAGTAGGTAGAAATCGGTATATTATATGCGAAATTCCGAGTTAAAATGAGCAAGTTATGACCATTTTAAGTTGAACTATTCCTCTATACGAATTTTGACGAACCTAGTAAAAAAATAGAATTATAAGTTTAAGTAGACTTCCAAGAAATACTCATTTTGGGTATTTCTCCTGTTTAGGTGACATGGAGGCCGAGCACCCATGTCCCGAGGATTTCCTTGACTAGAAATATCTACACAAATGGCCGAGTGAGTTTATTTCTTACATTATGCACTTATAATTTGGCTTATAAAATAGTGGCATTAGAATTAAGGAAAAGATAAAATGGAAAATGCATGTGCTTTACATACTTGGTTGAAATTACAACTTAGCATATCGAGGCATGAATTTTTTATAATAAATGTTTGATCTAGTATAAAATCGATTGTATGCAATTTTATGATCACCCACAAAATATCTAATTATGCCATGTACTCTTAACTAAATTAATTCATGCATGTCATCGGGTAAGTTTATTACATTTATTACTATTCCTTTAGTAGGACAAAGGCTTAGTAAGGATATTCATAGAGTCTGTAATTTCTATAAAGTGACAAGGCATCGTCCAAATCAACTAGCGATGAGAAAACATCCGAATAAAATATATTTGGTAGCTATGTAGTGGCTCAGAAATAAACTGCAAATAACATGGTGTATAATACCTTTTATTTTTGCAAGAAAGTTATTAAAATAAGAATCATCATGGAATTATGCTGTATGATAGCAGCCTATTCGATTTGAAATACCAAACCACCGAATGGAGGGGTAAATCCATTCAAACATATGATTCCCAAAAAATCATATGTATTGTTTGCCCACATGTTTGTGCATCTGATATGGTTGCTTAACAAACTTGTTTTGATTATTGGATGTAAAGTGTTTAATTATAGAAATAAATCTCACTAAGCTAGTATCTTATACCGTCTTAGATATCGTTTACAGCTCTCGTACCTTTGGTTAGAACCAAGAGTTTATTTTACCTAGGTGATGCCTTAAGCTGAAATCTTATGAATAAAAGTGCAAGATATAAGTAGATATGGATCTCAAGAGGAGTTTCAAAGGAGTAAATCGTTTTATTTCAGACTCTTTATTAGACTTAGTTATCTTTTATAGGGGAATGCCCCTTAATGTTGTAAAGACTCCTTAATAGTTTTTATGAACCTTGGTTATATTGTTATGATTTATTTTCTTAATTGCTATTGTGTGTAACTGCTTAAATAGCATGATCCAAAGTTTGGTCCACTACGATATCAAAGGTATGCCTTACACTTGATATCAAGACTTTCGGGATGACTGAGGTTATCATACTTAAGCCTTAATATTAAGTGTAGTGGACTGTCGCGTTTAGGGTACCCTTTGGGGTGTGACAAGAGGTCTTCGTCTCTTATCCGTATAACTTTTGTATCTATCTTGCACAACTTTCATTCTTTGCTTAACCACTTGAATCTTGTCAATAGCTTGTTGAACTAATTCCAGACCAATTAATGCTCTTTCTCCTACATCGTCCCAATGTAGAGGTGATCGGCATTTCCTTCCATACAGAGCTTCATATGGTGCCATCTAAATAGAAGACTGATAACTGTTGTTATAGGCGAATTCAATCAATGGCAAGTGGTCATCCCATTACCCTTCAAAATCTAATACACAGGCTCTTAACATGTCTTCTAATATCTAGATTGTTCTCTCGAATTTTCCATTTGTTTGAGGATGAAAAGCAATGCTAAACTAAAGCTAGGTACCAAGTGCCATGTGTAAGCTCTTCCAAAATCTACTAACAAATCTCGTATCTCAATCAAAAGTGATCATTCTTGGTATACCATGAAGCCTTACAATTTCCTTGATATACACATGTGCCATTTTCTCTAACGAATCCCCCACTCGCAAAGGTATGAAATGAACTGACCTCGTCAATCTGTCCATAAATACCCATATGACCTCATGCTTTATAATGGTTCTTGGTAGAGCCGATACAAAATCCATAGTGATATCTTCCCATTTCCACTTAGGAATAGACAAAGGTTGCAGTTCTCCTCCCGGCCTTTGATGCTCTATCTTAACCTACTAACAGGTTAGATACTTTGAAACATAATCCGCTACATTTCTCTTCATTCCTTCCAACCAATAATGCTTTTTTCAAGTCCTTGTACATTTTCGTGCTTCCAGGATGGATAGAATACGATGAGGAATGTGCTTCTTTCATAAAATCTTCTCTCAAACCATGTATCCTTGGCACAAAGATCCTATTTCCATGTCTTATCATATTCTCTTCATCTAATCTCAACTCTTTTCTCTTTCCTCCTTTTATAGCTAATGTCAACTTCTCACTTTTTGGATCCTCTTTCTGACTCTGTTTAATTCTGTCTAAGAACGTAGGATGTAAAGACAACTGAGCAAGTATCAAATCAACGTTTTCCATTGTCATTTCAATTTCCATCTTTCTAAATTCTTCTTGAATTTCCTTTTGACTTATAACCAAGGTTGCAATATCAATTTGCTTCTTCCTACTGAGCACGTCTGCTGCCACATTCACTTTACCAGGATGATACAAGATCTCTACATCATAGTCCTTTATTAGCTCAAGCCATCTTCTTTGTCTCATACTGAGTTCCTTATGAGTGAATATGTACTTAAGGCTTTTGTGGTTGGTGTATATCTTACATTTTTCTCCAAAAAGATAATGTCGCCACAATTTCAATGCTAGTATTGTAAACCCCTAAATTTATGGAATCGGTTTACCCTAAAACCCTAAACCGGAAGTCAACCCGAACTCTAAAGGTCAATAAGACCCTAGTTAGACGTGATAGCTTAAGTCCGGCAATCCCGAATAAGCAACTCAGTAAGAGTAAGTAGGAGTTTAGAATATAGAATAGTGCGTAATTATCTAAGGAAACGTAAAAAGATCAGATCAGTAAAACCGCAACTAGTTTCGAACCCGATCGGACATGGTTTCTTGAAAAACGTGTCCCGGAGTCCGGAATAGCAAAAATATTCTAAATATACCATTAAACTCGTAAAAATATAAGGTTTTCAAAAATATCAATTTTGTAATTTTTCGGTAAGTAAAAATAATAGATATTGCAATTATACACGTATTTTCTTACTAGCGGTACTTTATTAGTCATATCTACTTTACATTACACTATTCATTACTATTCTACACTATTCTTTTATCTCTACTTTTTCTTACACCTACTCTTACAAACACCATAACCTATAACCTTTACTTTTTACCTTTCCCATAACTTTATTTCACATCTACCTTCCTTATTACTTCATTTAATTCACAAAATACAAAAAATTAAAGTACACTCTCTCTCCCTTCACTCATGGCCGGCGCCACCCCCCATGCATCATCCTCAATTTGTTTCAATTTTCTTTTATTTTAATCACACAAAAATCACTCCACATTTTCCTATAAATACCCTCCTCCTCTTTCACTTCTTTCACACAATTACTACCTACAAATTTCTTACTAAAACTCTCTCAAATTCTCCTCTCAAAACTCTCTCCAAATATCCTCCCAAAACTCTCTCAAATTTATTCCAAAACTACTTCTACCTACAACAAAAACCCATAACCACATAACACTACCTAAGTCTTCTTTAGGTAACCATCTCCTATTATTTTCTTCTTCTCATGTCATGTAACTTTACATGACCATAGTGTGAGTTTCCAAAGACTAAAAGTTATGGAAGCTACATTATGTTCATGTATTGTTCTTATTCATGAAAATCTATTTATGTTTATGTTATTATTTTTGTTCATATTATTGTACTATATCTAAGTATTACTATATATATATATATACATACATATTCTTTAGAGCATATAAGCTCACTTACAATTTATTTATTTTATGCAATTTATTTATTCCATTGCAATTTATTTATTTATTCCTTGTTATTTTAAGACTAGTCTCTAGTCTTAGACTTATCCTTATCAAGTTAAAACAAAATTTTCTTTCATTCATTTTTTTTATTTTTATTGGGACTAGTCTTCTTCTTAGTCCCGGGAGCCTTAAAAAAGTTAAGACTCCCAATACTTGACTTTATTACTTATGCTATTTTGTTTGCTATTATTTCATAATTCATGTTCATTTAAATTGTTGTCCAAAATTTCAAGTTTAAAAAATAATTGACAAAAAGGAGATTTTGACACTTAAAAATAAGTTTATGTAAAGTATAAGATCTATGGTTTAAAAAAAAATAAAATTATCTCTTTTTAAGTTACAAAACTAACCTACTAAGATTTTAGAAACTACTTTTACTATAAAAAGCTTCTTAAATCACTTATTATCCCTTTTTTTTATATATAAAGAAAATAAATTTTTTATGCAAGAATGATTTCTGAGAAAAACATAACATGAGGAAAGGATAAGGAATTTTCAAATAAAGATCTTTGTAACAAATAGATAAAGAAAATTGTATAGGAAAAATAAGTAAGAAAAATAGTACTATTATGGAGAACTTAGAAAGAAGAAAACTTATTTTCAAAAAGTTATTTAAAAATAATAATAAAGCAAACATAAAACACCCTTAGAAAACAAAAGAAACAAAATATTCATTTCAAAAGATTTACAAAATGAATTCTTGTAAACTATATCTTTCTAAAAACTAACATTATTTTACTCAAAAAACATGATGGACAACAAAACACTTGAGTATGAATAAAATATGAGCTAAGTAGCCATAAAAAGAGAATTTTTCAACTATATAGATAACTAAGTATTTATCAAACAAATTTTGATTGATGGAACCAAAGTTGTTTTTGAGTTAGAAAATTCGTGGTAAATCTCATCGCTACTGTTTTGGGGCCTAAATAGTTTAGTTTGACAAAAATAGTTTTATAAATGGGTAGATCTTTTCGAGTAGGTAGAAATCGGTATATTATATGTACGATTCCGAGTTAAAATGACCAAGTTATGGCCATTTGAAATTGAAATTCTCCTTTATACGAACTTTAACGTTCTTTTGACATTGTCTTGTCAAAGTTCAAGAAAATCATCAGGAAATACTCATTGTGGGTATTTTCTTTGGCTAGGTGACTCCGAGGAAGGATACCTATATCCCAAAGATTATTTTGATTGAGTGGAGCGTGTGAACGACCCATCCGTATAGAAGAATAGTCAACATGGCATCGTGAGTTTATTTCCTTTAAATGCTACACTTGTTGTGCTTGTAAATTAGTTGCATTAGAGTTAGGAAAAGACAAATGGATATGTATGTAAAATAATTCCTTGAAAGAATCCTAAGAATATCGAGGCCAGCATTGAATTAAATGTTTGTTGTAGTATAACACTTGCTTTGTATGAAATTCTTTGATCGCCTTAAATTTGATAATAATAATATTATGATATCATAATTAAATGAATTCATGCATACCACGAAGTGAGTCACATTGCTTTTGGGTTATTATCCTTGGGTGAGAAGGATAGTAAGCTTGTAAGCCCCATAAAATTTCAATAAATAATTCTAAAATAAACTTCGAAAATAAACCCTAAAAATCACTCCAAATTAAAAGCGAACTTCAACTAGTCCTAAATCACGAATGAATCCAAAAATTTTTGAATCTTGAGAAAAATAAGAATCTTTAAAAACAAAATAAGAACTCAACATACTTCAATTCCAAAAACATTACGTACAACAAATTCTATATTTAACTTCGACTTATAAAATCGGGTAATATAAAGCTCAAAAAACAAATAATGAAAAAGTAAATAACGATTAACTTTAGGAAATGAAACCCAATTCAAAGAATTCCGAAAAACGTCGAGAGATATTAAATACATACAAAAAATCAAATTTAAAATAAATTTCCAAATTAAATAAGTTGTATAAACATAAAATATCAATTTCCAAATTGACAAAGATCTAAACCGAAAAAATTACTTGGAAACCCAAACTAGAATGCAATAGCCTAAGTCCGGCAATCTAGCGCCACTAACCCTAGAGGCCGAGGCGCAGCTAAATATGTAGAATAGCTTGTAGTAATATAAGTTTGTTAAAAATATCATATTGATAAATTTTTGACCTATTTCAAACCCGTTCGAATACAAACTTCGAAAAGTGTGTCCCGGGGCTCGAGATATCAAAAATATACCACTAGTACCGTTAGACTCGTAATTTCATAAGATTTCCAAACATATCAGTTATATAATTTTTCGGGTTATAAAAGTTACAGTTATAACCTTTTTATCGTATTTCCATTACTACCGGTAATTAATTAGCCTTTTGCACTATTCACTTTTATTTCATTACACAATTTTATTATTCTTATAAAGCCTTATATTTTTAGATAAATATTTTATATATTATAGAAATTTTTGTTTTTCTAAAATACAGTTAGTTTGGGCTTTTATGTATTAGATTCTGTTTAAGACCCGATACTAAAAATAAAATAAATTAATTTAATAATTGAAAATATTTTAAAAATATTTTTATTTTCATAAAATAATTTCGTAGAATTTTTCGGGTTATAAAAATATCATTTATAGCCCATATTCGTGTATTTTGATCATACCGGTAACATATTTGTTAAATTACTAAAATAATTCAAATAATTATTTGATTTTAATTATGAAAAATTTGCTACAAATATTTGGAATAAATTTTCTAATTTTATTTTATTTCATTAAGAAAGTACTTTTACAACCCATACTTTCAAGTACACCTTACACATATCACTTCCTTTTCACTTCAACTTTCTACAATTTGTCCCTCACTTCATGGCAGATTTTTCCCTCTTTTATGGCTGTCATTGTCCTTTAATTTTCTCTATTTTTACTAAACTAATTATATTCCACTCCTTCTTAAAGAAGCTACATTATACATTTATTACACAATTCAATTTCAAGTTAAAATTCAAACAATTTTCTCTCTCCTCTCTCTCCCTAAATCACGTGCAGCTCCTCCCCATTGTGGCTACCCTTGTTTTATTTTTTTCTTCTTTCTTACAATTAATACACTCATTTTCTCTCTCTTCTTCATTTACTCCTTCTTTCCTTTTTCATTCCTTAACTTTTCTCTCTCTTTTTCCTCTCTTTTCTTCTTCATTTTGTTCTTGTTTCTTCAAGAACACAAGCTGCCCCCACTTCTTTTGTTAGCTCCTACTCATATTTCTTGAAGATTTTTAAGCAAATCTTTCTCTCAAAGCCTCCATAGATGATATAGATAAAGTGTAATGAAAGTTTCATGCATCAAATGACCTTCCATAAGCTTAAAAGCTTAGGATGATGATGCCAAAAATGAAACACTCCTTTTCTCTATGATTAATCTCTTGTATTATTATTATTTTCTTTTTAAAGTAGTTATATTTTATAGATCTAGCTTTTTTGTAGCTTTGATTTTCGTTTATGCCATAGATCTTGTCATTTGAGTTGTTATTTTTGTTATTTCTTATGATTTATACATAGATCCATCATCCACATGTCTATCGTAGTGATTCATGCATTTAAAACTAGTGTAGGAAACTGATCTAGTGTTTTGAGTTCATACATGCATTAGACTTTGTTTTATATTCATGGATAACTTGTAGTAGTATGATGATAGTAGGAATGTTTTAGAAAACTCAAGATCTATTTTATTTTCAACAAAAATCATCTTTGAAAATTCGGATGAAAATGGAACCATATTTGGAAAAGTTGTTTTTCAACTTCAAAATGTGTATTTTTCATTTAAAATGAAGGGCTTAGGGTATAGATAACATAAATGAAAGATTTTGGTGAGTAAAGTTTAGATCTATGAGTTTATTGTGCACTACCATGGTTTCATTTAGATGTATGTTCATATTATGTGTAGATCTTAGATTTGAACTTGAACAAAAATAGTGAAATTCGTATTTTGGCAATACCCCTATTTAAAAACCACTTTCCAAGTGTCAAAATGTAATTTTTACTTAAGATAATGAAGGCTTAATATATGTATATAATCAAGACTTCTTTTTACAAAAATCAAAAGTGATTTTCAAAAGTTATTTTCAAAATACAAATCTCATTTTCGGATTTTGGTCAAGACATATTTTAAAAACATGTTTTCCAACTCAAAAATGAAGTTTTTATTCAAGATATGAAGGGTTCTTAAGATATGATATGTAAGGAATAGATTTTCATAAGTTTAGATGGATTTTATCAAAAGATATGTCCAAAAATAAATTTTATAGATTTGGATCCCAACCAAGACCAATTTTGAAAACCTATTTTTCAACTTCAAAACAAGACTTTTATTAAAGAAATGGAAGCCTTAAGGTATGTGTTTGATTAGGAAATGGTTTTTGAAAGATTAAATGAGTTTTACAAAGAAAACAAGCTCAAATGAATTTCTCAAAATTCGGATTTGAAAATAGCCACAATTCAAACACTTATTTCCAAATGCAAAATGATAATTTTGATAAGAAAATGGAAGTCCTAGGGTATATATATATAATAAAAACCAAGTCTTGATAAGGATAAAAGAAGTTTATCAAAGTATAATCTTAGAATAACAAATGATTTCCAAGAATAGGATAAACAATGTTTTCATTCTTCAAAAATTTTGTAAAATTCGTACTTAGGTAAACCACCTATTTAAACATCTACTTTCTAACCCCAAAATGAAGTTTTTTATTGAAATAATGAAGTTGATGGTTATATAGACCATTAAGGTTGAGTTTTGATAAAAGAAAGTATAATTTTACAAGAAGAAAAATTATTTTTCTTAAATCTAGTATAATTCAAAGTTTTGCAAAGTAACGGCCCGTTTACTTGGAGGTAATAGAGGAGGAATAGAATTTCTATTGCTGGAATGCCTCTATTACTTTGTTTACTTGCATTAAATGAGCAGTAATAAATATTCACATGCACTTTTTATTCCTTCTATAGAGGGAATAAAAAGTTCCATCTAACAGGTGGAACTTTTTATTTCTTTTATATTCCCACTCCAGAAGCAATAAAAAATTAAATACCCTGTCCAAATTACCCTTAATTAAATGCTAGAATTAATACCACAATAAGGGCATAATGGTATTTTTAGCTTTATTAGCAGTTTAATGCTAGAATTAATAAGTTGAAGTAAACAATAGAATGTGTATTCCCCGTAATAAAACTTTAGACAAAGTAAACATAGAAATAAACATTCCTACTCTATTACCGGTAATATCATTCCCAATGAATAACTTTTCTATTCCTTGCCTGTTTCCAAAGTTGAAGTAAACGGGCCGTAAAAGTTTTCAAAAAGAATTCTTGGTATTATATGTATACATATAGGTAGATCATCTCATAACCGTCATAACAATAGCTTGTAGGTAATACATATATGCATGGTGCATTGTAGAAATA
Source organism: Combretum micranthum (assembly GCA_024138025.1). Taxonomy (NCBI): domain Eukaryota; kingdom Viridiplantae; phylum Streptophyta; class Magnoliopsida; order Myrtales; family Combretaceae; genus Combretum; species Combretum micranthum. The sequence goes on along the minus strand of JAMXBD010000771.1, from coordinate 160,588 downwards.
AAGTATGAAAATTGAGTTTATCCAAAATTTGTAAATTCGGATGATTTCAAAACCATGCCTTAAAAACCCATTTACCAACTCCAAAACTTGTGTTTTATAAGAAAAATGAGGAGTTTAAGTCATAGGTATCATCAAGTAATGATTTTGAAAGATTAAGATGGGATTTGCTAAGAAAAATATATAGAATAATGAGTAGAAATGAAGTAGGAAAAATTTGAGTTGTTGTCATTTTAGGAAATTCGTAACAATGGAATAATGGCATGAAAACTCATATTTTCCAAACTCAAATTAGAAGTTTTATCAAAGAAATGAAGACCTTAGTGGATAAGCATGGTTAAGCTTTAATTTTCAAAGTATCAAATGATTTTTACTTAAAGGAATCACTACAAAAACAATTTTTATAAAATTCGGACTTGGGAATCAACCCTACTTGAAAACATGTTTACAAAGCGTAAAATGGAAATTTTTATGTAGAAATAAGGTCATAGTTATATATACAATGAAGACTCAATTTTAACAAAAATAATTATATTTTTTAAAGTAATAAATCCAAAACAAATGGAAATGATCAAAGTTAGAAAACTAGTATTCTTAAAAGTAGTTATCCTTGAAGTCTTGCAATATAAGGAGTTATAAAATTTCCTTTTAGCAAAAATCATCAAGATCATACATACATTAAGTTCATCTCATGTCATTCATGTTAGGAAATCATTCATATTGCATGTATAGCTAATCTATATAGTAGGAACATTACAAACAATTACAAAACAAATTTTCGGAAATGGAGATCGTCACCAATCAGATCTGACCCCTCTGTTTCATGACCTAAATATTTTCAAAACTTGAAAATAATATTATAATTAGATATATCTTTCGAAGTAGATAGAAATCGATATATAATTTGCGAGATTCTGAGTTAAAATGACCAAGTTATGGCCGTTTTAAGTTGGAATTCCCGCTTAGGACGAGAATTGCAAATTTGATAGTTTGTACAAGATCATTTGGATTAGTTTGAGATGAAATACTTATTAGAGTATTCCTTCCTTTTTAGGTGAACCCAAATCGACGATTTCCTACTATTGGAATACTTTTACTAAAAGACCGGTAATCCAATGGCCGAGTGAGTTTTCTCCTTATTTTGTTACTTTGTTTGTGCTTATAGCTAGTTGTATTAGAATTATAGGAATAAGATAAAAATCGATATGAATGGGGATGGGATATATGATGAGACTATGATGAATGTATGCCAAAGAATACTAAAGCATATCTAAACCACAATTTAATTGGATAACTGTACTGTTCATATTATTTCTGTTATATGTGTGGTATTGGTTGGTCACTCTAAAGAATTTATGAATATTTTGACCTAAGCAAAAATTAAATTGGTCATGCATCGTGTAAACCCCCAAAAATTTTCATAATTCATAGAAAATAATTCTAAAAGTTTAAAATTGAAATCCAAAAAATCGACTCAAGTTAAAACCAAATTCTAAATCAAGACAAACGCCAAAAACGAAACCCTACAATGCGAACCAAGTTAAAACCTAATTCTAAATAAAGATAAAAAACGAGTTTTCTTAATTTGAGAAATAGAGAACCCTCAAAAACAAAAATAGAAAAATTCAACTATCGGTTGAAACAACATTCGTACATCAATCAAATCACCTAACCGTTTCTTAACACACAAATCAAGACAATATATCCAAGTGACGATCAACAGCAAAATCCTAAAACCCTCGATAATTTCGGAATCAGAAATTTCAATTTTCGCCAAAAGTCAAACTGAGTCGACTCATAACCCTAGACTCAGTTAAACGATCCCAGAACTAAAAACTATTAAATAATCACAAATAAAATAAGATAAAACATAAATGTCGAGCTAAAAGTATAAAACGATCAAAACTCAAAAATTATACGATCTTACGAATATCTTGACGAAACCGAAAATCAAACCAGAATCCTAAAGACAACAAAGCCTATAACGAACCCTAGTGTTTAAGATCTGGCAATCCTGCGTTTTCAAACCCTAGAAAATGAAATTAAGCCAATAGCTGAAAATAGTTCGTAATAATATAGGGTAACATAAAAATATCAGATTCGCGAATTTCGAGTGCCCTTCGGACTCAAACGGGACTAGTTCTCGAAAATCGTGTCCAGAAGCTCGGAATATTAAAATTTTCGTTTATAGTAATAGACTCGTAAAAATACAAGGATTCCAAAAATATCAGTTTTAGAATTTTTCGGTAGCTAAAAATTACAAATATTGCATTATTACGCGTATTTTTATTACTACCAGTACTTTAATCGTCTGGTCTACTATTCATAGTACTTTTCTACTATTCATTACTATTCACCTATCTCTACTTTTTCTTATACCTATTTCTTACACCTACATATCTATTTTCTTACTTTTTTAATTTCCAATACAACTTTATTCACATCAACTTTACACATTACTTCTTTATTACACAAAACAAATTAAAATAAATCAATTTCCACCACCCATAAAGCAAGGCCGGTGCCCCCTCTCTCACTTCCAACAAATTATTTTTCTTTTTCAATTTATTTAATTACATAAAAAATTCACTCCAAAAAATTCTATAAATACCCCTTCCTCTTTCATTCTTTCACACAATTCTTTACACTATCAAAACTCTCTCAAATTCACTACACAAACTCTCTCTACAACATTCCCCTCTACCAAAACTCTCTTTCACCAAATACCCACAAGAATTCCTCTTTATGCAATACAACTACCATATCTCCATAACCACATAACCATACATTCACTACCATCTTCATACCATACAAATACCTTAGGTAAAAATTTCTCTCAACCATTTATCTATTCATGTCATGTAACTTAGCTTGACTATGGTGTTGTTTTGAAACTCACATGAGTAGTAAAAGCAACAACATGTTCATGTTTTGTTCTTGTACATAAGCTTTCTATTTTATTATGTTGTTATTATTATTGTTATTATTTGCTTCTAATCTAACTTATATTATGTATATATTTATTTAGAGCATATAAGCTCATTTGTTATTTATTTACTTTCAAGTTATGCAATTTATTTATTTCATGTTATTATTAAGACTAGTCTTTCTAGTCTTAGACTTGTCCATATCAAGTCAAAGCAATCTTTTATTATTTATTTTCTTTAATCTTTCGGGACTAGTCCATTCTTAGTCCCGGGATGCCTTGATGAAGCTAAGGCTCCAATACTTGACCGGGATACCTTGATGAAGCTAAGGTTTCCAATACTTGATATTTTATTTTTCTTGCTTATTATTTTCTTCTAGTATTTTCTTATGTTCTTATTACTATATATGCTCATGATACTTGCATTTACATAATGTTAATGTCTCAACTAATCAAAAATAGAATTTTACTTTACTTAATGAACTCAAAGCTAAGTTCTCAATTATGTGATTTATCACAAAATCATGAAGTTATTATAACAACATTGAAATAGAGTTTTCTCAACGTTTTCATAAATAACAAAGATAGATTTCCAAGAGAACATAAGAAATAAATATTTTCTTGGTATATTATGTTAACCTAAGCTTTTAGTAATATAATATTAAAAGTTTTCACAAAAAGCTTAAGTTTTAAACTCTTTTAAACTTCGAAATAAAACTAAGAAAACAAACTAGTTTTCAAAGTTAAGATAAACTCATAAGGCGATGAACCCACTTAGGAAAAATAATGATTTTCAAATTTCTAAAAAGAAGGAACTCACTTTCAAAAGAATATAAATAAAGTAAGATTAACAATAATGGATTTTATCAATAAAAGATGATTCATTTCAAAAGAAATGAAAGAACAAGTTTTAGAAAGCAAAAGCTTATATTTTAGAAATAAATATAAGAAGACAAGATTCATTTTCTAAAAACCATCATAAATACAAAATTATGAAAAGATTTTCATCAACTTAATATACTTTTGATAAATTTAAACTTTAATCACTAGAAGAAGGAAAAATTTAATGCAAGACTAAAGGATTAAGGAAAATTTTAACTTTTTTGGAAAAAGGAATGAAGAAAATAAAATGAGAATATACTCATTTATAACAACCTAGGAAAAATATAAAGTTTCTTTAAATACTTTGCAAAGCTAAAGTTTAAATGAATTGTTTTATGAAATAAATCGTTGAGACACTACCATTAGGATTTTTGCATATAAAGTGAGCTTACCTATATACTCAAAGTGTTTATCAAATATATAATTATATACATATATATTGTTTCAAAAGGTTTTTCTTTAAAATAAAGTTGAGTTAGAAAACGGATTTGCAAAAGTTTAGAAAAATTCGTTTTAAATCTGTACCTAATGTTTTCGGAACCCAAATGACCTTATATGACAAAGATAACCTTAGAAATGGATAGATCTTTTCGAATAGGTAGAAAACGGTATATTATATGCGAAATTCCGAGTTAAAATAAGCAAGTTATGGCTATTTTAAGTTAGAATTTCCTCTTATATGATTTTACCGCGATTTTAAGAAAAGTTTAGAATCTCCAAGAATAGAAATTCCATGAAAGACTTATCCCGGGTATTTCTTTTGTCTAGGTGACGAAAGATACGAGATTATCCTACCGAGGATTACTACGACTAAGAAGAACGCGAAATGGACGAGTGAGTTATTCCTCCTAAATTCGTTACCTTGCTTGTGCTTGTAAAATAGTAGCATTAGTATACTAGGAAAAGATAAAAATGGATATATATTTGGGGAATTCAGGATTATGTGTATATATGTGATTCAATGTTTATGCATGAAATGAGAATTAAGAATATCGCAACTACGAACTGCTTGTTTAAATAATTTTGTTTACTTACTCGTATGATTGTTTATTATTTGCTAAATTGATTGATCGCTCCTAATAAACCTTAATAAGGTTTGGCTTAAGAATATTAAACGCTCACGTATAGCATCCATCGAGTCACATCTTTTTTGGAAGGCTGCTACTCCTACGCGTAGAGTTGGATTGGCTGTGATCGTGCGGTGCCACGGGCCATGTTCCTTCCTGAAGAATCCAAATCGTCGGGGAAAGCGACTCTAGGTTCAGAGTCGAGCTAACCGAATGCTGTGGGTGAGGACCTAGGGACTAGCAGTAGAAGGTCGATGACCTTCAACCCCGATTCCCTAACCTTTGATACAGAGGGGTAAATCTGTTCTATATATAGTTTCCGAATGACTATATATATTTGTGTAATCATGTGATTATTGCATTGTATGCATAGCATATGTGTGAAAATATAAATAAACTTGTTTGAATATATGGTGCGAATGAAAAAGGAATATCTCACTAAGCTAGTTGTAGCTTATACCCCTATAGATTTTGTTGAAACAGTATACTCGTTGATTAGATTTGAGGATCATGACAATTAAGGATGTCATGGAAGGATGATTAAGGAAATGGAATCATACGATGAAAAAATTTTGTAAGGTTCTTTATATGTAATAACCTATATGATTGGTAGTGTATATTTATTTGAAGACAATAGATGAATATGCCCCTAAGAATTGAAATGTGATATGTTTATATTTTATGATAAGTATTCTCTTTGCCTTGTTACTTATTTATTATCAATATAAATTGCGCTACTCCGATGCGTTCCCTTGGTTGTGATGTGTGCCTTGTACATGATATGGAAGCCTTTGCGTGACTAAGGCAGTCATTCTTAGGCTTTAGTATTGTGTACGATGGACTGCTACGTTTAGGGTACCCCTCGGGGCGTGACACATCGCATCGGACATATTGCATTTGGTAGCATGCTACTCCTATGTAGGTCGATCGATATGGTCCGTTGATGACTCGTTTGGATAATGAGACCGGCGCCAGAGCTCATTCATGGGAACTAAAGCGCATCGGGGATACATTCCATGTGTGAGCCTAACCGAGTCGAGTGCTATGAGCCGAGGGCTTGGGGACTAGCAGCGGTCATGTAGACTTCAATACCATCCCTAACCCTAGATACGGAGGGCGTAAATCCGTTCTGTGTGTGGGTTCCGGATACGTATACATAATTGTTTGTTCATGAATAGCATATGGTTGATTAGAACTTGTTGATTATGGTACGGAATTAAGGGAATTCTCACTAAGCTAGTGTAGCTTATACCCCAATAGATGTTTGAATGAACAAGTTATCTCAAGAATGCTAAGTGGGGACCAAGATGGTTGAAGCCGAAAATGACTTCGAGATTTCGACAAGGAATAAGAATGTTTGAAGTTATTGGCTAGATTTTATGATTGCTTTATAATAGTTTATGTAGGGAAGTCTGTGGATGAATGTAATTGAGGTTTAATGATTTATATTTTGAAGTATAGTGATTCGTATATGAAGTGTAGTGATTTGTATCTGAAGTATAGTGAATTGTATTTCCTTTACATTGTTACCCAAGTGTATCAATATAAAATGTATCTCTCCAATGTGTCTCCTCTATGTGTTAGATGCCTTGTACATAGTATGGAAGCCTTTGCATGACTGAGGCGGTCATTCTTAGGCTTTAATATTGTGTACGGCGGACTGCCACATTTAGGATACCTTTCGTGGCGTGACAAAGCTCATATCGAAAGCAACACTTGGCGGAGTGTCCGAAAGCGATTGCTTGGCATCATTATGGAAAAGGAAATGCTTAGCGGAAGATCCGAAAGCAAGGCTCAATTCAAGTAGACTTCATATGCTTGGCGATATTGGTCGAAAGCATAAAACTTTTTACTAAAACTACTTGTTTGAGGTTATGTATCACCAAACCCCGAATGGAGGGCGCAAATCCATTCAATATATAGTTCCCGGAAAACTATATGCCTTGTTTGCCCACGTGTATGTTGCATTTCATTTGTTTGATTAAATAACTTGTTTGAAATTTTGTTACAAGAAGTAATTTATGGAAATAATTCTCATTAAGCCTGTTAGCTTATACCCTGTAGATATCTTTTACAGTTGCCCTATTTATGGTTAAGGCCATGAGGACCCTACAGTCAAGTAATTATTTTTTGGATTAGGAAAATCCTAGATGAAGTTTAGTGTTGGATAAGATGTAAAATCATTGTTATAAGTAAATAAATATTATGAATCCTCTTTTCTTAATATGTTATTATATCTTCTTAAGCTTCATAATTCCATGTATGGTCCTCTAGAATTGTGAGAGCACACCTTACACTTAATATCAAAGCTTTTGGGAGTGGCTAAGGTTGTCATACTTACGCTTTCATATTAAGTGTGGTGGACTGTTACGTTTAGGGTACCCGTTAGGGCGTGACAAGTATCACTGCTACTAATTCCAAATTGTGAACAAGGTAGTTCTCCTCATGTGGTTTCAACTGTCTTGAGGCATATGCTATAACTTTCCCATCTTTCATGAGTACACAACCTAACCCTTGAATAGACGCATTGCTAAACACCATAAACTCCTTCCCACTACTGGGTAAGGTCAGGATTCGAGCAGATACTAATCTTTCTTTTAAGTTCTTGGAAACTTTGTTCACATCTGTCATCCCAATCAAACTTAACATGCTTTCATGTTAACTTGGTCAAATGAGATGCTATCTTGGAGAATCCCTCTACAAATCTTCGATATTACCTAACTAGACTTAGAAAACTTCTCACTTCAGTTATATTAGTTGGCCTTGGCCACTTCAACACAGCTTCTATCTTATCAGGATCCACGGATACACCCTCTTTAGATATGATATCTCCTAGAAACGATATCTTCTCAAGCCAAAAACTACATTTATTGAATTTGGCATAAACCTTCTTTCCTCGAAGTCTTTGCAAAACAAGCTTAAGATGTTCTTTATGTTCCTCATGATTCTGTGAATAGATCAGAATGTCATCAATGAATGTAATAACAAATGAATCCAATTAGTCTTCAAAGATCCTATTCATCAGATCCATGAATGTTGCTAGAGCATTTGTCAACCCTGAAAGGCATCATAAGGAACACAAAATGACCATATCTCATACGAAATGCTGTCTTTGGTATGTCTTTAGGCTTGATCTTCAACTGATAGTATCCTGATATCAAATAGATCTTTGAAAACACTATGGCTCCCTTTAACTAATCAAACAAGTCATCAATCCTAGGCAATGGGTATTTATTCTTGATTGTGACTTGATTCAACTCCCTATAATCAATACACATTCACAAACTCCCGTCCTTTTTCTTTATAGATAACAGAGGTGCACCCTACAGAGATATACTTGGTCTGATAAAACCGATATCTTGTAACTCTTGCAACTGTGGCTTCAATTCCCTTAACTCTATAGGTGCCATTCTATATGGAGCTGTGGAGATAGGAACTGGTCCAGGTAGAACTTCAATCCCAAACTCAATCTCCCTATCCGGAGGCAAACCGGATAACTTCTTGGGAAATGCATCATTAAACTCATTCACTACTGACATTAACTTGATATCTCCTTCCTCATTACTCACTTTGGCGACCACTAATCCTTTCCACAACTCCATGGAACTCATACTCCTCGGTCTCTACCTTTCCAACACATAAGTAAACCTTCCTTCTTTTAAATCAAAATTTAATTCTGCCTTGCTACAATCAATTGTGACCTTATACCAATTTAGCCAGTTCATTCCCAATATCACATCAAAATCAAACAAAGGTAACACAATCATGTCTATAGGCATGCTCACACTAGAAATTAAAACATTCACATTCCTACATATACATGGCTGCCTAGTCCCAACCATCAAAGAAGTATTTATACACATAACACGATCATTCAAAACTTCGAGAACAAGTTCACATTCTTCCATGAAATGCTCAAATATACATGCATGAGTGGCTCTAGTGTCAATCAACACATTCGCATTTCTATTTGAAACTCTCAATGTACCTGCCAATGTATCTACTAAAGGAGTATCTTCAACTTGTTGCAAGGCGAAGACTCAAGCATTCACTTTTCTTTTCTCTAAATTAACTCCATCTTGGTTGTTGGGGTGTTCCTTATAATTTGAAATGTGATGACCCCTCTGTTTATAGTAGGCACAAAATACTAGTGGTAATCTAGGGTTCTTGCATTCAGAAGATACATGTCCCACTTGTGCACATGTGAAACATGTACCAGGTGTCCACTTGCGTTCAGATATATCATGTGGTCCAAAACACCGAAAGCACTTCTTCTCAAATATAGGAGTTGGAGCTTTGAATGTCTTTTCCAAAATAAGGTTTCTTTCCTTTTCCTTGGTATCTACTATATGAAGAAGTCGGAGCCGGCCTTTTTCCTAGAAATGCAGCTCTTTTGGCTCTCCTGACTTGACTATCATTTTGAATATGTTCTACTAACAAGGCTTTTGCAACGGTATTAGCCAAAGTGAGCAATTCAAACTTTCAAACTTCGCCTTGGATCTCTTCATTCAATCCATTTTGAAACTTTTGGATCTTCATTGTTTCATCTCTATAATCACCCCCAGCAAAGCATAATAGTCAACAAAACTTTGTGTAATACTCGTCAACTGAATTACTTCCTTGTCTAAGATTCAACCAGTCAGCTATCATTCTCTCTCTTACTGAGTTCGGAAAATACTTGGCAAAGAATGTATCCTTAAAGGTCATCCAAGAGATAGGCACTTAAAAATTCTTGCTAGCTAATCTCCACCAGTTGTAAGCTTCCTTCTTCATCACAAACACAGCCAAATCCACTTTCTTCTATTCAGAAGTGTCACAAGCTGTAAAAGTCTTCTTTAACTCTTCAATCTAACTCTCTACAATAGTTGGATCGGTACTCGTTCCATCAAAATAGGGAACCAGTTTATTGAACCCATGTAACTTCATCTGAGTAGCTTGATCATTAGCTGGTAAGTTTTCATTTTGTCTCATTCCTTGTTGATTGCTTTGTTGCATGAATTGTAGTTGTTGATACATCATCATTTGACATTGGTGCATCATAGTCATCATATCCCTGAATATGCCATACATCAATGCCGGGTTGTCCATAGTCTCTTGAGACATAGATGGAAATGATGGGATTGGAGGAGGTTGTGGAAACTGATTTGGTGGAGGAACTTGTGAAGTTGTTGCTGATGCAGTTGATGGAGTAGCTTAAGAATTAGGAGCAACAGATGTAGTAGGAGCTGCTGTAGAAGAAGATTAAGGCGGTGGTGGCATACTTTCTTTGTCTAATTGATGTCGAGTAGATCTTCTCAACCTATCCATCTTAAATACACACAAAACAAATTCATGACACATTCATATAATTCAAACCATCACTACATTCACACTCACATTCATAAGCAATAGCAACCAGTTAACAAACAAACAAGCAAGCATAACAAGCGTACGATGGTATAAGCAAAGTAAATTAGCAAGAAAGTAAATAATAAGCAATAAACAAATCAAGCAAACATAAACATTTAAGCAAAACTTCACTCTTTTCTAGTCTAACTATTTGTGTTTAGGGTCAAGTCATGTCTAAACAATAACATCTTAAGCAAATAACTATTCAAACTAAGCTTTGATACCAACTATAAGGCCCTAGACTTACCCTTATATTTAAAATAGGCAAATCCAGTTCCACAACCACATATAATCCACAGTATTGTATGTAAGGTTGTAATCCAGGATCAATTTGGATAGTTATTAACTTAAATGTCTTATAAGAACAGACTTTATTACTAATAATACATATAACATGCCATAAAATATAACTTTTAACTTCATTACTTAATAAAAGATCCAAATATAATACAATCATACACACATATATATATAAACATTACAAATAAGGCTCATAAACAAGCCATTTATAGAATATTACAAAAGATAACAAAGGTCCTAACACATATATACATATAATACTAGTCTATTACATAGGGTTCCTTCTTGGTCATGGTCTCTTCTAGTCCTCCCATTCATCTAAGAACTCTTCAAAATCATATCCATATTCCATGCTTCTGTAGAACTCGTCTTCCACACCTAAAAAGATAAAAGTGAGCCGAGGCCCAGTACACAGTAACAAAAACAAAAGTAGAATAATTCACACAATCCTAACTACAGTACAATGCAACATCCATTCAATTATTAGATATTCTTTTAATTATGCAATCAACACTGGAGTATTCAAACTCCGAACAATAGGGGTAATTGGGGTCCTAAGTAAAGACCTCGACGCTCAGGGGGTTGATATAAGCAATTCAGATACTTATATCTCCTAAATGATATATCAAATAAAGAGAAAATAACTTCATCTAAGGTTGACAGCCGTTACATGACTTCACTTATCTTAGTCTATAACATCACCTAGTCCAACGACTCCTATAAACATTTGAACTAAATCATGCTACTTCATTCTAAGCGTAAGCAAACGTTACGTCGATACCGTCTTCCCCATCAGTTTCCCGCCATGCCACTTAGGAAAGCCTTATCAAAGACAGGGGTGCCCTAAACGCCTAATCAACCATGCCCCCAATCTGAACAAGGTGCTGCTCCCCGAATCGAATACTGATCTGCCATACCGGGCCAGATATAAATTTAAACAACGTAAGAGACATCCAACTCAAAAAATTTTAAGTTTTTATATATTAAAGTTGATTAAAGATATGCCTATCCTAAGCATAGAACGATCATGTTACTATGTAGTTGAAATAACACGAGAACTAATAGGGTTAGCCGAGTGAGGATCTATCACTGTACAAAGAAATTATTGCAATTCTCACTTAGTTAAAGCACAACTAAACTAATTTCAATCATAATCAGTCAAAGAAATTCAAATAAATTATCACAAGATTATAACATAGCATTTAGACTTCATATAACGTCATACAATACTCAAAAAATACTCAAATGATCATATATTAAGCTTTAGAGAACATTTGAATCAATATACTCCTCATGTTATTCAAAGGTCATTTTAACAAGTTAATCTAATCTAATTATTTATTAAATTTATAAACATATTTAATTCATGCCTAAATATATCACTTTATCATCATTACACATCAAATATTATATATCTATCTCATTTTAGTCCAAAAAGATCCATTTGCCAAAATAAACACACATAAAATTAACAAAAACAAGTTTTTAACTTTGTTTGGAAAATGCCATAGTTGGAAAGAAGTAAAATTTAAGCACTGATACTGTTAGAATTTTCAAAAGCTTAAAATATTAAAGTTTTATATCTCTTTCTAATCTTTCCAACGCAACTCAAATCACCTCAATCGAAGGTCGGATGAAAACGTTATGGTCAAATTACAAAAACATATCAAAGCTGCAGGGAACTTATCACGCCCCTCATGATCGCCCTTTTGGTCGCTCATGATTAGGAAAATTTCATGTTAAGAACTAATCACGCCCTTTAGGTAGCCCGTGATTAGTTTCCTAACCATTTTTCCAAAAAATCGAGCGCATCACGGGACCTATCTCGTCCATGATTTGCCCAAAAATTTTCCCATGTTTTAAACTTCAAAAAATTTGCAAATTTAACACTTTTAACTTCAACCAAAACACTTTCTTAGCTCTCTATTACTTGATATATGAACTTCACATCATCTATTGTACATTTCCAACTCACTAAACAACATCATTTCACTTCAATCTCCACCCTCCAATCAATACAACATGCAATAAGTTCAACTTCACTTAAATCTTACTACACTACTCATCATCATTCCATTTTCATCAACACACTTCAACTACTAAACATGCATTTATTATACTTCATTAGCAGCCAACCTTCATCAACACATCACCAATACATATATACATATCCAATTCACATTTAACAAACTCTACACTATGAAATTTGCATTAAATGTAACTTAAACTTACCTCACATCTTTACGCTTGGTTTGCAAGGCTTTAGAAGGGTCTTTGGGTAGCCATCTTGTAAGAATTTAGGTGTGGGTCTTGGTCTTGAAGTTGGGGTAGCTTTAGAAGAGAAAATAATGAGTTTTGTGTTTGTTTAGAAGGTTGTCTTGATAGTGGTATGATTTTGGACGAAAATAGGCTCTATCTTTATCCAACTTTGAGTTTTAAGGCATCCTAATATAAGGTTATTAAGTGGCTTTTAGTTAGGCTTAATTAAGGTTATTAATTTTAGTAAAACAAAAAGGCATTTGGCTAGCTTTTTGGGTTCCAAAAAATCTGCTACACACAAACACTTGAAATATACAATTAAGTATAATATTACTCATTTCATTATTCCTACAGCATCAATATGTAAATCAATATTGAATATTTATTATACTAATGCAAACATAAATATTCTACACTACTCAAACACATACATTAAATTACACTAGCTTAATCTATATGTAAAACATGTTATTTTTATTTTAATATGCAACTATAATCACACATGTATAAAATGATATCGGGAATAAAAGCATGGCTATTACACCTAGGGTGGGTGTGGGATCCCATAGGCTCCTTGGTTTGTCACTAAAATACAATAAAAACTAAAGTTTAGACACCAAAATGAAAAAAAAAAAATAGCTTTTCTATTAATAATGGGATTATATTGTCAAAAAATTAAAAATAAATCCACTTCTTCTACTTAATAAAGGTGTTCACAGTTCGGTTAACCGATTCATGGCCTCTTTTTTGAACTGAACCATAATGATTGATTTTTTTAATATCTTAATTCATAACTAATCCATTATTAATGGTTAATCATCTTAATAGTTAACCTTTTTTTTCAGTTAATTTTTGGTGTTTTCAGTTTTTAACCATCTATCCTAAATGGTAAGCACCAAAAACTTTTATATAATACTTCACAGTTTACTTTTAACAATCAAAGCTAACAAAATTTAACAACAGACTTCACATGACCAACAAGAAAAAGTATCCTATGAGCACAACTTATAAACATAAAGTAATGAGCAAAATCACAATAAAATTAGAACTAGTTTTGTAATTAACAATACAAATTATACTTTCATGATCCAAAGTAGTTCAATTTATGTAATATCTTGGACTAAACATTCTATTTTATTTTAGCGAAGATTGAAGTTTTAAAAATTAAATGCATTTTCTCCAAAGTTTCTACATCTACGCCTTATTAGTGGATTACTATATATTCTAATTTTTTTTTCTTTTGAAGACTTCTATTCTATTCAAAAATCAAACTTATGTGTCTTATTGATATTTTCTAACATAGAACTAAGTAGAACAGAGTTTTATAAAAGACCAAATTTTGTAACTCCATCACTCCATATCAAAATTATTATTATCTACTCAATATAAGGGTAATGTCCAAGTGATTGCAATGTATAGAGAATTCATGTCTCTTTATGTAGATCCCTCTATATTATATATAAATATAAATTAGTCCCAATCATTAAATGAACTACTTTGCCCTATTCACATACCATATATATACATATATATACACACCATATATATTTATCTATACCACAATATGAATTTAAAAAATAATTATATATATTATATTATAATTATTTTTAAATATTGGATTGGTTAACCATTAGTTTCTAAAGGTTATAAACCAAAACCAAAAGCAAAACCGAAGTCAAAATCAAGAACCAAAAAAGTTAGAAAGTTTAATCATAAATCGGAACCGATGGAATGGTTATCCATTTTTTCGAATACCTCTGCTTTTTATTAATTTCCATTGGTCTTTTTGTACATTCCTACTACTTATATCTCCAATAAGAGTAGAGGCTAAATAAAAGAGCTACAAATTAAAATATTTTTTCTTATGATGAAAGACTTAGACCTTTGTAGACCTGACCATGGGTTGACACCCGCCCCACCTAACCTTTGCTTGCTAGTTCATAGGTCTGAATTTGTGGATCCTGAAACTGGACCATTAGATAAAGGTACAAGACGGGTCCTAAATTTTCCAAATCTACAAGATAAGTTGTCATTTATATATCAAATTTTAGTTATAGCATAAATGATAAAAAAGTTTGTATTTTTTTCTTTTCTTGACCTACATCTTGATTTTACTTATCTAATATAGTCATGTCCATCTACTTCAACATGGACGAGAGCATTCATGATGGTTATCAATCATGAAATAGTATGGTTCTTAAATACAAAATTTATCCTTTTAATTGCATAAGTCTCTAATGTCCACTCCTAAATAAATACCTCTTTTTCTTTTCTTACCATGTAAATTAAAGAGAACTAAATATGGGTACCATAAGCCACATGTAGCCATAAGAATAGCCAATAGTCTCTTCTAGGGGTAAGTTTCTTATAAGCCTAGGAACTTAATCACTAATGTATCAATAAAGAGACCCTTAAGACCTAACACAAGTAATAGGGTTTACTAAGATAAAGATTCTTTTTAAATCCTTGGATAAAACTCACCAAGAATAGTAAAGTAGGTTGTAACACTCACAAATAGCTTATATGACTCACAATTATCCACTTGTGTTTGCAACTCGCTGATCCGTCTGAAATGTATAGATAAATAAAGCATGGATTACTACCAGCAAGTATACTGGATCGAATCAAATAACATAGAAAAATGAGTCAAGTGTCGTTCCCACAAGGAATTCTTATAATTACTAGACCAGTATTAGTTTAAACTAATATTTAGGCTATTGACTTTGAGATTTTATAATTATCTAATCTACTTCTAACAATAAATGCTAAACAAGTATAAGATGTGAGAATGAGATAGATATATTAAACAAAATGTGGGAAGAAGCAGAATCCATTCTAATCTTTGCTAATCATATTGAAATTATATCATATGAATAGTTAGAATTATAGATATTTATATGAAATTGACAAAACCTAAAACTACAAGTTTTAGGAAACCACAAAATAATCTAATAGCTTCCGCTAAATAAATTATTAATGAAATCGAATTTACAATTATAAATCTCCCGATTTTACAATTGTCTAATATCCTAAATCAATTTCTCCTAATTCCTTAGTAAGAAATTAAATTAAAATATTGCATGAATCATATGAGTCAATTTCTAAACTAGATTAAACTTTGCTTCTTCCGCAATTGTTGTTCAATCTTATTTTACGAATTCTTATGAACACTAATTCTTCTTTTGAATTATCAAGATTCTTATCAATCTAATTCATATAGAAACAAGATAAATAATTAGAATTCAATACAAATATTCTAAAATTCTAACAACACTACAATATAATTTCAACGATCATTTTAGCACAATTAGAACTTCATCTCTTCCCACAAATAAG
The DNA here is from genome assembly GCA_024138025.1 of Combretum micranthum. Taxonomy (NCBI): domain Eukaryota; kingdom Viridiplantae; phylum Streptophyta; class Magnoliopsida; order Myrtales; family Combretaceae; genus Combretum; species Combretum micranthum. The sequence goes on along the minus strand of JAMXBD010000771.1, from coordinate 144,433 downwards.
ATTTAGTTGTTCATGAATAATTCAATAATCAGATAAGAAAATGCAAATGATAACATATTAAACAGATAAATCAAACAAAAGAATTGCATAAGAAATAGGATTAGAAATCACCAATTCAATTGTTCAGATCTTTACTTGCAAAATCTTGTCAAGACAAAGTTTCAATCTCTGAAATTCTCTCAAAATATCACAAAGGAATTTTTAACTATCTATTTTCGTGTGTTTTCTCCTATGAAGAAAACCTATCCTTATATAGAAGAAAATTCAGACTCTTTAATTGCAAAATCTTATAGTTACGACATTTTATGCAAGCAGTTACACATCCAACACCGGCGGTGTACAGGCGTCATACACGTGAAAGGTCAGTGAACACTGGCGGTGTTAACTTTGGCCTTAAATTTTAGCCTTCTGTGGATGAGCTACGCCATTTGAAAGCCGGCGGCGTATCGCTTGATTTACTTGGCATAAGTTGACGGCCGTGTTGTTGATAATCAAGGCTAACAGCTTTGACAACAACCTTAATTATTTCAATTCTATGCACAATGAAAGCCGTCTCAACGCCGGCGGCTTTGAATCCCAGAAAGCCAGCGTTGGATGAATTGTAGATGCTTGCTTTCATTCCTTTACACTGACAGTGTTAAGCCAGTCTTTGTTGTTGTTTGCTCTTCCACATCCTACACCGCCTCAAGGCCGGTGGTGTAGAGGCGGCCTTTAGGTTGTTGAGTTCTAAGCTGGCATTACGCCGACGGCTTTAACTTAAGAGAAGCTGGCGTACCCCCTGAATTTTCCTTTTCTCAATTCAATTATGCTTATTTTACATTCCTTTACTCAATTTAAACTTGAAACATGAATTTAATCAAAACAAGTATCTATTCAAGCAATTTTTTTAGAATTTAAGATAGGTTTATTCAAATTGCACATAGAAAAAGTTGTATAAAATATGATCTTATCACTCGCCACAATAAAAAATTAATAAGAGCCAAGGTTTCAAGAGAACACTCTTAAGAAGAGAAAATTTCATTCAATTAAATTAAAACTTGTTAATGTTTACGAATAAAGTCCTTTATATATTCATAGCCTAAGTAAGGGAAAAATAGTAATTAATCAACTAAATCTAACAAAAAGAGACCTAATAAAAATAAAGAAAAATCTAAAATAAATCTAGTTGTTGGCATCGAAACATCTTCCGTTATGGCTAGAATACGGGACGTGATTGTCTTTGATCAGTTCTCTTCATGTTCATCATAAGCGTAGAATGAGGCATGATCTGTAGGATCATGGGTGTCACCATGGGCATCTCCAAGACTGTGATATCCATTACAGTGCTTAATGCGGGCTTCATTACCGGCGAGATCTTTGTGAACTTATCTTTAAAACAGATCAGTGGCCTTATCATGGGCATGATCTCCAGCTTTGCAAGGTCACCTTCCTTAGTACGACCGTGATGTGTAGCTTTTCCATTTCCTTCATAATTATCTTTATGTTTCACATAAAGTGACATACTACTTCATATGTGATGAATTTCAAAGCCATAAAAGAAATGAAACTCATCTTCATAAGGTCGATTCATCAAAATCCTCCATGTTAAACCCTATAATCCCCTTGCTCTAGCTCTTTTAAGAGGACCCTTTATTTGACTCCCATCATCTTCTTAGGGTTGTTGAAGGCCCGCTAATCTGATGGCTCTTGAATAAAGTCTTCACCCTTTGGAATATACGGAGCTAAATGCAAAATGTTAAATGTAGCTAAAACTCCATAATCCCTTGGAAGTTCAATGTGATAAGCATTGTTGTTGATCTCCTCAATGATTCTAAATGGTCAATTTGCTCTGGATGAAAACTTATGTGATTTCTTGTGTGGAACCTATCTTTACATAGATGTATCCAAACCAAATCTCCAACATTAAAAGATTTAGGCTTCTGATGTTTGTTACCCTACTGTTGTTGTTTTTCTTGAGTCTTCTAAAGATAATGAAAAGTTTTCTCATGTAACTTTTGAATCTTCTTAGCTTGTTTAACTCCACTGAGACTCTCTTCCTTTGCTACAGGCTTGGATATCAAATCCATGGGTAAGGTAGAATTGAAACCATATACAACTTCGAAGGGAGTTTTTCCTATTGAACTATGCGTAGACCTTAATAAGAAGACATAAGTCCCAATCAAAATGATTTTTTTTCCAACAGTAGCCCTAAACAAAGCTCTAAGAGTGTAGTTAACAACTTCTATCTATCCATCAGTCTATGGATGACATGTAATGCTAGACATCCACTTGGTACCCATTCTTCTCCATAAATTGTTTTAAAAGAAACTCAAGAACTTCACTTCTCTGTCTAAGACAATACTATGTGGTACACCATGCAATTTTATTGTTTCTTATAAGAATAAGTTAGTAATATATAAAGCATCATTTGTCTTATGGCATGGTAGAAAAATGAGACATTTTGCTGAACCGATCAACAACTACCATAATGTATCTTTCGCTCGCTTAGTCCAAGGTAAACCCAAGACAAAATCTACACTAACATCAACATATGGTCGTGTAGGGAATGGTAATGACATATATTCTCCCCATGGCTCCTTCTTTCCTTTTACCTTCTTACATATAGCACATCTTTCAATAATTTTATGGGCATCCTCCATCATCTATTTCTAATAGAAATGTTCTTTCAAGATTTCTAGTGTCTTCTTCTCTCCTAAATGTCCAGACAAACCTCCAGCATTAGCTTCACATACTAATAATTCCCTAACAGATCCACTAAGAATACAAAGTTTTCCTCCTTTACACAAGAATCCATTTGTTACACAGTATCCATCAACTAATCTCCTATTAGCACATTGTGTCATATTAGGATTGAAAAAAGCATCACCAACATATTATTCTTTTAACAATTCAAACCTTAGCATCTTAGCTTGAAGTGATGTAACAAGCACATACCTCTTAGATAATGTATCTGCAACTACACTAGTACTCCCTTTCTTGTACTTGTTTACATATGTAATACTCTCTAAAAATTCCACCCACTTAGCTTTTCTCTTAGAAAGCCTTTGCTATCCTTTGAAGTGTTTCGGTTCTTCATGGTTAGTATAGATCATATATTCCCTTGGTAATAAGTAATGTTGCGAAACAGTGAAAGCTCAAATCAAAGAGTAGAATTCTCTATCAAACTAAATAATTTAGAGTAAACCCACTCAACCTCCCACTGAAATAAGCAATAGGTTACCTTTCTTGCATTAGAATAGCTCCTATGACAATTCTCGATGCATCACATTCTAACTCAAAGTCATGTTAAAGTCAGGTAGAGCTAATACTACCACACTAGTAAGTGTCGAGCCTGGATTTTTCCATTATCTGGTTCATTTTTCCTAACCCGATTCACATTAAATCCAAACCCATTTAACATGAATCCTTGACTAGGTGTCACGCCCCGAAGGGTACCCTAAACGTGGCAGTCCGCCACATATAATATCAAGGCTTAAGAATGGCTACCTTAGTCATGCGAAAGCCTTAGTATTATATGTAAGGCGTCTAACACGGTAATAGGAGACGCTTTTGGGAAGCATAGTTTAAGCAAGTAAAGATAAACATACAAGAATTCAGAAATAAAGTATATCATATCATAAATAACCAAAGGTCTGTTACATAATTCTTAGGGGCATACCCCCGATAATCCAAGGATCGAGATAAACTTCATAACATCCAAAATTAAAGATTTCAAAGGAATTCTAATCTAAGTCTTCGAGTAGATTTCCTCCAAAAGCTTCAACATAAAACGTATACGGATACTGGAAGACCTCGGGCACAAAATAGGTGTTCCTGAGAATACAAATATCTATAGGGGTGTAAGCTTATGGCTTAGTGAGTAATCCCAAAATTCATACTCGAAGTAAATTATCAATCAAGTTTATTATTCAAACATATGAAATGCAACAACCACGTGAGCATACAAGACATATGACTTTCCGGGAATCATATGTTGAATGAATTTACGCCCTTCATTCGGGGTTGGGGATTCAGGCCAATTACAGCCACAACTTTTAAAAACACTTTTATAGATCTTACCGGCTCCTATACGCCATCAAAAACTTGTAGTTATTACAGGCTCCTACTAGCCACCAATTTTGTAGTTCTTACCGGCTCCTACTCGCCACTTACATGATATACCGGTTATGTCTACCACCACTATTATACACTTGTCCCACCAATTGTATAGTAGCGAATGCAATGTGACTCAACATATGAAGTGCATGAATAATTTCTTTAATTAAGTCTAGTAGTTACATTTAACTTCTTTCAAGTGATCAACCAATTTCAAACATTCAAGATATTAATGCACATACAACTTTATTACAAACAAATCGAGTTTCGATATACTTAGTATTCTTTCAACATATTATCATACACTTCCTTTTATTTTTCTTAAATTCTAGTGCAACTAATTTTACAAGCACAATCAAAGTATGAAAAATAACGGGAAAACTCACTCGGCCATGACACACCGTTCTTGAATTGGATGGGTCGTTCGGAAATTCCACTTAATCGTAGTAATCCTCGGGATACGAACAATCCTCCTCGTGATTATCTAATCAAGAAGAATACCCAAAATGAGTATTTCATGAAATTCTATCCTTGAAATTCTAATCTTTTCTTAAAATCGTAGTAAAATCGTATAAGGGGAAATTCCAACTTAAAATGGCCATAACTTGCTCATTTTAACTCGGAATTTCGCGTATAATATATCGTTTTCTACCTACTCGAAAAGATCTACTCATTTCTAAGCTTATTTCCATAAAACTAAGTCGTTTGGGTTCCGAAAAGGTAGCGATCAGATTTGCCACGAATTTGTAAACACTTGTTTTCCTTCTTGTAAACAAAGCTCATTTTGAAAAGATAAACATTTCAATTATTTTGTAAACTTTTGAAAGGTATATATATATTTGTAATGACTCATAACAAATGTATGAAGTAAATGAAGTTGTCTCAACTTAAAAAGTAAGGTTTTTAAAAGACTTTGAACTTGAGATTCTATTTTACTTTTGAAAGATCTCTCATTAAGATGAATATTCTATTTCTAAATGAAATCTCTTGAATTACTTTAATTTCCTAAAGTGTGGTTTTTTTTCTAAACTTGGATTTCAAAAGTAGCAAAATGACATTTTTATTTCTTGTAATGTTTCAAAAGAATTTCTACTTCTTGATAAAAGATAAGTTTTCATAAAACCTTTTGTTTATGTAAGAAAAATCATTCCCATACATGTTCATGGGTTTTTAAGAAATCCATTTTCCATATTTATTTCTTTAGAAAGAATCTTTAATTCAAGAAAACACTTTCTCATTTATTTTTGTTGAGACAAAACATTATGTTCATGCATGAATATGAATCATAAGCTATAGAAATGTAAAATAATAACTTGAAAGCTTAAGTAAATAATAAAGTAAATCAAGTATTGGGACCTTAGCTTCATCAAGGTACCCCGGGACTAAGAAAAGACTAGTCCCGAAAAAGAAAAGAATGAGAAATTGTTTTGACTTGATGAGGACAAGTCTAAGACTAGAATGACTAGTCTTAAAATCAACTTGAAATTAAATAAATTGCATTGGAATAAATAAATTGCATGAAAGGTAAATAAATTGCAAGACTATGAGCTTATATGCTCTAAATAGTATATATAGCTATATAGATATATTAGATAGTAATAAACATAAGGGAAATATAGAGAAACATAAAGGAACATAAAGGAATTGATGTTATGAACAAAAACAAAGTATGAATCTAATGTTGCTTTCTTAACCTTCATGGTTTTAGAAAACACACACTAAGCTCATACTAAGTAGATGAACATGAAGAAATCTTGAGAAATTCTTACCTAAAGGAAGCTAAACTAAGAAGACTTCTTGAAAAATTCTTGAAAGAATTTGAGAGAGATTTTGAGAGAGTAACTTTAGATAGAAGTGGTGTGAAAGAAGTGAAGGTATGAGGGGGTATTTATAGGAAAATGTGGGAGATAAATTGTGTTAATTAAATAATTGAAAATAAAACAAATTGAGCATAGAGAGGAGGGGCCGGCCATTTTGTTACATGGGGAGAGAAAAATTTAATTTTTTTGTTATTTGTTAATTAAAAGTAAGAAATGAAAGATGTGAAATTGTATTGGAAATGAAAATGTGTAAGAAATAGGTGTATAGGTTGTAAGAGTAGGTTGTAAGAAAAAGTAGAGATAGATGAATAGTGTAGAATAGTAGAAAATAGTGTAATGTAAAAGTAGACATGACAATTTAATACCGGTAGTAAGAAAATACGAGTATAAAAGCGATATCTGATATTTTTAGCTACCGAAAAATTACGAAATTGATATTTTTGGAAATCTTATATTTTTACGAGTCTAACGGTGTATTCGGAATATTTTTCCTATTCCGGGCTTCCGGACTCATTTTTCAAGAACTGTGTCCGTTCGGGTTCGAAGGACATCCGAATTCGCGAAACTGAAACTTTTATAAAACCTATGGTTATTACGAACTATTCGAGCTAATTTCCAACTTCGTTTTCTAGGGCTTGAGAAAACGGCAATGCCGGACTTAAGCGGTTACGGTAAACTAGGGTTTGGTTGACTCTGGAAATCCGTTGACTTCCGATTAGGGTTTAAACTATAATTCGGATCCAAAAATTTCGGGGATTTACACTAGGGGTTAAGAGAAATTTTAATTTTTGAAAAATGATTTAGAGTCGCCACCCGATATAAATCGGGAAAAAAATAAGCTAGGATCAATGGGTCGGTTGATCCTAACTTAGCTACTAGTCTGCGAAAATTTGATTTGAAAAATCAAACTTTTAAAATCAGATATCATGGATTCGGGGCTAACCTATTAAAACCAAATTGGTTACCACTTTTGGAATTTCAAATTTATAATTTATCCTTTTCATGCTCAAAAATTCAAGTGAAACATTATAACACAAATATTTACAAGTCAAATCATTCATTTTATTTTTTATGTATTTTTCTTCATTTTTATTTTTTATTCATTTTTTTAGAACATGAATATCAACAAATATATATCCTTTTTTTCAAAAAAAACTTATATTTACAAAATAATTATTCACAATAGTAAAAACAAAAACATTTTTTCCATTTTTATTTGTCGCCGCGTAGGTGCCCACGTACTCGCTAATCGAGATCAGACAAAACGTAGTTCTTTTGAAAAGAACCTTAGTTTGTTGATCAATTTTAATTTTTGAACTCTTTTCACTTTAAATTCATTAAATTTTGAATTTTTATGAAACCATTTTTTAATAATCCTATGATCTAATTAATTGATTTTCATTTCATGAAAATGCAATTTTTCTAAGTCCAAAATTGTTTTTCTTTAAAATCATTTTATGATAATTCATGGCTAATTTAATGCTACATGAAAAATCAATTTTGATTAAATTTGATTAAATATTTTCATAGCTAATTTAATGCTATATGAAAATATTTTGATTGAAAACTTTTGGATGACTATTTTCATAGCTAATTTATGAAAATAATTTGATGAAAACTTTGATTATTTTCATAGCAAATTTATGAAAATAATTTGATGAAAACTGGATTATTTTCATAGAAAATTTATGAAAATAATTTGATGAAAACTTTGATTATTTCCATAGCAAATTTATGAAAATAATTTGATTGAAAACTTTATTATTTCCATAGCTAATTTAATGCTATATGAAAATAATTTGATTGAAACTTTAATGATTATTTTCATAGTAAATTTATGAAAATAATTTGGATGAAAAACTTTGTTTATTTCCATAGTTAATTTAATGCTATATGAAAATAATTTGATTCAAAAACTTTGATTATTATTTTCATAGCTAATTTAATGCTATATGAAAATAATTTAGATTGAAAAATTTCATTCAATTTCATAAAAAAAAATTCTTTCATTCCACAAAAATATTTTCCTTTTCATTTACTTCATTCATTTGCTCATTTTTTTTTTTAAAACCAAAGTATTTTTTGAAAACAAAACAATTTTATTTTAGAAAACTCATTTTTTCATTTTTTATCATTTTTACTTTTTTTTTTCCCAAATTTAATTACTATCATATATACATAAATAAAACACATTCAAAATTTATTATATTGTAAATACAACACACTAAAACTATATTACATGCATCATATGTACATTTTTTAATTAATCTACTTACATATACATATTCATAAAATATTTAAAATATCAAAAACTAATAAATCATGAAACTTTATACTAAAAGTATTTATTCTGATTTTTCTGGATTTTTCTGAATTTTTTTTTTTTTTTATTTTTCATGCATTTTTCTATTTTTTTTGCTATTTTTCCATAATTTCAATATATTAAATATATAATAAAATTTACAAACTCACCTAAGCCGTTGGATTAAAGTGGATTTTATCTAGAGTGCTGATCTGGATGTGGACCGTTGACCGTTGACTGTTGACTATGCAAGTAGACTAAGACCAACAATTAATTTGCTTTCTTCCCCCACGAACTTGTTTAATTTCAGCTTTTTTGAGTGATTTTTACTGCAATATTTGTATGGAATTTTTCTCTCTATGTTTTTTTTTTTTTTGTGATTCTCCACTCCTTTTTTTTTTCTCTCTCTCTGTTTTTGTGTTTTTCTTCTCTATTTCCTCTTTTTGGTTTTTTCTCTTTTTTTTTGTCTTTTTCTCTTTTTCTTTCTCTCTCTGTTTTTGTGTTTTTCTTCTATATTCTGTTGGTGTTGTGGTATGCCGGTATTTATAGGCATTAGTATGCTCACCTACCGGTTCACCTACTTCTCACCTACCATAATACATTGTATCTAGACATTTTGACCTACCGCTCACCCATCACGATACAATGTACTTGGATACTTTAGCCTACTGTTCACCTACCATGATACATTGTATCTGGATGCTCTAGCTTACCGCTCACCTACCACTTACCTACCCACTTGCTGACACGTGCGCTTACCTCAACTAGCAGCTTGCTGACACGTGCACTTACCTCATCCAGCCAATGAAAGCACGTGGGAAAAAAAAAGAAAAAAAAAAGGATAATTTGCCTCCTCATGGAATCGAACCCAGGTCTTGTGGCTGGTCTAGTCATATAGGTTAGTGATCATAACCGTTAGGCCGTTGGCCTGTGCCTGGTTGGGTCTAGCAAAATTAATATTTAAGGCTCTTGAAAATTGCATTTAATTAAACAAAATAATTTTCAAAAATTGTTTAATTAACTTTAAAAACAATTTATAACAAAAATATGTATTATATCAAGCTCGAATAATTTTTTTAAAAAAAAGAATAATAATAATTTTTTCTTTAAATTTACTTTTCTTTACTACTCTCATTTTTCTCTCATTTTCTTATTTTTCTTACTACTTCTATATCTTATCTTTTTTTATTTATTTTTTGTGCTATTTTTGCTTTTTTTTTTTTTTCTATTTTTTACTTTTTTTTTTTGTGAGATCAACATAATACTAATTTTTATCATAAATTTGAGCCTTAAATTGAGCAAAAATTGGGTGTCTACAGCTGCCCCTCTTTGTGGTGAAGTTTGAGCAAAACTTTGCCACAAAGACAAAAGATAACCAATTTTTGCTCTTTGAGCACTTATCTGGTATTTGGAAGCTTTTGGTCCTCTGGGAAAGACTCGGCTTGAGAAGGCGATGGGCTGGTTGTCCCTTTCGAGAAAACTTGATCGGAGAAAGTGATACTTTAACTTAGGTAGGCGCTTCTTGGGCTGGCATTTGGCTTGACCTGTTGCTTCTTGAGCTGATTATTGGTTTGGATTGGTGCTACTTGGCCTGACTGATGACCTTAAAAGGCAGGATAACGCCCTTTTGAACAAGTGATCCTAGTACTTAAAACGGTAGGATGACGCTCCTTTGAGCAAGTGATCCTAATTCTTAAAATGATAGGATGACGCTTCTTTGAGCAAGTGATCCTAATTCTTAAAACGGTAGGATGACTCTCCTTTGAGCAGGTGACCCTAATTCTTAAAACGATAGGATGACTCTCTTTGAGCAAGTGATCCTAATTCTTAAAACAGTAGGATGACGCTCCTTTTGAGCAGGTGACCCTAATTCTTAAAACGGTAGGATGACGCTCCTTTTGAGCAGGTGACCCTAATTCTTAAAACGGTAGGATGACGCTCTTTTGAGCAAGTGATCCTAATTCTTAAAACAGTAGGATGACGCTCTTTTGAGCAAGTGATCCTAATTCTTAAAACAGTAGGATGACGCTCCTTTTGAGCAGGTGACCCTACATAGTGGATGACTTAAAAAACTTCCTGGAAACTGAATTTTGAAATCTTATAGTTTGAAAATTGGGCTAATTTGGAAACTTTTTTGAGTTAAGACTTCTTCTTCTTCCATTTTTGTTTAAGGCCAAATGGCTTTTTTCAAAATTATTTCTTTATTTTCTTCTTCTTCTTTTTTTTTAACAAAAACTTTTGAGTTTAAAACTCTCTTCTTTTTCTCCTTTTTTTTTCAAAATTATTTCTCTTTTCTTAAAAAGATTTAAGGATTCCTTTTATTCTTTCTTGTTCTTTTTCTTTTTGGAAAAACTTTTAAGAAAATCTTCTCTTTTCACTTCTTTCCTCATTTTTTTTCAATTTTGCTAACAAGCAAAGAAATTTACTGATTTTAGAATTGCTAATGAGCAACAGCTTCTCCCTTATCCATTCATTTTGAAGGTCAATCCTTGGCAGCCTTCTTTTCTCCTCCCTTTTGATTAAGGGGTAGCAATCTTCAATTTGACTTCTTGCCTTTGGGGCAAACGATTCTCATTTTTCTTGTCATTTCTATGATCTTGGATTGGTTATCTTATGCTTGAAGCACTGAGTTAAAGAGGACTTCCTTCCACACTCTTTGGCTTATTTTCACACATGACTCGAATTCCAAAAATTACAGTCCGTTTTGTAAATGATACATTTTGGTTAATCTACCAGGACTTTTCTTGGGTCATAATTTAGGCTTTTGGTTGTTGGTTTAATCAAAGAAGGATATTTCATAAAGGCCTTTTTTTTTCTGAAAAATTTCCATCACATCCCGGGTTTACAAGTCAAGAACCTTTAAGGAAAACTTGATAATGCACTTATTCCTAGTTTCAAAGGTATTAATAAATCAATTCCAATGCTCAAAAGAATCTTTAAAGGGTGGAATTTGTGGGTGGGGTCTGGATTTTGAATATTTTAAGCTATGTGTTTGTGTTTGCAAATCATTGATTTTTTATCACCTTGTTTGCTTTTTTTTTTCTTTTATTATTATTTTTTAATATCTTTTTCTTGTTTTTTTTTCTTTTCATTTCCCTTTTGGGAGATGAATTCAAGGTGATTTGTTCTTTTTTTCTTTTATGATTTATAGCTCAAAGTGTATGTGCTGTGTATGGTTTGAGATGGAGACTCTTTTTCTTTTCATAGGAAATGATTTATTTGTGTCAATTGGCTACTCTTGAATTGATGCGACTAGGTCAAGTGCATAAAAGTTATTCCTTTTTCTCCTTAATGATGACCCTAACCACCAAATTGCCCCATTGTGGGGTACCCCAATGTGGGGTGGTTCTTGACAGGGTTTATTTTTAAGAATTGCTAAAGAACAGGCCCAACGGGGTTAGCAAGGGATAAATATATTTAAGTTACTGAAATGAATGCCTGGTATCATCTTAACCTATGTATCAAGTGCAAAACAGACTTCTTTTTAAGGAATGAGCTTTATAAATGTAAAGACCCGACATGCTCAATTCTCAAATTAGGCACATCAAGTCCCCAACCACGTATAACTCTTACGAATTATACGTAAGGTTGTCTTAAAAGAAGGTGTTTATGTTGAACATTGCTAAACCAATTTTAGATTGTGAAATCATTTAATTAGATTTTCAGATAACTGGATTTAGCAGCGGAAAATCAAATTTTATAAAACAACTTATAAACTTCTACTCCCTACAGAGCAAACCAGTTTTCTAAGAAACTAACTTTATAAAAACACTTTATGATCTACTCTTAGGGGTAGATAACCATTTACAATCAATTGGGCATTAACAAGCCCTTAAAAGAAAATACAATTTATAAATATATCCAGTCTTTATAAAACAAAGCAAAGAAGGAAACAAAATACAAATATATCTCGGTCCTATTACATTTCACTCATCTCCCAAATCTTCAGAATCGCCCAAAACCCGGGACAAACATCATCACATCAATCATCATCACCATCACCATCCTCATCAACAACAATAAGAAGAACAACAACATCAACAACCTCCACACTATCATCAATTTCATCAACATCGTCTTTATCAACAACAAAACCTATAAAAAGAATAACAACAACAAGAATGAGCCGAAGCCCAGTACACAGCAACACAATCACACACGGAGTGACACACGAGCTTAACTAAATGCAAATACAACAATCACAAGTTATTATCTTTCTTTAAGGTAAACAAATCAACACGGGAGTATTCAAACTCCGAGCAACAAGGATAGTGGGGGATCTGAGTAACAACCTTGACGCTCAGGGGGTTGATATAAGCAGTTCGGATACTTATATCTCCTAGATAATTTTACAGAAAACACAATCTGAGCAGGGGTGCCGCTCCCCGAACCGGATACCAATTCCATCCCAGGCTCACCCAATCTGTGAGGGGGCGCCCCTAGGCACTCATGCCACCCTGGGCAGGGATTGGATTTAACGACGTAAAACACAAATCAACACTCACAATTAAGTTTTTCTTAATATATATAGTTTTCATAAATGCCTATCCTAACACAGAGACAAGCTAGTTACTGCGTACCTTGAATATGGAATCCAAACATAGCCTCAGAAGGAAATTTCATAAGATAATCCAGAAGATAAAATCAGATATCCACCATTGTTAAGAAAAGAACTCGTATAAGAAACTAAACTAAACTAATCATCCACTTCATCAAATTCATACAAGAACTTATATCAATTATTCACTAATCTCTAACTCATTTTATTAACTCCTATTTGATCAGACACTAATGTGGAACCCCACTATGGCTGCGAATATCGCCCTCGCCAAAATATGGACAGTTCTCCTTTGTCTGTCAAAGAATTTCTTTTCACTTTAATTATAGTTTCTTATCACAAAACATAGCATATATAAAGCATTCATACATAAAAGCATTTATATTCAAAGCAAATAAACATTTGAAACAACATATTCCCATGTTATTCAAAGATCACCCTAACACATTCATTTAACCCAGTTATTTGTTACTAACCCATTTTAGCTTAACATTAGCCGGATTGATTAAAAGTTAGTCATTTAAGTGATTTACCAAGTCAAATTGATTAACCTTAGCCATTTAATTCAAAAGCCAAGCCAAGTGGATTAAGCTTAAGAAATCTAGTTCATTTTAGTTTAATTGAGTTCATTAAGTCAAACTCATTAGAATTAATCATTTAATCTAATTACTAAGCCAAAGTAATTAAACTAACTCAATCTAATTTATTTTAACTCATTCAAGTCTATTTAATCAAGTTGAACTTAAGTTTGTTAACTAAGTTCATTTTATAACTAACTTCTAGATTTAATCTAATTATTTGTTAAATCTATAAATCTACTTAACCCATGTTTAATTACATGAATTAATTCACTCAACACATCAAATATCACTTATCTATCTCATTTTATCTCAAAAAGATCCATTTCCTAAGCAAAAACACATTTAACAAACAAAAACAAGTTTTTGACTTTGTTTTGAAAAGTGTTGCAGCTGGAAAGAATCAAAATTTAAGCATCTATAAGTTTCAAATTTGTAAAAACTAAAAACATGAAAATTGTAGATCTATTTTTAAGATTTCCAACACAACTTGAATCACCTCAATTGGAGGTCGGATGAAAAAGTTATGGCTAAAATACAAACGGCTGTGAAATAGGGGAAGTCTGCACGACCGGGTACACGGCCGTGTACCGAGGCCGTGTTGGGTAAAAAAATGACCCGAGAGCAACTTTTAAGAATTTCAAGGCCTACATGACCATGTACACGGGTTGTGTACACTGGAACAAAAAAATGACGAAATTCCCTATTTTCAAAATGCATTTTACACTTCTTAAAATTCTTTAAACTCATTCCAAAGTTACTCTAAAGCTTGTTACATGATCATCCCATCATTCAAACAACACCAAACATCTCCAAAACTTCATCAACTCCAAATCACTATTCATCATCTTCTTCCTCCAACCAAACCCCAACTTCCATCAACCATTAAACCAACAAATACATAAATAAACAGCACTTTCAACCCAATTCAACATCAATTCATCAATTACAAATGTAAATAACAAGTAAAAGCAAAGAGAAATAGAAATAGAAAACTTATCTTTTTGGCTAAATCATGCAACTTCTTGTACTTCTAGCTTGTTTTCCTTCATCTAGTTCTCTCCTAGCTTTGATTATTCTTCTAAATAGCTTTAATCTTGAGATTTGTGGAAGAAATTTGAAGAAAAGAAAAGAAAAGAAGAAGGAAGGAAGAGGGAAAGGAAGCCATCGGTTGGGAAAAGGGAAATAAAGGAAGAAAAGTGAAAGGAAGAAGAGAGAGAGCAGCAGGAGATGAAAAGGAAAAAGAAAAGATAATATTTAATGAAAATTTTATATTTTTCGAATAAGGTATAAGTTTAAAACTATCAGATCAATATCTATAGTTCCAGTAGTATTTAAGAGATAATTTTAGAACCGATAGGTTAGAAATTAAGGACTTAAAATAAGAACTTAATTTAGGAATCTATTTTGGATGAAAGATATTTAATTTGAGTTCGGGTTTAAGAACTGATATTTTTATTCAAGTAAATGAACTCAAATTTTACTGAGATTTAGGAATTAGTATTTAGGCTAAGAATCAAGGATTTAGGAATTCTCTAAACACTTTGATGACATGTTTAGGGAATTTGAAACTCAATTCTCAATTAATAGCTAATTAAATTATATCAACTTGTCTAATTAAATCCTATAATTCATTTCATTTATTTAATCTATCTAAACTCAATTTCTAATCTTAGTGAAGATTTGGGGTATTTCATTACAGCTTAGTTGGTAGAGGCGTGGAGTTTCGTCTCCAACAAATCCACACGTCTGGGGTTCAAGCCTTGGGGGCTGCAGAACCTTACTCGTAATGCCTGGAGTGTGGACAATATGATTTGTGTTCCTTAACGGGGTGAAGGACTTAATATTGCCTCCTGAAGTCGTTAGTGCCTCAACATAAAAAGGCGCCTTTTTGTGACGACCCACCCCCTCCCCCCTCCCCCGCTCTCCCCTCATGAGGGACCCACCACGCCAAGGTATTATTACGCTAGCTCCCGAAGTTAAGGCTAAGGATCCTACGGAATCCCAAGAACCCCGTCCCCGCAAGGAATCGAACCGGGACACTAGCCTTTTGTCCCTCACAGGAGAGCGCCATCACCAACTAAGTTGCTGCAGCTTAGTTGGTGATGGCGCTCTCCTTGTGAGGGACAAAAGGCTAGTGTCCCAGGTTCGATTCCTTGCGGGGACGGGGTTCTTGGGATTCCGCAGGATCCTTAGCCCTAACTTCGGGAGCTAGCGTAACAATACCTTGGCGTGGTGGGTCCCTCATGAGGGGGGTCGTCACAATAAATTTCCTCAATATCGCTCAACTCTCAAGTGTTTACTAGTTAGTGTTTGGTATTTGGGTTGCCTCTTTTTATCAAAAAAAAAAATTCAAGCAATAAAATATCCAAACATCCATTCAAATTGCCCCAAATGTCACTAAAAATAGAAGATTTTATTATCATTTTTATTACAACGATAGGCATCATTGTCAATCTTCTTTCTTAAACTGTTTGCCCTACTAACATTGACCGGCAAATTCAACTGTTGCATATGATAGGCTATCTTATCAGATGGCAACAAACTCTCAATTCTGATGAAGTGATGCTTGGAAACCCTGTCGGAGTTGGGATAGAATCACTATCATCAACTGGCTTCATAGATTCGAGGAGCTCAGGTTGGATAAGCTTAGCATCGATCAAATCTTGGACTTTGTGCTTTAATCTCCAACAATTCTCTATAGAATGGCCTGTTTGACCCATGTGGTACTCGCATTGGGCATTAGGATCATATTTCCTTGGCTTGTACCCTTCTTTTGGATTTCAAATGTTATCATATTCTGTTCTCTTAACCGATTAAGAACTTGAATCATCGGAATCTCAAATTGTGTGAGACGCCTTTGCTATGTCAAACGATCTGGTTTATTTTGGCCCATGCTTTTGAATTCAAAGGCTTCTTTCTTGCCTCATATTCTTTGGCCTGTAGCTTGATGATCCTTCTTGAGTCTCACAAGATGGCACTTTGTTAGCATTAAGACTAAATGTTGGAGTTTATCTAGCACGTGCTCATAACCTGCTTAGTTTCAATCCTTTCTGTCATTGCCACAAGTCTTTGCTCTAGATTTTCATGCTCTTTTTGATCTTTCTCTTGTGAATCACTTCTTTGATTTGAGGTGTTGCCGACTTCTTGTGCATGGAGCATGTTGATTGTGGGTTCTTCATCATTAGCCGCTAGCTCATCAACAAATTGCAATTGGATCGTTTTGAATCAATCAAATCCTGAATTTTATTCTTCAATTCCCAACAATCATCAGTAGCATGCCCTTGTTGACCCATATGGTACTCACAATGTGCATTAGGGTCATACTTTCGTGGTTTATACCCCGGTACTGGCTCTAGGTATAATAAGTAATCCTCTTTCAGCTTCTGGTAAATTTGAGATAGAGGGACTAGGATTTGAGTGAATTTCCTCCTAGATTTCTGTGTAGGATTGTTGTAACTCACTACATTGGTTGTGTCCCCTTCTACTTCAGGTTCTTCATTGCTTTGCAGTTTACCAGAAATGAGGGCATTTTCAACTCTGCATCCTACCATTACTGCTTTTGAGAAACTTGCTGATGCATGTCCCACAAGATGTGAAAAGAAAGGTTCATCCAGGGTATTGATGAAAGTGAATGTCAGATCCTTTTCAGGCATCAGGGTGTGATTCTTGCAGCTAAAGCTCTCCATCGTTGGGCATATTCCTTGAATGTTTCTTCTTTCTTCTTTTTCATATTGTTCAGGTCCCAAACTGAGGGTGCCATTTCGATGTTGAACTCATATTGGTTGCAAAATGCTCTGGCTAATTTATCCCAAGTATCAACTTCTTGGTGATCCAATTGGGCATACCAAGCTAAGGCTGGGCTAGTAAGGCTATCTTGGAAAGTCTGTACCATCAGCTTGTCAAATTTGGCGTACTGCCTCATACGTCGTATGTACAGTCTTGTATGCATATTGGGACAACCGGTTCCATTATATTTTTCAAACTCAGGTGCCTTAAATTTTTCAGGAAAGGCACCTTCCTTAAACTGTGGTAAACTTAGGATCGCAATTTGATCAAAATCGTCAAATGTCTTCATCTTTTCAAACAATTTTTTCTCTATCTCTCTAGCTTGAGCTTCTAGTTCTTTTTTTAGCTCAGCTGCATTAAACTCATTTTGTGTGTCATCTTGATCAATGAATTGCCCCTCAATTCCTTTCCCTTTTTGTGCCTCTGAGGATCCTTCAGATGTTGTAAGGGTCTTAAGTTGAGTGAAATTTTGTATCAGAGTTTGCATTTGTTCAACAACTCTATGCAGGGTTTGTTCCATAGCATTGAGTCTCTGTTTAGTGATCTGATTGGGAGTGTTGTTATTGTTAGCCATCTTAATATGTAAGGGATTAGTTGAACCTAGTCAAAAGCAATTTCAAAATTTTAATATGTTCTTGCTAGCAAATTATCTCCTTTTTCTTTTTGTTTTTTTTTTTTTTTTTTGTTCTTTTTTTTTTTTAAAGAAAGTTTGAAAAATTTTTATTTACAACTTTTTTTTTCTCTTTATTTTTTTTAAACTTATCAAAAATATCTTCAAAGAATTAATCGTTGAAAGAATAATGGATATTCACAAAAAATTTAAAAAATGATTTTTAAAACCTAAAGTGGAAAAATTTATTTTCTTTTTAAAGCAAAAACTATTTTTCTTGAATAGTAGTAAAAAAATGACTCTCTTTTTTTTTTAAAAAAAAAAACTTGAATGGGAGCTGATATTTTACAAGAATAATAGACTTGAGGACAATGGAGTGGAATACCTATGACAAAAGTAACTTTGGTTGGAAAGAACCTATAACTATAGGTGGACAATACATATTCTACGGATATATACAAGTCTAACTTTGGTTGTAAAGAACCTATAACTATAGATGGACAATATATATTTATGGATATATACAAGTCTAACTTTGGTTGGAAAGAACCTATAACTATAGGTGGACAATATATATTCTATGAATATATACAAGTCTACTATACACATTTTTTAGAGAAAATATATACAAATGCAAGGATGCAAATATGCTAGCACACGAATGCAAATGGGGATAAAGACCAATATAATTTTGAAAAATATTTACTGGAGTTGTCTTTAAAAACAATGGTTTCAAAACCTTCATCAAATCATTTTTTATTTATTTAACTATCTATATACTAATCTTATAGGGCCAACTAATACTAAAAGAATATAACCCACATTTTTTTAAAAATTTTGTGAAAAACTTTGTTGGAATTGGTTAAAAACTTTTGTTTTATTTTATTTTTATTTTTTGTTTCAAAAATTTCTTTTTGAAACCTTTTTTTTATAAAAAAAAACTAACACAACTCCATTTTTCTTTAAAAAATTTGGTCAAATCCCATGTTGATGAACGCATGATTTGGTAGGGTTCTATAGGTTCCCACGGCTTAGTGGTACTAAACCGGAGTGGGAGGACATTTCTTGATCTAGAGGGTGGAAAGCCACAGCCCCGGACCTTACTTCGTCCTCCTCACTTAGGCTCTTAAGATGGCTGGTTCCGACCGTATCTAGCACACATTCATACCAAAATGCAAATGCAAATGCAAATGTAAATAAAATAAATAAGTAAACTATTGCCCCTTTTTTTTATGTACCTGCAAGATTAGTATACATGTATTCACAAAACAATTATTCAAATAATGTACAAAGAATTATACACATTCATATAATGATTATACAAAAAATCGAGCAATTTAAAGGATAAATTTAAAATTTAAAATACCTAAATGGCTAGCCCTCTTCTTTTAAAAAAAAAAAAAAATTTAAGCGGTCCCCAGTGGAGTCGCCAAGCTGTCGAGCCTAGATTTTTCCATTATCTGGTTCATTTCTCCTAACCCGATTCACATTAAACCCGAACCCATTTAACATGAATCCTCGACTAGGGTTAAGAGAAATTTTAATTTTTGAAAATGATTTAAGTCGCCACCCGATATAAATCGGGAAAAAATAAAAGCTATGATCAATGGGTCGGTTGATCCTAACTTAGCTACTAGTCTGCGAAAATTTGATTTGAAAAATCAAACTTTTAAAACCAGATATCATGGATTCGGGAGCTAACCTATTAAAACCAAATTGGTTACCACTTTTGGAATTTCAAATTTATAATTTATCCTTTTCATGCTCAAAAATTCAAGTGAAACATTATAACAAATATTTACAAGTCAAATCATTCATTTTTATTTTTTATGTATTTTTCTTCATTTTTATTTTTTATTCATTTTTTTAGAACATGAATATCAACAAATATATTTCCTTTTTTTTTTCAAAAAATACTTATATTTACAAAATAATTATTCACAATATTAAAAACAAAAACATTTTTTCCATTTTTATTGTCTCCCCGTAGGTGCCTACGTACTCGCTAATCGAGATCAGACAAAACGTAGTTCTTTTGAAAAGAACCTTAGTTTGTTGATCAATTTTAATTTTTGAACTATTTTCACTTTAAATTCATTAAATTTTGAATTTTTATGAAACCATTTTTTAATAATCCTATGATCTAATTAATTGATTTTTATTTCATGAAAATGCAATTTTTCTAAGTCCAAAATCGTTTTTCTTTAAAATCATTTTATGATAATTCATGGCTAATTTAATGCTACATGAAAAATCAATTTTGATTAAACTTGATTGAATATTTTCATAGCTAATTTAATGCTATATGAAAATATTTTGATTGAAAACTTTTGGATCACTATTTTCATAGCTAATTTATGAAAATAATTTGATGAAAACTTTGATTATTTTCATAGCAAATTTATGAAAATAATTTGATGAAAACTAGATTATTTTCATAGCAAATTTATTAAAATAATTTGATGAAAACTTTGATTATTTCCATAGCAAATTTATGAAAATAATTTGATTGAAAACTTTATTATTTCCATAGCTAATTTAATGCTATATGAAAATAATTTGATTGAAACTTTAATGATTATTTTCATAGCAAATTTATGAAAATAATTTGGATGAAAAACTTTGTTTATTTCCATATTTAATTTAATGCTATATGAAAATAATTTGATTGAAAAACTTTGATTATTATTTTCATAGCTAATTTAATGCTATATGAAAATAATTTAGATTGAAAAATTTCATTCAATTTCATAAAAAAAAAATTTATTTCATTCCACAAAAATCTTTTCCTTTTCATTTACTTCATTCATTTGCTCATTTTTTTTTAAAAAACCAAAGTATTTTTTGAAAACAAAACAGTTTTGTTTTAGAAAACTCATTTTTTCATTTTTTATCATTTTTACTTTTTTTTTATTTTTCCCAAATTTAATTACTATCATATATACATAAATAAAACACATCCAAAATTTATTATATTGTAAATACAACACACTAAAACTATATTACATGCATCATATTTACATTTTTTAATTAATCTACTTACATATATATTAATAAAATATTTAAAAATATCAAAAACTAATAAATCATGAAAATTTACACTAAAAGTATTTATTCTAATTTTTCTGGATTTTTCTAAATTTTTTCTGTTTTTTTTTTCATGCATTTTTCTATTTTTTTTTTGCTATTTTTCCATAATTTAAATATATTAAATATATAATAAAATATACAGACTCACCTAAGCCGTTGGATTAAAGTGGATTTGATCTAGAGTGCTGATCTGGATGTGGATCGTTGACCGTTGACTGTTGACCGTTGACCGTTGACTGTGTGGGTAGACTGAGACCAACAATCAATTTGCTTTCTTCCCCTAGGAACCTGTTTGATTCCATTTTTTTTTTAGTGATTTTTACTGCGATATTTGTATGGAATTTTTCTCTCTATGTTTTTTTTTTTTTTTTGTGATTCTCCACTTCTTTTTTTTTCTCTCTCTGTTTTTGTGTTTTTCTTCTCTATTTCCTCTTTTTGGTTTTTTCTCTTTTTTTTTGTCTTTTTCTCTTTTTCTTTATCTCTCTATTTTTGTGTTTTTCTTCTATATTCTGTTGGTGTTATCGTATGCCGGTATTTATAGGCATTAGTATGCTCATCTACCGGTTCACCTACTTCTCACCTACCATAATACATTGTATCTAGATATTCTGACCTACCGCTCACCTACCACGATACAATGTATCTGGACACTTTAGCCTACTGTTCACCTACCATGATACATTGTATCTGGATGCTCTGGCCTACCGCTCACCTACCACTTACCTACCCACTTGCTGACACGTGCGCTGACCTCAACTAGCAGCTTGCTGACATGTGCGCTTACCTCATCCAGCCAATGAAAGCACGTGGAAAAAAAATAAGAAAAAAAAAGGATAATTTGCCTCCTCATGGAATCGAACCCAGGTCCTGTAGCTGGTCTAGTCATATGGCTCAGTGGTCTTAACCGTTAGGCCGTTAGCCTGTGCTTGGTTGGGTCTAGCAAAATTAATATTTAAGGCTCTTAAAAATTGCATTTAATTAAACAAAATAATTTTGAAAAATTGTTTAATTAACTTTAAAAACAATTTATAACAAAAATATGTATTATATCAAGCTCGAATAATTTTTTTTTTTAAAAAGAATAATAATAATTTTTTCTTTAAATTTACTTTTCTTTACTACTCTCATTTTTCTCTCATTTTTTTTATTTTTCTTACTACTTCTATATCTTATCTTATTTTTTCTGTTTTTGATTTTTTGTGCTATTTTTGCTTATTTTTTATTTTTTTTTATTTTTTACTATTTTTTTGTGAGCTCGACATAATACTAATTTTTATCATAAATTTGAGCCTTAAATTGAGCAAAAATTGGGTGTCTACAGTAAGTTTGTCCTTAATCTCATCAAAACTTCTCTATGCTTTGTCATTCCACACAAAAGTAATATTCTTCTTCATAATCTTAGTAAGAAGACTAACTATACTATTGAAAGTTTTGACAAACTATATATAGAATGAAACAAGTTCATGAAAACTTTGGACATCAACTGTAGATGTTGGTAATGGTAAGTGGACAATGGATTGAATCTTTCCACCATTTACCCGAATCCCAACTCTAGAAACTACAAATCCTAAGAACATTACCTCTGGTTGACCAAAAGAACAATTCTTTATGTTGCCATATAACTTCTCAAATCTTAAGACTTCAAACACCACTCGTAAATGATTCACATGACTATCTAAATCCCTGCTATACACCAAGATATCATCAAAATATACTACTACAAATTTTCCTAAAAATTCCATTAGGACATGATTCATGAGTCACATAAAAGTGCTAGGTGCATTGGTTAAGCCAAAAGGCATCACCAACCATTCATATAGACTAAGCCCCATCTTAAAAGCTATCTTCCATTCATCACCTACTTTCATCCTGATATGATGATAACCACTCTTAAGATCCACTTTAGAAAATATCTGCGCAACTATTCAATTCATTAAGTATATGGTTAAAATGCGGTATAGAATATCGATATTTAATAGTAATCTTGTTAATAACTCTACTATTGATACAGATTCTCCATTTTCCATCTTTCTTAGGCATTAATAAAGTTGGAACGACACATGGACTAATGCTTTCCCTAACATATCCTCTCTCTGTCAACTTATCTACTTGTACCCCTAAGGCTTAGGATTCATCCGATAAGCCGAACGATAAAGTAATACAGCCCTAGGTTGGAGATCAATAGCATGCTCTATCATCTAACAAGTGGCAATCCCTTAGGAAGCTTTGCTAGAAATATACTAGCAAACTCCTCTAATAATCACCATATTGTAATAGGCAAAGAAGCTTACTCCATAGTTTCTAATACTCTTCTAACATGTAATATATAAAATGACTCCTTAGCCTATATGGCCAGATGGACATCACTTCGTATCATAAACATAGATTTCTTCTTAACTGCTTTGATCATCTATAATTGAGCTTTCCTTACCTCAGCTGACGACATAGGATTTAATATGATCTTTTTACCATCCTTCTTAAAAGCATAAGTGTTCATGTGCCCATCATGTAAAACCTTACAATCAAACAACCATAGTCTTCCTAATAAGATATGAGAAGCACACATAGGTAAAAACATCATATATAACTTCATCCTTATACTTATCACCTATGTTGAAAGGTACTTTTCACTTGCTGCTTACTTGTAAGTTAGCTTGCTCATTAAGCTAATGTAACTCATAAGGTTTAGGATGTGGAGTAGTAGTAAGCTTCAACTTATCAACTAAAGCAGCAGAAGCAACATTAGTGCAACTCCCTCCATCGGTGATGAGTGCACACAAATTACCCTTTACTTTACAAGCCACAGGAAATAAATTCTCTTATTGCTACTCTTGAGAAGATTGAGAAACATTGAGAGCACATCTCAATACATTAATGCTCATATATTGATCTTCCCCTTGTTCTTCATTAGCTTCAACATCTACTTCACCATAATAAGTATCTAAGGCAGCAACAATACTATCTGGCTCTCCAGAATCATCTTGTTCATATTCACTATCAACTTCATCACCAATATTCATTATGGTTCTTTGGTTAGAACATTGAGAAGCAATATGCCCTAATCCCAAACACTTAAAAACATTTAATATTACATGTTCTATCATTGGTTCCTCTTGCTTTGCTAGAACTATTTACATTCACATTAGCAGTACCTTTACCTTTATCATTATTGTTTTTGTCACCCTTAGCATAATTGCTGGACTCCCCTTTATCAATAGACTTATTAAAATTGCAATTGTCACTTCCTACTATTAAAAGAATAAGGTTTTTGAGATGTACACCTATTACTTGATGATTTATAAAGGCAATTTGATCTCTATCACTCCACCTTAAGAGCTAATTGAATTGCTTCTTCAAGAGTGTCATATCATTAAAGCTCTACTATACAAGCAATCTTATATTTCATTCCCATCACAAATCTTGCAACTATTTGTTTAGATGGCTCAATAGCACCACTTCTAATCATTAACAGTTCAAATTCCTCACAAACTCCTTTACACTTTTACCACCTTGTCTAAGCGATTGAAGGCGCATGAAAATCTCATGTTTATAATAAGCAGGCAGAAATCTTTTTCTCAATACTCGCTTAATCTCTTGTTAAGTATGAATTTCTTCCTCATTATCTCGTCTCCTTTTACTCACTAGATTCTTCTATCATAAGGCAACATACCTTGTAAACTCAACAGCAGCCAATCAAACTCACGTGTGATCCTCCATATCATAACATGCAAATAATCCTTCTACATTGTCCTCCCAATTAAGACAATCATCCGCTATACAACTTTCGCTAAAAGAAGGCATCTGCAATTTTAGATGCTCTAAACCCCTAGGTAGCCTAAATTCTCTTGCATCACCATAATCAGAATTACCCCATCTAACATCTCCTCGCCTACCATAGTTAGGTGGTGGTTGGGGTGGTTCCTCTGCACGGTATTACATCAAATTAAGGTTTCGAAATAACTATTTCATGGTTTAAACAAGAGTATTGATTGTATCATTCAAATTTTGCAGCTACTGACTCATACTCCTCTTACCGTTTGCTTGAACACCAATATTACCCGTATTGTTGCTAGGACCCTTCTATTTCCTTGTACTCTACTATTAACTTCCTCACCAAAATTACCATGTACACTTTCATTCAACATTCTTATAATACGTGACTAGTAATCAAATCACAAGTACGAAGATTAGTATTAAACCTTAATATCCAATCACAAAAATAAACCATAATCACGCATGAACACACACTACGATAGAGATAACTAATCGTAACCTATGCTCTGATACCAATAAAATATGATATACATAGGAACTTAATCACTAGTGTATCAATAAAGAAACCCCTAGGACCTAACACAAGTATTAGGGTTTCTAAGATAAAGAAAGGTTCTTTACAATCATCGGATATGACTCACCAAGAATGGTAAAGTAGGTTTTAACACTCGCAAATAATTGATATGACTCATAATTATCTACTTGTATTTGTAACTCGCCATAATCAAAGATTGATAAGAGTTAAGGTTTCAAGAGAACACTCTCAAGAAGAGAAAATTTCATTCAATTAATTCAAGACTTGTTAATGTTTACAAATAAATTCCTTTATATACTCATAGCCTAATTAAGGGCAAAATATTAATTAATTAACCAAATCTAACAAAAGAGACTTAATAAATTAAAGAAAAATCTAAAATAAATCTAATTGTTGGCATCGAAATGTCGTCGTCTTCATGTTGATCTTGGGCATGGAATAGGGCATAATCTGTAGGATCACGGGTATCATCATGGGCTTCTTCAAGATCATGATCTCCACCGATCTCCATCATAGTGCTTAAGCTTCATCACAGGTGTGATCATCATGAACTCATTTTTAAAGCAGATCACAAGCCTTGTCACGAGCATGATCTCTAGCTCTATAAGGTTACCTTCCTTGATACGGCCATAATGTGCAGCTTTTCCATTTCCTTCACAATCATCTTCATGCTTCACATAAAGTGACATGATACTTCCTATGTGATGAGTTTCAAAGCCATAAAAGAAATCAAACTCATCTTCATAAGTCGATTCATCATAATCCTCTTTGTTAAACCCTGCAATCCCCTTGCTCTAGCTCCCATAATAAGACCCTTTATTTGATTCCCATCAGTTTTACTCACGGTACCTATACTTTTTCGATTCTAATAGAAACGTACCTAAAGAAAATTTCTTATAGACAAAATACCTAAACTTATTTAAAATTTCACTTAAAATACATTTGGATGGAAATCGTCCAATTTTCTATCCATTTTGCTAATGTGGTAAATAGACTTGTCTAAAATAATATTTCTCCATCCATG
Organism: Combretum micranthum; assembly: GCA_024138025.1. Taxonomy (NCBI): domain Eukaryota; kingdom Viridiplantae; phylum Streptophyta; class Magnoliopsida; order Myrtales; family Combretaceae; genus Combretum; species Combretum micranthum. The sequence goes on along the minus strand of JAMXBD010000771.1, from coordinate 118,258 downwards.
CCAGCAATTTTTTTATTTTCTTTTTTCACTTTCCCTTCTCTCTCTCTATCTTCCCACCCCCTCCCCATCCCCACCAACCCCCCCTCCCGCACCTTTTCTTTTCCTTACTCTCAAACAAACTCACTTACCTATTCCATCGAAGTCATGTCCTCTCCTTGCAAGTCATTCAACCAAAAGCCTAGTAACTTGCATTCGTTAAAGATTTGAATATTATTAGAATCCTCTTCATTCTTTCTCTCTCCCTCTCTCCTCCTTTCCTTTGGAAAATCCATAGTAACAAATCCATGGGAATTTGAAATCACAACAACATAAGAAATCAAACCATTTCAATCTAAGGACTATGAAGACAAAGTTAAAGTTCATGGCAAGGACATAATAGTTATTTTGAGCAATGGAAAAAATGAACTAGAAATTTGAAGAGGTGGTTTTTGTTGAAGTAGAAAAGAGATAAACGTTTTTGGTTTAATAAATTTTCAGGTTATTTCATCTTCAATTGTGTATATAACTACCATGAATGGTGATGGACATCAGAATTTTGGTTTTATGATGGAGAAGAAGATGGTCTTAGTCTACGATCTTGATTCAGGTCATCTACAACTCACACAACTTGGATCATTGTTGTGGGTATGTGTTATTAAGTTTAGTCATTGTTGTGGGCTTTTTTGGTTTTGGTTTAGGGTGTCAATTTGTTTGTGTTGTTTAAGTCAGAGCTATGGCTTATGTGTTGTGTGTTTTGGTGGTGGCGTATGTGGGGCTTTTTCTATCATCAATGCCATCAAATCATCAACAAAAGACCATGACTTCAATCGAAAGTCAAACTCATCCATGAACTCCGATCATGGTTTTGGTTGGTTTTGGGTGGTGTTTGTTGGTGGTGATTAGAGTTCACGGTAGTGTCCGTAGATGTTGGTAGTGTGTTTTGGGTGGTGTTTGTTGGTGGTGATTGGAGTTCATGTGGGTTTGATTTGGGGAAGAAGAAGAGGGAAGAGAGAGAGAAAGGAAAGTGACAAAGCAAAATAAAAAAAATAAAAATTGTTAATGCAGATGGAGAAATAATATTTTAGCCAGGTCTTCTTGCTATGTTAGCAAATGGATGGAAAATTGGATAGCTCTTGTCCAAATGTATTTTAATTGAAAATGTAAAAAGAGTTCAGGCATTTTTTTTGCAAGAAATTTTCTTTCGATACATTTCTGCTACATTCGAAAAAATACAGATACCATGAGTGAAACTTACCCTTTTTTTGGTCAACATGATATTGTGGGCCCTTATGGGCATAAAAGTTTATATAAATATAAATATAGAATAAATAAATGTACAAGTCGAGATTAATTAACCTATTAGTGGCCATATGAAGTTGCCTATCTACAAATCTTCTAATTGTTTTAAGATACATTATGTAAGGAAAGTTATTTGTTTATTGAAAAATTATTCTAATTTATTAGTAATTATGTTCAAGTTATTGATCTCAATGGAGGGTTAATTTCACTTACTTTACCTGAACTTTTTAGATTTTAACAAAAATATAATTAAACAAATTTTTTCTTAAAATAAAATATCCTAAACTTTTTAAATCTTTAACCTATGATACTTTTGGTCGGAATCCAACCAATAGTCTAGCGATATGATGACATGGTAGGGGATATATGTTAAAAAATTAATTTTTAATTTCCACATCAATGTATTTATTTTTTTCCTTTTTCTTTTTTTTTTTAATTTTCTCTACTATGCATCAAATTATTATACCCTAATGTCTATTGTACTTCCATTCAACTTCATAGTCAACATCCTCTCTAACTCTCAATAAAATCCATCCTCAATTGTATTTAAACTTATTACTAGCAAATGATGCAACTGCATTGCGAGCGTAAAAATTAAATAAGAAAATAAACATTTATGATAAACAACATAGTTGAAGTTAATTACATGCAAAATCGATAGACGGAGAAAGAAACAAAAAAAAATACATAAATTGTACAAAATCACATGAAAAAAATCAAACGATTAATGAAATAACAGTCTAATACATTGTAATATTAATAATGAAGTTTATAACACATCAATCCTAATCGCAATTATTTCGCTTCATTAAAGATGTGGCCATCTACCTAAAAAAAAATAAAAAGAGACATTAGTAAGGGAATTTATTTAATCAAATTATACATCTGTGTATATACTTAAATAACTTAGTCGACGTAGCCACAATGTGTGTGCAAAAATAAATAAAACTATAAAGTATACTCTATGATAACAAAATTACCGAAAAAAACTACTTTTTTACATTTAGGTACAAAAGAGGGCAAATGGTCATCAATAACAGAAAAATATCATAATGCTAATTTTTAAAACCATGTAATATATTTTCATCTATTGCAAAAAAATAAAAATAAATAAATAAATACAAACAATCAAGTTATCCTCTAAAATATCATTATTTAATTATAAAATTCTAAACACACTGACTAAAAATTTTATGAAAATTTTATATAAATATATAATTTCAAGAAAACTTTCTCATTATGAAAAATGTAAATTATATAGATAATAGATTAAATAGCAATGATGATTCTTTTCTTTAGTCAATATTCTTAAATGCAATGATAAGTTTATTTCCTTAAATAAAATGATCAAATAATAATATTAGAGGGATTGATAAAATACCATAGAAGCTATATGATAAAAATATGCGACGAATGAAATGGTTATAGCTTAAATTATATAGATAGATATAGATAGATAGATAGATAATAGATTAAATACAATGATAAGTTTATTTCCTTAGATAAATGATCAAATAATAATATTAGAAAGATTGATAAATTATCATATAAAGTTATATGATAAAAATGTGCAACAATGAAAGAGTACTGGTTTAAATTATATAGGTATAGATTAAAAAACAAATAAAAAAATCAAGATTAAATATTGATTTATTAAAGAAAGAAAATAATGAGAGGAGGACTCATATTCTTTCTAGAGAGAGAAAGAGAGATGTTGACAGAGAGGGGATCGAGAGGGGAGAGAGAGAGAGAGAAGGAAAAGTAAAAAATGAAAAACGAAAAAAAATAAATATGCTACGAGGAAATTAAAAATTAAAATTTCTAATATAGATCTCATGCTATGTCAGCATATTGTTGAACTTTTGGCCAGATTCTAACCAAAAGTACTATAGGTGAAAGAAATAAAAAGTTAAGGTGTTTTCTTGTAAGAAGATTTTGTTTAGGTATATTTCTATTAAAATCGAAAAATTTCAACTGTTGTAAATGAAATTAACCCCTTAATGCATGGGATAAACAACCATGGGTCCATGATTGCATAGTATATGTAATTTCGCTAGAACTTAAAAAAAAAAAAAAAGAAAGAACGAAAGAAAGAAAAAAAATTACGTGTTAAGAAGGGTTTACTAAAACTTATAAATAAATGTCAAATTTAATACCTAAACTTTGCATAAAAGTTAAATTTGATACCTGAATTTTGAAGTGGCCAATTTATTATGAAATTAAACTTTTTAGATATTTTTATTATTTTTTAATATTGTTTGCTCTATTTATTGATGCAACAGATAATCTATCATTGGATTTTGCAAAAAATACATTTTTAGCCCTCAATGTTCACCATTTTTAAAGATAGATTGTCTTTTGCTTCAATAATAGAGTAAACAATATTAAAAAAAAAAAAAATAGCTAAAAACGTAATTTTTTTGAGGATTTTATTGATGGTGTTATTTTTTTTCCCTTAAATTTTGATTTTTGACACATTTTCATTCGTTAGAAATTATTAATATGAGATTAATAGAATATTCAAACAAAGATAAATTTACCAAAATAATTAAAAATAACTTAACAATCAAAAACCTAATTTAAGGCTATAAAAATTAAAGGAGACGATGGAAAATTTTGTAAAAATAAAATGTTCCTAACATTTCTTATTTTTTATAGGATTTGGATAGCTATTTGACTTCTTATTATTACTACTATTACTCTCCTTATTCATCTTCTTCTTCACTTTGTTGTTGCTACTTTCAGATTTCCTATCGTATCTCAATGCCTCCATGACACCTTCCATGCTATTCAAGTTTATCTTGCACGATGACAATTTCTGTTTTCTTTTCTTTTCTTTTAAGAGTTCTTGAGTGGAATTGGAATTTCTTGTCATCCCTATTCTTCCTCTCTAATCCTTCAGTATTCTTGCCTGGAGGAGCCGAGGAGGAAAAAAGTTTGTCGGCTTTTTATGAACGAGGTTAGGAATCTTTTGATTTGCATGGCTTCGAACTTCATAAGGAACTTCATCATTATACCGCCGATCGTTTTAATTTTTATGGTCTTAAATTAATTTTTTGAATTTTTAGTTATTTTTAAGTATTTTCTAAATTTATTTTAATTTAATCATTATATTAGCATGAATTAATAACTTTTAGTGAATGAAAATTTGCAAAGTGTCAAAATTCAACAGAAAAAACTAAAGTTGATAGAAACGTCCTCGTTTGCAAGTCTTTGCATAGGTTAAGGACCCAAATAGAAAAAAAAGAAGGAAGAAAAAAGTTTATGATTCAAATAGAAAAACAGAAAAATTGAAGATTCAAAATGTATTTTTCTCTTGAATTTTTATTATTTTTCCTAACATTCTTTAGTTGCTTTTCCACATTAGAAAACAAAGCAAATGGTGTTAATAAGATGATAAAAATAACCATGAAAATTTAGATTAGATATTAAATTGATCATTTCAAAGTCATATATACCAAATTAAATATTTATATAAAATTTAGGTATCAAATTTAACATTTTTCGAAACTTATATTCAAAAAATTGGTTGTAAATCATAATAATAAAACATCTTTTCTGCATTCGATTAGACGATTACAGTGAAAAACTTTGTTGGCCTTTTTAGATTAAATCGTTTATTTCCGAGTGAGACATGCTTAATATCTCCACAAGGACAGACTAATGTGCGCCAATGAGGTATATAATAGTTTGGAAAGGGTGTTTACGGATCGATTAACCGGTCCGTGATTTTATTTTTTAAATCTAACCATAATGATCGGTTTTTTAATATCCTGATCCTTAACCGGTCCATTATGAACAGTTAACTACCTTAACGATTAACTGTTTTATTCGGTTAATTTATTCGGTTTTTGGTTTTTAATTATTTAACATAATGGTTTCAACAAATCAAATTGATAATTTCAACAAAACTTATTTTTTAGCCTTTATCATAGAGTTTTTTCTTTAAATTATTATATATATTACAAGAGCTAAAAAAAATGAAAATCAAATTAAGGAAAAGGAGAAAAACAAATCTTTGGATGTACATTATCAATAAAATCAAACTATATCAATTACCACATTAACTCCATCAAACATAGGACAATAGTGTTTTAATTGAAATCCAATGAATATTAATATAGGTAAATTATATGTATATGTAAATTATATGTATATATAATGTAAATTATATATATAATATATTTATAAATATTGAAACGGTTAACCGTTAATCATCGTTTTTTGAGGTTATAAACCGAAACCGAAATCGAAAAAAAAAAATTCTAATACTAAACTGAAACTAAGGGACCCATTAACCATATTCTGGATTGGTTTTACAATTTCGGTTTAATTTTTTGGTTTTATCAAATTTTTTTTTTTTTTTTTTTTTGCATATCCTATAGTTTGGTGCAATGGTGTTACCAATTTATGTTGGACTGGTAAGCCCGGTTTATTAACTGCAAATGGAGTATAGATGGGCTCAGCAGAATTGGATCCAGTATTCGTGGTTTAGTACTCAAATATCTTATATGAGCGAAACGGCAATAAATCGAATCCCATGTTAATAATGGAGAACTTCTAACCATGACACATTTAATATGGTTGGTTTTGTTTTCACATTGTTAAGGTTGAATTTGAATTATTGGCCAATTATCTATCTTATTCTCTCAAATATGAGGTACTAAGTTCAAATTTTTCGTCTCTATTGTAATAAAAAAATTTTGAATTGTCGAATATTTAAAATTCTAGTATTTACACTTCTATATTATCAGATGAGTGACAAGGCGTTGTATTATATATATATATATATATATATATATTATTAAAGAGCAAGTTTGAAAAGTAATTAATCAATTAGAATGCAAATATAGCTAAAATATATCGACATATAATGAAAAAAGAAATGATGAAATTACTAAGAAAATGGAAAAAATGTTAAATTTGGCTTTGAACATTTCAAGAAAATTTAATTTGATACATAAATTTTAAAGTGATCAATTTAATATATAAGTTAAATGATGAAAGAGGTGATCTATTATTATTAAACGGTGTTGGAAAGGTATTTAAAATTCCATTATAGGCCGTCTTTTTTAATTTAGGTATTAGGAAGATAATAAAAATATTCACCAAGAGTTCAATTTGGTATTAAATTCAACAATTCAAAATTTAGATACCAAATTAAATTTTTGTGAAAAAATTGGAAGAACTGAATTTATGATTTACCCAAAAGATAAAGAGCAAACAAAACAAGTGCAGTTTAGAATGAAATTAAACCATTTTGAAGTGATTATATTGTCTCCTTGAATCATTAAAGGAAATTCTTCTGAGAACAGATTACAAATCGAATTGAAGTGATTTGTCTTTCCAATTAAAATGGACCACAATTTATCCACTCTTAATGGGCTTCCACGATAATCTATGAATTATTGGGCCTGAATAAAAAAGCAAGCCATCGATGAACAATAAAGACATGAAAAGGAAAAAGAAACAGAAAAACCTACAAATTGTTAAACTTTTTTTAAGCACGGCTTGACCCACCAAGTGACAGATTGCAATCAAACATGACTTGAAAATTATTCCATTTGCTTTTTCTATAGTAACGGAGATTTCATCGCTTGATGGAAATGCAAATGGATAATCTGCTACTTGGTTGCATTCCCTTAAAAATAACATAAATTTGGCAACATCAAAACTCGAGATTCTCCTTTTTTAGCGCCCAACCGCCCCACCACCCACCCCCAACCAAAAAAAAAAAAAATGATTTTTCGTCTTGAAAATTATGCTCATAACAAATTTCAAAGATCCATTTTTGTAAAGATTAAATCTATTGTAATGCTTATATAAAATCAAATTTAGAAGCTATATTTTTCAAATTCATATAATGAGCAAATTGAAGTCCTCATAAAACACTTTATAACTCAGTTTCATATGGCATAAAAGTTGCTACTTTAAATAGTAATATAAAGATATATATATAAACCCACCAACTAGGACATCAATATAACGATTCCGTCAATGCCATTTATACAAAGGGAAGGATTTACTGTCCGGTCAAAATTTAGATGGAACCAATTTACCTCTAGAAAGGGTCTAAAATGCTAGGAATCATCAGGATTAATTATTACTGATATGCTTCATCGTCTTGTCCATAGTTCAACAACATGGACTAAGGATTGGCTTAACCAGTTTAGGTTTCTTTCATTAGGACTGAAAACACACTTATTCTATTTTGGCATTAATCCTCATGTTACATGGAGTAATACTAGAATGCAGAAAATGCCATATTAGTATAAAGATTTTATCATAAAATGATTGTAATCCTTAGCTAATCATATAACAAATTAGTCAGCAGTATCAAATATAGTTGTAAATACTTTACATTATACATAGCCTAGTTGTAATAACATACCTATGTGTATGTACTAAGGATTCAAGTTGAAAGAAATATAAATACAAAGAAAGGTAGAAAATGGTTTTTACCCTGCTGTTGAGAAATTGTCTTGTTAGGAATTGGAGAGACACTTGAAGAAGTCTCAACTTTTATGTCCTTAACCTGCATCCACACAACAACACACTAGTTTCTTAAGGTTATGAAGAGAGTATTCTAGACAGAGACAGAGAGAGTTTAAGAAAAGAGATTTTATCTTCGAAAAGTAGGGGAGTTGGAAGGCATATAGGGCTTTCTTGACTTGGGCTTACAAAACGAGTGGCTTTATTAACATTGGTGCTCTCGTCCATGGCAACCAGATCACAGGAAGAAATTGCAATGCTTGGTTTATTCCATTGCCGAATCGGTGAAATTTATTCAGGTACAATTTCAAGAATAATTACATGCTACTACTCAGTTAAAAGATCACATGGCTTCTATTCAAAATTCATTGAATTCTTTACAAAGCAAAGTGGATAAGGTTCAACTGAATTAGAACTCTTTTGATAATCATACTAATTAGTCTCAACATATTTCATCATTTTTGGATGTTACTATCATTAATAACCTGTTGAAAGGAATAAAGTTAGAAATTCCTAAATTTGATGGTGATGATCCATTACGTTGGACCTTCAAAACTTAGAATTTTTTTTTTTTTTTCCACAACATACCTGATGATCAGTGATTAACCATTGCTTCTTTTGCACTAGAAGGCATAGCATTGAAGTGGTTTCAATGGATGGATCATAATAAATAAATTAGTAATTGGCCCCTATTTCTTAAATCATTAAAGGCTTGTTTTGGCCCTTTAGAGATCGATGATGTTCAAGGCACATTATCCAAGTTAGTATAAAAATGTTATGTTGATTATCATGCTAAATTTGAATCCTTGTCTATTTGTGTATTTGGGTTACTCGAAAGTTTTCTTTTAAGTTGTTTTGTTTCTGGCCTTAAATACCATATTCGCTGTAAAGTTTTAATTGCAAGGCCAACAAACATTACTCACACAATCTGGTTAGCTAAGATGTATGAATCCAAATTTCAAGATGTTCCATCATTCAATAAGAGTTCTAGTCCATTCAAGTCTGTTTCTAACCCTAACATACTACAATTTTCCAAGATAACTTTACCTCCTTCAAGTACCTTTTAGAGTACTTCTACTGTGTCACAATCTAAACAAACTTTGCCATTAGACGTTTATCTCCAACATAAATGAGTGCTTGAAGAGAATAAGGTGTGTGCTATAATTGTGATGAGAAGTTTAGTCAACATCACAAATGTAAAGCCAAGTTTTTACTTTTGATGACTGAAGAGGATGATGATTATGTAGAGCATGTTGATGCCCCTGATCAAGCTAGCTTAGAATCTGATGAAGCCTATACAATTAATTACCATGCCTTAGCAGGTAACCCCTTGCGTCAAAATATTAAGTTTACTGGCCTTATTAATAATAAGTCTGTAAGCATTCTTGTGGACTCAGGTAGCACGCACAATTTTGTGCAAAGTTGATTACTGAAGCATCTTAATCTTACGGTTACTTCATCTCCAACATTCAATGTTCTTATTAGTGATAGTACTAAAATGAATAGTCAAGGGAAGTGAACATGTCTCATTTCATATTCAAGGTCTATACTTTATGGATACCTTTTATGTGTTGCCATTACAAGGGGCAGACTTAGTGTTGGGGGTACAATGGTTGAGAGAACTAGGACCTATTACTATTGGCTATACTCATTTGACTATGCAGTATTACAAACAGGGGGTTTTAGTTCAATTACAAGAAGATGAAGCTACCTTAACTCAGATTTCTCACCATCAGTTTTGATGCTTGCTCTAGGTTAATGACATAGCTTCTTGTTTCAATTTTTGGCTCAGGAGGTTATCATTAACAGATATGAGATTATCACCAGCAATAAAGATTTGGAATCTTTATTGGGTAGATATTCTCATGTGTTGGAAGCACCTTCATCACTACTACCACTATGGCATATAGAACATCACATTCATATTGAGGAAGGTAAAGGTCCAATGAATGTGAAAGCTTATTGATACCCATATTTCTAGAAATATGAGATTGAAAGGAAAGTGTCTGAGATGCTTCAACAAAGGGTCATACAACATAGTTTTAGTCCTTATTCATCTCTAGTTTTGTTAAGTAAAAAGAAAAACGGCTCTTGGTAGTTTTGCATTGATTATAGAGCCTTGAACCAAGTTACAATTAAGGATTAGTTCCCTAATCCTACTATTGATGAACTACTTGATGAATTATATGATGCTTCCATTTTTTCTAAGCTAGATTTAAGGGGCTGTTATCATCAAATACAAATGTATCCAAGAGATAGAGAAAACAACTTTTAGAACTCATGAGAGATATTATGAGTTTCTTATGATGCCATTTGGATTAAGCAATGCTCTAGCCACATTTCAAAGCACTATGAACAAAATATTTCAGCCATTTCTCATGAATTTTATCATCGTTTTCTTTGATGACATTTTGGTCTATAGAAAGACCATTTTGGAGCATATTGATAATTTGGAGCAGGTGATTCAAGTATTATTGGCTCATACATTTTTTTTTTTTTGAAGAGATCTAAATTTATAAAAAAAAAATAAGAAAGTTTTAAGGTCAAAGACTAAATATATTGTAGTGTGTTCAAATGGAAAAGACGCGATTTAAAATGGATTTTGGCAGAGTATGCACCGGCTTCAATGCTACGGCATAGGATGCAACAGCCGGCATACATTGCTGTGGCTTTGGCAGTGTAAAGCTTGTGTTAGATTGAAGAGAAATCGAGTAATTTTAAGTATGCCGCCAGTGTATATGGTACGCCGCCATCATTGGAGTGTACATCACTAGCGTACATGCCAGCATACCTTTGATAAAACAATGACTCGAGATGAATAGCAAATCGATACACCGCCAGTATTGACGTTTACGCCGCCAGCCTTTAGGCTACACCATTGATGTACATTTAGAAACTACCACTGTATGTTGCGCAGAAGGCCATAAGTTGCATGAAATCCCTATATCTATTCCTTTGTTTCCTTCTCTAAAACATTCCCAAAACCTAGAAAATCCTCTCTATGCTTGGTTCTAGCATCCAAAGATATTGGAAGATTGGATTCAGGTAATCAAACCTATATATATTCTCTTTAGGATGTTTAAAATCTATAGTTTTTCTTAGGGGTTACCTATTAATTTGAAGGGGAGATTAGAGGAAATCCTAGTTTTTGTGGAGATTGGAAATTTGTTATTTAGGAAGGATTTCTAATCAAGTTTAGGTAAGTATTTTATGTTATTGATCTTTATGATTTCATAAAAATAGTTTTTGATGAGTTTTGGTTTGTTCGCTTTGAATTGGATTCTAGGGTTTGGAAAGAGTTTTTGAGGAGATTTCTTATTTGGAAGATTTTTGTGTTGCGACAAAGGAAAAAGGTGTGGATTTGTTATTCTTTGGAGATTAGGGTTTTAGATGATTTTAGATTAAAATTAGTTTACGGATAAGACATATATTGATATTATGTTGTTTATGTGATCAGATTTTGTGGAATTTGAGTTCATAGTTCTGTTCCTTGATATTGATATAGGTACGACCATTCCTTATTTGATGTATGTGCTTATAGGTTTAGAATTGCTCAATGAATCTAATTTTATTGGGACTTTTAATTATATTTTTTACTACTGGTGCTTGGCTGCTGATAGTAAAGATCACACAAAGTATGATGCTAATATTGGCAACTTAATGATCTATGTGTGAGGGTGTTCCAAGTGGACTCATGCATATAAATATTCCGGTATATTAGGAGTCGTGCCAGCTTAATTATGGTACATAATGATGTGTAAGGAGTAGTCAACATCACTACTTATATATATATATATATATATAGTATTTTATATAAAGATTTGTTTTCTTCAGGATCATAAGTTACTAGGGTTTAGGACTTTTTGCAATTGGTTCTAAAATATGTTGTTTGCTACACTAATTAAAGATAATAACCTGTGTGTGCTGCATTAGTTTAGGTTGTAAGTGAGATTTGTATGATGCATGTTCATGCGCTTTTATTTGTGGTTTGATGTACTAGGCAATTTCACTCATTTTTTTTAATCTTTTTAGAAATAGATGAAGATTAAGTCTATTATAATTTATCAGGATTTGATGTTTTTGTGGACTATAGGAAGGATGATAGTAGACCATGTTTTCCTACTAATATTTAGACCATATGGGTTGAGATTAGAACAATTGAAGATTTTATGAAACTTATATGTTTTATGAGATTTTCATGGTTTATGAATTTAAGATAGAATTATGAGATTTTATTTTATGTTATAAGCTTGAATTAAGTTGGCTTTGGTTTATGCCAATAAGATTATTCAAGAGTTTTTATTTCTACGAGATATTATAAACAGGTACCTTTTATGTGAATATTGGAGATTATTGTTATTGTTTAATTGTGGTATAAAGTTTTATAGCTTTGGCATGGATACATGGCGGGTTGTAATGTTTTCAGATTAGGGCATTATAAGACCTTGCTTGCACACCTCAAATCATCAAAGCATTGCGCCCTCGAAGCACTCAATTTAGCCTTTGATGCAAGAATGCATAGAAACGACAACGTTTTATCAGCTAAAGTCGAACCCTACTTTTAATTGAGCACTCAAGCACTCAACTTACCCTTCAATGAGCAATTATTTGAGGACTTGATACAGACGTGCACATGGATAAAGAATTTACATTCCGTTATAAAAATATGCCATGTCAATAATAAAATCTTCATGATTTCTATACCACCGTCCTATAAATAAGGGTATAGAGAGTTGTAATAAGCACGATGTACAGTGTGCATACAATATAGTAGTAATAATATAGTGTAGTGAGAGAATTTCTAGAGCAAAAGAATTCTTTTTTTTCTTGCTTTAGAAAATCTTGAAGTTTTCTAAGTAAAATCATATTAACCCATTATTTGTAATTTCTATAAGACTCTGTGTTGAATTGTAATATTCTTCAATTAATTTCATATTATTTCTTCAGATCATGTTCGTAATTTCTAAATCCATGGAGATATAATCTCGTACAACTTAGGGTTTGTAAATCCAAATCCTGATTCATGTGATTTCAAATACGCTTTCAATTCAATATTGATTGGGTGTTTGTAATTAATAGCTTGATTTTAATTTTGTGGGTTTAATTTCATGGTGCACGAGTTAGATTCATGTTTGATTTCAAGAAAAAAGGCTGAAAGGTCATTCTTTTGAATAAATCAGTGGAGTCGATCCTAAATATCTTGAGAGAGGGTAGGTCAAGACTTTTCATCACTTGTTTTGAAATTCATTGAGTTAGTTTTAAAAACAAAAGATTCTTAAACTTTATGTTGATCGAGGCTGATGATAGCTTGAGAAGAGATTTCGACAGTCTGGTTTAGATCTAGAACTACTAACCTTGAGAGAGGTTTTAGTTTATCTTAGTAAATCTAGTGGTGCAAATAATCCAGCAAACAAATCTCTCTCTGAGTTTTTTTTAAGAAATCACATGATAAGAAGTTGGTGAAGCAAATCCTGGGTTGTCGTCTTGCATTGTTGCCAATTGATTCCAAATTTTACTCAGATAACATTTGTGAATATTATTAACATTAGCATAATTTTTGTTTTCATTATGATTTGCTAAATATTTCTTTTGCTACATAATGGATGAGATGCTATTAATTTCCTTTAAGATTCGACCTAATTCTTTCTATACTACTTCGGAAGGTGCGCCTTGCCTTATTGTTGGTGATTGCTAAACGAAGTTGGATAAAACCAATTAGTTTTATAAATTTTGAAAGCTTCCACTTTGAGTTGTTCTTTTAAAATGGTTTTTTATAGCCATATACAACTCAAACTCAAACCACACTAACACACGCGAGCATTCATGGCATCGTTGCCAAGGAAATTGATGTTAGATTCATTTATTTGAAGCCCAACAGGGCAATATAAGAAAATATTTTGTTTATTAATCTAGCCGCTAACATCTGTGAATATTGTGAATAGCCCTTGTTTTTGTTTTTCTATGTATATTTTTACCTTTTGTACATAATCCTTTCTTTTTGCATAGATTCTATCGTTTTCATTTGTTTTTGCATATATGTTAACCCCCGTTTCTTTTCTATATATGTGTATGTGTATGTATATTTGTTCTTTTTGTTGTGTTCTTTATGTTTGTAAATATTCCTATGAATATCTATTTTTTTTATCCTTTTGTATAGATTATTCTTTAATTTGTTATTCTTTCATTTGTTTATTCTTTACTCTTCCAAAGTATATTGTTCTGTTGCTTTTTTTTTTTCTAATTTTCTTTTAAAATAAAAATATAGGATTATGACTAGGAGTCACTCTTACAATTTGTTTCTATTTAATCCAAAGCCAAACATATAGGAGAATTTCCCAACGAGTGTAGTGAGACCCAAGGACTATTCATAGACGATATGGCTGCTAGAGCTGACCAAGATAATGACAACAAAGGAGAAATACAAGAAGAAGTAGACCTGCAATAATAATAGCTCAACCAAGAACCATGTTAGAGTATTGTAGACTAAATCTGGATGGAGCAAATACAAACATTGCAAGGCTAAAGGTTGCTACAAATAATTTTGAGATAAAGCCCAATGTGACACAGATGGTGCAGTAGTACATGCAATTTGATGGGCTGCAAGATGAAGATCCTAACATGCACTTGTAGCAATTCCTTGAAATTTGTGATATATTTAAAATCAATGGTGCTTCGAATGATGCAATCAGGTTGGGGCTGTTTCTATTTTCCTTGAAAGGAAATGCAAAAAAAAAATGGTTAAATGATTTGCCTAAGAATTCCATAACTACATGGCAACAGATGGCTAATCATGAGGAAGTATTTTCCACCATCTAGGACTCCAAAGCTTAGAGCTGACATTGCTTCTTTCCACTAGCTTGATTGTGAGACACTTTTATGAATCTTTTGAGGGATAGAAGGAATTATTACGTTGTTGCCCCTATCATGGACTACCCGGGTGGACTCAGGTCCAAACATTTTATAATGGACTTAGCTTTGGGACTAGGCAATTGATTGAAGAGCAGCAGAAGGGAGCTTAAATAATAAATCTTCTAAAGAGTGTTTGAATCTGTTTGAGGATATGGCGAATGACCATTATCAGTAGTCCTCTGTTAGAGCAAGGAAAGAAAAATCTAGAAGAATGTTTGAGTTAGATGCAATGACTAACCTAACCTCCAAGATAGAGACACTTAGTAAGAAGGTTAAGAGTATAACTATGGAAAATGACCAAGTGAGTGTGACTGATACTGGATTTTGACTAAACGTTGAGGGAATGACCTCTGACAGTGTTGAGTATGTAAACAATTTCAATGGGTAGAGGAATGACTCGTATAGCCAAACCTATAATCGAGGCTAGAGAAATCACCCATATTTTAGGTAGAGTAATAACAATTTTCCTCAATCGATTGGAAACCCACCAAATTTTCAAAGATAGCAGGGTCAGGGATAAGGTTAAGGTCAAGGGTTAAATAGTTCTCAGAAAGGTTCTTTGAAGATTTGATTTGTCAATTTATTAAAGCTTTTGAGAACAACTAGTAAGGAATTGATGCTACCTTGAGGAACCACACAGTTGCTATCCACAATCAGAGACCCAATTAGGCCATATTTCTAAACTTATTTCAGAGAGACCCTAGGGTTTACTGCCATCAATTACTGAAGCTAATCCAAGAGAGTAGCCAAAGCCATGAAGAAGATGACTTTTAGGATGATTATCCTACATTCCTGTTTTTTCGTTTGTTTGAAAGATAATTTGTTTTTTATGAGAATTGTGAGATTCTATTTTTGTTGTTTTTAAAGACCCTGATTAAAGGTTGTTTGGAAAGTTTGATTATAGGACGATTATTGTCCTTAGAGAGATTTTGTTGAGTTATTATTGATTGATTGTATGACTATGGTTCAGGTTTTAAAACCTATTTTGAATGAATTCCGTTGATTGAAGTTAATGGATATATTTCTTTGAACTAATGATAGGGATGATGATCAATTTAAATAATCTGCAGGTTTTTAGCTGTTTTGGAAAGTTTTTGCGGGTGATAACTAGGAAGAGATTCTAATTGGACAGGGCTAGGATCAAGGGTTAAGTCTTGAGAAAGATATTGACCTTATTGATGGAATCGCACAGTTAGGAAAGGCACAACAATAATTCATCAATGAAGCAAGTCTGATTTGTTTATTGTTTATCAAAGTAATATTAACTTAGTGATTACATTAGTGAAACTAGCTGTAGATAGTAGTCGTTTTAGTTAATTAATCATATTTCTCTAATTGAATTGTAATTGCTAGATAATAATTAAAAAAAGGGAGTAATATTACTTATGGAGAACCTCGAGGAATATGACTCTATAGTTTGTTCATATACTATATATGATAGGTATAGTTGCCTAACATTAACCAATTCATAGGATCATACCATAGGAATTAAATTATTTAAAACTCGATTGAAAATAATGCACTAAAAGGTATTAATGAAGTCATACATCAAGGCAAGTGATTATGTTTCATAGAAATTGATCCAAAATAGAGATGTGAAAGTAGAAATGGAAGTAGTTTCGCAATCTCTGATGAAGATACAGAGAAATTCAAAAAAAAAAAAAACAACAAAAACAAGGTAAGAGTTTGCTCTTAACTACTATTGCTCCCTCTGAATTTTATTTGACATTTTCATGTCAAACTATGAAATAGATTTGGGACAAACTTTGTGATACATATGAAAGATCTAACACAAAAGTTACTAAAAGCTTTACCTCATTCAATTGGTTTGCTCTTATCATTGGTGAATTAGCTTTTTAGGAAAATGACATGATGCAGATTTAGTAAGAAAGATATAGAGAATACTTCCAAGAATATGGAATGCCAAAAGAATAGCTATAGGGAAAGCGCAAGATCTCAAGAAACTATCCTTAAGTCAACTTCATGAAAAGCTTCCTGCACATGAATCACATATGGGGACTATCAATGAGTAGATATGCAATTAGAGGCAAAATGAGAAAACAAAAAGGTAAATATAGAACTAGACGAACACTCGGAAGAGGACAATGATGACATTAATCTTCTTAAATCTATAGAATATTAAGAAGACAAGGTAAGAAATCTAACAATTTTAAATTTAAGAAATTCAACAAAGGTTCAGATGTAGGAAAAGAAGAAAGGAAAGCTAAGAAGATAAATGAAAAACAAAAAATAATATGTTTTGTATGTAAGAAGCTTGCACATAGTGAATACAAGTGTCCATTATGTCTTAAGAAGATACAAAAGCATAAGAAGCATAACCTATCATTATTTGCAATCTAAAGTGATCTAAATGAATCGGATGATGAAGCAGAAGCATTAGATACTGAGGAAACAAATTTGTGCCTAATGGCACGAGTTGATGTAAGTGATTTTGAAACTGAATGCAAATCTAGTGATGAAGCTGAATAAATGTAAGAAATACTTAAAGTTTTGGTCAAAGAAAAAAACAAAATCTTTAAGCTTGATAATAAAAATAATAACCTAATGGATGATTTTGAACTTGGTTTATAAATAAATATATTGGGATGTTCAGTTGTATGAAGTCATTGTTAATGATAAGATCTCCAAATATTTCAACAAAGTGTCTTTTCATAGAAATGTGATATTGATTAATTTATGGAAATTTATTTTACTTGCTATACCTTGATAAATGTTAAAAATAGATTTAAATAGAAGCAAGGTTAAGTGAAATGGTACTTGTGTCGCTTTGTGTGTTTGCTATGAGGACTTGAAGTTGACCTGCTTGTTCTAATTAGCCAAAAGGTTATCCATTGTGTAAGATTAATCAAGAGCTCATGGAACTAATTTTGAACACCAGATATCTATAGAGGCTCTTTATTGAGACATCGTCAAAGAAACGTTAGTTAAGCTAAAGATTTTAGTTGTTTTAGATGGAATTTTGATAGAGGTTTTTTTCTTCTTTTTAAAGTTAATTTTTGAAAATAATATGTTGGTTTTCTAGTCAAATGGTCATCTTATTGCGGAAGAGAAGACAAGCTCAAAACTATGAGTGAAGTATTTATTTTTACTCATAATAATGATTGATAATGTTTTTTAACGTTTGGATAGTTGTTGGTTATGTTGTTATGTTTACGGATATGCAAAGTGATATTCAGGGGATGTGTTGAAACTTGAGTAGGAGAAAATGATTAATGGTTTGGGGCATATTGAGCTTTTTGATGATATTTTTTTTTTTTTAATTTGAGAAATTTTCTCCTATTGAAATAGGTTTATATCGATTGGTGCTTTTGAAATGAGGGTTTTGGTTATTGTGTTTACAACTGTGCCTTTACTAAATAAAATTGTTGTTAGGAAGTTTAACATGAGATATCTTGGCTTAATGGCGAGCTAAATGAGCTTTGCCCTTACAATTGAAATACTTAAGATAAAAGTGATAATTTAGAGACTTTTTAGACGAAGAGGAACCCATAATTCCTTTTGTGCGCTTATAGTACACTTTACAACAAGGTGAAAGTTTAATGTTTTCATGATTTTTTGGGTAGTAACAATAACTTATTGTGTCAAATTGTTGATTTTGATCATGATTTCCAATTAAATATGTTAAGATGTTCAAATGTATGAAATAATTGATAATGGTATATGTATGAAATTATTGATAATGATATGATCTTCAAATATTTAGAAAAAAAAAATGTCTTTTCATTGGATTGTGATATTCAATAACTTATGAAAAATTATGTTACTTGCAATATCTTAATATAATATTTAGATATAGATTTAATTGGAAGTAGGAAGGCCAAGTAAATGTTACTTATGGTCGCTTTGAATACTATGTTAAGATGTTTTAATGTAAAAGTCGATTCATCAAGTTGAATGAGAAGTCTTAAAGCTATGGTTTCATTCTAAAAAGATAAAACCCACTTATCAAATTCTATATCTAAATTTGTGGACTAAATGTTGAGATCATAATTTTGATTAGCAAATAGGTTGTCTGTTATATGTGATTAATGTAGATTTTAAGGTACAATTCCTAATATTTCTTAGATTTGGAAGTTGATAGTATTAGATAAGAGGATCAAATACCTATAGACTATAGAGGTTGTTTCTTGAGATGTGATCGAAGCATGATTTGCTAACCTGAGAAATTTAGTTGTTGGAGATAGAATTTTGATAGTGTGTCTCTTTTTTGTAATGAGTGTAATAATTTTCTTTGTATTTTATTGATACTAATTGTACATATTAATATAAAAGAAAAGAAAAATAAATGAAAATAATTTTAATTAATATACATTTTTATTCTAGGACACTCTCCCTCAAACTTTTCACGAACAAAATGGCAATCAATCTTAATATATTTAGTTTGCTTGTGAAACACTAGATTTGATGCAATGTGAAGAGTGGCTTTATTATCACATCTCATCTTCATTGATATTGAAAACTAGAGCCCAATCTTAGACAATATTTGATATATCCACATTATTCCACATGTAAATTAAGCCATAACTCAATATTCTGATTCTGCCTAGATTTGGATACAACATTATGCTTCTTGCTTTTCCATGAAACCAAATTCCCTCCAAAGAAAACACATTAACTAGTAATAAACTTTCAATCCTCCTTGGATCCAGCCCAATCTACAACTAAAAAACATTCAATACGAATATGACCATGGTTCTCATACAATATATAACTCACTCAGGAGCACCCATTAGATAACACAATATCCATTTTAAAGTAGCCTAATAACTAACTATAGGAGAGGACATATGTACTGAACCAACCTGTTATGAGAGCTCTACATGGATTAATGTCACAACAAGAACGTCCGGCATTCAAGAACAAGAAGCACTAGTTAATGCATCTTGAGAATTAGTACTAGTACTTGCCACGAACAAATAAGAGGACACGTTAGGTGCTGAGGGTAGAAGTTCTATCAATGATTCTGTACTGTTACTTATTACTACATTGTAAGACCAAGGTTTTGAGTCATGTCCCCTTCCAATCTCCTCTTAAAATCCCACACGGTATTGTTAGATAATTCCTGGCACCCTGAGCACAAGTTAAGCATCATGCATATTTAGTTCTGCTCGTGGCACTTCATTGCATTGTATTTTCACTTTGATTTTCCACTGAAATCATATTGGAAACGGGGATCTGTATTAAATGCGACACCGGCACCACTGCGGGCCTTCGTTCGTTCTTTCTATTTTAAGATATCTTACCCAACAATGTGTACAGATGATTAGTCAAGCTAAGCAGAAGTCAAGGGACTATGATATTTGAATATTGGGCATGAAAACTTGAACAGAGTACATTAAACCAAGTCTTTTTGTTATATCAATTTTTTATAATTTTATTTGAGCACTTGGGAGGGTTTCATATACGAAACTGATGCTAGTTAGTATATCTTTCAAAGCCAGATAGGATGGGAGGTTGGAATTGGTAGCTGAATTGGATAATGTAAGTAGATCCAGAGATGCTTATGCAATCAAGGACAGAACAATGCCTTTGTCCTACCATCCAATCCTGCTTATGCAACAGCGGCTGCAGTAGGTTTATTGCCTTTTAGTGAGGTATAGCTTTGCAATGTCTTTGTTCTGCCATTCAGACCTGCTTATGCAGCAGCAGCTACATTGGGTTTGTTGGCTTTTAATGATGGTATAGTTTTGCAATGTCATTATTCTACCATTTAGACCTACTTATGCATCGGCAGCTACATTGGGTTTTTGGCTTTATTGAGGTAATATTGTTTTGCTATGTCTTTGTTCTACTATTCTTCCCTTGGATCCATCCATCCTCATTATTCCATTCAAAACTTAGACATTTCAATCCTTATTCCAAATTATTATGAGTGATTTTGATCCTGCAGGTCAAAACAATCTTCCAACTAGTACCTACGCAGGTCTTTCGCAGGAAACTTCTTTTCACCGAGGAAAGTAATCTTCCATCTTTGTGTTGATGATGTATTGCAATCTTCATGGACGTTGAAGTTTAGGGGAAAAAATAAACAAAGGGAATTGATTTCTTTTCAGGGCTAGCCATCAATATCGCTCATCTCTAGTCTTCTAACCTACTTCAATCTTCTGTGTCTTTCAAGTGGAAACATCTGTTGCACATCTTCCATTTATGCTTCTTTGCTGATGCTTTCTTTAATATTGAATGTCAGCAAAATGGAAAGGCTCTTCTTCCACCAACTACAACTAGAAAAGCTCTTCCTGCAAGTACAGAAGCTAGCCCAGAAAGCACAGCGTCACTAAATCTTAGAGCCTGTGACTGCAGAAGCTTCTTGTTACGTAAATTCAACAGCCAAAACACAAGTCAAAGCAGAATCACTATATTGGTTTTTTAAGACCATTTTCTCCACATTCGTATGAAAGATTTTTCTTCCCATTACTAGATTGTTTCATTATGTTGGTAATTCTCACAGGATGACCGCAAGCTTGTAGCTAGTTGTCATTGTGCCATCTTCCCCTTTTGCTTATGGTGCATCATGGAAGTAATGCATTAATATCGGTTCGGTATGTCATGTGGATTGAAGAGATCAATCCATGTTCTTATTGCAAAATAGCAAATAAGAGAATGAATTTAGTGGAGAAGAGAGAGGAATTTTGGAGAGTTAAATGCCAAATTGAAAGTGACGAAAACTAAAGAACTTATTGCAAAGACAGACAGATGCCGAGGGATGAAGGAAATCTTGAAATGAAATAACACATATTTGATTAATTTAGCTCCAGAACCATCTTATCTAGCAATTCAAACTTTTCAATTTGCTGGTAGGCAAGCAGATTTCAACATGCAGAGTTCGAATCTTTTATGACGTTATTTAACCTATTAGCACCTGATGTGCTTCGATAAAAAAGTCTTATACCAAAAGTACAAGAAAGTGCTAGTAATATAATAAAATACCCACATGGACCTTAAGGCTTAAGCATTTAGATGGGCTTGATGTAGCTCTAAATTCAACACTCATCTGACAAGCTTGAAAAGAAAGGCTTTTTCATCACTTCTTAGAGTGACGCAATATGGGGGACATTAGTACACTTCAGCGTATGACAAAATGCTTTGTATTGTTGAATATTCACTTAGATTTTTTTTTAATCGCTGTATCTAGATTTGAAGCCTCCAACTGTCCAACATCTCCTGCTTCATCATAGCCATGTTTTGTCACAAATCCTATCCTTATGGCTCGGAGTTGGCAACTTCGAGCTTAAAATCCTTGGAGCTTCTTCATCGGGCTATTAAGACTATAATGATATGACCCACAAACAAATATAATATATGAGTAGAAGAGTAAACTGTTGATACATAATAAAGATTCTTTATATATTACAGCATACAACTAGAAGGGTACAGAGATGCGGACACTAGGGAAGCCCTTTCTTATATTTTTTCTCTTCCGAATGTTTTATGGATGATGGCCTTGACATGGATCGTCTCCTATTACTCTTCCATAAGGGCCATGTTTACATGGCGAACCTGCAACATAAGGCATATGCGTGTTTGTGTGTGTGTATACACCACGAGGACCCTTTTGAGCAATTGCCAAGAAAAACCAGCAACTAACAAGTAAGAGCAGAAAGCACCGGATGATAATTCTATACGAAATGTGTTCAGCTGCCATTTTTGAAACACGATATGAGAAATTTGCCTGGTCTCCTATTTATGGAAAATGAGGCACCATTCGTCAGGTCAATGAGTTTGGTTTATTTCCAACTCGGTGGCTGAGAAATCATGTTGGACTAACATCTATTCCTGATGTATTGTCTAATTTTTAGCAAAAGTTGAATAATTTTATATTGGGATGTAATTTATATATGGGTTTGATAAAGTGGAAAAAGCTTTAATAATGGATTGATAAAAAAAAAATTGACTACATCCATATGTCCTTATACATGTAGAAACCAGATGGATTGAAATATAATAAGATGTAAATAAACTTTTAATAAATAGAAACGATCAAGGGAAAAGATCGTGTAATTAAGAGACATGGAAATCATGATTAAAGTAAACAATGAAAGTAACTAATTGTAAAATCCATATAGGTAGAATATGGACCTCTAATTGTATTTAGAAGACACACTACAAAACTATATATAGGTCATAAATAAACAACTTACAACAAATATGCATGCCAAAAAACAAATAAGAAATAGAATGTTTGCAATTTGTCTACATTCGTCTCCACTCTCCTGACTATAATTGACACAATTTTTTGGTATATTTTGACTTAAAAAATGAGATGGCTAAAATCATAAGATCTAAACCCTTAGAATTTAGACAAATGAATTTTTTCCTTGTACTTAATTTCATGTAATTTCAAGTTTTACTCAAAGATTTCACCTTAACTCAATGAGAGTGTAATGCAAATTTTACATAACGAAAAAAAATTATGTACAGCACATATTCAAATATATCCATCTAGATGTTTCATTATCTCCCTTCATAAACTTAATGCTTCACTATAGTCTCTTAAATTAAAAGAGGTAAAAAAAAATTATAAATATTGTAAGAATGATGTTTTAAACCATGTCCTCTTCTAATCCCTATTAGAAACCTATGTAATAATTTGTTAGATAATTACTTGTACCAAGCACAATTTAGGGATCTTGGAGATGTTAATTTTGCTCATAACATTGGGTTTGATGGGAACTCCAAGTGTATCTTTATAAATTCAAAATGCCAGACAAATTGAATAATTAATCTACCATTTATGTATCAACCTCTTATTTAAGCTTTGTAATTTTGAAATGACTAAATCACTCTTAATTACTTAATTTACTTGGTTTTCTTTTTAATTACTTTAGTAAATACCTAAACTACACTTTGTTGCTTATATACTTAAATTTCTATTATTGACTTTCCAAATTGACTTGGGATATTGTATATGTTCAACTAATTTATAAAATATAGTGCAATCATTGACAGAACCAAAGGAAGAGTTTGGTTAAGGATGCAACCAATGCAAGTTAGAGAGAAATCACGTACAAGTTGAACTCGCCCCCTTCTTTTTAGGATATTCTAAGCCCAACTCCAAACATTATAGGATTTTCATCACCATACTCAACCTTACCTATTGATGTGCCTGATTGCTTTTATACCAAAATATGATGTGCCTATACCGTAAATCGCAATTTAGACACAAATTTGTAATTTAGGTTTTTGTATCATATGGATTTAGGAAGAAAGAAAATGATATGGATGGTGTTATTCAAGGATATTACCTGCCAGGAATAACCCGAACTACACCCTAGCTAATCTGATATGATGCACAAATTAACTTAGATGGTTTCTTCACCACAATATCAAAGATTGATAAGAACAGAAATCTCACCACAATCAACAAAATGATTGATAAAAGAACTTCAAAAAAGTTCTCAATAACAAATGTCAAAATATCTCAAAACTGATTAGAGTTCATTACAATAGGATATTTATAATAGTACCCTAACAAGCAAAATTAAAGAAATACAAAATAAATGAAAAACTGTGTTCTAGGTCATAGGCTGACAAAGCATGCTACCAGCCTATAATTCAACACCATCAACGTTAAGCTTCAACACAGTCGGCTTTTAGCCGGTGTACGGGTCACCCGAGGCTTCCATGTTTTCATCCAAACCTGCTACTTTGCACAACTCCTAAAGTACACCGCCAGCATTAGTAAAGATGGCTGCCAGCCTTGAATAGCTTAGAAAAGTTCTTTGCACATGCTACTTGATTCCTTCCTAGCTTATTGATCTTTTTTCACTTCTTCAAGTATACCAATAGATAAGGTCGTGAAACGATTACCATCATCTTTCCAAGCTTGTTGAAGATTTGTCCTCAAATATTGATGGAAGACATATCCACCCGGATCAAAGATGAACTAGCAAAACTCAAATACGGTAAAGCAACATCTCCCAGGCAACCTCAATTCCAGTGTATAATTTGCAAGTCCTCTCTTAAATATAAGCTCCCATATCAGTGCAGCATCAACTCAAATCATTCTAGTGTGTTTTTCTCTACCAGTGTGTTTCAAATCATAACGACACAATACAAGCCTATCATGTGTAACATGACAATCCATTTAATCATTGTATGCTTATACATATTTTATTGAAAGAGAATATTTTGATAGCGTAAAAACTGACCAGTGTACCGGGTACGTATGCAGTAATAAAAACTGGTGAGTATCAGGTCAAACCCACAAGGAGCTAATTGCTAATTGACTAAGTACTAGATTATAGTGATTTTACTCTAAGCTAGGCAACCAAAATAGAGTTTGATGTTTATCACTACAAACTACAACTAATCTAACACTAAGGACTAAACTAATGCTAAAACTACAAGGTGAAACTCCTTCAGTAAAAAATTGTGGGATTATGTAATGGTCTTGTTAAGATTTCTATTCATTGCTTTGTAATTTTAACTGGGTTTGTTTATTTGGATTTTAATTAAACTCACAAGAATTTGCTTCCTTTTCGAGTTGCAAAATTGTAACTATAATATGGATATCCCTCTCGAGTAATCCATTTACAATTATCAGTTAAATAACACACTCCTCTCACAAGCCATGTTATTCTAGTTGAACTTATAGTTCAAGCTTGTGTCCGTGTCAATAAACCATAGTTTCAACCACATTAAAAACGTGAGTTCTACAACTAGAGACAATTGCACGTGTCCGTATCAGTTTAAAAGTTGTATTTTCTATTTCAATAGAACTCTTGAATCCCTTTCGAGTATCTTAAGCTCTAATTTACAAGAAGCTCATAGGCAAACTTTTGATCTTGCAAACATTAAAATAGAAATAACCAAAGTTCCAAGTCAACTAAATCCATTATAAACTACTAATCAACTACTCAGGAAATCCATATACACATCACATAATCCCACTAGACAAAATTTAGCTCATACTAAAAAGTGGAATTTTATTCATACAAATCTGAACATAATTCATTATAAAAGATAAAGGATAGAAATCACCCAAAAATTGTAGAATGTCTTCTAATAATTTTGGGGATCCAGTCCTACTGTGAAAATGCGAATGAATAGTGTTAAGCAATGAGCTAAAGTTAGGTCGAGGTCAAGAATAAGGTGGATGGAGATGGAAATGTGGAGTGTGATGGTCAGTCAAGAGACAAAGACCAAATAATGGTCTATCAACAAGGACAAAAGACAAAGGAAAATTGAAGATGGAAAATGGTATATACAGGGTTTTGAAAGGTGAGGTGAGTTGGTGAGTGAAAGTATGGTGATATGAAAAATAATTGGATTTGGTGGCTATGATGTGACTTGTGTAAGTAGAGTGGATCTCCAAAATACTGCAAAAGATACAAAAAAAAAAAAAACTAAAAAGTCTTATAAAATATTTACAAGCCAAAAAAGGAAATTACTGAAATAAATAAAATAAAAAAAGTGTTTTTGAGGCGTTCTTGGCAGGCTAGTAGCTTTGGTCGATTATGGATAGCTTAGGTTCTTATGCAGGTTGTGCTCAGACATGGACTAAGCTTTCAGGCTACTCGATCAGCAGTAGCTCGGTTGGTAATTCTGGTCAGCCTTCTGTGCAAAATTCAGCTAGGTTAATGAGTAGATCATACAACAGCAGCATATTGGTTGCATGTTTTGGAGCTCATTCTAGTGATGTGAACTAGGTTGACGAGTTGAAGCTGCTCTGATCTATTGTTCACGTGAAACTCAAATTACTTTGCAAATATTTTTTGACACCTACAAATTTTAAGGCATTATAGGATAAACTTCAACTAAAGAATTTTAAAGTGGTAACCACATAGTTTTAATAGGATGACCTTCGAGTCTAAGAATCTTTGGTATTTGAAAATTGATTTTAAAATTAGTTTTTATTGCAAACCCATTGCCAAGTTATGATCTACCCACTCATTGATTCTAACTTGTAATTTTTCCCATTTAGTGTCGGGTGGTAACTTCTCACAATTTTATAAAATTATATATTTCTTTCAATTACTAGTCGAAGGTTTGCATCAAATGGGTTAGGGTTTGATATAAATCGAATTGAAAGAAACTAAACCAGAAATATAAAAATGCAGGCTTAACACTATCCATATAAGCAAGGTTGTCAAACTTGTAGTTTTATGTAGAATCACTAAGGGGTCAGTAGAATCGGAATGTAAATTGAGACATAGAAACGCAAGTTTCTATAATCTTTACAAAATAGCTTTGAAAAATTATAAAACTACTTATGGAAGATGTAGAAAACTTAGAACACATAATAGATGTAAAAAAATAAATAATAAGGTTCTTTTTTTTATAATAACTCTTAATCTATGATATAACATATAAAAAAGAGCGAATAGAGTCAAAATTAATTTATTTTCTATTTTTTTGTTTGAAATAAGTGATAAATTGAAGGAGAATCAAAATTTTCAACTTACTAATGGTTAATTATATAAATGAAACAAATAAGTTTTCTTATAATTTTACAACTATAACTCGACTTGAATGAATTACATAAATGTATAATAGGAGTTTTCGAGGGAGGAAGGAAAAAAGATAGAGAAAGTTTGTGGAAACCAAATAAAAACAACAACAAGAGAGATATATCATCATAATTCCTAATAGTTGATGAGATTGTAAGGGTCGTTTGTTTTGGCTTTTTTCCAGCAGATACAGACACTTTTTCAAACTTTTTGCTAACAAATTATTTATCAAGAAATAGATATAGATAAAAAAAAAGTTGACAGTTCTCATCAAAAGATCAAATAGAATAAATATAGATAAAATTTAGATGAAAATCGGATATTTTTACACATTATTTTAAAAAAGATATAGATACAGATAATGAAAAAAACAATCCAAACAGACCCTAAACATACAATTGTATTTTTTATATTTTATCTTTTTGACTTAAATAGGTAGAATGGTAAATTCGGTTAAAATCGTAAAATTCTACCAAATTTACATGCATACTCGGTTGAAATTATAAGATTCTACCAAAAAATGATTCTACTCACGAGTCAACTCGGAAGGACATCCTCAAATCGTAAACTCGTAGAATCTATCGGTAAAATCGCTATTTTGAGAACTATGCATATAAGGTATCGAGTTGACTCATCCTACCTCATTTGATTACTTATAGGTAAGATTTTTTCAATTCTTTTTTTTTTCCTTCATTAATTGCACCAACAACCTGCCTTTCCCATATCTCCATTTAGTTGGAGAAGTGCTTCTCCACTTGGATATGCCGTTTAAGTTAGGGTTAATGTTGAATTTAGTACCTTAACTTTACCCGAAAATTCAATTAGGTACATGAACTTTTGAAAGTTCAATTTCAATATCTAAGCAAACTTTTCATGGCTATTTTTAATACCTCGGTTAATGATGTTAACTTCATTGCTAACGTGGAATACGGATCAATCACAACATGACGCATGTCATCTGATGTAGCACATTATCAATTTTTTTTTTCCCTTCTAACATGGCGAATTATTATTTTCTATATATTTTATGTTTTAATTTTTTTTTATTATAATTAATATTATTTTATTTTTTAAAAAGAAGATTACATTTAAATTTAAGCTCAAGCCCATTTTCTAATTTGCTCAAATAAACTCATCAAGTAAGCCCATATTACTTCATAGGCTTTTATTTCTCAATTAGAGTTTGCTCTAATTTTACTTATATATAAGTCCATTTCTTACATTTTTTTTCATGTGGGACATCTTTGTGTGTAATAGAAGTGCCCACTAGCCATTAAAGCTATGAGTGGGATCAAATCAAGCATTTTCATTGGAGCCTTTGTTAAATTCCAACATTTTTGCAGCCAACTGCATAAAATTGTGAACCATTTACGCCCTTATGTAATCGAATAACCAAAGCCACCAAAACACATTCTCCTTAAAACCATGGTATTGAATCAAACCTGCTCATTGTTAAGCATCTACATCTAGGGCTAAAGTGAATTAACCGATTTCACTATGCGATAATAATCCCAAACAACCAAAATGTTCAGACTTGTACCTCACCCAAAGTCTCCATAAGCTGGCCTAAATAGTTGCATGAAGAAGACCAAGCAAAGATGAGTAAAAGAATTTTCACACAAAATAAGCAAATGATTAAAAACCAAATTCAATTATACACCAAAAATAAAATACAAATAAGTCAGTATAATTCATTATGATTTTTTCAATGGTGATTCAAACAGGTCTGCAATTTCCAATCCACTTATCTACCTTGTCAAAGCGTATTGAGAATTATAAATTTCTTCATTGAGTACGCCAAAAGATGCCTGACATCTACTCAATATAATTTAACATTTCATGCGTTGAAACATCAAAATAACAAATTAAATAACAATAAACACTTAAGAATATGCAACCATTTCATCGAGCAAATGGTGTGCATGCGGTTAGAAAACATAAAATTAAAACCTTTAGAGAGGGGGACATGGGCTTAAGATTGAAACGACGTCCTATAGAACTAAAGGAACATCGTGAAGGGTAGGCATGAGGAAATGAAAAAAATGGGTTTTGTAAAACCACCAATTTTGATGGTCGAAGCTTCTCTAGAACTAAAGGAGCACCATGAAGTATGTCTAGAACCACCAGTTGATCACAACACATGCATGGCTATGAAGATAGTATTTAATGGTCGAAACTTGAGTTGACAAAGATAGTAGAGTGACGATGAGTTTTAAAGAGAGAGATTAGAGAGAGAACGATCGCAGCAATCGGTTTTAAGGTTCAATCTCAAATGAAGGAGCATGCTACCACTGTCCCACATTGCTAGTTCATTAACAAAACCTTCTATTAATAATGTGTAACTAAAAAAATCTATAGCAAGAAGAAGTAAAGATTAGAGAGTAATGGGCTTAAGTGTTGTCTTGGAAGGCTTAGGGTCGATACTTGTAAGTGGGTTTTGAAGCCCCTCAATTTAAAATTCTTTTTAAAAGGTAAGATAATAAAATAAAATAAAATAAATTATAATGGAATTATAAATAAATAGAAAATTATTTGCTACATCACACGGGAAACATAAATAAATAAATGATAATGTATCATGTCAGATGACACGTGCCACATTTTGATTTATCCATACATTTACATTAGCAATGGAGTTAACACCATTAAATGAGGTATCAAAAATATCCATGAAAAGTTCTCTCAAGTACTCAAATTGAACTTTCAAAAGTTCATGTACTTAATTGAATTTTCGAACAAAGTTGAGGTACCAAATTCGACATTAATTCTTTAAGTTATAAAATAGGAGTTTTTCAGGTTATTGTGTCATTATATGAGCTAGGTAGTTGGTTCGTTGAGTTAAAAACATTCAAGAACACAAAGTTGAAGTTTCAAAAATTTATAAAACTAATAATTTTTGTTCAACTTCAGTTGCAACTCTCAACATTAGGCAAGTGCACCTACCAAAGAACCATAGAAAATATTAGGTCATATTCTGAAGGATCATTGGCATTTACCATACTCACTTTTCATCAATTATCTAGCCAAAGAAAATTTAGAAGAGCATAATAAAAAGAGAAGTTATATTGGAGTTAATGAATATATACATGCTTTTAGGGCAAATTGTAAGATAAGCTTGCTAATGCGAGAAGAAGCCTTAGGGATTGCTTTACCAAGTCCTTATCATGTAATTTCTCAACAAACTCATTGAGTAGTATACTGGCATATTTGCACTGTTGGACTCATGAATGTAAGTTAAAACCTCTCTCAAGGTTAGAAACTCTAGATCCAGACAAAACTACCATAGCCTCTTCACAAGTTATCAGCAGTTTAAATCTACATAAAGTTTAAAAATCTTATGTTTTAAAACCCGCCTAATGAATTTTAAAAATAAGCAACAAAAAGTTTCACCATCTTCTCTCTCAAGGTAATTATGAGCAACTCCATTAGTAGCCCAAATTTACTCAAAATAATGATCTATCAATCTATTCAGTTGAAATAAGACATTAATAAAAAAAGGTGCACCACTCATTTAGACCCACGAAATTAAGTTATAGCCTAATTACAAATGCCCAGTCGATATTCATTAAAACACTATGAAATCACATGAATCAGGTTTGGATTCACAAACCTAAATTAAATGATTATTTCTCCATGGATGCAAACATTAAGAACAAATTCTAAAGAAATAATATGAAATTAAAGATGAAATTACAAATTAAGCACAGAGTCTTGCAGAAATAAACATCGAGTTTACAATGAATTTACCTAGAAAACTACGAAATTTCTAAAGCAAGAAAAATAGTTCTTTTGCCCCAAAATTCTCTCTCTACACTATTTTAGGATCACGAATTTGTTACAAATGATAATGATTATATAGATCTTTATCACATGCCTGTGCACATTTATTTATAAGATCATACACAGAAATCATGGCGATTTTATTTTGTCATGTAGATTCTTTATAATAGAATTTGTGTCATGCTCTGAAGGATATCCTAAGGTGGCAGTCCACTGCACATAATATTAAAGCTAGTAAACAACAACCTTAGTTAGGCAAGAGCTTCGATATCGTGCAAAACATACTTCTAAGATAGTAGGAGACTCCAAAGGGGCAGATAGTAAAAGCATGCAACAGTTTATAAAAATAACGTGTAATATTCATCAAGTTCAAATTCTTACAACTTTTAGGGGCATTCCTCATTCTTAAAGTCTTACTTTTAAGCTAACAAAAAAACATATTTATTGATAACAAAAGTTGCTATAGAGATTTTCCATAGAAGTCTACACCAAAACCTAAAATATGCAAACTTCTTCCAAAACCTCCTAATAGCTTTGGCTCGTACCCAACAAATGGGGCTTTTGGTGCCAACCACAAGTAATCAAACTGAAACAAAAATATATAGAGTTATAAGAAAAACTAGCTTAGTGAGATAATTCCCTTTTTCAAAGCGTTTCCATGAAACATACAAGTAATCTAGACAAGCATATGAGTATGCAACAATCATAACAACAAACAAAATACACATGATTAACTGGAAATCATGTGTAGCATGGATCTACGCCCTCTATGTCGAGGGTTGGGTGGTTACCGGCCCATTCGACCAACATAATTTGCAGACTTACGGGCTCCTATTTGCCCATGTAGACTTCCTGGTTACTGCCGAAAACCACTAGGAATCTTCGTTTCCCCACACGAAGAATAGTAGCAAAATTTAAATGTGACTCACAACGTGTCATGCATGAATCTTTTTTAAATATTGGTTTTTTCGAATATTGTTAATTTCAAGTTAAGGGTGACCAAATAATATTCATCATACCATTACAAAAGACCATAAATTATTCATCAATTATCCTTTTGATATGCTTATCTTTTATTCAACAACCACTTCATACAACATACATCTAATTCACACAATATCATTTTTATCTTTCCTTGATTTCTAGCGCTATTACTTACAAACACATTCAAGGAAATGTAATTAGTAAGGAACCAACTCACTTCATGGCGATCGTTTCTAATCGAAGTAGTCCTTTCGGAAAGCGATATCGGGTTCTCCTTCACCTAAACAAGATGAAATCAAAAATGAGTCTTTCGTAGAATTTCTACTCAAATTTTCTAAATCTATTTCTATTTGCGATAGAAACCGGATTTATGAAAATTTTAAATTAAAGTGGCTATAACTTGCTCATTTTAACTCGGAATTTCATATATTATATATCGTTTTCTACCTACTCAAAAAGATCTATCTATTTCTAAGGTTATTATTACCAGGTCACGGGATAGTAGGGTTCATGTTTACTATGAAAATTCCAGCACTTAAAAACATAATTTACCAATGTTTTCTTCATTCAAAAATTCTTTAAGCCAAAACATAGATATGTATATGGTTGGAAAAATTTCTTTGACACATAAATAGACTCATATTTTATGCATGATTCTATAGGTGTTTTCTAAATAATCAGTTTCCATAAAACAAATTTTCTTATGGTTTGAAAAATTGTATTGTTGTTAAACTTTTCTTTAAGTGGTTTGAAATAAAACTTATAAATCCTTGGGTTTATCATAAGTGTTTCGTATTTTCATTCCTTAGTTTATCAAAGGTGAGTTAATTTAAAATAACATTTGGTCTTTTTAAGTTATTTACCAATTTTATTTCTAGTAATTGAAAAATATAGTTTTTAAAAATTTACTTATGTTGCTAGTAGTACCTAATATATTTGAGTTGTGTTGATGGTATATTTCCTTATCATATTTATATTCTTCTATTATTTGGAAAAATTGTTGACAAATTTTTATTTCTCTAATTGGGTTTCTTAAACTTGTAAGTTGATTTTTATCTTAACTGAAAACTTGTTCAGTTCTTTTTTTTTTTTTTTATCATAAAGTTGGTAAAAATTGCCATAGTAAAAAGTTATCATTTTTATATCAAGATTTTCATATTACCATTGTGTATGTCTAGTTAGTTAGACTTTGAAGAAATCATATTTATCAATATTTTCAAAATTTCATGATGAGCTTATATAAGTTTTTGAAAAGAATTAATTAAAAATAATTTTCTAAGTCTTGATGGAAAATATTTATTAAGTGACGAAGTTTATTTCAAAAAGAGTTTAGTCTTATTTAAAGGAAGAATCTCTTTTTATTTTTATTAGGACAACATATTAGCCATGCATGAATACGATTATGTAGTCATGAAAAAGATAAGAATATCACAAAATAAGATAATAAAAGATATGAGAAGCAAATAAACATAATAATAAGGTCAAGTATTGGGAGTTTTAGCTTCATCAAGGCTTCCTGGAACTAAGAATAGACTAATTGAAAAAGAAAAGAGAAAAGAAAGAAAAGAAATAGCATGATAATAAGAGCAATATTAATAAGAGCATAATAATAACAAAAGCATAATATATGAACAAGAATAAAACATAAGCATATTATTGCTTTCTTAACCTCCATGGGTTTAGAAAACACACGCTATGTTCATATTAAGTTACATAAACATAAAAAACAATTATTAATATAATATCATAAAATTTATGTATGAACAAGAACAAGGTATGAACATGTTGTTGCTTTCCTAACCTCCATAGGTTTAGAAAACACACACTATGTTCATATTAAACTACATGAACAAAAAAAAAAAAAAAAGCTTGGAAAATTTTTACCTATAGAAGAAAGTAAAGAGAACTTTGTAGAGATTTTGAGATAATTTTGGTAGTGAAAGAAATGTGTGAAAGAAGTGGAAAGAAGAGGTAGTATTTATAGGGAAAAGTGAGGGTAATTTGTGGTAAATAATCAAGTTAAAAAAATAAAATACATATGAGTGGAAGAGGGAGAAGGTTGGTGCATTTCATGAAGAAGAGAGGGAGAGTTTTTTTTTTATTTGGTATTTTTGTTAATGAAAAGTAAGATGTGAGAGATGTGAAGTTATATTGGAAATGAAAATTGTAAGGAAATAGGTGTATAGGTTGTAAGAATAGGTAGTAAAGAGAAGTAGAGATAGATGAATAATAGTAAATAGTAATGAATAATAAACAAGACAATTAAAATACTAGTAGTAAAGAAAATATATGTAAAATGGCTATATCTAGTATTTTTAGTTATCGAAAATTTCTAAAACTATTATATTTAGAATCCTTATATTGTTACGAGTCTAATGGTGTTATCGGAATATTTTTACCGTTTCGGTTGTTCATACTCTAATTTCGAAAGCTGATGTCGTTTGAGTTCGAAACGAACTTAATTTTGGCGAATCTAATCTTTTTATGTTCGCTAAATAATTATGGACCATAATCTATGATTATCTCGATTTTATTCTTCTAAGGTTAAGAGTGCAAAATTGTCGGATCTAAACACATTGTTTTGAATTGGATGGTTATTAGGGTTTTTATTTGGTTTCCAGCTTCTGAAGATTAATCAAACTATTGAAAAATCTAAGGGCTTACAAATTATCTCCCTTAAAGAAAGTTTTTTCCTTAAAACTTAAAGTTCGTACCTGATTCTTCGAACAAGCTCAGATACTTCTGACGCATTCGTTTTCAGCTTCCTATGTTGCCTTCTCATGCGTGTGATTTCTCCATAAGACTTTCACATACTTGATCTCCTTGTTTCGAAGCTTTTGTATCTTATGATCTAGGATCTGAATCAGGTGCTCTTCATAGGTAAGGTTTTCCTTTAGCCCTACTGGTTCCAACTCTATGATTCTGCTAAGATCTGGCACATGCTTTCGTAAAATCGAAACATGAAATACGTTGTGGATTCTAGATAAATTTGGTGGTAAGGCTAGACAATAAGCAAGGTCTACTCTTTGAAGCACTTCAAAGGGTCTAATATATCGCGAGCTTAATTTTTCTTGTGCCCCAGGCTCGATGGATACTCTTGATGGGATTCACCTTCAAATGTGCATGATCTCTAATCTTAAACTTGAGAATATGTCGCTTCATATTAGCCTAGCTTTTCTGTCGGTCTTGCTTTCTTCATTCTTTGTCGAATGATTCGTACCTCATTTGCTGCATCTTATCTAGGTTGGATCCGATGTTCAGCTTCTCCACACCATCCTAGAACATTGGTGACCTACACTATTGTCCGTATAAGGCTTCATATGGTGGCATTTGGATTCTGGAGTGGTAGCTGTTGTTATAGGCAAACTCTACCAATGGTAGGTATGCATCCCAGCTTCCCTTAAACTCTATGACACAAGTGCGCAACATATCTTCTAGAGTTTATATCGTCCTTTCTGATTGGCTATCCATCTGGGGATGATAAGCAGTGCTAAAATGTAGCTTTATTCCTAAACATTTTTGTAAGCATATCCAAAACTTAGCCATGAACCTTAGATCTCTATCGAAGACGATTCCTATGGGTACTCCATGTAAGCGTACTATCTCCCTTTTATATATTCTGACCAATTTATCTATGGGGTAAGTCATATTGATTGGAAGAAAATGAGCTGACTTAGTCAATCGATTTACCATAACCATATGGCATCATATCCGATAGATGTTCTTGGTAGTCTACATACAAAGTCCATCGTAATTTGGTCCCATTTCCATTTGAGTATTGGCAGGGGTTTAAGAGTCCTCCTGGTCTTTGGTGCTCTGCTTTCCCTTGTTGGCACATTGGACACTTTATCACGAAATCAACTACATCTTTTTTCATACCATTCCACCAATAGTAACTTTTTAGATCCTTATAGATCTTAGTCCCTCCTGGGTGTATTGTATATCCAAATGATGTGCTTCTTTCATGATTTCTGTAAACCCCGGTATTCTTAGTGGTCAAATAAACTCCGAGGATCGAAAAGCAAAACCTTAATCCAGTCCAGTTTAAGCTTAGTGAGAGAAGTTTAAAAACTCTAAATCCGGCTTTCCTTTGGTTTCATAATAAAAGAAGTTTTATAAAGTAAATGAATATGAATTATTGTTTTAAAGTATATTTTAAACCTTAGAAAGTTTTAAATTCGGGAATTTTTCAATTCCGGGCCTTCCCGAGCTTAATTACGGAAAAACGTGCCTCGGGACCAGAAAAAAAAATATCTGGAATATTCATTAGAACGGAAATTTTTAAGGCTTTCAAAAATATAAATTTTATAATTTTTCGGGCTATAAAAATTACAGTTATAGCCTTTTTCCCGTATTTTCTCTACAACCGGTAAAGTAGATGTCTTGTCTACTATTCACAAGTAAAACCTACACTGCACACTACCCACACCCTATTCTTACATCCTTACAACTACTCATTACAATTTTCTTTTCCAAGGAATTTTGTTTCCTAGTTAATTATTACATTTATTACATTCTATCACATAAATTACAAATTTTATAAAAAATTCAAACTTCTCTCTCTCTCACACTCCATGGCCAGCGCCCTCTCCCCAATTCCCCTTCCATTTGATTTATTTTTACTTCTTTTATTCAATTAAAACCCTAATTCATTTAATATATAAGCTTATTTTCTCTATCTCTTCTCATTTTTCACTCTTTCAAAATTTGTAAAAGAAGCAAAACCTCTCTACTCCTTCTTCTTCCTGTCGTGACCTACACCCACACACACACACTCACTCACAAGCTTACTTCCTCTCCTTTTCATCTCCAAATCTTCATTTAGGTCATGATTTTAAGCTTTATTCCTACATTATCTTGTAATGGTAAAATCATTCTTGTGTGTTTTCCACTTTAAATCCCAATGAGCATATGCTAGGGACAAGAAAACACTAATATAAGAATATCAAGCCATCACAAGAAGTGGATCTAGTGTTTAAAAGTGATTTTGTTGAAATAATATTATGTTCATGCCTGTAAAGTAGAGATCTTGCATGGAAAGTTATGTTCATGCCATGAAACTCATGATTCATGCACTATATGTGGTAGATCTAGTGTTTAGACACTCATTCTTTCATTGACATTTATGTTCATGTGATTATTTTGAGCTTGCATGCATTTATGATCATAAAAGTTTAGCCTTGCATATATATAAATCTGTTAGATGATAGATCTTTATGTATTTAAGACAAGGAACTTAAAAAAGAAAAGATTTTTGTTAGAAAGGTGTAAAGGAAAATTCGGATGATTTTTGGAACCTATTTTAAAAACCCTTAAAACCACTTCGAAACTCATATTTTCATGAAAAATGAAAGGTATATGTAATAGGTATCTATAAGGAATGATTTTTACAAGTTATGATGAGTTTAGGCATGAGTAATGTGTAAAACAAGCGATAGAATTAAAATGAAAATTTTGAGTTAGTGATCAAATTTCCAAATTCTTAATTTGTGGTGAAGCATATGTAATCACCTAGTATTTGAGCTCAAATTGCATGTTTTATGAGTTAAATGAAGTCCTTAGACAATAGATATAATAAAGCTTCAAATTTTGATGCATTAAACGAGTTTTCTCATAAGGAATATGCAAGAAATAAAAATTTCCAAAATTCGGAGTTTTGTGAAAAGCTTGTTTAAAAACATATTTGCAAAGGGAAAAATGTGAATTTCTATGAAGAAATGAAGGTCTTGGATAGTGTAGATGATGGAGACTCATTTTTATTTAGATAGCAAATGAATTCTAAGGATAAAATCCTAAAACACTAGGAGCTGCAAAATGAGTTCTTAAGAGTTCATTATAAGAAATCATCAAGATCATGCCTATATTGAGCTCATTACATGACATTCATACTAGGAATTCATTCATATTCCATCTATACATGAATCATCAACTAGACACAATTTTACCAAATGCAAAACGATTTTTCGGAGATGGAAAAATTACAGAACAGATCCGATCCATGTGTTCCGTGACCTTAATTTCTTCAACATTTAAAAATATTATTAGAAATAGATAGATCTTTCGAAGTAGATAGAGACAGATATAAAAGTTGCAAAATTCCGAGTTAAAATGACCAAGTTATGGCCATTTTAAGTTGGCACTTCCGCAAATGGCGAGAAACACAATTTTGTTTAGTCTAGATGTATAGTTTGAAATAGTTAAGTGATGAGATTCTTATTAGGTTATTCTTATTTGGTAGGTGATCCGAAGCACGACGATACTCTACCACCCGACTACTACTATTAAGAGACCCACGTACCATGGCCGAATGAGCATCACTTCCGATTTCAATTATTGCTTGTGATTGTAATGGTAGTTGCACCAGTTGCTAAGTAAAGATAAAAAGAATGATGATGCATGATGGGGTTAGTAGGGAATTATAATTTTTTGTCATTGATATGTGAAGTTGAACTTAAAGAATATCGAAGCCGGGTGACAAGTTATTGCTTGTATAGAGATGAGCTAGAATTGATTGTCTGCGAATATTGCTTGGCCACCTAAAAGAATTGGATTAATCGAGTATTGGACTTCAATTATAATCTGAACTCATTCATATCACGATGGGGATGGAGCATAGCATTTGTTGGTTTTTCGTGATCCTTAAAACGAATATATGTTGGTTAATCGTGATCCATAAAACGAATTATTGTTCAGTTGACCGTGAGCTCAAACGGCGTCGTACCGCAGGATTCGTTAATCTGCTAACACGGGATGGAGGGTGCAAGTGCATCTACATATGATTTCTGGCTGGTCATATGTTTGTTGAACTCATGTTTGATGCATTTCACTTGCTTGAATAATCACTTGCTTGAATGTTTTGTCTTAATTGCAATATGGAAGTTTTCACTCACTAAGCTAGTTAGCTTACGCCCCTATAGTTTTTACTTGTTGCAGCATGAATTCATTTGGCTTAGGCAAAGGCAGGCTACAGCTCAGGTACCGGAGCTAGGACTTTCCCTTAGAAGTTTACTTCGATTTTGATTAGACTTCCGTTGAAAACTAAAAGACTCTGGATGACTGTAATGGACTTAATATTATTTTGCGGGGGAATGCCCCTTAGACTTTGTAAGTTATATATGTGTTTTGGTTTATTATCTATGGCTAATAAATACCACATTAAACTTCTTAACTCCATTGAATTGAGTATTTTATTGTCGTAAAGGGATGCTTTACATCTATACAAGACTCTTGAAGGGCTCGGATAGAAATTCAAGAGTCTTATATAGTATGTGGCGGACTATTACGTTTAGGATACCCCTATGGGCGTGACAGTTTAAGTTGGTATCAGAGCACTAGATTATAAAACAAGACAATAGAATTAAAAGAAACCGAACTTAGAAGTTTAACTAATAGGTTAAAATGGAGTTGAAAATATCCTTCTTTTATTAAGTCTAATTAGGAGTCTTATCTTGATGTAGGTCTCCTTAGGTCAGACCAGGGAACGAGCTAGAAATTTCACCAAAAAAACTAATGAGACCATGGTGGAATACAGATTGAGATTAAGAAAGCTGTGTGAGGATTCTTCTCTAGCTAGGAACCCCCGGACTATAGTGGAGATGTTCAGACCATGGAAAGAAGGGTTAAGATATACTAGATGGGCAGCCGTGTTCGACCAACTGAGATACGAGCCTATGGGAAGAAGGAATTGGACCAAGTTGGAGACAATCTATACCCTAGAAAGAACCATGGTAGAATATGGGCATGAGCCCATGACTAAGGAAGCTACTTTTATTTTGAAGAATGTGGGAAACCGGACCCCTCCAGATTTTAGAGTATGGATCCCTGTAGGTCCTCTATATGTGTATGCCCATGATGCCTTGTATGACCACCATGATTGGAACATAGCGAATGCATGGAACCATATTACCTGGCATGCAATTTACTTAGACATTCTTCCACCACGTGTAATCATTCCACCTCCACCAGCTAGTGTCATTGACATGCAATTGATTGATGCACCTGTGATTGGAGTGAATAATGAAGTTGATGAGGAAGTGGAGGAGGAAGAAGAAGAAGAGGACCCCGAGGAGGGTCCTAATTGGGAGGAAAATGTAGTACCCAGAACCCCTACCCCACCCATAGAGCTGGAAGTTGGAGTAAATCCGGAACCAACCAAATTGTGTGGGATTTTGATCGAGTGTTAGAAATTCCTGATGGTGGGTGGGCAAAGCCTGAATTAGACCCCATGCTATGGAGGGACATCTACATTGAGGGTGAACACCCTCCTGTACTTGATGTGGCATTAGTGGAACCCGTGGCTCCCGAACCCATGGAAGTGGAAAATATGGGTGAGGAACGTATGAGAGAACCCGAGATGGTAGAGAACCAAGCGGATGAACCTGATGTAAGGGGTGAAGAGGAAGATGTGAGCCCGAAGGAGGGGCAAGGAACAGAAGAGAGAGGAAAGCGAAGAGCAAGACCAAGAGCCTTTAGTCCGACCTGCTAGGAGGCGGAGGATGAGTGTAAGGGAATACCTTAGTCAGTTTGTCCGACAGGACGATGGTGGTTCTTCCAGTAGGAGACAACCTCCTAGTTCGACCTCCGATGATGCTAGTGACGAGTGAAGGTGAGATGATAGCTAACCCTTGAAGTCCAAGTGAAGTCCTTGTTTTTCTCATTTTGTAGTAGGCGATGCGGGATGCCAAATTGCCTTAAGATTTCTAGATAGTTGAGTATTTTGTTCTTCCTTTCCTTCTATTTTGTTTTGATTTCGAAAATAGGGAGAAATGTTTAGAATCGAAAATGGAACGTAGCATGCCAAATTTTGTAAGCAAGAAACCTCCGGTATGGAATTTTTATGGCTCGCTAAAGTAATGCAGGATCATGTTTATTTCAAAAGAAGGAAGTTATGGGAATCAAGCATGCTAGACATTAGACATAAAGAGCATCAATCACATGTAAACTGCATGAGCATTCATTCGATCATGTTATTATTTTGAGATTGCAACTTATTTCCTTATGTATGAATTCTTTTGTTTTTCCTTAAGATTATATGAACATTATGAAATTCAATTCCTTTTTGAAATTGATTTCCGAATTCTCGCAAAGTTGTGAACCTTGTTTGACAAATTATTCCCTTGAAAAATTTAAAACGTTCTAAAAATGCTAAAAATTTATTAAACAATGTGTAAACAGACGAAACCGATGGATTCGGAATCGTGAGCAAGAATCTCTCCCGAACGAAGCCGACCAACCGGCCGTACCTCATCCAAACCCGTAAAGAGTGGCACCCCAGAATCAGCAGGGTGATGTGTGTTGAATGCGATTGGACAATTGGCTAATCTCTTGGATACATTCATCCAGAACCAAAACCCAGTTCAGAACTTGCACAAGGACAAAGTGTCCGGGATTCTGCTCACACCCACCACCTGCAGATCATCAGGAAGTGACTGCTGAAGCACTGCTCCACAGGAGGAGCATTCCTACAATGTGCCCTTGCCACCACCTCCACCATACCGAAGGCCCCACCGAAGCTCTTTACTGAACTTCATTAAGAGTAACCGGTATTTGATGGAGCGTTTGGAAAACCTGATGAAGTCAAGGACTGGTTAGCTCAAATTGAGCGATCTTTTGCTGCATATGAGATTCCACTTATTTGCAATTGGAATATGGAACTTATATGTTGAGATATAATGCGAGGGTCTGGTGGGACTTCAAGAGAAGAAGCTTGACTCCCCGATTATGTGGGAATCTTTTCGCCAGGAATTCTTGGACAACTACTTTCCCTCCAGCTTGAGAGTAAAT
Organism: Combretum micranthum; assembly: GCA_024138025.1. Taxonomy (NCBI): domain Eukaryota; kingdom Viridiplantae; phylum Streptophyta; class Magnoliopsida; order Myrtales; family Combretaceae; genus Combretum; species Combretum micranthum. The sequence continues at coordinate 76,562 of JAMXBD010000771.1, read as the reverse complement.
TATAGTGCTGACTTTCTCCATGTTAAACAAAAGGGGAGAACCGTGGAACAATACGGGCTATAAAAATTACAGTTATAGCCTTTTTCCCGTATTTTCTCTACAACTGGTAAAGTAAATGTCTTGTCTACTATTCACAAGTACAACCTACACTGCACACTACCCATACCCTATTCTTACATCCTTACAACTACTCATTATAATTTTCTTTTCCAATGAATTTTGTTTCCTAATTAATTATTACATTTATTACATTTTATTACATAAATCACAAATTTTATAAAAAATACAAACTTCACTCTCTCTCACACTCCATGGCCAGCGCCCCCCTCCCCAATTCCCTTCCATTTGATTTATTTTTACTTCTTTTATTCAATTAAAACCCTAATTCATTTAATATATAAGCTTATTTTCTCTCTCTCTTCTCATTTTTCACTCTTTCAAAATTTGTAAAAGAAGCAAAACCTCTCTACTCCTTCTTCCTGCCGTGACCCACACCCACACACACACACTCACTCACAAGCTTACTTCCTCTTCTTTTCATCTCCAAATCTCCATTTAGGTGATGATTCTAAGCTTTATTCCTACATTATCTTGTAATGGCAAGATCATTCTTGTGTGTTTTCCACTTTAAATCCTAATGAGCATATGCTAGGGACAAGAAAACACTAATACAAGAATATCAAGCCATTACAAGAAGTGGATCTAGTGTTTAAAAGTGATTTTGTTGAAATAATATGATGTTCATGCATGTAAAGTAGAGATCTTGCATGGAAAGTTATGTTCATGCTATGAAACTCACGATTCATGCACTATATGTGGTAGATCTAGTGTTTAGACACTCATTCTTTCATTGACATTTATGTTCATGTGGTTTTTGAGCTTGCATGCATTTATGATCATAAAAGTTTAGCCTTGCATATATATAAATGTGTTAGATGATAGATCTTTATGTATTTAAGAAGGAACTTAAAAAAGAAAAGATTTTTGTTAGAAAGGTGTAAAGGAAAATTCGGATGATTTTTGGAACCTATTTTAAAAACCCTTGAAACCACTTCGAAACTCATATTTTTCATGAAAAATGAAAGGTATATGTAATAGGTATCTATAAGGAATGATTTTTATAAGTTATGATGAGTTTAGGCATGAGTAATGTGTAAAACAAGTGATAGAATTAAAATGGAAAATTTTGAGTTAGTGATCAAATTTCCAAATTCGTAATTTGTGGTGAAGCATATGTAATCACCTAGTATTTGAGCTCAAATTGCATGTTTTATGAGTTAAATGAAGTCCTTAGACAATAGATATAACAAAGCTTCAAATTTTGATGCATTAAACAAGTTTTCTCATAAGGAATATGCAAGAATTGAAAATTTCCAAAATTCGGACTTTTGTAAAAAGCTTGTTAAAAACATATTTGCAAAGGGAAAAATGTGAATTTCTATGAAGAAATGAAGGTCTTGAATAGTGTAGATGATGGAGACTCATTTTTATTTAGATAGCAAATGAATTCTAAGGATAAAATTAAAACACTAGGGATGCAAAATTGGCAAGATAGATTTCTAAGAAATGGCTATTGTGGAGTCTTGTAATAATTAGGAGTTCTTAAGAGTTCATTATCAAAAATCATCAATATCATGCCTATATTGAGCTATTACATGACATTCATACTAGGAATTCATTCATATTCCATCTATACATGAATCATCAACTAGACACATTTTTACCAAATGCAAAATGACTTTTCGGTGATGGAAAAATTACAGAACAGATCTGATCCATGTGTTCTGTGACCTTAATGTCTTCAAAATTGAAAAATATTATTAGAAATAGATAGATCTTTCAAAGTAGATAGAGATTGATATAAAATTTTCGAAATTCCGAGTTAAAATGACCAAGTTATGGCCATTTTAAGTTGGAACTTCTGCAAATAGCGAGAATCACGATTTTGTTTAGTCTAGATGTATAGTTTAAATTAGTTAAGTGATGAGATTCTTATTAGGTTATTCTTATTTGGTAGATGATCCCGAGCACGATGATACTCTACCACCCGACTACTACTATGAAGAGACCGGCGTACCATGGCCGAGTGAGTATCACTTCCGATTTCATTTATTGCTTGTGATTGTAATGATAGTTGCACCAGTTGCTAAGTAAAGATAGAAGAATGATGATGCATGATGGGGTTAGTTGGGAATTATAATTGTCTTTCATTGATATGTGAAGTTGAACTTAAAGAATATCGAAGCCGGGTGGTAAGTTATTGCTTGTATAGAGATGAGCTAGAATTGATTATCTGCGAATATTGCTTGGCCACCTAAAAGAATTGGATTAATCGAGTATTGGACTTCAATTATAATCTGAACTCATTCATATCAAGATGGGGATGGAGCATAGCATTTGTTGGTTTTTCGTGATCCATAAAACGAATATATGTTGGTTAATCGTCACCCATAAAACGAATTATTGTTCAGTTGACCGTGAGCTCAAACGGCGTCATACTGCCGTATTCGTTAATCTGCTAACCCGGGATGGAGGGCGCAAGTCCATCCACATATGATTTCCGGCTGGTCTTATGTTTGTTGAACTCATCTGTTTGATGCATTTCACTTGCTTGAATAATCACTTGCTTGAATGTTTTATCTTAATTGCGATATGGAAGTTTTACCCACTAAGCTAGTTAGCTTACGCCTCTATAGTTTTTACTTGTTGTAGCATGAATTCATTTGGCTTAGGCAAAGGCAGGCGACAGCTTAGGTACCGAAGCTAGGAGTTTCCCTTAGAAGTTTACTTCGATTTTTTTTAGACTTCTGTTGAAAACTAAAGGACTCTGGATGACTGTAATGGACTTAATATTATTTTGCGGGGGAATGCCCCTTAGACTTTGTAAGTTATATATGTGTTTTGGTTTATTATCTATGGCTAATAAATGCCACATTAAACTTCTTGACTCCATTGAATTGAGTATTCTATTGTCATAAAGGGATATTTTACATCTATACAAGACTCTTGAAGGGCTAGGATAGAAATTCGAGAGTTTTATATAGTATGTAGCGGACTGTTACGTTTAGGATACCCCTATAGGGCGTGACAGTTTAAGTTGGTATCAGAGCACTAGGTTATAAAACAAGACAATAGAATTAAAAGAAACCGAACTTAGAAGTTTAACTAATAGGTTAAAATGGAGTTGAAAATATCCTTCTTTTATTAAGTCTAATTAGGAGTCTTATCTTGATGTAGGTCTCCTTGGGTAAGACTAAGGAACGAGCTAGAAATTTCACCAAAAGAACTGATGAGACCATGGTGGAATACAGATTGAGATTAAGAGGGCTGTGTAAGGATTTTGCTCTAGCTAGGAACCCCGAACTATAGGGGAGATGTTCAGACTATGGAAAGAAGGGTTAAGATATACTAGATGGGCAGCCGTGTTCGACCAACTGAGATACGAGCCTATGGGAAGAAGGAATTGGACCAAGTTGGAGACAATCTATACCCTAGAAAGAATCATGGTAGAATATGGGCATGAGCCCATGACTAAGGAAGCTACTTTTATTTTGAAGAATGAGGGAAACCGGACCCCTCCAGATTTTAGAGTATGGATCCCTGTAGGTCCTCTATATGTGTATGCCCATGATGACTTGTATGACCACCATGATTGGAACATAGCGAATGCATGGAACCATATTACCTGGCATGCAATTTACTTAGACATTCTTCTACCAGGTGTAATCATTCCACCTCCACCAGCTAGTGACATTGGCATGCAATTGATTGATGCACCTGTGATTGGAGTGAATAATGAAGTTGACGAGGAAGTGGAGGAGGAAGAAGAAGAAGAGGACCCCGAGGAGGATCCTAATTGGGAGGAAAATGTAGTACCCAGAACCCCTACCCCACCCATAGAGCCGAAAGTGGGAGTAAATCCGGAACCTAACCAAATTGTGTGGGATTTTGATCGAGTGTTAGAAATTCCTGATAGTGGGAGGGTAGAGCTGAATTATACCTCATGCTATGGAGGGACATCTACATTGAGGGTGAATGATAAGATCATATTTTTTGCAATTTTGATGATCCAAAGACTAGAATGGATACTTGTTTTGATTAAATTTTATGTTTCAGACTAATTTGGATAAAGAAATCAAAACAAGAGACTTTGAATCAAAAATAAGCAAAATTGAAGTCAAGGCCGGCAATTCATCATTGAAATCCGCCGGCCTTCAGACGGCATAAAATCCAAAGCCGTTGCAGCACAGCCAGCTTTGCCTAGAAGAAGATTCAACTACCCTCAAAGCCGCCTCAAAGCTGCTGGCTTTGAAGATGAAGAAGCCAGCATACAAGAAGGCCGGTAGCCTAGAACTGAAACATCACCAGCTTTGAAGAAGTTACATTATAAGCTGGCACCAAAGCCGCCGGCCTTGAGGCAGTGTACATCAAAGATTTGAAAAGACATGAAGACATGAAACGCTTGAAGGAAAATGAAGCAACAAATCTGTTCGAGTATCTACGCCGGTATTAAAGCCGCCGGCTTTAAGACGGCATTTGTTATAATTCAACCTAACGCTTCATTTCTAACCACATACGCCAGCTAGATCTACATCAAAGCCGCCGGTGTAGAAGCAGCCTACAAGTGTAACTGATATTGAAGGCTGCCAGTGCACTGTCTGCGCAAAGGACAATTTGAAGATACGCCGCCTGAAAGCCACCGGCTTAGGATCCATAACGGCTGGCGTACAATGTGAAACAGCAAAGTTTATTTAATGTTTTGCACGGAATTTTTCCTATAAATAGGGGGTCTTCCCCTCACATTCAGAATCATTCAAGCATACATTCCACAATCCAAGTAGCTCTAGAATATTTAGAACAAGCATTCCATAGAGATTTTTGAAGAGTTTTTGAAGTTATACAAGATTTGCAAGTGAAGCTTTAGTATTTTGAATTGGTGACATCTATTCTTATTCTTTTTATGCAATTCATATACGTGATTATTTTGATCGTAATGAAATCATTTGCAATTTCTTTTTGATTGTTGAATCATCATCCATGAGTAGCTACATCCTTTTTGTGGGAAGTTGATGAAACTTTAAACATGCTAAAATGATTTTTGAATCCATGTTATGAGATATTTAGAATCATGAAATATTCATATTGATTCAGATTATTCATGTTTTTGATGTATAAGAATCTCAATATAATCGGAAGGGAAATAGTGTTCACATGAATTCATAAATTTAGATTAAACTGCAATTGCGGAAGCGGCGTAGTTTTAACCTAATTTAGAAATTGTCTACAAATATTAATGCAATATTTTGTGTTGATTCTCACTAAGGAATTATGAGATGTTAATATAAAGTATTAGTCTATTATAGAATCGAAAGATTTATAATTGTAAATTTGATTCCACTAATGATTTATTTAACGGAAGTTATTGAATTATTTTGTGGTTTAAAAGGTTTTTAAACTTGTTTTTAAATCTTGACAATTTCTTATGAATGTTCATAAATCTAATTATCATTATAACATGAGTTCAAGTTGATTGGCAATAGTTTAAAGTGGATTCTGCTCCTTCCCACACTTTTCACCATATCCCTCTCTTAAAAAGCTCATTGCATTCATATAGATAATTAGTTAGATAAGTTAGTTTAACTTAATCATCTTAAAAGATCAATTGCCTAGATATTAGTATTAGTTGATAATTGTCTAGTAGTTAGTAAATCCTCGTGGGATTGACACTTTATTCATGCTATATTACAATAGAAGACCTAGTACGCTTGCTAGAAATATGGTTTAAAATTTAATACTAATCATAGTACATCAAGTTTTCTGGAAGTGGAAAATGTGCGTGAGGAACGTATGAGAGAATCCGAGATGGTAGAGAACCAAGCGGATGAACCTGATGTAAGGGGTGAAGAGGAAGATGTGAGCCCGAAGGAGGGGGCAAGGAACAGAAGAAGAGGAAGAAAGCGAAGAGCAAGACTAAGAGCCTTTAGTCCGACCTGCTAGGAGGCGGAGGATGAGTGTAAGGGAATACCTTAGTCAGTTTGTCCGATAGGACGATGGTGGTTCTTCCAGTAGGAGACAACCTCCTAGTTCGACCTCCGATGATGCTAGTGACGAGTGAAGGTCGAGATGATAGCTAACCCTTGAAGTCCAAGTGAAGTCCTTGTTTTTCTCATTTTGTAGTAGGCGATGCGGGATGCCAAATTGCGTTAAGATTTCTAGATAGTTTAGTATTTTGTTCTTCCTTTCCTTGTATTTTGTTTTGATTTCGAAAATAGGGAGAAATGTTTAGAATCGAAATGGAATGTAGCATGCCAAATTTTGTAAGCAAAAACCTCGGTATGGAATTTTTATGGCTCGCTAAAGTAATGCAGGATCATGTTTATTTCAAAAGAAGGAAGTTATGGGAATCAAGCATGCTAGACATTAGACATAAAGAGCATAACCACATGTAAACTGCATGAGCATTCATTCATTCATGTTATTATTTTGAGATTGCAACTTATTTCCTTATGTATGAATTCTTTTGTTTTCCTTATGATTATATGAACATTATGAAATTCAATTCCTTTTTGAAATTTGATTTCCGAATTCTCGCAAAGTTGTGAACCTTGTTTGACAAATTAATTCCCCTGAAAATTTAAAACGTTCTAAAAATGCTAAAATTTATTAAACAATGTGTAAACAGACGAAACCGATGGATTCGGAATCGGGAGCAAGAATCTCTCCCGAACGAAGCCGACCAACCGGCCGTACCTCAACCAAACCCCAAGGAGTGGCACCCAGAATCAGCAGGGTGATGTGTGTTGAATGCGATTGGACAATTGGCAATCTCTTGAATACATTCATCCAGAACCAAAACCCAGTTCAGAACCCGCACCAAGGACAAAGTGTCCGGGATTCTGCTCCACACCCACCACCTGCAGATCACCGGGAAGTGACTGCTGAAGCACCTGCTCCACAGGAGGAGCATTCCTACAATGTGCCCTTGCCACCACCTCCACCATACCGAAGGCCTCACCGAAGCTCTTTACGGACTTCATTAAGAGTAACGGTATTTTGATGGAGCGTTTGGTAAACCTGATGAAGCCAAGGACTGGTTAGCTCAAATTGAGCGATCTTTTGCTGCATATGAGATTCCACCTTATTTACAATTGGAATATGGAACTTATATGTTGAGATATAATGCGAGGGTCTGGTGGGACTCTAAGAGAAGCTTGACTTCCCCGGTTACATGGGAATCTTTTCGCCGGGAATTCTTGGACAATTACTTTCCCTCCAGCTTGAGAGTAAAGTATAGTGCTGACTTCCTCCATGTTAAACAAAAGGGGAGAACCGTGGAACAATACGAGACTGAGTTTGTCCACTTGCTGCAATATGCACCTGAGTCTTTCAGGGATAGTGAGGAGTTGAAGAAACAGGTATTTTTGGGAGGTCTAGATGAGGAGTTGCGAATTAAATTGGAAGAATTTGGAGTAAGGACCTACCCTGAGTTGGTGGAAAAGGCTCGAGTGATTGAAGGGGCCAGGAAAAGGAAATACCAGGAACCTGAAAAAGAGTATTCGGGAAAAGGCCGTTTGACGCCTCAAGTTCAGGATTTAAAGGAAAGAGGTACAGACCGTACCAGGGTTTAAGGATGACGCTAGTGGAAAGCCGACCAGTTTAAGGCCAATGTCACTTGTTGGAAATGCAAGGGGACTCATGCCCTAGGCAATGCCCCTGTTGAGGAACAAATGTTATTACTGTGGCGATGCTGGCCATATGGTTTATACGTGCCCGAAAAGATGGCCGTGACTTGCTTTATTTGCAAGGAGGGGCACTTGGCCTCTGAATGTTCCAATGGAAAAGTGTGGCCGCTCGACCCTTTGGGACTTCGAGCAATACCAACCCTATGAGGTCAGGTAGTAAAAGTGGGAGCCGTGCAGCTTCGGCAATGCATGGGATGAGGTTATATAATTTCGAAGGCCAGTGGATCGTAGAGGAAGATGAGGATGAGGAAGTGGAGTTAGCAGCCATGGATCAAAGTGGCGGCACAAATGGCGGTCTGGTGACAGGTTAGTAATAGAAACTCTCGCAAGTTAAAAGTTGATTTATTTATTTCAATTGTTGCTTGAATTAAATTAAATATGTTTATGGGAAAGCTGGAAGTTAAGAACCCCATGTAGGTAGCTTTGAGAGTGTTTTAGGGTTAATAAGTGATGGATGTTTGTTGACCTCAGGACACATACGGGTGAATAAAATGAAGGCTTATGTTTTGTTTGACACGAGAGTGACACGTTCGTTCATCACCACTAGCTTGGCTAACCAACATGGATTACCTATAGCCACAACTACTGTTAGTCTGAGGATTAAGACACCTACTGGAAGTGTTGTGTCAACCCGAGAATTAATAAAGGATTGTCCATTGGAAATTCACGAGCACCACTCCAAAAGTGATTTAATAATATTAGAGATGAGTAAATACGAAGTTATCCTCGGAATGAGTTGGTTAAGTAAGGTAAAAGCAGTAGTGGATTGCCAAAAGAGGATAGTGTGTTTCTATGATCAATCGGGAGGAAAAGTGGAATTTGTAGGAGAGACCCTAGTCCCAAGATGGTTTGGGTTAAACTCTTTTGAATTGGTGATGGAGGATGAAGAGATAATACCTATTGAAGGTGTCTTGGACGAAGAGGAAACTCGAGAAGAAAGGGATATACCGGTGGTAAATGAATACTTGGATGTGTTTCCAGAAATTTTGCCTGGATTACCACCAAAAAGAGAAATTGATTTTGAGATTGTATAAGCTCCAAACACCGAACCGATATCCAAAACATCATACCGGATGGCACCGGCTGAGTTAAAGGAATTAAAGACACAATTGCAGGAACTTTTGGATCAGAAATTCATAAGACCAAGTGTGTCGCCATGGGGCGCACTTGTCTTGTTTGTAAAGAAGAAGGATGGATCAATGAGATTGTGTATCAATTATCATGAGTTAAATAAGGTAACTATCAAGAATCGATATCCTCTGCCAAGAATCGACGACTTGTTTGATCAACTGCAAGGGGCTTGTGTGTTTTCACGCATTGATTTGCGTTCGGGATACCATCAGTTAAGAATAAAGCCTGAGGATGTACCAAAGACAGCTTTTCGTACTCGTTATGGACACTACGAGTTTTTGGTGATGTCGTTTGGTCTGACTAATGCACCAGCTGCATTTATGGATCTCATGAACAGGGTTTACAAGCCACTTTTGGATAAGTGTGTGATAGTCTTCATAGACGATATCCTAATATATTCGAAGACCAGGGAACCACACGAAGAACATCTTCGTTTGGCGTTGCAAACCTTAAGAGAAAACAAGTTGTACGCCAAATTATCCAAATGTGATTTTTGGTTGGACAGAATATCTTTTCTTGGACATGTGGTAACTGGTGAAGGAATATCTGTTGACCCCGAAAAGATTAAGGCTATAGTGGAATGGAAACAGCCACAAACGGTTACTGAAGTAAGAAGTTTCTTGGGATTGGCTGGCTACTATCGCAAGTTTGTGAAGAATTTCTCAAAGATAGCCAAGCCACTGACTCAGTTGACCCAAAAGAATGAGCAGTTCGTTTGGACAGATAAGAGGGAACAGAGTTTCCAGGAACTAAAATAGTGACTGGTATCAGCATCGATTTTGGTTCTATTGGACCCGGAAAAGTCTTATACGGTGCATAGTGACGCCTCAAGGAATGGCCTTGGATGCATATTAATGCAGGAAGGGAAAGTTATTACATATGCTTCTCGACAGTTGAGACCCCATGAGCAAAACTACCCTACACATGATCTAGAATTGGCCGCAGTTGTCTTTGCCTTGAAATTATGGAGACACTATTTATATGGACAGAGGTGTGAGATATACACGGATCATAAGAGTCTTAAGTATCTGTTCACACAAAAGAGTTAAACATGAGACAAAGGTGATGGTTGGAACTAATAAAAGATTATGATTTGGGAATAAATTACTGTCCAGGAAAAGTTAATACAGTCGTGGATGCCCTAAGTCGAAAAAATTATGGGGAAGTAGCCGCCTTGATCACAAGTCAAAGAGATCTGATTAGGGACTTTGAGAAATTAAAGATTAAGTTCATAGACAAAAGCGCTGAGCTATAGATAGGTAATCTGGCATTGGAGCCGAGCCTGATAGAAAGAATCAAAGAAGCCCAAAGGTATGACGAGGTGATACAAAGGATTAAAAAGGAAACCCGAATAGGAAAATACCTTGACTTTGCAGTAGATGATGAGGATGTGGTCAGAATAAAGGGAAGGTTGTGTGTGCCGGAAGACGAAGAGTTGAGGAAGGAAATAATGAGTGAAGCTCATAACTCAGGTTATACCATGCATCCGGGAGGTACCAAGATGTGCCAAGATTTGAAAAGCCACTATTGGTGGAACGACATGAAGAGAGATGTAGCAGATTTTGTGATGAAGTGCCCAGTTTGCCAACAGGTGAAAGTGGAGCACCAAAGGCCGGGCGGATTGTTAAAGCCTTTACCCATTCCTGAGTGGAAGTGGGATCAGATATCTATGGATTTTGTGTGTGGTTTTCCAAAGACCCATTCAGGTTGTGATTCTATATGGATAATAGTGGATCGGTTAACCAAGCTGGCGCACTTCTTACCAGTAAATATGACTTATTCAATGGAAAAGCTAGCTAAGATCTAAATCCGGGAAATTGTACGGTCACATGGCATACCAGCAGGGATTATTTCAGATAGTGACCCAAGATTTGTGTCTAAATTTTGGATAAGCCTACAAAAGAGTTTGGATACCAAATTGCATTTCAATACGGCATATCACCCTCAGACCGATGGACAGTCTGAGCGGACGATCCAAACCCTAGAAGATATGTTGAGAGCTTGTGCCTTGGAATTCAAAGGGAGTTGGGATAGTCATGTGCATCTCATCGAGTTTGCTTACAATAACAGCTACCACTCAACTATTCAAATGCCGCCCTATGAAGCTTTGTATGGACGACGCTGTAGATCCCCTCTGTTTTGGGATGAAGTGGAAAAGATAGCTATTGGGCCAGAATTGGTACAAGAAGCGGCCAATAAGGTGAGGGTAATCCAGCGGAAAATGAAGAAGGCTCAGGATAGGAAAAAGAGCTGGGCAGACCTGAAAAGAAGAGAACTCGAATTCAAGGAAGGTGACCATATGTACCTGAAGATAAGCCGATTAAAAGTATTAAAAGGATGCGTAGACAAGGAAAGCTAAGCCCGAGATATATCGGACCCTTCGAAATTTTGGAAAGATTTGGAGATCTGGCATATCGGCTAGCTTTACCACCAAATCTATCTGGGATTCACAACGTGTTCCATGTGTCAGTGCTGAGAAAGTATGTGCCCGACCTAGAAAGGATTTTGGAATTGGAACCGATTCAGCTGAAGGAAAACCTGACATATGAAGAACACCCCGTAAAGATATTGGATAAGAAAACCTAAAGGCTACGGAACAAGGACATTCACTATGTTAAAGTATTATGGAGGAATCATGCCTTTGAGGAAGCAACTTGGGAAGCTGAGGAGGAGATCCGAAGGAAGTACCCCGAGTTATTCGAAGGACAACGTACGTCAGTTCAGTTTTGAGGACAAAACTCTGTTTAAGGTGGGGAGGTTGTAAACCCCGGTATTCTTAGTGGTCAAATAAACTCCGGATCGAAAAGCGAAATCCTAATCCAGTCCAGTTTAAGCTTAGTGAGAGAAGCTTAGAAACCCTAAATCCGGCTTTCCTTCGGTTTCATAATAAAAGAAGTTTAATAAAGCAAATGAATATGAATTATTGTTTTAAAGTATATTTTAAACCTTAGAAAGTTTTAAATTCGAGAATTTTTCAATTCCGGGCCTTCGCGAGCTCAATTATGGAAAAACGTGCCCCAGGACCAGAAACTCAGAAAAATATTCCAGAATATTCATTAGAACCGAAATTTTATAAGGATTTCAAAAATATAAATTTTATAATTTTTCGGGCTATAAAAATTACAGTTATAGCCTTTTCCCGTATTTTCTCTACAACCGATAAAGTAGATGTCTTGTCTACTATTCATAAGTACAAGCTACACTGCACACTACCCATACCCTATTCTTACATCCTTACAACTACTCATTACAATTTTCTTTTCCAATGAATTTTGTTTCCTAATTAATTATTACATTTTATTACATAAATCACAAATTTTATCAAAAATTCAAACTTCTCTCTCTCTCACACTCCATGGCCAGCGCCCCCCTCCCCAATTCCCCTTCCATTTGATTTATTTTTACTTCTTTTATTCAATTAAAACCCTAATTCATTTAATATATAAGCTTATTTTCTCTCTCTCTTCTCATTTTTCACTCTTTCAAAATTTGTAAAAGAAGCAAAACCTCTCTACTCCTTCTTCCTGCCGTGACCCACACCCACACACACACACTCACTCACAAGCTTACTTCCTCTTCTTTTCATCTCCAAATCTCCATTTAAGTGATGATTCTAAGCTTTATTCCTACATTATCTTGTAATGGCAAGACCATTCTTGTGTGTTTTCCACTTTAAATCCCAATGAGCATATGCTAGGGACAAGAAAACACTAATACAAGAATATCAAGCCATCGCAAGAAGTGGATCTAGTATTTAAAAGAGTTTTTGTTGAAATAATATTATGTTCATGCATGTAAAGTAGAGATCTTGCATGGAAAGTTATGTTCATGCCATGAAACTCATGATTCATGCACTATATGTGGTAGATCTAGTGTTTAGACACTCATTCTTTCATTGACATTTATGTTCATATGGTTATTTTGAGCGTGCATGCATTTATGATCATAAAAGTTTAGCCTTGCATATATATAAATGTGTTAGATGATAGATCTTTATGTGTTTAAGACAAGGAACTTAAAAAAGAAAAGATTTTTGTTACAAAGGTGTAAAGGAAAATTCGGATGATTTTTGGAACCTATTTTAAAAACCCTTGAAACCACTTTGAAACTCATATTTTTCATGAAAAATGAAAGGTATATGTAATAGGTATCTATAAGGAATGATTTTTACAAGTTATGATGAGTTTAGTCATGAGTAATGTGTAAAACAAGTGATAGAATTAAAATGGAAAATTTTGAGTTAGTGATCAAATTTCCAAATTCGTAATTTGTGGTGAAGCATATGTAATCACCTAGTATTTGAGCTCAAATTGCATGTTTTATGAGTTAAATAAAGTCCTTAGACAATAGATATAATAAAGCTTCAAATTTTGATGCATTAAACAAGTTTTCTCATAAGGAATATGCAAGAAATGAAAATTTCCAAAATTCGGATTTTGTGAAAAGCTTGTTTAAAAACATGTTTGCAAAGGGAAAAATATTAATTTCTATGAAGAAATGAAGGGCTTGGATAGTGTAGATGATGGAGACTCATTTTTATTTAGATAGCAAATGAATTCTAAGGATAAAATCCTAAAACACTAGGAGATGCAAAAATTGGCAAGATAGATTTTTAAGAAATGGCTATTGTGGAGTCTTGTAATAATTAGGAGTTCTTAAGAGTTCATTATAAAAAATCATCAAGATCATGCCTATATTGAGCTCATTACATGACATTCATACTAGGAATTCATTCATATTCCATCTATAAATGAATCATCAACTAGACACATTTTTACCAAATGCAAAACGATTTTTCGGAGATGGAAAAATTATAGAACAGATCTGATCCCTCTGTTCCGTGACCTTAATGTCTTCAAAATTTAAAAATATTATTAGAAATAGATAGATCTTTCGAATTAGATAGAGATTGATATAAAATTTGCGAAATTCCGAGTTAAAATGACCAAGTTATGGCCATTTTAAGTTGGAACTTCCGCAAATAGCGAGAATCACGATTTTGTTTAGTCTAGATGTATAGTTTGAATTAGTTAAGTGACGAGATTCTTATTAGGTTATTCTTATTTGGTAGGTGATCCCGAGCACGATGATACTCTACCACCCGACTACTACTATTAAGAGACCGGCGTACCATGGCCGAGTGAGTATCACTTCCGATTTCAATTATTGCTTGTGATTGTAATGATAGTTGCACCAGTTGCTAAGTAAAGATAAAAAGAATGATGATGCATGATGTGGTTAGTTGGGAATTATAATTGTCTATCATTGATATGTGTAGTTGAACTTAAAGAATATCGAAGCCGGGTGACAAGTTATTGCTTGTATATAGATGAGCTAGAATTGATTGTCTGCGAATATTACTTGGCCACCTAAAAGAATTGGATTAATAGTATTGGACTTCAATTATAATCTGAACTCATTCATATCACGATGGGGATGGAGCATTAGCATTTGTTGGTTTTTCGTGATCCATAAAACGAATATATGTTGGTTAATCGTGATCCATAAAACGAATTATTGTTCAGTTGACCGTGAGCTCAAACGACATCGTACCGCAGGACTCATTAATGTGCTAACTCGGGATGGAGGGCGCATGTCCATCCACATACGAGTTCCGGCTGGTCATATGTTTGTTGAACTCATCTGTTTGATGCATTTCACTTGCTTTAATAATCACTTGCTTGAATGTTTTGTCTTAATTGCGATATGGAAGTTTTCACCCACTATACTAGTTAGCTTACGCCCCTATAGTTTTTACTTGTTGCAGCATGAATTCATTTGGCTTAGGTCAAGGCAGGCTACAGCTCATGTACCGGAGCTAGGAGTTTCCCTTAAAAGTTTACTTCGATTTTGTTTAGACTTCCATTGAAAACTAAAGGACTCTGGATGACTATAATGGACTTAATATTATTTTGCGGGGGAATGCCCCTTAGACTTTGTAAGTTATATATGTGTTTTGGTTTATTATCTATGGCTAATGAATGCCACATTAAACTTCTTAACTCCGTTGAATTGAGTATTCTATTGTCGTAAAGGGACGCTTTACATCTATACAAGACTCCTGAAGGGCTCAGATAGAAATTCAAGAGTCTTATATAGTATGTGGCGGACTGTTACGTTTAGGATACCCCTATGGGGCGTGACAATTTCTCTCCTCATTTCATCAACATCTAGAACACACAATCTCCCCTTCATTCTTACAATATCGTCGTCATCTATTGTGAAATCCATACACTTTCCCTCCTGCACTTCTCTTTTAACCTTTTGAATTACCTCATCATAACGTTGAGCTTCTTTAATTCTTTCTACTAAAGTTAGTTCCATGACCAAGCTAGCGATTTCCTCTTCCACACTTTGCCCTATGAATTCAATATTCATCTTCTCGCATTCCCTCACTAGGTCTTTCTTGTCAGTGAGCAAGATAGCTATTTCCCCGTGATTCTTCCTGCTTAAGGCATTTGCGACAGCATTCACTCTTCTTGGGCAGTAGTTTATTCCAAGATCATAATCCTTTGTAAGCTCTAACCATCTCCTTTGCCGCATGTTTACTCCTTCTACGTAAACAGATACTTGAGACTTTTATGATCAGTGTAGATTTCACACCTCTGCCCATATATGTAATGTCTCCATAACTTAAGTGTGAAAACAACGGTAGCTAATTCTAGATCATGTGTGGGGTAATTTTGCTCATGAGGCCTATGTTGAAGTAAGGCATACGTAATCACTTTTCCATCTTGCATCAGCATACACCCGAGACAATTTCTTGAGGCATCACTATATACCGTATTAGGTTTCTCAGGATCTAGTAACACCGAAATTAAGGTAGAGACAAGTCGTTTTTTGAGTTCCTGAAAACTTTGCTCTCTTTTATCTGTCCAAATGAACTTCTCGTTCTTCTAATTCAGCTGTGTTAGGGCATTAGTGATGGTAGAAAAGTTTTTTACAAACCTCCTATAGTAATCAGCCAATCTAAGAAAACTTCTCACTTCTGTGATGGTCTTAGGTTGTCTCCATTCCATTCCGCTTTGATTTTCTTGGGGTCTACTGATATAAACCAACCAAAAGTCACACTTAAACAGCTTAGCATATAACTTATGTTCACGTAAGTCTGTAGTGTCATCCTCAAGTGTTCTTCATGTTGCTCTTGTGTCTTGGAGTAGATCAACGTCAATAAAGACTATCACGCATTTATCGAGCAAGGGTTTGTACACTCGTTTCATTGTATCCATAAAAGTTGCTGGTGCAATGGTTAAGCCAAAAGGCATTACCAAAAACTCATAATGTCCATAGGGGGTTCGAAAGGCCATCTTGGATACATCCTCTAGCTTGATCCTTAACTAATGACAACTTGATCGTAACTCAATTTGTGGGAAGACACTAGCTCCTTGAAGTTAATCAAAAAGGCAATGTATCCTTGGAAATGGTTACTTATTCTTGATAGTGACCTTATTGAGTTCTCGATAATCAATGCACTCATAGAACCATCCTTCTTTTTCACAAACCAAAACGATGCTCCTCAGGGTGATACACTAGGTCGAATGAAACCTTGGTTTAACAAGTCTTGCAAATGCATTTTCAGTTCCTTTAACTCGATTGGTGCCATCGGTAAGGTGTTTTTATTGGCTTGGTGTTCATCATTAGGTCAATCTCGAAATCGATCTCTCTCTTAGGCAGTAATCCAAGTCATTTGTCAAGAAATACATCCGAAAAGTCATTAACCACAGGTATAGTTCCCAATTCAATTTCTCCCCTTCTTTCTCCTCTATGTCAATGCTACTTAAGTTTATTTCCTCGCCATCCATTAATAATTCAAAAGAGTTCAACCTCACTATGGATTCTCTCTTGAATACTATCTCACTTCCGTCTTGATTCTTAAAATTCACTTCCTTTCATCAATAGTCCACTATAGCTTTAATAGACATCAGCCAACTCATTCCCAAGATTACCTCGTATTTGGTCATTTCCAATATTATCATATCACACTTAGTGTAAATCCATGTATTCCCATGGGACAATCCTTTAGCATCTCCTTAGTTGACACAATGCTCCCGAAGGGGTCTTTACTCAAAAACTAGTAGCGATGGTGTCTCTAAGTAGGCCGGCTCGTCTAGCCAAACTAGTGGTGATAAAGAGTGTATAGCTCCAGTGTCGAACAAGGCATGGGCGGTTTTATTAGCTACATGTATGCTACCTGCATTCGAATTTTTATACTAGTCATAAAATTCATATACTGATACTACCTACCTATATAGAGTCTACACTTTTTGAGTTATATATTGTATGCATGAAACTTTAAGAATTTACAACATATAGGTAAAGAAGTTTTTTATTCTAACCTATCGCCAGTCCAAAGTCAGGGTCACTATCATCATCCAAGGCTACCATTTTGGCTCCTTCATCCTCTGTTTTTCACTTATCCATTGCCCCTCCAACTTAAATCCTCATTCCATGTACAGTAGCTCTAGAACGACTTGAATTGCTCCCTCCATTCCTACTTTTTGTCGAAGTAGTTCCCCCAATTGTGCCAAGTGGTCTAGCTAGGGCATTCTTCCTCTGAGGGCACTCATTGGCAAAGTGCCCAATTTGTTTGCACACAAAGCAACAGTAGATGCAGGCCCCTAGATTTTTTGGTAAATATAGTAGACCCTAAGAACCGAAAGTCAAACCAGAACCCTAAAGTTAACCTAGTCCTATGTTTATTCTAGTGAATCTAGATCCGAATTTCGTGTTCTTAAACCCTAAACAACAAAATTAAGATAATCCGGCAATTTCGTGTTCGTAATAGTATAGGAAAGCTTAAAGATATCAGATTCGTAATTTTCTAGTGTCTTTCGGATCCGAACGGGATCAGTTTTCAAAAATCATGCCTTGATACACCCAGATAGAAAATATTCCGACAATACCATTGACTCGTAAAAATATAAAGTTTTTAAAAATATCAGTTTGAAAATTTTTTGATAACTAAAAATATCAAATATAGGCCGTTTACGTGTATTTTCTTTACTACCGGTATTTTAATTGTTTAATCTACTATTCATAGTACTATTTCTACTATTCATTACTATTTCACTATCTCTACTTTTTCTTACACTCTACTCTTATACACTACCATACATATACCTTACGATTTACCTTCCCCACACAACTTTAATCACATAAGACTTTATACATTACTTTTTTTATTACAAATCAACAAATTAAATCAATTTCTCTCCTCCCTTTCCCCAAGGTTTTCATCCACTCTCTCTCTCTCCTATCACTTTCATTTTTTTTTCATTTTACTTAATTACATCTAATTTCCACTCTAAAATTCTATAAATACCCCTTTTCCTCCTTCTTTCTTTCACACAACTTATTTTCATAACAAAACAATTCCAAAATCATTTCTCAAACCCTCCCTCCACAAATTTCCTCTCAAATACTCTCTTCATTTCCATCTCCATAAACTACTCATTTCTCTTTAAGAGAAATTCTAAACACACCATTACCTACTTTAGGTAAAACTTCTTCAATTTACTCATCTTTTCATTTAACTTAACATGAGCTTAGTGTATGTTTCTTAGACTCATGAGAGTTAAAGAAGAAACAATATGTTCATGTTTGTATTTTCTATTATGTCATTATTGTTATTATGTTATTGTTATTATTTTTGCTCTAATCTAACTTCTATACAATATTATGTATATATATTTCTTTAGAGTATATAAGCTTACTTATTGTTTATTTATTCATGCTTGGCAATTTATTTATTTATTTCATGCTATTATTAAGACTATCTTTCTAGTGTTAAACTTCCTCATCAAGTCAAAACAATTTTCTTTCTTTTCTTTTCTCTTTTCTTTTTGGGACTAGTCTATTCTTAGTCCCGGGATACCTAGATGAAGCTAAGGTTCCCAATACTTGATTTTATTATTATGCTCTTATTTATTCTTATATATATATATTATCTTATTATTTAATATTATTATATTTCTCATAGTTACATATTCGCATTCATGCATGAACATGTTGATATTGTCTCAAAGCTATGAAAATGAGTTTTCTTAAGTAAAGAAAAATAATAACTCTATTTAAAAATAAATTTTTGTCATGTAAGAAATGATTTTTCCACAAAAAATAAAGTTTTATCTTAACAAATCTTTTCCAAAGTTAGAAAAGTTCATCACAAGTTTTTAATAATAATAGTACATGGGATTTCATCCATGTATACATAAAGTAAAATTATTACATACTCTCTTTTTAAACCAATGAAATAAGAAAGTTTCTTTGAAAATTAATATTGTTAAATCATTGTTTAACAAAGGTTTTTCTTAAACTCATTTATCGAAGTTTTCTACCAACACTCTAAAATACTAAAGTCTAGATAAGTTTTACAAAATTATCAAAGAATAACCTTTCTAAAGATAAGCCTTACTTAGGAAATAAAAATAGTAAATAACTTAGAAGATCATTGATATTATTTATTTAAAGTGGATCTAACTTGAGGAAAACTTTAGAACACATAAACATGACTACTTTAAGAAATTTTAGTCATTACCAAGAAATATTTAGAAAAACTATATTTTTCAACCACTAGAAATAAAGTTATAGGAATCTTAAAAGACTAAAATTACTTTTTGAAAATTTAATTATTCTTAAATGGAGTTAAAAGAAGGAAATACTCACTTATAATAATTTAAGAAATTTTCCCAACAAAACTAAAAAGGAATTTTTCAAGTCTTAGCATTTTCTCACTTTTAAGACACATTGTTTTACAAAAATCATTGTTGAGACAACAACACTAAATTCATGCATATAATTTGAGTATATATATATATATATATTCAAAGGATTTTTCAACTTACAAATAACTATATTTTTGTACAATAATTCTTGAATGGAAAAAAGTTTGAAAACTTGAGTTTTGAAACTGGAATTTTCGTGATGATTGTACGTCACTATTTCGAGACCCAAATGGCTTATTTTGATAAAACTAACCTTAGAAATGGATAGATCTTTTTGAGTAGGTACAAAACGGTATATAATATGTGGAATTCCGAGTTAAAATGAGCAAGTTATAGCCATTTGAAGTTGGACTTTCCATTCATGCGAAAATTGACGAATTCAATAAGATAAAATTAGAAAATTTAAGTAGATCTTGGATGAAATACTCATTTTGAGTATTTTTTTTTTGTTTAGGTGTGGAGGACTAATATCTTCTCTTCCTCGAGGATTACTTCGACTGATAGAAGATCGCTATGGACGAGTGAGTTTCCTTTATGTTTATGTATTCGCGCATGTGCTTGTAGAATAGAGCACTAGATGTTAGGAAAAGATAAAATTGATATGCATGTGGGTTATAATAGGAATTATGTTTGTGAATTGTTATGTGTAATCAATGAACGATAAGTATATCAGGACCCAATTTGTGATTGTTATAATTGTTTCTATGTATATAGCGTGTGTGCAAATATTGATTGATTGCTTAAAATGAATTAATGTTGGATTGGATATCCCATAAATAAATTGCTCATGCATATCATTTAGAATATCATTTCGCATTTTTTTGTTACTACTCCTCAGCATGGGATCGGAAAGATAAGCTGCCTAGCTATATCTTGAGGAATTTTGACGTTTAGTGAATATGGCCTCAAGTTGTTGCCGAGTCGGATCGATCGCTTTGGGTAAGGAAAGCCCGTGGACTAATAGTATGGTTTATTGGAATCCCAAGACGCACGCAAAATTTTAAGGAGCTCATTTGTGGCCCAATTCAAATCATTCCCTAACATTGATGGAGGGTAAATCCATCATACATACGAAACCGGATAGTCGTATGTAATTTTTGTTTATATGGTTGCTTGCATTTCATATGCTTGATTAATGAACTTGTTTGAATGCTTGTAATGAGTAGTTTTATGTAAGGAATATCTCATTAAACTAGTTATGATTATTCCCAAAGACTTTTGATATTGCAAAAATTGTTTTTTCGCACCCGAGACCACCTTCATCTGGGTAAAACTTATGCTTTTGGGAAGCTTTTGGAGGAATTTTGTTTTGAAATCATAGACTAGATTTTCTTTAAAATCTTCTAACTTTAGTTAATCTTCATATTAAGACTATGTTGTTATGGAAATTATCAAGGGAATGCCCGTAGAAGTTTTAATACATTATATTTCCATGAAATATATTAATGTTAGTTTGAATGTTCCGCTGTCAATATCTTAAAATGCATAACTCCACGGTCTCCCTTTGTTGTGAACGTACGCTTTGTACCGATATGAAAGCTTCGAGTGACTAAGGGTAGTCATTCTCAAGTTTTAATATTATGTACGGTGGGCTATCACGTTTATGGCTCGTTGAGGCGTGACAGTAGGGCCTTCTTCGGCAGTCGTTAATCTTGTGGCTAGGGTCCCCACAAAAGTAAACCTATGCTGGATTAGGGGGCGTCTCTTCTTTGAGTAATGTTCTTCTTTATATTTCCACAGCATATCTTAAGCTTCGATGTTTCCTTTTTGTCACTTGCACTTTCTTTATATTTGCTGAAGGGCTTAAACTTTTTGTTTTGAAAGCTAGGACCATAGCTGTCCTGAGTCCTCTTTCCAAACACACAAGTTTTCTTCTCTTGCATTTTGCTCTTCCTCTTCTTAGCTCCTTCTATAATGCAAGCTCTCTCAACCAATTCACAAAAGGTCCTTAAGTCAAACTCCTCCAACCATATCCTTAAATCCTCATCTAGGCCATTCAGAAAGACCTGTCTTTTCAGCTCTTTGCTATGCTTGAAGGAATTCATTACATATTGGAGCGATCGACTAAATTTGGTCTCATATTGTTCGATTGTTCTCCCTCTTTGAGATATATTAAGGAAATCTCCACTATACTGCACTCTCAGACTCCTAGGAAAATAATTCTCCAAGAATTCCCTTCTAAAGTTTACCCAAGTCACTGGTGGTAGTAACTCTCTACTCTTCGACTCCCATCATACTCTCGCGTTGAAACTTAACATATACGTACCATAGTCAAGGTGGAGGTGGTGTGGTACCTCAAAAGCAGCAAAGGATCTTTCCACTTATGCTAACCAATCTTTCGCTTCATCTAGTTTTCTGAAACTCCCATCAAAGTATCAACTACTTTTGATGAAGTCTGGTAAGTAGCTATAGTAAGGTCGAGGTAGCAGTGGTGCCAGCAAAGGAGCAGTTTGGGATTAAGCTTCGGGAGGTGTTGGAGCTTCTACTGTTGCTGCAGGTTCATTAGTAGCTAGTGGTGGCACATTTTGTGCGTGTTGCATGAAGTTTTTGATTAGTCCTGCTAATTGGTTGATGGCAGCCCAAATGTTGCCTTGTTGATTAGGTGAGTGATCGGCTTGCTGATCTAGTGGGGCCGTTAGTTGGCCTCCTTGTTGATTTTCTGGCTCAGTTGGCGGGGTTGTTAAATGCATGATGATCTCCATTTCTGCCTCTTCTATTTCATGTATCAATTATCTTTATTGTGAGATTAAACCTTTTTAATCTTTTTAATGTGGTATATCGAAAATATCGAAAAATTACTTAAAGGGAAGATTCTCAAAGGTAATTAAATCCAAAGAATCATCAAACAAAAATTAAACATAGGAAATCTTTCATTACTTAATCAAAAGAGGGTGATAACCCTAACATCACTCAAGAAGGTTAAAACCATTCTCAGCAAAAGAGAGTACATAAAAACAAGAAATAGCGATTACATAAAAAGATAAATATTAAAATTAGGAATTCATGCAACATAGATAAAGATATGCCTATCCTAATCTTAGGAAAAAGGCTATTGGTTGGATTTGTCGAGAGGTGCTCATTTCCTTCTTTACTTCCTTCATCAATCCTTTGTTCTTCTTTTTGACTTATGGGGATGGGTTGGGATTCATGCTACAGCTAGTGGAACCCTTGTGCTTTTTGACAAATTTTTGCAGATATTAGCTCACAGTCATCCTTTTTCCTCTATTTCTCAACGTGATCTCACCCTGAGATGGCCATCCATCTTCTTGCTAAAGGTTCCCATTTCCTTAGTTGGGGTTATTAGTCATTTCTTGTTCCTTTTGATTTCCTCCTCTTAGTGCCACAGCTAGGGTAGGTTCGGGACCTGCTCCTTAAGAACTCACTTGGTTCATAGATGTTCCTCCAATACTGGTTATTCCTCCTTCCTTCTTCATTGGAGTCAAAGATCATTACAGGTTCTTCTTGGCAAGTGTTTCCATAGGAACATCTTAACTTAGCCTACGAGGGGGACCTAACTCATTCCATGTTCTAAAATCTGGGAATTTTTAAGTGCCTTCATTCTTCAAGATAAAGGTCATTTCTTGCAACATAAGTTCATTATACATGAAGACCATTATCCTTTCAATCACGTAAATCATTTCCACATCACTCCACTTTTGCCTACTAAGGGCATCAAATCTTAGTTTTTCAGACAGATCTCTGCACATGGTGTATCTCAAACTTCTTTTCCATAGCTTAAATATTTCTTTAGTAGTACACAAAGGTCTCATCTAGGTCCATTAGGAAATCTCGAGCCTTTACCTTCACTTCAGGGAGGGTCAACTATCCAAGAGAATAAAAATCAAATCAGATCTTAGGCTTGGGTCTTAGTTTCTTATTATCCTATCTTAATGTCTATTTCTACTATCTTTTATCCTAAAACTTATGCTCTGATACCAACTTATACTTTACGCCTCGAAGGGTACCCTAAACATGGTAGTTCATCACACATAATATTAAAGCTAGTAAATAACAACCTTAATCATGCAAGAGCTTCGATATCATATGCAAGGCATGCTTCCAAGATAGTAGGAGACTCCAAAGGGGTATTATGTTTATGCAGATAATAAAAGCATACAACAGTTTATAAATATAACATGTAATATCCATCAAGTTCAAATTCTTACAACTCTTAAGGGCATTCCCTCGTTCTTAAGTCTTACTATTCTAAGCCAACAAAATAACATATGTATTGGTAACAAAAGTCTACTATAGAGATTTTCCTTAGAAGTCTACACCAAAAACTAAAATATGCAAACTTCTTCCAAAAGCTCTTAGTAGCTTTGGCTCGTACTTGACAAATAGGGCTCCATGGTGTCAACAATAAGTAATCAAACTAAAAAAAAGCTATAGGGGTATAAGCAAAACTAGCTTAGTGAGATAACTCCATTCTTCAAAACATTTCCACAAAACGTATAAGTAATCTAGATAAGCATATGAGTATGCAACAATCATAAGAACAAACAAAATACACACGATTAACCGAAATCATGTGTAGGATGGATTTACGCCCTCCATGTTGAGGGTTGGGTGGTTACCGACCCATTCGACCAACATAATTTGTAGACTTACCGGCTCCTACTTGCCCATGTAGACTTCCTGGTTACTACTGAAAATTAGTACGAATCTTCATTTTCCCACACAAAGAATAGTACCAAAATTTAAATGTGACTCATAACGTGTCATGTATGAATCATTTTTAAATATTGGTTTGTCCTAATATTGTTAATTTCAAGTTAAGGGTGACCAAATAATATTCATCATACCATTACAAGAGACCATAAATTATTCATCAATTTTTTTTTTATGCTTATCTTTTATTCAACAACTACGTCATACAGATACATATAATTCACGCAATATTTCATTTTTATCTTTTCTTGATTTCTAGCGCTACTACTTACAAACACATTCAAGGAATTAACTCACTCCATGGCGATCACTCCTAATCGAAGTAGTCCTTCGAGAAAGCGATATCGGGTCCTCCTTCACTTAAACAAGATGAAATACATAAAAATGAGTCTTTCATAGAATTTCTACTCAAATTTTCTAAATCTATCTTCTATTTGGGTAGAAATCGGATTTGTGAAGATTTCAACTTAAAATGACTATAACTTGTTTATTTTAACTCGGAATTTCGCATATTATATGTCGTTTTCTACTTACTCGAAAAGATCTATCTATTTATAAGGTAATTTTTACAATAAAAAGTCATTTAGGTCATGGAACAGTAGGATACATGTTCACCACGAAAATTCCAGCCTTTAAAAACATAATGTTCCAATCTTTTCTTCATTCAAAAATTCTTTAAGCAAAAACATAGATATGTATATGGTTGGAAAAATCTCTTTAATACATAAATAGGCTCATATTTTACGCATGATGCTATAGATGTTGTCTCAATAATCATTTTCCATAAAACAACTTTTCTTATGGTTTGAAAAATTGGATTGTTGTCAAACTTTTCTTTAAGTGGTTTGAAATAAAACTTATAAATCCTTGGGTTTATCATAAGTGTTTCATATTTTCATTCCTTAGATCAAAGGTGAGTTAATTTAAAATAAAATTTGACCTTTTTAACATTTCGATCAATTTTATTTCTAGTAATTGAAAAATACAGTCTTTAAAAATTTACTTAAGTTACTAGTAGTACCTAATATATTTGAGTTGTGTTAATGGTATATTTCCTTATCATATTTATATTCTTCTATTATTTGGAAAAATTGTTGACAAATTTTTATTTCTCTAAGTAGGTTTTTAAACTTGTAAGTTGATTTTTATCTTAACTTGAAAACTTGTTTAGTTCTATTTTTTTTTTTTTTATCATGAAGTTGGTAAAAATTGCCATAGTAAAAAGTTATCATTTTTGTATGAAGATTTTCATATTACCATTTGTTGAAAAGAAAGTGTATATCTAGTCAGTTCGACTTTGAAGAAATCATATATATCAATATTTTGAAATTTCATGATGAGCTTATATAAGTTTTTGAAATGAATTTATTAAAAAAAATTTTCTAAGTATTGATGGAAAATATTTATTAAGTGACAAAGTTTACTTCAAAAAGAGTTTAGTCTTATTTAAAGGAAGAATCTCTTTTTATTTTTATTAGGACAACAACATATTAGCCATGCATAATATGATTATGTAGTCATAAAAAAGATAAGAATATCACAAAATAAGATAATAAAATATAGAGAAGCAAATAAACATAATAATAAGGTCAAGTATTGGGAGTCCTAGCTTCATCAAGGCTTCCCGGAACTAATAGACTAATTCCAAAAAGAAAAGAGAAAAGAAAGAAAAGAAATAGCATGATAATAAGAGCAATATAATAAGAGCATAACAATAACAAAAAATAATTGTAAAAGCATCATATATGAACAAGAATAAAACAAGCATATTTTGCTTTCTTAACCTCCATGGGTTTAGAAAATACACACTATGTTGATGCTAAGTTACATAAACATAAAGAACAATTGATATTAATATCATATCATAAAATTTATGTATGAACAAGAACAAAGTATGAATATATTGTTGCTTTCCTAACCTCCATGGGTTTAGAAAACAACACTATGTTCATACAAGGCTACATGAATACAAAGAAAGCTTGGATTTTACTTATAAACGAAGAAAGTAAAGAGAACTTTGGAGAGATTTTGAGATAATTTTGGTAGTAAAAGAAAGGTGTGAAGAATTGGAAAGAATGGATAGTATTTATAAGGAAAAGTGGAGGGTAATTTGTGGTAAATAATTAAGTTAAAAAAAATAAATATGAGTGGAAGAGGGAGAGGGTTGGCGCATTTCATGAAGAAGAGGGAGAGTTTTTTTATATATATTTTGTTAATGAAAAGTAAGATATGAGCGATATGAAGTTATATTGGAAATGAAAATTGTAAGAAAATAGGTATATAGTTGTAAGAATAGGTAATAAGGAAAATAGAGATAGATGAATAGTAGTAAATAGTAAACAAGATAATTAAAGTACTGGTAGTAAAGAAAATACGTGTAAAAAGGCTATTTTAATATGTTTAGTTATCGAAAAATTCTAAAATTATATTAAGAATCATTATATTATTACGATTCTAATGGTGTTATCGAATGTTTTTACCATTCCACGTGTTTAGCTCTAATTTGGAAAACTGATCTCGTTTGGGTCCGAAACAAACTTAATTTTGGTGAATTTTATCTTTTTATGTTCCGATATAATTATGGACCATAATCTATGATTATCTTGATTTTATTCTTCTAAGGTTAAGAGCGTGGGATTATCGGATCTAAACACATTGTTTTGACTTGGATGGTTATTAGGTTTTTTTTTTTTTTTTTTTTTTGGTTTCCAGCCTCTGAAGATTAATAAAACTATTGAAAAATCTAAGGCTTACAATTTGTCCTCCTCTTCATGCACGTCGTGAATACCAACTCATAGGATCACTTTTCACAAGTTAAGGTCAAAGGCTTGAGTATTGCTTGGATGTCAAGGCTCGATCTAAGCTGTGGCTTTCTATTAAAAAGCTCAAATTCTCTTTTAGATTCAACCGCGGGGTATTATCGAGTTCTTCTAGGACTCGATGATAGGGCTCGACAGGACTTGTCCATTGAAGTGTAAGTGCCGAAGTCTCAAAGCTAGTCACGACTTGTGTCGAAGGCTCAACTTGGGTTTCAATGTTGTTTTGGCTTATTACTTTACCTTTGCTGGGTCTTTTGTAGACCTCGACTAAATCTTGTTGTACACTGTGTTGTTGTTGTTGTTATTTTGCTCCAAATCTAATTTAAATCACTTTGTTTCTGCTTCTTTTGATTCTAGGAGCTGCAAAAAAATATTTAAGCAATAAAAGCATATATTCATAGGAATTTATAAAAAATGCATCATATTAAGCTAAATTCCTATGAAGAGAATAGAGGAAAATAGACCAATCAAATTCCCTCACATTTAAGCCTTTGCTTGTCCTCAAGCAAACATTGATTCAGCACAATCAGGCAAAGCTTTTTTAATAGGAAGATAAATCATAAATGGAAATTTGACTACATCAATTAAACTCAAATCACCTTAGCACTTTAAATATTCAATCATTCTCATTTACTGTACTAATGTTACTTTTACTAAAATTATTAAACTTATCCAAGTATATTAGCTTTTATCCTTATTGTTTAGTTAAGAATTCTAAAGCAAAAATTACTCAAAAGATCAAATAAAGTAAGAGGAACTCAATTAACTTTATCTCCTTCTACATATAGATATGCATTCCTTAATCATCTCTCTAAGCGTCATAATAAAAAATGAAAGCATATACATCAATTCATCCCTTGGATTTTCTCCTTATTTGTGTTTTTTATTTCATTTTTATTGATTATTTATATACATCAAAGTTGCAGAAGGGAAGGTTTTGCCTTCTTCTTTTCATTTTCCTCTGGAAGGGTTTTTGCCCCTATCTTTTCGCTTTTTTTGTGGCTTATTTAAAATTAAAAAGAGGTCAATAAATTACTTTTCTAAGGGACCAACCCCTGCCCATTTCAACCTTAAGCGCATGATTATTTTCTTTTTAATTTTTGTTTTCTTTTGTTTTGATTAGCTTAAGCACAAGAAAATTTATCAAGTTTATGAACATAATTTGAACCTTCATCAGATATTATATAGCTCTCAAAATGGCTAAATTGAAAAACATACAAATCATTTAAGTTTTTACAAATTATTGAGTAACCTTACTAGGAATTTTAAGCTAATTCCAGCTCTAAATGTCTAGATTAAATAACAAGTGACACTACTCCACATGGATATTTGTAAGGTGATTTATACACAGTAAAGTTAACCTAATCATATGACGATGTTCATTAATTGCTCTATTAAGTTAATTGGTGGTTTTGTTTCAAATTTTTGAAAAATTTTGGTCAAATTTTAACTTTTCATTAATTTCCTATAATTTGTGTGAGAAAAATTATCAATCAAAGCGCAACTATTCTATTTTTTAGTAGAACTTCAATTTCCACCGAATAATCTTGCTAGGTTCCCTTCCCTTACACTTAATGTAAATATTGTCCTCAATGTTTAAAAACATTATAAAATAGATAAGGGATAATCAACATATAATTTCGGAGAAAGATTTAAAGATTAGAAGTTTTAAGAAAACTTCTTTGTTTATGTTCAAGGGTTGAGTTTTTTATGTAGTCGTTGCTTGATTTGCCTTCTTGAATCTATTCAGATTATCATTCCAAGATCAAAGAATCTGTTCATGTCTTTAAAACTATTTATTCACAAAAGAATAGGTTAGAGAAAATTAGAAATGGGTTGCCTCTCATCAATGCTTGTTTAGTGTCTTTAGCTTGACAAAACCTTCTTGAGAGCTTAATAAGTTTGCACCAAGTGCAACTATTCCATCTTTCCTAGATCTTGCAATGGCTGTTGATACGATTTGAGTCTTTGCTCATTAACCTTAAATATTTCATTGTCAAAGTTCTCAACTTCTACAACATAATGGGAAAAACCTTTTAAACCTTAAAAGGCCCTGACCATCTTGATTTTAATTTTCCTAGAAGAGCTTCAACCGAGAATTGAACAACAAAACTAAGTCTCCATCCTAGAATTCATGTGACAGCTTGATTTTTGCATCATGCCACTTCTTGACCTTTTCTTTGTACAATCGGTTGGTCCCATAAAGTTAATGCCCCAAACATGAAAGATTTCACATTCTAAAATAAATTTTTGGGACATTTCATCGCTTTTTGAAATATTTCTTATCCTTTGGCAACTATCATAAGTTACAACCATTGATTTAGCATCTCTGAAAATTGAGGGCCAATAGAACCTTGCTTCCAAAACGTTGTGAGCTGCTCTATTTGCACTATAATGACCACTTGTTGGTCCATTATGATAGTGATACAAAATTTTTCGGCCTTCCTCATATGAAACATATCATCTAATTATTTAGCCAAAGCAGATTTGGAAAAGAAATGGATCCTCCTAAAAGTAATGTTTTAAATCTGAAAGGAACTTTTTCTTTTGACTAATTGATTTCAATGGGGAGCTCCTTATTGACCAAATAATATATGTAAACCAAGGCTCAAGATCATTAGCTACAGTGCAAATAGAACAAAGCTTCTCATCAGGGAAGGTATCATCAATCTCCTCCTCTTTCTTTCTATCTAAAAATAGGTTATCAAGTCTAAATAAATGGTCAGTAGCTAAATTCTCACAAACCTTCTTATCCTTGATTTCCAAGTCAAACTCTTGAAGTAATAAAATCCATCCGATCATACGTGATTTAGCATCAATTTTTGCAAGTAGATATTTGAAAGTAGAATGATCAGTATAAACAATGACTTTAGAAAGGATAAGATATGACTTGAATTTTTCAAAAGCAAAGATGACAGCTAACAAATTTTTTCAATTGTGGTGTAATTTGCTTGTGTGGCTATTAAAGTCTTGCTAGTGTAATGAATGAGTTAGAAGTGACAATTTCTCTATTGGCCCATAACTATTCCAACAGCTAAATTGCTAGCATCACACATGAGCTCAAAGGGTAAACTCCAGTCAGGTGCAACCATGATCGGAGCTTGTGTAAGTTTATCCTTTAACATATTGAAAGCATGTAGACACCTTTCATCAAATTTAAACGGTGCATCTTTTTCTAGAAGTTTAGTTAATGGACAAGCTATCTTAAAAAAATACTTGATGAATCTTCTATAGAAACCACAATAGCCTATAAAACTTCTAATAGCTTTAACTGTTGTTGGTGGTGGTAGTTTTGCAATGACATCAATCTTTTCCACATCATTTTCCACCTCCTACCTCTATCCTTTCTCAGAAATTTTGTGACCAAGAACTATCCCTTCCTAGACCATAAAGTGGCATTTTTCCCCTTAAGACCAAATTTGTATCCTCGCATCTCTAAAGAACCTTGCCTAAATTTTGGAGGCATTTGTCATAAGAATCCCTAAAGACAGAGAAGTCATCCATAAACACATCCATGATATCCTCAATATACTCATAAAAAATTACTATCATGCATCTCAGAAAAGTTGTTGGGGCATTACAAAGGCCAAATGGCATTCTTCTATAGGCAAATATTCCATAAGGGCATGTGAAAGTTGTCTTTTCTTGGTCATTAGGTTCTATGGGGATCTGAAAATAACTAGATACTCCATCAAAAAAGCAATAATAATCATGGCCAAATAACCTCTTGAACATCTACTCAATAAAAGGTAATGGAGAATGATCTTTCCTAGTGGTGTTATTAAGTTTTCGATAGTT
Organism: Combretum micranthum; assembly: GCA_024138025.1. Lineage (NCBI taxonomy): Eukaryota > Viridiplantae > Streptophyta > Magnoliopsida > Myrtales > Combretaceae > Combretum > Combretum micranthum. The sequence continues at coordinate 45,677 of JAMXBD010000771.1, read as the reverse complement.
GATAAGCATTAATAGAGCCTTATTTTTTGTGCTTATTTGGACATATTTATTATGTAACTTTTATGATTTAATCAAGAAAAGGACATTTACTTTGTAAAATATTTATTTTTAGGCTTTAAAGAGCTCATCATGATGATTTAAGAAAAATGGAAGCAATTAAAATAAATTTAGGCTAGTCTCCCTTTAGCACAGTCTAGGGTAAAACAGGGAGGGATGTAATTGGAAGACTATAAATACCCAACTTGTTTTCATTTAGAGGAGATGTACAAATGGAGTGTAATATACACAACCAACAATAGAATAATAGAACAATAGGGTTTTAGAGCGTACTCCTCTAAACCCTAAGAGAATTACGAACATTCCTTTCTAGAGAGAGAACTTTTTAGCGAATTTCTAGGGTTTCATAGCAGCTTTGTACTTAAATGCTTCAATTCATCAAGGACATTCATTTTTATTGCTTTATCTCATTACGGGTTTCAATTATTTCTTTGATTCATTGTTTTGTCTTGCTATATTCATAGAAGAGTAGTTGTTTTGTTTGGGTTTGGATCTTTGGTCAATTTCATGTAACTCTGTTGTGCATATTTTGAATACGTGTTGATTTATTGAATTTAATGGCTTGAGCTTAATATATCTTGAATCTGTATAGTACACGATATGGGTTATATGAGATTCCGTTATAATAAGCCAATCATTTTAATGAACAGATCTAGGTTATTGATGAGGTTAATTCTAAACACCTTGAGAGAAGATGGGTGAAAACCTTTGTCGTTTGTTTTGAAAATCATTTGGTTAGTTTCTAAAACAAAGGATACTTGTTCTTTATGTGGATCGAGGCTAATGATAGCTTGAGAAGAGATTCCGATAGTCAGATCTAGATCTAGAGTTTCTAACCTTGAAAAAGACTTAAATTTACATTAGTGAATCCGGCGGTTCAATAATTTAACACAATTTTTACTAAGAAATTCTTGAGTTATATGAATAGACCTAAGGTGAAGCATAGCCCAAGTAACCTTATGAATTGATCTATCTTCTTTCTTGCATGCTTGTTCTGAAATCTGTGATTGTTTGCTGATGTTGTTATATTAGGATTAGTTTAGTTCTTAGATGATAGATTTTCTTCTATTTTTGTTCAGCTAGATAATAGGAAAAAAGCGAGAGTAAAAAGTATTCATCAACTTTCTATTGTTATACAACCTAGATCTTTTTCTACTATGCTACATCTGATGGTACGCTTACCCTATGGAGCCTCTAGTTAGACAATGATTTAGAAAAGAATTTACAAATTTTAAAACTCAGTTTTTCCCTCTACCAATATTCTATATAAACTCACTGACCAGTAACATGCGCATTGGTGTTAGCTCATTCCTTTCATTAGGGACAACAGTCATCCCACCATTCTTTGGTACTACCTGAGTTGGACTCACCCAAGTAATATTAGAAATTGGGTTGATAATTCTAGCATCTAATAACTTCACCACCTCTTTCTTCAAAACTTCTTTCATGTTTGGGTTCAGTCGTCTCTATGGCTATACTATTAGTTTAAAATCATCTTCCATCAAAATTTTATTAATGCAATAGGAGGGGCTTATACCCTTAATATCAATTTTCGGGACCAATTGTAAAATAAGCTTGTTAATGTGAGAAAAAGCCAAAGGTATTGCTTCAACATTTCCTTATCGCATGATTTCTCAGCAAACTCATCGAGTTATACACTGGTATATTTGCACTATCGAACTCATGAATGTATGTTAAAGCCTCTCTCAATGTTAGAAACTCTATATTTAGACCAGATTATCGGAATCTCTTCACAAGTTATCAACGATCTAGATTTGATAAAGTCTAAGAATCATTTCTGTTAAAACCCACCTAATGAATTTTAAAAACAAACGACAAAAAGTTTCACCATCCCTCTCTCAAGATGATTACGAGCAACTCCATTAGTAGCCCTGATTTATTCAAAAGAATGATCTATCAATCTATTCAGTCAAAATCATATATGAATAAAAAATGTGCACAACTCATTTAGACCCACAAAATTAAGTTTTAGTTACTCATGACAAATACCCAGTCGATATTCATTAAAACACTTTGAAATCACATGAATCGGGTTTGTATTCACAAACCTTAAGTTAAATGATTATTTCTCCATGAATGCAAACATTAAGCACAAATTCTAAAGAAATAATATGGAATTAAAGATGAAATTACAAATTATGCATAGAGTCTTGTAGAAACAAACATTGGGTTTGCAATGAATTTACCCAAAAAACTTTGAGATTTCTAAAGCAAGAAGAAGCAGTTATTTTGCCCAATAATTCTCTCTCTACCTACTTTATGAATAGGAATTTGTTATAAATGATACAGATTATATAGATACTCTATCACAAGCCTGTGCATGTTTATTTATGGGATCAGACATAGAAATCATGACGATTTTATTTGTTATCATGATAGATTATTTATAATAGAATTCATCCCCATCTTCACGTAAACATCATGAATGCTAGCATATAGGGTCACTTTTCGCTGGTTAAGGTCGACGACATGATTGTTGCTTGGATGTCAAGGCTTGATCTAAGCTGTGGCTTTATGTTAAAAAGCTCAAATTGTTGTCCAGATTCAGCCAAGGGTACTATCAAGTTCTTCTAGGGCTTGATGATAGGGCTCGAGAGGACTTATCCATTGAAGTGTAAGCGTCGAAGTCTCAAAGCTGGTCACTACTTGTGTCGAGGGCTCAATTGTAGGGCTCGACTTGGGTTTTGCCCTTGTTTTGGCTTGTTGCTATGCCTTCAATGGGTCTTTTTTATACCTCGACAAAATTTTGTTGTGCATTGTTGTTGTTGTTGTTTTCTTATTCCAAATCTGATTTAAATCACTTTTTTTCTTCTTCTTTTGATTATAGGAGTTGAAAAACAATATTTAAGCATTAAAAGCACAGATTCATAGAAATTTATCAAAAATGTATTATATAAACCTAAATTCATATGAATAGAATAGAATAAAATAGATTTATCACTAAACTTGGATAAATATCACAAGAAGTTTTTCCTTCATATTGTTGCTTATTTGAGGTATCATTTTTCTCTCTTTTGACTTTGAATTTTATATGAAAAAATTATGCTATATCGTATGCAATCTCTTTTGTTTATTTAATTATTTTATTTTAAATTTTTTATATTTTTGTAAGTCAAAGTTTTCATTGGCTCAAAACTGTAAAATGTGACCCAACCTAAAACCCTATAGAGTTAAAAAATAATCTTTGATCCATTCCAAAACCATATTGAGTCAAACCTTATAAGGCCTTTAACAAGTTGGTAAGTTTGGTACTCTATAACGACCTATTCAATTGCATTCATAGGATTGTGCACTATAGTGAAACCTTCCTTCCTCTAACTCAGAAAAAAAAAAATAATGTTGACTCAAACAAAGCTTCAGAAAATATATTATGTTATGCTATTTTTTACTCTTTTCTTTAGGTTAATGCTACTATCCTATTAAAATAGTATAGTACTCAATTCCTGCCTATAATTAAAACTATATTGATATTCATAGATTCGAACTTAACTCTTTCAAAAGTTTAAACTTATATAAATATGAGAGCTTTTGCAATCCCATCGATGAGATTATCCAATTAACCATCTAACCATTAAAATCAATACAATAGTTAGAATATTAACTATTTTAGTAATTCAATTACAAATCGGTATAGTATAAGCAGTAGGATAGTTGATAGAACCATAGATTTCCTATAATATATATATTTATTACTTAGCATTTTCTATAAAATCACGATTTTATTGTTCATTGGAACATATAGCATCGCTAGAATCATACAAAATTGCATAGAATTAGTTAAATCATAAACTTATAGAACCGTATATTTAAATTCATAATTTTATTTAAAATTTGCACCTAAACAATTTTATATCATTTTAATTAAAAAAAAACTTATAAAATCAAAAACTCAAAAATCGTACAGTTGGCTAGCAAGTTTAATAATTGATGCTCTCAATTTTAATTGTTTTGATATGATGGATCATTACTATTCCTTAACAAGTAATTCAGCAATACCATTCTCTGATTGAACTATGTAATGAGCAAGTAACCTATCAGTACAACGCATTTGCCTCCTAAGAAGCTCCATAATCACGAAAGCAAACTTTAGGACAAAAAAGAAAGAAAAAAAAAAAAAAAGAAGTAGAAGAAGAAGAGAAGAAGAAAAAACCAGAAACAGAGCTTATTCCCTTTTTTTTTTTTGGTTTTGTTTTTTCCTCGAAGGATGCCACTCACGGTATCCTCTCTGTCTCAATCGCTAGCTATTATAGATAAAGTAAAAGAGTAAACTTCATATATATAGTAAAAAAAAATTCTAAATAATATGTTCACATAATACATTGGCAAACCATAAAATATATAAAAAATTAAATTCATGGATAAGGTATAATTATTATTTGTATTACTTTACAAGAACGTATGTAGCAAAAATATCTCGCTGTGCAATTGGCATTGAAAACCAGCACTGAGAACCACAAGCGATAAGCACACGGATTATAATTCGGTTGAATAGTTTATTAGCTGCATTTTGAAAAAGCAATGGAGGATGATTTAATTTACCTCGTGGTTTCTATTCATATGGAAAATCAGACACTATGAATCAAGTCAACAGGAAAATCATCCATACTTTGACATCCTGGACATCCTGTCGGTATTTTTTAATGCTAGTCTAGTGCTATCCTTTTTATACTTTTAAGTGAAATGTATCATATTCGAATTCTCATATTATTATAATTAAAAAAAATATAACTTAACTTTTGGACCATGTATGTTGTCCATATCAATGCTCATTAGTTCTTTCTATATTTGGCCGACTTTATCAAGATATTGGCACATTTCTTTTTCTTTTTTTTTTTTTTTGGGCCAAACTATTGGCACATTTCTTAAAATGAGAACTTTTGTTTTTTCCTCAATTCCATGTAGATGATCGAACATTTTCGGTATCAATCGAATATTGTCTTCCAATAAGAGTACCATTCATAGTATGGTACATTTGATGACTCCATTTAATAAATTCAATACCATATATGGTATTCAAATTTTTTTTTTAATTTGTACAATAAACTACCCAAAGCTAAAAATGTTAATTTATTGCCTATAAAATTTTCTAATTAATTTGATTAGATGGTTAATTGCAAAACTAGATGAATATTAGTAACAAATTACAAAATTTGATGAATTTTATATAATTAATTATAAAAATAAGTAAAATTTAGGTATCAATATATTATTTTTAACGTTCACGTAACTAATTGAAAAAATAAATTAAATTCATATATCAAATATAAAAATTACCCACTAATGCTTACTCCTATCAACCACCAAGGTTTGACACTTGACCTTAGCCTTTATAAACCATAAGTCACGCGAGCACCATACTTATAACTCAGTCAATCAACTTAAGCATCAAGTCTGCCATCCTTTATCAATGACTCAGTCAATCAACATAAGCTCCTCATCTTGTCTGCCCACTACATCAAAGTCTCCGCTTGAGTTCAACTTTTACAACATCTCACGTGCTCCCAGGATAACAAAAGGCATAAGATCAAGGTTAAAATGGTCATATAAAATATCCTAAAGTTTTCTTTTTAAAGATCTGAGGCCATTCGACCAAAAAAAAAAAAAAAATCTGAGGCCATCGGTCATACGTTAGGTTTTCTTTTATGACTTAAAAAAAAAAAAAAAAGACTAAAATGGTACCAAACATTTTGACCAATCAGCTCAAATCTGTAAAAAAAAATACATAGATAATCTACCTGATCATTTCAACCTTAACCCTAATTATTATTATATCCTTCATGATTTTATTCATAGAAAATAAGGTTTAAAAGTACCCCTTTTGAATATTTCGGAGCGTACGCACACAATTTCCTGATTGAGTTTAGTACACAATAAAGTGTGATAACCGGATATGGAGATGCCACAAGTTCAAACATGCCAAAGCATTGAAATAAGAGGCACCAAAAGAATTCTCTACCCTTTTATACTAAGGTTGGGATGAAGCATTCAACATCATCATGAGTCAGGTTTTACCTAGAAATCGATCCGACCTATACTGTTGATTGTTGAACTAGCAACCAAGCCATGAGAGGTAGTTTAAACCCACCTGTTGCATGAGTTAATTTTGCCAATACAGATGGCTCATGCAAACACAAAAAAAGAGGTCGAGAGGCACCGGCAGGATTATTCAGCATGACCACTCCAATACTTAAGTTAGTCTATGAGTGAAGATGATATATCTATGGAAAGATAAGAAAAACTTCTTTTCCTTCAGCCTCCCTTTTCCCAAAGGGGAATGGAGTATTTATAATATTTAGGGTCATACTAGGATAGACTTCCTCCTGGCAACTAACCTAATACCCGAAGTGACAAAGATACCTAAACTAACGAGTTGCTGCTCCACGAAGTCTATGTTGAACTAATTATGTTTCCCCTCCCCCTCTCAGTTACATTGTGTGACTAGAGTACTTACTTCGCTTGGAGATCACTAGGTCGTAGAGCCGAGCTCACTAGGTAACTATGGACGAGCTCGGCTAACCTTTCTAAAGTGAGGATTCTTGAGGAGATCTTATGCCCTTTTCCCTGATGGACCTTGGCTCTTCCCACCTCTGAGAGGTCGGGGAGTCATAGGTAGTGGGCTTCTTCTTAGGCTCATTAGTGTTCTTGTGCCTCAAGGCCCCAAATGATCAAATGGGTTAATGGCTACATTCTACTATCTCATTCTAGAAAAACAAAGAGAATGCATAGTCCACGAGGTCATTTGCTTAAGGTGGCTACTATTTGTCTTAAGTGAGCTATATCTCTTATTCAAGCCACATACCCTATGTCACATGTGTTTCGCAACAAGGATCATTTAACATCTTGCTGAATCCCCTCAACATATTTTACCTATCATGTTTTGTCATGGCTGAAATCATGCAATTTTTCTAAGAAGCCTTATGGATTTGAAAGGCCTTAGTAATAATTCATTATTGGCATTTGATGATTGCGATTGTTGGTCATGACATCATGGTTTTGAGGCTTACTCACATAGGCCAAGGGATTTAGACCTTCATGTGTCCCCCCACTCTTTTATAAATACCTACGTCTTGTAGGGATTTTTTTTCATAGCACTTGCTCATTACCCATACTTCGTCAAGAGAGGAATGTCATCTTAAATCCTTACTTCTGTGCTTTTACCATTTTAGGATTTTGGCGATGTCGAGCTCAAGTAATACCCCATCTTTTCTCATGATTCAAGTGGTAGGGTCCAAAGAGTTGCCGAGGATGTGATGAGAGAGGAGAGGGAGGCAAGTACTAGCCCAAGAGGGTCGAGTTTATGAGGTGACATGAGCGCTTTAGTTGATGCTGAATATTTGTCAACCCAAAGCGAGAGGAGGAACTCAATGGGTGTCAGCTCTTACGATGGTCAATACATTAAGCTTGCTGAGGTAGCATATTAGATTCCTTTAGACAACTATGCAAATGATGGTAAGGGAAGGGATCTTGTGGAACCCTTGCATAATAGGGCAGTTGTTGGTGACGGTCCTTACAGAGTTCGTAGCATACTTATAAGGGTAGAGCTCAACAAGTATCAAAGGAATGAGATATAGGGCTGTCCAGAAGATTGGGAAGTCATCCTCCCTTCTTCCTCGAATTGAGTTTGCTTGTTGGAAGGTTTGTCTTTTGCCTTATATGATTAGACTTTTAGCTTTGGTCTATGGATTTCGTTCTCTTCGTTCCATAAGGGATTTTTTAGCCATTAGTGGCTTTCTCTTGTGCAGTTGCTTCTGAATGCTTGGCAATTATTGGTGGCCTTTGAGATCTCATGTCTTAGCCTTGACATGAAGCCCACTCCAATTTTGTTTCAAAGATATTATTCCTTTAAAGGGTCCAACAAAGGGTAGTGGTACCTCACGAGGCAATCTAAGAGCTCAATTATGCTTTTTGGTGAGCTTGCAGGCTCTAATGGTCAACATTGAAAGAAAAAGTGCTAATGAGCTAAAGAAGGCACCTAATACCTGCTTGATTTTTAGGTAGGTTGGTGCAAGCCAATTCATAACACAATGCCATCGAGTTAGGGCCTCATGATGCTGATGCCCAAAAGATTATGGATGGGTTTATGAGCTCTTGAGGTGGAAGGCAACTAAACGTCAAGCTCATGGTCAAGAACTTCGTAAGTAGGAAGGCTATCACCAATGGAAGTGTGGCATGATTCCTTGCATGCGATTGTAGCCTCTTTCTCTCCCCCATCACCTATCGAGTTGAGCCATAGAAGGAGGACATTATTAGGTGGATTCATAATTTATGAGCTTTTGAGCTCAACTAAGCATGCATTTTATTCTTATTATTGAGTTTTTTTTTTTTTTTTTTATCTTTGTTTCAGAGCCTGAGATGGTGGTGATGGAGGTGGATGCCATTCTTATTGGTCCATCGAAGAAGCGAAGAAGGGCTCCAACTAAAAAGGGTACAGCTGGTAAAAGGCATGCTGTCAAGATTAAGGTGTAGGTTGTGGAGGTTAATGCACCAGTAGCTGATGTTGATGGCCAGATGTGAGGGGCATTGTTGCCAAGGTGAGAGTGTTGCTATCGAGGTCGAGGGTGCCATTTTAGAGGTTAGTGGTATTATTCTTGGCGTCTACCTCGTGGGGAGCCGACCACATGTTCGGTCTCCCAAGGTATGGAGTTAAACTCAACATTCCCCAGTATTGGTTTAAGCTCATAGGATACCATCTCCTACAATTGAGGCAATTGGGGGTAGCAATAGCACCCAGGTAGTCGGACTATAGTCATGGGAATCAGCTCGGAAGGACATTCCTAGCTGGTCCATAGGCTTCATAGAAGGGAAGTGTTTGGTTTGATTTGATGTTGAGATTAATTGAATTTCAATTCATACTGATCACTGACCGAGTTTTTCAAATTTATAAATGTTTTCTAAATCAGTTTCAATAACTACGGTCTCATAAGGCAAGCGCACGCATCAGATGTAGCATAGATAGTGATTTAGGTCAGTTCCAAGGGAATGGTTGGTAGCTAGTGTACTCCCAACCTCATTCATTATCTAGCCAAAGAAAGGTTTTGTCATGCCCTAAAAGGTACTCTAAACATGACAGTTCGCCACACTCAATATTAAGGCATAAATATGACAACCTTAGTCATCTCAAAGTCTTGATATCGAGTACAAGGTGTACTTTCACGATCGTAGTGGACCAACTTTGGATCATGTCGTTTAAGCAATTATAAATAATAGCAATTAAGAAAATAAATCATAACGATATAACCAAGGTTCATAAAAACTAATAAGGAGTTTTTACAACATTAAGGGCATTCTTCTATTAAAGATAACTAAGTCTAATAAAGAGTCTATCATTAAACAATTTACACTTTTGAGACTTCTGTTGGAATCCATCTCAACTTCTAGCTTACACTTCTATCCATGTGATTTAGCTTGAAGGTATTACCTGGGTAAAATAACCTCTTGGTTCCAACCAAAGGTACGAGAACTGCAAAAGATATCTAAGAGAGTATAAGCTACATGTTTAGTGAGATTTATTTCCACAAATAAACACTCGACATTCAATAATCAAAACAAGTTTATTTACGTAACCATGTGAGATGCACAAGCACGTGGGCAAACAATATATAGATTTTTTGAGAATCATATGTTGAATGGATTTACCCCTTTCAAGGTTAAGTGTTTCGGACCATAAGGCTGCTATCATACAACGTAGTTCCATGGAAGTTCTTGTTTTAACAGCTTCTTTGCTTAAATATATATATATTATATAAACCAACTTATTTGTAGTTTATTTCCAAGCCACTATATAGCTGTCAAGTATGTATTATTCAAATGTTTTCTCATCTCTAGTTGATTCGGAAGATGCCTCATCGTTTTATAGAATTTACGGACTCTATGAATCTCCTAACTAAGCCTTTGTCCCACCAAAGGTATAGTAATAAATGCAATGAACTCACTCGATGACATGCATGAATCAATTTGAGTAAGTACTCAAGGTATAATTAAATATTTTGTGGGTGATCATAGAATTTGCAGACAATCATTCTTACACTAGATCAAGTATTCATTATAAAAAAAATTCCTGCCTTGATACTTAATCATAATTTTAACCAAGTATGTAAAGCACATGCATTTTCTATTTTTATCTTTTCCTAATTCTAATGCCACTAATTTTACAAGCAAAACCATAACTGCAAAATATGTAAGAAATAAACTCACTCGGCTATTTGTGCAGATACTTCTAAATAAGGAAATCCTCGGTCATGGGAATTCGTCCTCCACGTCACCTAAACAAGAAAAATACCTAAAATAAGTATTTCTTGAAGTTCTACTTAAACTTATAATTCTATTTTACTAGGTCGTCAAAATTCGCATAGAAGGAAATTTCAACTTAAAATGGCCATAACTTGCTCATTTTAACTTGAAATTTCCCATATAATATACTGATTTCTACCTACTCGAAAATATCTATCTATTTCTAAGGTTATTCTACATAAAAGGTCATTTATCTTTCTAAAAGTTTCAATACATAATCAAAACGAAAATATTAGCTTTTGAAAAAAATTTGTCAAGTTCAACTTCATTCAAAAATTCTTTTAGCAAAAATATAGATATGTGTATGATAGAAAAATCCTATGAGTATTTATATAGACTCATGTTATATGCAAGATTTAATGGTGTTGTCTCAACTATTATTTTTCATAAAACAACCCATTTTAAAGTGTTAAAACTTAAATTTAACAAATCTTTTTCTAAGTATTTTGGAGAAACTTTGTAATTTCTTAAGGTATTAAAATAAGTATATTCTTATTTTGTTTTTAATTTCTTTTCTAAAACAAATAAACTTTTTCCTTAACTTTGGTGTTTTATAAATTTTGCTTCTAGTGATAAAATAAAAATTTCAAGAATTTTTATTAAGTTGTTGATAACCTATTTTGAGTTATAGATTTGTCCTTAAAAGTAGTTTTTGATAATTAAATCTCTTTCTTCTTATGTTTTTATTTATTAATTCCTTAAATTTTATTTCTAATACTTAGTTTTAATTTCCTTTACCGATTTTATTTGAAAAGGAATCATCTTTTAAGTGATTGATAAAATCCATTGCTTTTGAACTTATCATATTTGTATTCTTTCTATTTCTTTGAAAATGAGTTTATCATTTAGATAATTGGAAATCCTTTATTTTTTTATGTGGGTTTATAAATTAGTGGGTTGTTTTTTTTTTTTTTTTTTATCTTAACTTTAAAAACTAGTTTGTTTTTTGTTGCTATTATGGAGTTAGTATAAATCCTACATGTAAACTTTTTATGAAAAATTTTTTACCAAAGAAACATTTATGCTAAGTTTGGTAAACTTTATGTGGTTTGCTTATCAAAGAAAATGATTATTTTTTTTTAATTTCTTTTATGAAATCATCTTTATTGTTATTTAGAAAAATCTTGGTAAGTTTGGAAAGAAGTTGTGGAATAATTTTCCTATAAGTTTGCTAACAAAATCTTGATTTAGACATAAAGTTATATATTAAAAGAGTTTAATTTCATTTTCCTTTATTAAGGAAAGTCTACTTTAAATTTTGTTAAGAGAAGATCATTATGATGATGCATGTATATGAGCATGTAGTATGAAAAATGATGAAAATATATAAGAAGCAAATTAATAATAAGCAAGATAATAATATCAAGTATTGGGAACCTTAGCTTCTTCAAGGTAACCCGGTCAAGTATTAGGAGCCTTAGCTTCATCAAGGCTGATCAAGCATTGGGAGCCTTAGCTTCATCAAGGCATCCCGGGACTTAGTCCCAAAAAGAAAAAGAAAAAGAAAAGTAGTAATAGTAATAGAAGCAAGTTAGTAAAAGTTTGTGAGCATTTAGGCTCTAAGAAATATATAGATATTACATATAGATAATAATATATATAGTCAGGTTAGAAGCATAATAACAATAATCACAATATTATCATAATAATAAAATAATAAAATCGGAATTCTTAGCAATTCTTAGCATGTACAATAATGAAGCATGAACATGTTGTTACTTCTACAACTCTCATGAGTTTTAAGAAACATCACCATAGTCATGTTAAGTTACATAACATAGGTAAGAAAATATTGGTAGGAGTTTACCTTTGAGTGTTTATGTGGTAAGAAGTAGATAATGAATGTGGATTATGTAGTTAGTGATATGTGGTAGATAGTTTATGTATAGAGAATGATTTTTGTGAAGAATTGATTTAAGAGAGTTTTGGTAGAGAGAAATTTTGGAGGGATGATTTGTGGAGAGATTTGGATATAGTTTTGTTATGTAAAATGAAGGTGAAAGAAGTGGAGAGAAATAGGGTATTTATAGAATTTTGGAGTGAAAAATAGATGTAATAAAATAAATTGAAAAAAAAATAAATAGAGAGGGAGGAGAAAGGTGGGTCAGTTTTGGGTGAATAAAAGAGAGAAAGAGTTGATTTTGTTTGTATTTTTGTAAGAAAATAATTATATGTAAGATATAATTTGATATAAGATGTATTGGAAAAGTAAAAAGTAAGAAAATATGTATACAGGCAGTAAGAATAGGTAGTAAGGAAAAGTAGAGATAGGTGAATAGTAATGAATTGTAGAAAAGTAATGAATAGTAAATAGACTAATAAGTTACCAGTAGTAAAGAAAATGTGCATATAAATGCGATATCTATTTTTAGTTACTGAAAAATTATGAAACTAATATTTTGGATTTCCTATATTATTATGAGTCTAATGTATAAACAGAATATTTTTACCATTCGGTATTCCAGGGTATGGTTTTCGAAAACTGATCTTGTTCGGATCCAAAAGACACTAGAAATTGAAGAATCTATATTTTTATACTTCTTTATGAATTAAAAACTATTATAAGTCATTAACTCAATTTTGTTGTCTAAAGTTTGAGAGTGCGGAATTACCAGATCTAAACTCTAAGGTTTTGGCATGGGTTTTTGATAACTAGGGTTTCCGATTGACTTCCAGTTCTAGGATTTGAATTCAAGAATCATCGAAAAATCTAGGGGTTTACAGGTTGTAGAAAAAACAAACATAAAGAAAAAGGGACTATGCTAAGTTAAGAATATTCACAAACATTTAATGGGTAAAATAAGAAAAAAGCCTATAACTTCTGTGAAACAACAGCAGCAAGGTTACTTCATCAATTCCTTATCAAATGATTTCTTTCAAATAATAACTTCTTAAACAAAATTCGTTCTCTAAAATTGTTTGAATGTGTGTTTATATTTTCGGATTCTCTAATTTAAACTAAAGCTTCTCGCGAAGTCAGTAGTTATGGATATAACTAAAACCAGTAATCTGAAATTCAAATTAGACTCGCATAAATAATAGAAATCTATAGTTTTGAAAAAAATAACTCAATGTATTTTTAAAACAAGCGACAAAAAGCAACCTGGATCTCGTTGATCTCGATCTATCTAATTGAAATCAATCGTGGTACTGAAAGAGTGCGCACTCCTTTAAAACCACAAGTTTAAGTTCAAGTCCCTATTATAAACACCCAATCAAATTATCTTGAAAGCGCATTTGAAATTAAACTGAATCAAGAATTGGATTCGTAATTCCTAAGTTGTAGGAGTTTTATTTCTTCGTGGATTTATCATAAGCACGAATTAGAAGAAATAAAATATATTCAAAAGATTAATCAATTAATGTAAACCCCTAAAGTTTTGAGATCAATTTGAGCTTAAAACCTAATTAGAAAGTCAACTGGAATCCCAAAATCAACAAAACCTAGTCTTTTGCAACTGTTTAAGTTGGCTTTCTCGTTTAAGCAATCCTAGGAAAGTTAGTAAGAGTTTAGTATGTAAGAATAGTTCATATAACCTAAGAAAGCTTAAAAATATCAAATTAGTCAAACCACGATTCGTTTTGAGCACAACGGACACGGTCTCGAAAAGCATGTCTTGGAGCTCGGATTAGTAAAAATATTCCGAATATACCATTAGACTCTTAAAAATATAAGATTTTCAAAAATATCAATTTCATAATTTTTCGGTAACCAAAAATATCAAATATCGAAATTACACGTGTATTTTCTCATACCGGTACTTAAATTGTCATGTCTACTTTACATTACACTATTTTCTACTATTTATACTATTCATCTATCTCTATTTTTTCTTACAACCTACTCTTACAACTCATACCTCTATTTCTTACAATTTTCATTTCCAATACAACTTCACATCTTTCATATCTTACTTTTCATTTGCAAAAATACAAAAAAATAAATTTCACTCCCTCTCTCCTCTAAATTTGCGCGCCCCCCCCCCCCCCCCCCCCCCCCCCCCCCCCCCCCCCCCCCCCCCCCCCCCCCCCCCCCCCCCCCCCCCCCCCCCCCCCCCCCCCCCCCCCCCTTCTTTTTCCTCTAAATTGTTTTATTTTCATTTATTTAATTAATACAATTAACCTCCCACATTTTCCTATAAATACCCCCTCTTCCTTCCACTTCCTTCACAACTTCCATACACTAAAATTACTCTCCAAAGATCTCTCCACAAACCCTCTCAAGTTTCTCTAGTTTTCACTTTTTCTCTAGTTATTAGGTTTAACTTTCTAAGTGTTCATTTACTTAGTATGAGCTTAGTGTGTGTTTTCTAAACCATGAAGGTTAAAGGAAGCAACAATAAGTTCATACTTTGTTTTTGTTCATGAATCTGATTTCTTTATGTTGCTTTTATATATATGTTACTAAATATATCTACGTAGCTATATATATATATATATATTTTAGAGCATATAAGCTCATTTTTTTAAATTTATTTACTTTCCTTGCAATTTATTTACTTTCATGTTGTTTTTAAGACTAGTCTTTCTAGTCTTAGACTTGTCCTCATCAATTCAAAACATTTTCTTTTTCTATATGGGACTAGTCTATTCTTAGTCCCGGGATACCTTGATAAAGCTAAGGTTCCAATACTTGATTTATCTCTTTACTAGCTTATTCTTTTAAGATATTATGTTTCCTTATGTTTTCATAACCTTATGATTCATATTCATGCATGAACATAATGATTTTTATCTCAACAAAATAAATGAGGGAAGATTTTCTTAAAATAAAGATTCTTTTCTAAAAATAAAAGTAGGAAGTAATTTTTCCTCAAAACTAAGGAGTCATCTTAACAAACTTAGAGGAGTTCATAAGAATTTTTATAAACATGCATGACATAGAAAGGACTTTTTTTGAGTAAACAAAAGTTTTACTAAAACTTCACCTTTCATCAAGTAACAAGAAATTCCTTTCATGAAAATAAAATAATTATTTCTATGAAGATATAATTGTTATTTTCAAGAAGTATTAGAAAATAAGGAAATAAAATCTTTCTTTGAAAATTTAGAGGAAAATGAATTTACTCATAACTTGAAATATTCTCTAACAAAAATAAGAAGAATTTTCAAAAGTTCCACTTTTCTTTAGAAGACTTTACTTTTACAAAAATTCATGGTTTGAGACAACTTTATTAACTTCATACATTTGATATGAGTCAATAAATATATGTATATGCATTTCAAAGGTTTTACAAACTATTATAATATCTATCTCTTCAAAATGAGCTTTTGTTAAAAGAAGGAATTCAATTTTGTGAAAATTCGTGGTGAATATGGTCACCACTTTTTTGGAACCCAAACGACTTAGTTTGAAAATAGTTTTAGTAATAGATAGATCTTTTCGAATAGGTAGAAAACAGTATATAATATGCGAAATTCCGAGTTAAAATGAGCATGTTATGGCTATTTTAAGTTGGAATTTCCTCCAATCCAATTGTACCGTGATTTTAAGATAGAATTGGAGTTTTCAAGAATAGAAATTCTATGAAAAACTCATTGTGGGTATTTCATCTTATTTAGGTGAAGGAAGAATAGAGATCACTTTCCCGGAAGACTACTTCGATTAGGAAGCTACCGACATGGAGTGAGTTAATCTTTACTAAGTTACATTTCCTTGTGTGTGTTTGTAGGTATTAGCACTAGAAGATAAGGAGAAGATAAAATCATTGTGTGATTTGAATTTATGATTGGTTGAATATAAGTTAAGAATATCGAAAGAGGAATTGATAATTAAATTGTGATTCTTACATTGATATGATGAATATTGTTTTGATCACCTTAACTTGAACTCAACATTATCTGGTTAAATTTATATTGAAAATAATTCATGCATATCATATTTGTAAGTCGTATTTGTTTCACTACTACTCTTCGTGTGGGAAACGAGGAAGTAGTAGTGGTGGCTAGTAGGAGCCGGAAAGTCTACATAGGCCAGTAGGAGCCGGAAAGTCTATAGGGCGAGCAGGAGCCAGCAAATCTGCAAGTATTGATGGTCGTATGGGCCTATAACCTCCCAAACCCCGACATGGAGCGTAAAATCTATGCTACACATGATTTCTGGTTAATCTTGTGTATTTTATTTGCTCATGTGTTTGGTGCATTTTCATATGATTGTTTGAATACTTGTTTGATTTATGGAAATGTCTTGTAGATGGGAATTATCTCACTAAGCTAGATTTGATTATACCCCTATAGCTTTTTGTTATAGTATGATTATCTTTAGTTGGCACCGAGGAGCCCCGTATGCTAGGTATGAGTCAAAGCCACTAGGAGTTTTTGGGAGAAGTTATATGTATTTAGTTTTGAACATAGACTTCTAAGAAAATCTCTATAGTAGGCTTATGTTATAGTTATGTTTACTTTGTTAATGATTTAGTTGAATTAAACCATTTAAGACGGGGGAATGCCCCTAAGATGATGTAAGAAATTGTTATTTAAATGAAGATTTCATGTTTATTTACATAAGTTCTTGCTTGCTTTTATTATCTACTTAAATGTAACACCCCGTGAGTCTCCTACTATCTTGGAAGCACGCCTTGCATGTGATATTGAAGCTCCTGCATGGCAAAGGTCGTCATTCATTAGCTTTAATATTATATGCGGTGGACTGCCACGTTTAGGATACCGTCTGAGCGTGACAATTAATTACTCAAAAATTTATAGAAATTACAAACATCGGGTTAAATTCATTTTTACCTAGAAGCAGAAGAAGTTCTCAAGTAAGAAGAAATAGAAATTCTTTTACCCAAGAATCATTAGAAAATTATTCTACATTAATATTGATTTACACTATTGGTGTATACTTTACAACGCATGCTTGTATGTTTATTCATAGGGTACTATGCATATAAAGCATAGCATACTTTATTGACACAGGGCCGATTCTTTCTAACAAAATCTGTGATACTTTTCACGTGCGCATATGATTTGTGAAGAAACTCGTCGAGGGTTGTGTGTGATCTGTTGGTCGAGGCTCGTATTAAGCAAAATCAACTCGACTTCAGGAATTTCCAAAGTAAACTATGCGTTTTTGTCCATTGCTCTTTTGAGGGTAAAGTTGAGAAAGTCGAGGCTCGTATTGCTAAGGCTCGAGGTAATTCTGATAAAGAATTGGTCTGTCAAAACACTTTTTGAGGGGTCGAGGTTTGAGGCTCGACTTTGAGGCTTGACAATGTATTTTCTCTAAAATGATGCTCGATCACTTCGACTGAAGTTGAGGGTCATGTCAAGGGCTTGCAGTAAAGGCTCGATAGACTAATTTTTGTTGTTTTCTTCCTTTATTTGGCATCGGCTGTGACTTTACAAGGCTCGACTTCTACAATCTTGATTTTACTTGTTGTTCTTGCCCTAAATCTGACTTAAAACACTTTAATTATTCCTCATTGGATTCTAAGAGCTTCAAAACAACATTATTTATCAAAAACATCAATTTTACAAGATTTTTATCTGAAATTCTTAGCAAAATGAGCTCAAAATCTTATGAAAAATATAGAGTAAAAATGACTTATCAAATTCCTCCACACTTAAGCCTTTGTTTATCCTCAAGCAAATAAAACAATTTAAAGATCACAAGGCTTTATCAAGAAAATAAATCATGAATGGTATATTTAACTTCAATGTTTTAAGTGCAAATCATCTCAACATTGTGAAAAATTTAGTTATCTTTACTGACTAAATGAAAGTTACTTTTGCAGAAATCAAGTGGTTTATCTATGTAAATTAACTTTTATCCTCATTATTTAATAAAGAATTCTAAGCAAAAATTATTCAGAAGATCAATCAGAGTAAGAAGAAACCCAATCATCTTTTATCCCCTTATATATAAAAGTATGTAATCTTTTAATCATTTCTCTAAGCAGAGTAATCTAAAGTAAATGCATGTACATCAATTCATCCTCTGAATCTTTTTCCTGTTTGTGCTTTTTATTCCTTAATTTTATTGATTATTTAAAGCTTCAAGAGACAGGGTGTTGCTTGCATCTTTTCTTTACCTCTGGACTGGGTGTTGCCTGCATCTTTTTCTTTTTTTTTTTTTTATGGCTTTTGAAATTGAAAGAGGGGATAAGAATTGCTTTTCTGAGGGACCAACCTAAGCCCATTCTAATTCTAAGCATAGGTTTTATTTTTTATTTTTTTTGTTTTGTTTTTAATTATAACGCACAAGGAAAAATCATCAAGTTATAATCATCATTTGAACATTTACCAAAGATTAAAATGGCTTTCAAAATGACTAATTTAAGAAAACATATAGATCATTTAAGTTTTATAAGAAAATTGAGTAACCTTACTAAGGACCTTAAGCTAATTCCAACTCTAAAATTATAGACTAAATAATCAGTAAAACTACTTCACATGGATACTATCAATTGATTTAAACAAGGTAAAAATTGTTTATTTTCAAGACAACTTCATAAATCATTTAGCTAAGTTTTTTTTTTCGAAAAATTTTGTCAAATTTTAACCATTTCATTATAAATTTGCATGGAAAAAATTTATCTATATCAGTACATACTCTATATGCAATTATTTAGTTATTAGACCCATTCATCTTACTTAACCCTCCTCCACACTTAAGACAAACATCGTCCTTATTGTTTAAACAATATAAATGGATATGGGATTCAATTATCAAGACAATTTTTATTTAAAGCAAGATTTAAAAGAATTTAAGAAGTGAAGAAGACTTCTCTCTATGTAAGCTCGAGGGTCAAACTTGTCTTATCGAGACCTGTTTAAGTCTGTTAAAAACTAAACTTAACACAATAGATGTTATCATGGAGGCTCAATTAGAGCCTCAATAGAGTTATGGACAAAAAGTAAAAGCAAAGAATAAGAAAGCATAAAGAATCTGCAATTTTATTAAAAAGAATAAAGAATATCTAATATGTTACATATTGTACAATAACATTCAATAATAAAGAATAAAAAATAAATAAAAACAAAAGTTTTTATGGATCCATTCCCAGCCAATAGCAAAAACTCCTTTTCCTCTTTTTGGCTTGGTAAGGTCTTCATAGGGGCCTCTACCCCTTCCTCCTCTTCCTTGTCTTCTACCCCTTTCATTAATCCTGCCTCTACCTCTACTGGCTTGACTTCTAGGGCTTCACTAGTAGGATTTTTTGGTTGATGGGGTTGAACTGCTATTGGAGAAGGACTAACTCCTTTTTTGTGTTGTGCTGCCATTTCTTCTCTATTCAACTCTTCTTGGATTCTTTGAGCATAGGCAGCATCACTTCCAATTGCTCTAGTCTCTTCTTCTGGGCCTCTTCTTCCCTCCTCCTTTCCTCTTCATCATCACTGTACAAGAGGTTGTCATCATATAAGCCCTCATCATCTTCACCTAATTCTTCCAACCCTTGAAGAGCTTCGATTATTTCTAGCTGAGATGACTCAATTACTAGCAATGATTGAGCTTGCCATCGGGCTTCTGCTCTTTTCTTCCTCTTAGCCTCTATGGCTTTTTCTAATCTCCCGACTTCTACTCCAGTGATAGCAAACCTTATTTGCAGAATTCTTTTCCTCTGCTCCTCCGATCTTTGATGAGATTTATTAAATCTCATTCCGATATCTTCCCTTATTTTTCTTTTTCTTTCTTTTCTTGTAGCTTCTAGCAATTGATTGATGGTAAGAGAATCATCTTGGTCTTACTGAAGGCATCAAGAAGCAGCTACTGCTGAGGGGCATCAAGAAGTTGCTGCTACTGTGGTTGTTGAGCATCATGAGTCATAGGGGTTTTTGTTTGAGTACTCCCCGCTTCATGAATTGTGGCTGCTTCTAATTGGAGGCATGGAGGATAGTAAGTTTCAATATTATCCAATGTTGGAGTGTATTGTTCAGGGATTCCTTTAGACCATTTTTCATCCTCTAACTGCTTCTGTTTTTCCTTCTCCCTGTATTCATTTTGCTAATGCTCCAGTGTACGCATTCTTTCTTGTCATGCTTTATCCATTTTCTCTCTTCTAGCCTTTGCTGTAAACACTGTTGCTTCAACTTCTAAAATTGCGCACCTAGGTGGTGCTTGTCGAAGAGGTGTAGCATCTGAAACAGTTAGAGCATCTACTAAAACTGGCTCATTGTGTTTCTTTGGGTGATGATTGTTATGGAGATGCTACTTCCTTTATTGCTTCTTCTTCTTCTTGTCTTGTCATGGCAGCTTCATTGGACTCTTCATTAGGCTGTCCTCTACTGCCATTCTTTCTTCTAGCCCAGCATCCTGAGCAACTTTTTGAACTAAACTACTTAGCAGCCTGAGGTTATACTCATTATTAGAGTCTTCTGTTGAAGGAACAGCTGGACCATCTACTAAAACTAGCTCCACTGTTGTCTCTAGTTGTGTTGAACCTTCATCCAATTGTAGATCCTTAGGAAGGATCATTCTCCTTTTCTTTTGGGTTAGTTTCTTTATTTTCTTCTTCTTTATTGATGTATGTACAATTGGAGCTAATTCTAGGCTCCATTATTGGTGGTTGAGGTGAAAGAATTGGTTGTGTTTCAGGTTGAATAGTGGCTTCATTGTCCTCAGTGATGTTCTAAGCAGGTAACTCAGCCAACTGTTGTAATGGTTCTATGTTTGGGTTTTTTTTTTTTTTTAAGTGGTGATTTGTATGGTTCTGTATGTATAAAGGGTTAATATATTTGGTTTTCTGTGTATATGGTATGGGTGATGTATGTGTGTATGGTGATGAAGGTGGAGATGGTAGTCTAGCATCATTGTCATCATCATTATCATCAAGATGTGACTCTGCCAAAACAGGTTGTGGAGAGGGTGATTTGGATGTTGCGGGTTGTGGAAGTAGTTTGGAGACTACTTCTAAGATGTTGGACATCATCTTCTTCAAATCATCCATACCCTCCTTTGTACTTCTTTCTAATCAACAAGTCTTCCCTTCATCTCAGTGACTTCATTCTCCAATCTGTTGAAGCTTGCTGTAGAGGGTTGTTATGTAACTTCTAATGCAGAAGCTTCAGCTTGTGCCACTAGGGTTCTTCTTGTGGAGAGGGGAATTATAGCTCATAGTTTTGCTGCTCAGCTAGTGCAGCTAACTCTTGAAGAGGTTGGGGCTCAACCAGTGGACCAAGGGCAATTCTTGGTTCTATTGTAGTGCCTACTTCCACTATTCTCCACTATCTAAAAGCTTTTCTTTGAAGCTCTCTATATCTACAAGCTAAATCAACTTGCCCCTACTCTGGCCACATTCCTAGATTTTTCAAAATCCTTGTGATCAAGCCACTAAAGAATATTCCCTTGCAATTCAATATGGCTTGATACTTCAACCTACAGGCTAGCATTAATCCCACATTTATTATAATCCCCCTTATAATGTTGATTATAGGGTGCAGCTTCGCTTCAAAGATTGTTGACCCTCCCTTCAATTTAGAAAATATGCTCTTAATCAGCATATAATGGAGCATTCGTACACTCTTCTTTCTAAATTTGGACCTTATGGTCCTTGAAGAGCAAATCTGACTTCAATCTCTACTTCTACAAAATTCTTGAAATCTCCTTCAGGTATCTCTAAGGGTAGTTCTTGAAATTCTAGTATATCTAGATACCCTTCTTCGTCATATATCCCCATGGCAAAGATGAATGTCCTCATTGGGACTTCCCTGTATTCTCCAAAAGCATAAAACTTCACTACACTATCTAAGCTAGGCACCTCTCCTTCCATTCTCAAACTAGCCATAAAGGCTAAGGTGGTGCCAACATAAACATCCTCCTCAATCTCAAAAACTCATCCCCATACAACATCTTCAAAGTGCTTCAAAAACTCTTCCTCCATCCCAAAATTTCTCAACAACCCTTAATTTACTACAACATTTTCTACTATCTTTTTCTGGGATAAAAATAGATCAAACCTATCCCTATCCTTAGCAGATAAATTTTCGAGAGCTTAGGTACTTAATTGCAATTGGGTTTGTTGTCTTTTTGGTGCCATTTGTTCTACAAAAAGATTACACACATTAGTTTAGACTTACTTACTTGAAACAGATATTTCTATTTTGCTATCATCATTTTGAATAATCAGAGACAAACTAGGTTTCGACAGAACTAATAAGTCCAAGGAGAAAATGAAGTTTGTAACTGCTTAAACAAAGTTTTAAGAGCAACATTGCTTAACAAACTACCTTAAAAATAGAAGTTCATCATTTCTATCAAGTTCATGCAGAAATCTCAAAAAACCTAAAAATTTAAAATAAAAAGCACATTCTATAATAACAACGAAAAATAGAAAAGAAAGGAAAAAAAGAACATACTTGAGATGATTATATCTTTGACGCTTTTGGAATTTTTGGTAAAATTTTCGTGAGTGCTAGTAAGAGAAATTTTCGAGTGCAAGAATAATAGTGTTTATATCGAGTATAGAATGAATAGTGTCTTTTCCTTTTCAAAAGTTTTTAAGAGCCAAATCAAAAAATGACAAAACATGTTATTTTATTCATTTATTAAAGACTAAAGAAATAAAAAATAAACGACACTTGACTTAAAAACAAAGTCGCAACTTATTTAAAAAGAATTAAAGAATGCAAGGGCTAAAATTCCTTTATTTTATTCATACAAAGAATTTCACATTATTGAGACTCAAATGGGAGGGCTCGACGATGAGGCTCAACTTTTATATTTCACCTTAAATTGTCGAGGCTGAAACTTGTACCTGCACAAAATTTTCATAAATTAACATAAATCTACATTCATCAACCATTCCGTTCCATTCAAACACATGATATGACAAAAATAATCCATTTCATTAATTAGCAAATAGTTTTACACATGGTTTTTGTTCTAAGACTACTTTCGTCCTATCAAACATTCTATTATCCTTCATATCCCTTCTCAAAACAACCAAATCAATCTATCAAAAACAAATAAAGAAAAACAAAAGATGTAGGATAATCATTTTAGAAATCATCCTTGCTTCGTTTGATCATATGAATTGGGTTCAGTGTTTGAAGGTAATGATCCTGAAGGTCTGAAAGAATTTTGGAAATTTGGCCAAGCTGGTTCTCTAAGTTATGAATGGTTGCAGTATGATTTCTCAAGGTAGCATCTCTTCCATGATGCCTATTCTCAAAAGTTTTGATAAACTGGGAAACTAAATCTTCAAGAGATTGTTTGTTTCCTTGATAAGTTCCCGACCCTTGTGGATCCTGAAACTGGACCATTAGATAAAGGTTCAACACAGGTCCTAAATTTGCCAAATCTACAAGATAAGTTGTCATTTATATATCAAATTTTAGTTATAGTGTAAATAATAAAAAAGACTGTATTTTTTCTTTTCTTGACCTACATCTTGATTTTACTTATCTAATATAGTCATGTCCATCTACTTCAACATGGATGAGAGCATTCATGATGGTTATCAATCATGAAATAGTTTGGTTCTTAAATCACAAAATTTATCCTTTTAATTGCATAGTTCTCTAATTTCCACTCCTAAATAAATACCTCTTTTTCTTTTCTTACCATGTAAATCAAAGAGAACTAAATATGGGCACCGTAAGCCACATGTAGCCATAAGAAAAGTCAATACTCTCTTCTAGGGGTAAGTTTCTTATAAGCCTAGGAACTTAATCACTAATGTATAAAGAGACCCTTAAGACCTAACACAAGTATTAGGGTTTGGTAAGATAAAGATTCTTTTTAATCCTTGGATAGAACTCACTAAGAATAGTAAAGTAGGTTCTAACACTCACAAATAACTGATATGACTCACAATTATCCACTTGTGTTTGCAACTCGCCACAATCAAAGATTGATAAGAGCCAAGGTTTCAAGAGAACGCTCTTAAGAAGAGAAAATTTCATTCAATTAAATTAAAACTTGTTAATGTTTACAAATAAAGCCCTTTATATATTCATAGCCTAAGTAAGGGCAAAATAGTAATTAATCAACCCAATCTAACAAAAAGAGACCTGATAAAATAAAGAAAAATCTAAAATAAATCTAATTGTTGGCATCGAAACATCTTCCATCATGGCTAGAATATGGGACGTGATCGTCTTTGATCAGTTCTCCTCATGTTCATCACAAGCATAGAATAGGGCATGATCTGTAGGATCATGGGTGTCACCATTGTTGTCTGCAAGACTGTGATCTCCATTGCAGTGCTTAATACAGGCTTCATCACCGGCGAGATCTTTGTGAACTCATCTTTAAAATAGACCAGTGGCCTTATCATAGGCATGATCTCCAGCTTTGCAAGGCCGCCTTCCTTGATACAATCGTGATGTGTAGCTTTTTCCATTTCCTTCATAATTATCTTTATGTTTCACATAAAGTAACATACTACTTCATATGTATGAATTTCAAAGCCATAAAAGAAATGAAACTCATCTTCATAAGGTCGATTCATCAAAATCCTCTATGTTAAACCCTGTAATCTCCTTGCTCTAGCTCTTTTAAGAGGACCCTTTATTTGACTCCCATCATCTTCTTAGGGTTATTGAAGGCCCTCTAATCTAATGGCTCTTTAACAAAGTCTTCACCCTCTGGAATATACGGAGCTAAATGCCAAATGTTAAATGTAGCTAAGACTCCATAATCCCTTAGAAGTTCAATGTGATAAGCATTGTTGTTGATCTTCTCAATGATTCTAAATGGTCAATTTGCTCTGGATGAAAATTTATGTGATTTCTTGTACGGAACCTATCTTTACATAGATGTATCCAAACTAAATTTCCAACATTAAAAGATTTAGGTTTCCGATGTTTGTTACCCTACTGTCTTTGTTTTTCTTGAGTCTTCTAAAGATAATGAAAAGTCTTCTCATGTAACTTTTGAATCTTCTTAGCTTGTTTAACTCCACTAAGACTCTCTTCCTTTGCTACAGGCTTGGATATCAAATCCACAAGTAAGGTAGGATTGAAACGATATACAACTTCGAAGGGAGTTTTTCCTATTAAACTATGCGTAGACCTTAATAAGAAGACATAAGTCCCAATCAAAATGATTTTTTTTCCAATAGTAGCCCTAAACAAAGCCCTAAGAGTGTAGTTAACAACTTCTATCTATCCATCAGTCTATGGATGACATGTAATGCTAGACATCAACTTGGTACCCATTCTTCTCCATAAATTCTTTCAAAAGAAACTCAAGAACTTCACTTCTCTATCTAAGCCAATTCTATATGGTACACCATGCAATTTTATTGTTTCTTACAAGAATAAGTTAGCAATATATAAAGCATCATTTGTCTTATGGCATGGCACAAAAATGAGACATTTTGCTGAAACCGATCAACGACTACCATAATTGTATCTTTTGCTCACTTAGTCCTAGGTAAACCCAAGACAAAATCCACACTAACATCAACCTATGGTCGTGTAGGGAATGGTAGTGACATATATTCTCCCCATGGCTCCTTCTTTCCCTTTGCCTTCTTGCATTTAGCACACCTTTCAATAATTTTATGGGCATCCTTCATCATCTCTTTCCAATAAAAATGTTCTTTCAAGATTTCTAGTGTCTTCTTCTCTCCTAAATGTCCAGACAAACCTCCAGCATAACTTCACATACAATAACTCTCTAATAGACCCACTAAGAATACAAAGTTTTCCTCCTTTACACAAGAATCCATGTGTTACACAGTATCCATCAACTAATCTCCTTTCAGCACATTATGTCACAATAGGACTAAAAAAACATCACCAACATATTATTCTTTTAACAATTCAAACCTTAGCATCTTAGCTTGAAATGATGTAACAAGTACATAGCTCTTAGATAATGCATCTGCAACTACACCAATACTCCCTTTCTTGTACTTGATTACACATGTAATACTCTCTAAAAATTCCACCCACTTAACTTGTCTCTTAGAAAGCCTTTGCTATCCTTTGAAGTGTTTTAGTTCTTCATGGTCAGTATAGATCATATATTCCCTTGGTAATAAGTAATGTTGCCAAAAAGTGAAAGCTCAAATCAAAGAGTAGAATTTTTTGTCATATACTAAATAATTTAGAGTAAACCCACTCAACTTCCCACTGATATAAGCAATAGGTTACCTTTCTTGCATCAAAATAGCTCCTATGACAATTCTCGATGCATCACATTCTAACTCAAAAGTCATGTTAAAGTCAGGCAGAGTTAATACTACCACACTAGTAAGTTTGTCCTTAATATCATCAAAACTTCTCTATGCTTTGTCATTCCACTCAAAAGTAATATTCTTCTTCATAATCTTAGTAAGAAGACTGACTATACTATTGAAAGTTTTGACAAACTATTGATAGAATGAAACAAGTTCATGAAAATTTTGGACATCAACAGTAGATGTTGGTAATGGCAAGTGGACAATGGCTTGAATCTTTCCACCATCTACCCGAATCCCAACTCTAGAAACTACAAATCCCAAGACATTACCTCTGGTTGACCAAAAGAACAATTCTTTATGTTGCCATATAACTTCTCAAATCTTAAGACTTCAAACACCACTTGTAAATGATTCACATGACTATCTGAATCCCTACTATACACCAAGATATCATCAAAATATACTACTGCAAATTTTCCCAAAAATTCCCTCATGACATGATTCATAAGTTACATAAAAGTGCTAAGTGCATTGGTTAAGCCAAAAGGCATCATCAACCATTCATATAGACTAAGCCTCATTTTAAAAGCTATCTTCCATTCATCACCTACTCGCATCCTGATATGATGATAACCACTCTTAAGATCTACTTTAGAAAATATCTGCACACTATTCAATTCATCAAGCATATTGCTAAAATGTGGTATAGGATATCGATATTTAATAGTAATCTTGTTAATAACTCTACTATTGATACACATTCTCTATTTTCCATCTTTCTTAGGCACTAATAAAGTTGGAACAACACATGGACTAATGCTTTCCCTAGCATATCCCCTCTCTGTCAACTTATCTACTTGTCTTTTCAACCCCTATGCTTCCTTAAAATTCATCTGATAAGCCGAATAATCAAGTAATACAACCCTAGGTTGGAGATCAATAGCATGCTCTATCATCTAACAAGTGGCAATCCCTTAGGGAGCTTTGCTAGAAATATATTAGCAAACTCCTCTAATAATCACCATATTGTAATGGGCAAAGAAGCTTACTCCATAGTTTCTAATACTCTTCTAACATGTAATATATAAAATGACTCCTTAGCTTGTATGCCAGATGGACATCTCTTCACATCATAAACATAGATTTCTTCTTAACTTCTTTGCTCATCTATAATTTAGCTTTCCTTACCTCAGTTGGTGACATAGGATTTAATATGATCTTTCTACCATCCTTCTTAAAATCATAAGTGTTCATGTACCCATCATGTAAAACCTTACAATCAAACAACCATAGTCTTCTTAATAAGATATGAGATGCACACATAGGTAAAAACATAATATATAACTTCATCCTTATACTTATCACCTATGTTGAAAGGTACTTTCACTTACGTGCTTACTTGTAAGTTAGCTTTCTCACTAAGCTAACGTAACTCATAAGGTTTAGGATGTGGAGTAGTAGTAAGTTTCAACTTATCAACCAAAGCAGCAGAAGCAACATTAGTGCAACTCCCTGCATCGGTGATGAGTACACACAAATTCCCTTTTACTTTACAAGCCACACAAATAAATTCTCTTATTGCTGCTCTTGAGAAGGTTGAGAAACACTGAGAGCACGTCTCAATACATTAATGCTCATATACTGATCTTACCCTTGTTCTTCACTAGCTTCAACATCTACCTCACCATAATAAGTATTTAAGGCAGCAACAATACTATCTGGTTCTCTAGAATCATCTTATTCATCTTCACTATCAACTTCATCACCAGTATTCATCATGGTTCTTTGGTTAGGACATTGAGAAGCAATATGCCCTAATCCCAGACACTTAAAACATTTAATATTACATGTTCTATCATCGGTTCCTCTTGCTTTGCTAGAACTATTTTCATTCACATTAGCAATACCTTTACCCTTATCATTGTTCTTTTTGTCACCCTTAGAATAATTGCTAGACTCCCCTTTATCACTAGACTTATTAAAATTGCCTTTGTTAGACTTCTTACTATTTGAAGAATAAGGTTTTGAGATGTACACTTGTTACTTGTTGATTTATTCTCCACCTTAAGAGCTAACTGAATTGCTTCTTCAAGAGTGTCATATCATTAAAGCTCCACTATGCAAGCAATCTTATATTTCATTCCCATCACAAATCTTGCAACTATTTGTTTAGGTGGCTTAATAGCACCACTTCTAATCATTAACAGTTCAAATTCCTCACAAACTCCTTTACACTTTTACCACCTTGTCTAAGCGATTGAAGGTGTATGTTTTAATAAGCAAGCACAAATATTTTCCTCAATACTCGCTTAATCTCTTGTTAAGTATGAATTTCTTCCTCATTATCTCGTCTCCTTTTACTCACTAGATTCTTCTATCATAAGGCAGCATACCCTGTAAACGCAACAGCAGCCAATCAAACTCACATGTGATCCTCCATATCATAACATGCAAATAATCCTTCTACATTGTCCTCCCAATTAAGATAATCATCCGTTATACAACTTTCGCTAAAAGAAGGCATCTGCAATTTTACATGCTCTAAACCCCTAGGTGGCCTAAATTCTCTTCCATACCCATAATCAGAATTCCATCTAACATCTCCTCGCCTACCATAGTTAGGTGGTGGTGGGGGTGGTGCCTCTACACGGTATTACATCAAATTAGGGTTTTGAAATAACTATTGCATGGTTTAAACAAGAGTATTGATTGTGTCATTTAATTTTTGCAGCTATTGACTCATACTCCTCTTACCATTTGCTTGAACACCAATATTATCCGTATTGTTGTTGGGACTCTTCTATTTCCTTGTACTCTACTATTAACTTCCTCACCAAAATTACCATGTACAATTTCATTCAACATTCTTATAATACGTGACTAGTAATCGAATCACAATTACGAAGATTAGTATTAAACCTTAATATCCAATCACAAAAATAAACCATAATCATGCATGAACACACACTACGATAGAGATAACTAACTGTAACCTATGCTCTGATACCAATAAAATATGATATACATAGGAACTTAATCACTAGTGTATCAATAAAGAAACCCCTAGGACTTAGCGTAAGTATTAGGGTTTCTATGATAAAGAAAGGTTATTTACAATCCTTGGATATGACTCACCAAGAATGGTAAAGTAGGTTCTAACACTCACAAATAATTGATATGACTCATAATTATCTACTTGTATTTGCAACTTGCCATAATCAAAGATTGATAAGAGTTGAGGTTTCAAGGGAACACTCTTAAGAAGAGAAAATTTCATTCAATTAATTCAAGACTTGTTAATGTTTACAAATAAATTCCTTTATATACTCAAGCCTAATTAAGGGAAAAACAGTAATTAATTAACCAAATCTAACAGAAGAGACTTAATAAAATTAAAGAAAAATCTAAAATAAATCTAATTGTTGGCATCGAAATGTTGTCCATCATGGCTAGAATACGGGATGTGATCATCTCTGATCAGTTGTCTGCATGTTGATCATGGGCATGGAATAGGGCATGATCTATAAGATCACCGGTATCATCACTAGCTTCTTCAAGATCGTGATCTCCACCGATCTCCATATTAGTGCTTAATACAAGCTTCATCACGGGTGTGATCTTCATGAACTCACTTTTAAAGTAGATCACAAGCATTGTCACGAGCATGATCTCTAGCTTTGCAAGGTCACCTTCCTTGACACGGTCATAATGTGCAGCTTTTCCATTTCCTTCATAATCATCTTCATGCTTCACATAAAGTGACATAACACTTCCTATGTGATGAGTTTCAAAGCCATAAAAGAAATTAAACTCATCTTCATAAGGTCGATTCATCAGAATCCTCTTTGTTAAACCCTGCAATCCCCTTGATCTAACTCTCATAGTAGGACCCTTTTTTTATTCCCATCAGTTTCACTCACGGTACCTATACTTTTTCTATTGTAATAGAAACGTACCTAAAGAAAATTTCTTATAGACAAAATACCTAAACTTATTTAAAATTTCACTTAAAATACATTTGGATGGAAACCATCCAATTTTCTATCCATTTTGCTAATGTGGTAAGTAGACTTGTCTAAAATAATATTTCTCCATCCATGCCAGTAATTTTTTTTATTTTCTTTTTCACTTTCCCTTCTCTCTCTGTCTTCTCCTCCCTTCCTAAACCCACCCCCACACACCCTCCCCCCCCCCCCCCCCCCCCTCCCTTTTGTCTCTTCCTTACTCTCAAACAAACTCACTTACCTATTCCATCAAAGTCCCGTCCTCTCCTTGCAAGTCATTCAACCAAAAACCCAGTAACTTGCATTCGTTAAAGATTTGAATATTATTAGAATCCTCTTCATTCTTTCTCTCTCCCTCTCTCCTCCTTTCCTTTGGAAAATCCATAGTAACAAAGCCATGGGAATTTGAAATCACAACAACATAAGAAATCAAACCATTTCAATCCAGGGAACTATGAAGCCAAAGTTAGAGTTCATGGCAAGGACGGAATAGTTATTTTGAGCAATGGAAAAAATGAACTAGATGACAAGAACTAAAACTAGAAATTTGACGAGATAGTTTTTGTGTAGAAAAGAGACAAACGTTTTTGGTTTAATAAATTTTCAAGTTATTTCATCTTCAATTGTGTACATAACTACCATGAATGGTGATGGGACATCAGAATTTTGGTTTTGTGATGGAGAAGAAGACGGTCATAGTCTACGATCTTGATTCAGGTCATCTACAACTCACACGACTTGGATCATTGTTGTGGGTATGTGTTATTAAGTTTAGTCATTGTTGTGGGCTTTTTTGGTTTTGGTCTAGGGTGTCAATTTGTTTGTGTTGTTTAAGTCGGAGCTATGGCTTATGTGTTGAGTGTTTTGGTGGTGGCGTATGTCGGGCTTTTTCTATCATCAACAAATAAGACCATGACTTCAATCGAAAGTCAAACTCGTCCATGAACTCCAATCATGGTTTTGGTAGGTTTTGGGTAGTGTTTGTTGGTGGTGATCAGAGTTCATGATAGTGTCCGTAGATGTTGGTGGTGTGTTTTGGGTAGTGTTTGTTGGTGGTGATCGGAGTTCATGTGGGTTTGATTTGAGGAAGAAGAAGAGGGGAGAGAGAGAGAGAAAGGAAAGTGACAAAGAAAGTAAAAAAATAAAAATTGTTGATGCAGATGGAGAAATAATATTTTAGCCGGGTCTTCTTGCTATGTTAGTAATGGATGGAAAATTGGATAGCTCCTGTCTAAACGTATTTTAACTAAAAATTTTAAAAAAGTTCAGGCATTTTTTTTTTTAATTTTCTTTAGGTACATTTTTGTTACATTCGAAAAAATACAGATACCATGAGTGAAACTTACCCTTTTTTTGGTCAAGATGATATTGTGGGCCTTTATGGGTGTAAAAGTTTATATAAATATAAATATAGAATAAATAAATGTGCGAGTCGAGATTAATTAACCTATTAGTGGCCATATGAAGTTGCTTATCTACTAGGGCTGGGCAAAAAAACCGATCGAACCGTGAACCGAACCGGACCGAACCGAACCGGACCGAACCGAACCGAACCGAACCGAAATTTCGGATCTTTTTGAAACAGTTCGGTTCGCGGTTCGGTTCATTGAAGAGCAAACGGTTCGTGGTTCGGTTCGGGACCATGAACCGAACCGTTTGGTTCGAACTGAACCGTTTTATATATTAAAAAAATTATTTTTACTCTTAATTGTTTTATTAATGATACAAATCTATGTCATAAATTTTAAAAAACAATTAATTTTTTTAAATAAATTAATTGTTTTTAAAATTTTTTACTTAGATATGTGTTAGTCATTAGAATAAAATTAGATTTTTTATAATATATTTCAATTGTTATGTTATCTATAAGTAAGATAGATTTTAGAATTTAAACCCTAGTATTCTAACTTAAAAAAATTAATTGTTATAAAATTTTTTTACTTAGATATAAGTTATTCATTAAAATAAAATTATATTTTTTATAATATATTTTAATTATTATGTTATCTATAAGTAAGGTAGATTTTAGAATTTAACCTCTAGTATTCTAACTTATGCATATTTCTTTTCCATTTGTCTTACTAATTAATCTAGTTCTATTATTTAGTTACTTATTAATTTATATAATTGGTAATATGTTAGTTAAAAGCATACAACGAATTACATTTTATGTCTTATATTGAGATAAAGTCTAGTATATCATTATAGTTCAAGATAATTCAAAAAAATGAGACTAGTCATGGTTATAATTTTATAATGGATAAAATCTTTTCCTTCCTATAAGTTTTACATGTTTATTTGATAAATAATTAATTTTAAATATTATTGTTTATATTTGCATTAGTGATAAGAAATATGTAATTGAACTTTTTCGATAGAATATATTTTTTATTTTATGAAAAAATGGTTCGAACCGCAAACCGAACCGTACCGGACCGTTTTTTTTCGGTTCGAAAAAATTACGAACCGAACCGTATAGTTAGGTTCGAATTTAAAAAAAACCGAACCGTAAATTATGGTGCGGTTCGGTTCGGGATGCAAACCGAACCGAACCGTACCGTGCACACCCTTACTATCTACAAATCTTCTAATTGTTTTAAGATACATTATGTAAGGAAAGTTATTTGTTTATTGACAAATTATTCTACTTTGTTAGTAATTATGTTCAAGTTATTGATCTCAATGGAGAGTT
This sequence comes from Combretum micranthum, assembly GCA_024138025.1. Taxonomy (NCBI): domain Eukaryota; kingdom Viridiplantae; phylum Streptophyta; class Magnoliopsida; order Myrtales; family Combretaceae; genus Combretum; species Combretum micranthum. The sequence goes on along the minus strand of JAMXBD010000771.1, from coordinate 12,540 downwards.
AATTTCACTTGCTTTACCTAAACTTTTTAGATTTTAACAAAAATATAATTAAACAAAATTTTCTTAAAATAAAGTGTCCTAAACTTTTTAAATCATTAACCTATGATACTTTTGGTCGGAATCTGACCAATAGTTTGGCTATATGATGACATAGTAGGGGATATTTGTTAAAAAATTAATTTTTAATTTCCACATCAGGATATTTATTTTTTTCCTCTTGCTATTTTTTTTTTATTTTCTCTACTGTGCATCAAATTATTAACCCTAATATCTATTGTATTTCCATTCGACTTCATAGTCAAAATCGTCTCTAACTCTCAATAAAATCCATGCTCAATTGTATTTAAACTTATTACTAGCAGATAATGTACCCACATTGCCAGTGTAAAAAATAAATAAGAAAATAAACTTTTATGATAAACAATATAGTTGAAGTTAATTACATGCAGAATCGGTAGACGGAGAAAGAAACTAAAAAAATACATAAATTGTATAAAATTACATGAAAAAATCAAAGGATTAATGAAATAACAGTCTAATACATTGTAATATTAATAATAAAGTTTATAACACATCGATCCTAATCGCAATTATTTCACTTCATTAAAGATGTGGCCATCTACCTTAAAAAAAAAAAAAGAGACATTAGTAAGGGAATTTATTTAATCAAATTATACATCTGTGTATATACTTAAATGACCTAGTCGATGTACCCACAATGTGTGTGCAAAAATAAATAGAACTATAAAATATACTCTATGATAACAAGATTATCGAATAAAACTACTTTTTTTACATTTAGGTTCAAAAGAGGGCAAATGGTCATCAATAACAGAAAAATATCAAAATGTTAATTTTTAAAACCATGTAATATACTTTCATCTGTTGCAAAAAATAAAAATAAATAAATAAATACAAACAATCAAGTCATCCTTTAAAAGATCATTATTTAATTATAAAATTCTAAACACATTGACTAAAAATTTTATGAAAATTTTATATGAATATATAATTTCAAGAAAACTTTCTCATTATGAAAAATGTAAATTACATAGATAATAGATTAAATAGCAATGATGATTTTTTTCTTTAGTCAATATTCTTAAATGCAATGATAAGTTTATTTCCTTAAATAAAATGATCAAATAATAATATTAGAGGGATTGATAAATTACCATATAAAGCTATATGATAAAAATGTGTGACAAATGAAAGAGTTCTGGCTTAAATTATATAGATAGATAAATAGATAATAGATTAAATTCAATGATAAGTTTATTTCCTTAAATAAATGATTAAATAATAATATTAGAGAGATTGATAAATAACCATAAAAGCTATATGATAAAAATATGCAACGAATGAAATAGTTCTAACTTAAATTATATAGACATAGATGATGATTCTTTTTTTTTTTTTTTTTTGTTCAATATTCTTGAATGCAATGATAAGTACATTTTCTTAAATTAAATGATCAAATAATAATATTAGAGAGATTGATAAATTACCATATAAAACTATATGATAAAAATATACGACGAATAAAAGGATTACAGCTTAAATTAGATAAATATAGATTAAATAGCGATAATGGTTCTTTTCTTTAATCAATATTATTAAATGCAATGATAAGCTTATTTCCTTAAATAAAATAATCAAATAATAATATTAGAGGGATTGATAAATTACCATGTAAAACTATATGATAATAATATACAACGAATAAAAGGGTTATAGCTTAAATTATATAGATAGTTAATAGATTAAATGAATGATAAGTTTATTTCCTTAAATAAGTGATAAAATAATAATATTATAGAGATTGATAAATTACCATATAAAGTTATATGATAAAAATGTACAACGAATGAAATGGTTCTGGCTTAAATTATATAGATATAGATGATGATTCTTTTTTTTTTATGTTCAATATTCTTAAATGCAATGATAAGTTTATTTCCTTAAATACAATGATCAAATAATAATATTAGAGAGATTGATAAATTACCATATAAAACTATATGATAAAAATATGCGACTTATAAAAGAATTATAGCTTAAATTAGATAGATAGATGGATAGATAGATAGAGATTAAATAGCAATAATGATTCTTTTCTTTAGTCAATATTCGTAAATAAAATAATCAAATAATAATATTAGAGGGATTGATAAATTACCATATAAAATTATATGATAAAAATATGCGACGAATGAAAGGGTTATAGCTTAAATAATATAGATAGATAATAGATTAAATGCAATAATAAGTTTATTTCTTAAATAAATGATCAAATAATAATATTAGAAAGATTGATAAATTATCATATAAAGTTATATGATAAAAATATGCGACGAATGAAAGAGTACTAGTTTAAATTATATAGATATAGATTAAAAAAATTAAAAAAAAAGATTAAATGTTGATTTATTAAAGAAAGAAAAAAAATGAGAGAAGGACTCATATTCTTTCTAGAGAGAGAAAGAGAGATGTTGAGGGAGGGGGATTGAGAGGGGGAAGAGAGAGAAGGGAAAGTAAAAAAAGAAAAAAGAAAAAAATAAATATGCTAACGTGGAAATTAAAAATTAAAATTTTAATATAGATCTCATGCTATGTCAGCATATTGTTGGACTTTTGGCCGAATTCTAACCAAAAGTACCATAGGAAAAAAATAAAAAGGTAAGGTATTTTCTTGTAAAAAAATTTTGTTTAGGTATATTTCTGTTAAAATCGAAAAATTTCAAGTGTTGTAAATGAAATTAACCCCTCAATGCATGGGATAAACAACCATGGGTCCATGGTAGCATGGTATATGTAATTTCGCTAGAACTTAAAAAAGAAAAGAAAGAAAGAAAGGAAAAAATTACGTGTAAAGAGAGGTTTACTAAAACTTATAAATAAATGTCAAATTTAATACTTGAACTTTACATAAAAGTTAAATTTAATAGCTGAATTTTAAAGTGGTCAATTCAATACCAAATTAAACTTTTTGTAGGTATTTTTACTATTTTTTAATATTGTTTGCTCTATTAGATGCAAAAGACAATCTATCATTGGATTTTACAAAAAATACATTTTCAGCCCTCAACGTTTTATCCTTTTTAATGATAGATTGTCTTTTGCTTTAATAATAGAATAAAAAATATTAAAAAAAATAAAATTAGCTAAAAACGTATTTTTTTTATGAGGACTTCTTTGATGGTGTTATTTTTTTTCGTTAAGTATTGATTTTTGACGCATTTTCATTCGTTAGAAATTATTAATATGAGATTAATAGAATAATGAAACAAAGATAAGTTTACCAAAATAATTAAAAATAACTTAACAATCAAAAGGCTAATTTAAGACTATAAAAATTAAAGGAAATGATGGAAAATTTTGTAAAAATAAAATTGTTCCTAACATTTCTTATTTTTTATAGGATTTGGATAGCTATTTGACTTCTTATTATTACTACTATTACTCTCTTTATTCATCTTCTTCTTCACTTTGTTGTTGCTACTTTCGGATTTCCTGTATCTCAATGCCTCCATGACACCTTCCATGCTATTCAAGTTTATCTTGCACAATGACTGTAAAGACCTGACCCTCTAAATCCCGAGATTTTGAGTACCGACTCTCCAACCACATATAACGTTTTCACATTATATGTAAGGTTGTCTTAAAACTAACAGTTTATGAAAATTGTTTGATCAAAAACTACTAAAACTTTATAAAGAACTTTTAACAAAACAAGATTGCTAACAAAAGCAATCTTTACATACATTTACCTCATATATACACTGTTTAGTGTCAATACAAGACACTACAGAATTACAAGTTTTCTTAAAGCAAAAAGAATCCTAGGAGATCTTAAGGTCTTTACAACTTAGGCTTATCTATCAAGCCTTCTATACAAAACTTTTCCTTTAACAAAACTCCTCCAAAAGTCCAGGGTGTTCGAGTCCTATTCGTCCCACTCATCCAAAAATCTCTTAAAGTCTGACCCGTAACCCAAATCATCATAAAACTCATCTCTAGTACCTGCAAAGCAGCAAAAGTGAGCCAAAGGCCCAGTACACAATAACAAGTGCAAGCACAAGTTATCAAGCTAACGTAAATCAAATGAAATGCATCAATACACAAGTGATTATCTTTATTAGATTTTCTTTCGCAAAACAACAGGGGGGTATTCAAACCCCAGAATCACGCTTTGGGAATTTAGGGATCCTGAGTAACAACAGCTGCTTAGGGGGTTGATATAAGCAGTCCGAATACCTATATCTCCTATATCTATCTCATGAAGATAATAGCTTCATTTAGGGTTCAAACGCTGTTGCCCGACTCTACTTAAACTAAGTCCATAACATAAGCCTAGTTCACAAGTTTCCATAAACTTTGAACTAAACCATGGTATTTCCCCCTAAGTTTAAGTAAACGTTACTCAGATACTATTCCCCCTATCAGCTACCCACTTAACCAAAAAGAATTGCTATTGCATCATAGTGTACCATTGCATCATGGTAAAGTCATTGCATCATGACTTGGTTAAACGCCTAACTAACATGTCATTGCATCATGACAGGTTTGCTGCTCCTCGAACAGATTAAACAACATAATAGACATCCAATTCATCAAAACATTAAGCCAATCAATTTAAGTCAAATTAGTAATGCTTAATCCTAGCAAACATCAAATAAGCTATTGCGTACCTGAACCCGATAATATATCACTATAGTCACTCAGTGATGAACTAACCGAAGAACCCTTAACTGAAATAGGAATATCAAAATAATAAATAATTGAATATAGATTTCACATCCACATATATATATATATATATCACAATCCTAGATCAATTATACAAGGAAATTCATTAAACTTTGCATAGAGTTTTAATATTAAATTCATGCGTAAAACATGTTTATCTAGCTCATATATTCAATAGGGAATCATATATGAAGTAAAGATTGAAGATTGAAGAAGTTTAATTTGAAAAACTCAGGGGATACGCTGTCTTCAACGCTTGCAAAATTTGAATGAATGCCGGTAGCGTAGGTAGATTACGCCAGCGGCGTTTCACTCCGGTGTTTAAATATTTGGTTCTGTTCCACTTCAACACCGCCCCATACGCCGCGGCTTTAACTCTCTAATTGCCGGTACGTTTTGAAGAAAAAACGCTGGCAAAATTTCTTGTAAAAGCCGGTGGTGTTCAAAGCGGCGTTAAAAATTTTACTTCTATTTGCTTCCAACGCTGCCTCTATGCCCGGCGTTGAAATTTCAGATGCCGGCGTACGTTCAAAATAGACCTATTTGACAAATTCATTTCCCCTATTTTTCACTTTGCAACTTTCTAACCTATAACACTTTTAAATCTTCTTCAATTTCATTTTTAGCTTCATATACCTACTCCTATCTATACTAATCAATCCTAGCAACTTAGAACATTAAATCAACACATTTACTCACTTCAAATCCCACTTCCATTCATCCTCAACTTTAACTACTCAAACTATCTTTATTTCTTCCCAACACTCCAAATTACTACCACAACACATAAACAAACACACACAACAAAACACAATCCAACCCAATTTCAATGCATGAACAAACAATTTAGATAACATTAAACTCATCCTATCCAATATCTCACATAGCCACTATAAGAAATGGAAATAAAACAAAAATTATACTTATATCAACTCACTTGAATATGTCTTGTCTTGGAGAGAATTTTGATTCTCAAGGCTTGATGTTGTCTTTGGTTTAAGCTTGAAATTTGGAGTGAAAGAAGAAGAGAAAAGGAAAGAAAGAAAAAGGAAAATTCGGATAAAAGAAACGGCCGCCCAAAAAGGAGTCTAATTAAGCTAATTTTAGTCTTAAGCTTATCTCAAAATTGACTTTTAAGGCTTATGTAACTTTACTTTGCATTTGAATTAATTTGAGTCTCATTTGGAGTCTATTTAGGCATAAATATTGACTTAACTAAGGGAAATTTCTATCAACTAATCTTAAGCAAAACAAAGTTGATTTTATAGATTTAAACTTAACTTAACATATTAATGTATAAAAGACACAATTATTAACTATACTATACACACATTAATATATATATAAAACAAGGATATTAATTTCATTATATACAAAATAACACATGAAATGTTTAAATTATATTAACTTAAACACATTTAAACTATTACCAAACACAACTCTCCTAAATCATCATGCTCATTTAATTCAAAAATTAAGATAAATAAACATACACATGGAAACTAAATGGAATTTAAATTTAGATCATTTCAATGACAATTTCTGTTTTCTTTTCTTTTCATTAGTCTCTTTTCTTTTAAGAGTTCTTGAGTGGAATTGGAATTTCTTGTCATCTCTATTCTTCCTCTCTCATCCTTCAGTATTCTTGCCTGGAGGGGCCGAGGAGGAAAAGCTTGTCGGCTTTTTATGAACGAGGTTAGGAATCTTTTGATTTGCATGGCTTCAACTTCATAAGGAACTTCATCATTATGCCGCCGCTCGTTTTAATTTTTATGGTCTTAAATTAATTTTTTGAATTTTTAGTTATTTTTAAGTATTTTCTAAATTTATTTTAATTTAATCATTTTATTAGTGTGAATTAATAACTTTTAGTGAATGAAAATTTGCAAAGTGTCAAAATTCAACAGAAAAAACTAATGTTGTTAGAAAAGTCCTCGTTTGCAAGTCTTTGCATAGGTTAAGGACCCAAATAGAAAAAAAAAAAAAAAAAAGAAGAACAAAGTTTATGATTCAAATAGAAAAATAGTAAAATGTTAAAGATTCAAAATGTATTTTCTCTTGAATTTTTATTATTTCTCCTAACATCCTTTAGTTGCTTTTCCACGTTAGAAAACAAAGCAAATGGTGTTAATGAGATAATAAAAATAACCATGAAAATTTAGATTAGATATTAAATTGATTATTTTAAAGTCATAAATATCAAATTAAATATTTATATAAAATTTAGGTATCAAATTTAACATTTTTCCAAACTTATATTCAACAAATTGGTTGGAAATCATAATAATAAAACATCTTTTCTGCATTGGATTAGACGATTACAGTGAAAAACTTAGTTGGCCTTTTTAGATTAAATCGTTTATTTCTGAGTGAGACATGCTTAATATCTCCACAAGGACAGACTAATGTGCGCCAATGAGGTATATAATAGTTTGGTAGGAGTGTTCACGGATCGGTTAACCGGTTCGTGATCTTATTTTTTAAATCTAATCATAATGATCGGTTTTTTAATATCCTGATCCTTAACCGGTCAATTATAAACAGTTAACCACCTTAACGGTTAACTATTTTATTCGGTTTTCGATTTTTAATCATTTAATGTAATGGTTTCAACAAATCAAATTGATAATTTCCACAAAACTTATTTTTTAACCTTTATCATAGAGTTTTTTCTTTAAATTATTATATATATTATAAGAGCTAAAAAAAATGAAAATCAAATTAAGAAAAAGGAGAAAACAAATCTTTGGATGTATCATTATCAATAAAATCAAACCATATCAATTACCGCATTAACTCCATCAAACATAGGACAATAGTATTTTAATTGAAATATAATGAATATTAGTATAGGTAAATTACATGTATAAGTAAATGATATGTATATATATATATATAATTTAAAAAAAATAATTATATGTATATGTAAATTATATATACAATATATTTATAAATATTGAAACAATTAACCGTTAACCATCAGTTTTTTGAGGTTATAAATCGAAACCAAAACCAAAACTGAAAACCGAAAAAAAAAAAAACTCTAATACTAAATGAAACTAAGGGACCCATTAATCATATTTTTTGGATTGATTTTACGGTTTCGGTTCGACTTTTCGGTTTCATCAATTTTTTTTTTTTTTTTTTGCATATCCCTATAGTTTGGTGCAATGGTGTTACCAATTTATGTTGGACTGGTAAGCCCGGTTTATTAACTGCAAATGGAGTATAGATGGGCTCAGCAGAATTGGACCAGTATTCGTGGTTTAGTACTCAAATATCTTATATGAGCGAAACGGCAATAAATCGAATCCCATGTTAATAATGGAGAACTTCTAACTCATGGCACATTTAATATGGTTGGTTTTGTTTTCACATTGTTAAGGTTGAATTTGAATTATTGGCCAATTATCTATCTTGTTCTCTCAAATATGAGATACTAGGTTCAAATTTTTTTGTCTCTATTGTAATAAAAAAAATTTTGAATTGTCGAATATTTAAAATTCTAGTATTTACACTTCTATATTATCAGATGAGTGACAAGGCGTTGTATTATATATATATATATATATATAGAGCAAGTTTGAAAAGTAATTAATCAATTAGAATGCAAATATAGCTAAAATATATCGACATATAATGAAAAAAGAAATGATGAAATTACTAAGAAAATGGAAAAATGTTAAATTTGGCTTTGAACATTTCAAGAAAATTTAATTTGATACATAAATTTTAAAATGATCAATTTAATATATAAGTTAAATGATGAAAGAGGTGATCTATTATTATTAAACGGTGTTAGGAAAGGTATTTAAAATTCAATTATAGGCCGTCTTTTTTAATTTAAGTATTAGGAAGATAATAAAAATATTCACCAAAAGTTCAATTTGGTATTAAATTCAACAATTCAAAATGTCGATACCAAATTAAATTTTTATGAAAAAAATTGAAAGAACTGAATTTATGATTTACCCAAAAGAAAAAGAGCAAACAAAACAAGTGCAAGAAATGGCGTACGTAACTTGTAGGCTTGTAATGACTAGGTAATTCCGTGACAATGACCTAATATACATGTATGACACACCACAAATTTAAAAACTTATCATATTTAGCAACCTATGGATTTATCAAAATTTAAAAACCTAGCATATTTAGCAATTTGCCACAAATGTAAGAATCTAGCACATATCCGAATAACTTACCACTTCAAATAACATATAAATGAGTAGTGGGTCTATACAAAAGTGGTAGGTCTTTTACAATCGTTAGGATATTATGTGATAGATCAGTCTGAAAGATAATAAAAATATTCACCAAAAGTTCAATTTGGTATTAAATTCAACAATTCAAAATTTAGATATCAAATTAAAATTTTGTGAAAAAAATTGAAAGAACTGAATTTATGATTTACCCAAAAGAAAAAGAGCAAACAAAACAAGTGCAGTTTAGAATGAAATTAGAACCATTTTGAAGTGATTATATTGTCTCCTTGAATCATTAAAGGAAATTCTTCTGAGAACAGATTACAAATCGAATTGAAGTAATTTGTCTTTCCAATTAAAATGGACCACAATTTATCCACTCTTAATGGGCTTCCACGATAATCATGAATTATTGGGCCAGAATAAAAAAGCAAGCCATCGATGAACAATAAAGACATGAAAAGGAAAAAGAAACAGAAAAACCTACAAATTGTTAAACTTTTTTTAAGCACAGCTTGGACCACCAGGACAGATTTCAATCAAACATGACTTGAAAATTATTCCTTTTGCTTTTTCCATAGTAACAGAGATTTCATCGCTTGATGGAAATGCAAATGCAAGTGTCGGGGTGGGGGGGAGGCGGGATGAGGGGGAGAGGAGTGAAGAGTGAATCTTGCCCGAGTCCACAACACAGACCAAAGCAAACTAAAAACCATCCCATTCTAACTAGGCTCTTTAGGCTGGCCAGACCCTGAATCATTTGGCCCAACTGTATCCATTAGCAAAATAAAAGAAAAAAGAACATGCATATTTTCATAGAATTAGGATCCCTCGTATCAATAATAATCGTAATAGTAGGGCAAGCAGGATAATCTGCTACTTGGTTGCAAAATCAAAACTCGAGATTCTCCTTTTTAGCGCCCAACCACCCCACCCCACCCAAAAAAAAAAAAGAAGATTTTTTGTCTTGAAAATTATGCTCATAACAAATTTCAAAGATCCATTTTTTGTAAAGATTAAATCTATTGTAATGCTTATATAAAATCAAATTTATGAGCTATATTTTTCAAATTCATATAATGAGCTACTTGAAGTCCTCATAAAACACTTTATAACTCAGTTTCATATGGCATAAAAGTTGCTACTTTAAATAGTAATATAAAGATATATATATAAACCCACCAACTAGGACATCAATATAACGATTCCGTCAATGCCATTTATACAAAGGGAAGGATTTACTGTCGGTCAAAATTTAGATGGAACCGGTTTACCTCTAGAAAGGGTCTAAAATGCTAGGAACCATCAGGATTAATTATTACTGATCTGCTTCTTCATCTTGTCCATAGTTCAACAACATGGACTAAGGATTGGCTTAACCAGTTTAGGTTTCTATCATTAGGACTGAAAACACACTTATTCAATTTTGGCATTAATCCTCATGTTACATGGAGTAATACTACAATGCAGAAAATGCCATATTAGTATAAAGATTTTATCATAAAATGATTGTAATCCTTAGCTAATCATGTAACAAATTAGTCAGCAGTAACAAATACAATTGTAAATACTTTACATCATACATAGTCCAGTTGTAATAACATACCTATGTGTATGAATTAAGGATTCAAGTTGAAAGGAATATAAATACAAAGAAAGGTAGAAAATGGTTTTACCCCTGCTGTTGAGAAATTGTCTTGTTAGGAATTGGAGACTCACTTGAAGAAGTCTCAACTTTTATGTCCTTAACCTGCATCCACACAACAACACACTAGTTTCTTAAGGTTACGAAGAGAGTATTCTAGACAGAGACTGAGAGAGTTTAAGAAAAGAGATCTTATCTTCGAAAAGTAGCGGAGATTGGAAGGCATATAGGGCTTTCTTGACTTGGGCTTACACAAACGAGTGGCCTTATTAACATTGGTGCTCTCATCCATGGCAACCAGATCATAGGAAGAAATTGCAATGCTTGGTTTATTCCATTGCCGAATTGGTGAAATTTATTCAGGTACAATTTCAAGAATAATTACATGCTACTGCTCAGTTAAAAGATCACATGGCTTCTATTCAAAATTCATTGAATTCTTTTCAAAGCAAAGTGGACAAGGTTCAACTGAATTAAAACTGTTTTGATAATCATACTAATTAGTCTCAACATATTTCATCATTTTTGGATCTTACTATCATTGGTAACCTGTTGAAAGGAATAAAGTTAGAAATTCCTAAATTTGATGGTGATGATCCATCATGTTGGACCTTCAAAACTTAGAATTTTTTTTTTTTATTTCCATAACATACCTGATGATCAGCAATTAACCATTGCTTCTTTTGCACTAGAAGGCATAGCATTGAAGTGGTTTCAATGGATGGATCAGAATAAATAAATTAGTAATTGGCCCCTATTTCTTAAATCATTAAAGGCTTGTTTTGGCCCTTTGGAGTTCGATGATGTTCAAGGCACATCATCCAAGTTAGCATAAAAATGTTATGTTGATAATTATCATGCTAAATTTGAATCCTTGTCTATTTGAGTATTTGGGTTACCCGATAGTTTTCTTTTAAGTTGTTTTGTTTTTGGCCTTAAATGCCATATTCGCTGTAAAGTTTTAATTGCAAGGCCAACAAACATTACTTACACAATCTAGTTAGCTAAGATGTATGAATCCAAATTTCAAGATGTTCCATCATTCAATAAGAGTTCTAGTCCATTCAAGTCTGTTTCTAACCCTAATACGCTACAATTTTCCAAGACAACTTTTGTCACACCCGCCCCCCACAACCGAGGTTCTGGATGTGATGCCAGGGCAGACAACTACCACAGCCCCTAGTGATAATGGCAGACATCCACCCTCAGGTGAGACCTCAAACCAACGCATGCCCCATAGGGTATCACGGGCACTATAGGTATTGTTACCCTCAGGTGGATTGAACCTAGTCTGCAACAGGTTCAATCCACCCTGAGGGTAACAATACCTATAGTGCCCGTGATACCCTGCGGGCATGCGTTGGTTGGGGTCACCATGATGCAATGGTGGTGTCGGCCATTACCATTGGGGGCCAGTGGTGGGTTTGTCTGCCCTGGCATCACATCGCCGTCGCCTGAGGGGCGGGTGTGACAACTTTACCTCCTTCAAGTACCTTTTAGAGTACTTCTATTATGTCACAATCTAAACAAACTTTGTCATTAGACGTTTATCTCCGACATAAATGAGTGCTTGAAGAGAATAAGGTGTGTGCTATAATTGTGATGAGAAGTTTAGTCGGCATCACCAATGTAAAGCCAAGTTTTTACCTTTGATGACTGAAGAGGATGATGATTATGTAGAGCATGTTGATGCCCTATCAAGCTAGCTTAGAATCTGATGAAGCCTATACAATTAATTACCATGCCTTAGCAAGTAACCCCTTGCGTCAAAATATTAGGTTTACTGGCCTTATTAATAATAAGTCTGTAAGTATTCTTGTGGACTCAGGTAGCACGCATAGTTTTGTGCAAAGTGATTACTGAAGCATCTTAATCTTACGGTTACTTCATCTCCAACATTCAATGTTCTTATTGGTGATAGTACTAAAATGAATAGTCAAGGAA